>JAVQMG010000114.1:20565000-21765000 GCA_032878915.1 Castanopsis chinensis
ATAATTTTTCAACTGACGAGAGGCATAAGCCACAACCTTCCCATTTTGCATCAACACACAACCAAGTCCCTTATGAGAAGCATCACTATAAATGACAAAACCCCCTGTACTTGAAGGGATAGTTAACACTGGAGCTGTGACTAACCTCCGCTTTAGCTCTTGGAAGCTTTTCTCACATTTCTCCTTCCACTCAAACTTGACATTCTTCCGAGTTAGTTGTGTCAAAGGAGCCGCAATGCGGGAAAATCCTTCTACAAATCTTCTATAGTAACCAGCAAGGCCCAAGAAACTTCTAACCTCACTCACACTTGTAGGCCTATCCCAATCAACCACCGCTTCTATCTTATTAGGATCCACCGTGATTCCATCCTTAGATATCACATGACCCAAGAACACCACTTGATTCAACCAAAATTCACACTTCTTCAGGTTAGCATACAACTTCCTTTCTCTTACAATTTGTGAAACAATCCTCAAGTGTTCTTCATGCTCTTCTTGACTCTTAGAATAAATCAAAATATCATTAACGAACACAATGACAAATTGATCTAAGTACTCATGAAATACCTTATTCATCAAATTCATAAAAGCAGCAGTGGCATTAGTTAATCCAAATGGCATCACTAAAAATTCATAATGACCATATCTAGTCTAGAAGGTCGTCTTTGGTATATCCTCACCCTTAATCTTCAACTGATGGTAACCAGAACGAAGATCAATCTTAGAAAAGACTTGTGCTCCTTGAAACTGATCAAATAGGTCATCAATACGATGCTAAGGGTATTTATTCTTAATGGTGACTCTATTAAGCTCACGGTAATCAATACATAACCTCATAGACCCATCCTTTTTCTTGACAAATAAAACTGGAGCTCCCCAAGGCGAGGCACTAGGGCGAATAAACCCCTTGTCTAGCAATTCTACCAATTGCTCCTTAATTTCTTTCAACTCTGTGGGTGCCATTCCATATGGTGCCTTAGAAATAGGTGCAGTACCTAGAAGCAAATCAATAGAGAACTCAATCTCACGATCCGGGGGCAACCTAGGTAGATCATCAAGAAAAACATCTGAAAATTCCCTCACAATGGGAATGTCTCCTATCTCCAATTCTCTACTTTGCAAATCCACTACACTAGCAAGGAATCCTTGGCATCCCTTTCTAAGCAAGCGGTTTGCTTGTATGCATGATATCACACGAGGCATAAAAGGTAAACACGAAGCCTTAAATAAAAATTCTGATTCACTAAATCAGCCAATAGCTCTCTACCCTCAATACAAATAATACAAGACTTAAGCACAAGATTAGTCATTAAAGTATCATTGACAAAGGTAGAAACCGATAACTCAAAATCGAGTAGTTCAGGGCTCTTATCATGATTCTTATCAAAAGCACAAGAAACAAAAGAATGCGTAGAACCAGGATCAAAAAGAACTTTAGCATGTGTAGAGAACAAAGGAACTATACTTGCCACCATCGTATCCATGGCCTGAGCATCTTGAGTAGTCAAGGCATACACTCTACCTTGCACCTTCTTCCCATTGTCATTACCCTTTGCAACTTGAAATGAGGAAGAGGAACTCGAGCCCTTAGAACTTAGGCAATCTCTAGCAAAGTGTCCAGGTTTCTTACAAACAAAACAAATCTTAACCCCATCACAATTTTGTCCATCATGAAGTATACCACAACGAGAGCAAGACTTCTTATCACCTGATTGAGGATAGGCACTCTTGCTATGTCTAGAAGATTGTCCTCTATTACCCAGGTTTTTAAGGAATCCTTTCTTATGCCCTTGACCTTTACCATGTTGAGAATTAAAGGGCCCTTGTTTCTTTTCACTCTCCTTGGAATTGGGGTTGTACTTATGATCTTCTTCAAGACTCATTGCCCGCTTCACAGTCTCAATAAAAGTATCCACTTCAGAGGCTATAATAAGAGGGCGAATCCTACCATCAAGGCCTTCCCGAAATTTTTTCACTTTCTTGGCCTCATCCATAATCAAGTAAGGAGCAAAGCGAGAGAGCTCAACAAACTTAGCAGCATACTCCTCCACTGTTATAGCCCCTTGAACCAAATCTGAAAATTCTCTTGCCTTACGGTCCCTCACTACATCGGGGAAGTATATCCCATTAAAAACTTCCTTAAACTTCTCCCAAGTAATGGGAGTGTCCCTTCCTAGCTCCGTCCTCAACAAACACTCAACTCCTCTCCACCATCTCTCAGCAGAACCTTGAAGAGTAAAAGTGGCATACTCCACCTTCTCAGCATTAATGCATCCAAGGGCTCTCAATAATTTTTCCATCTTTAGCAGCCAGTTCTCTGTTGCTATAGGATCAGGTCCCCCATCAAAAGTTGGAGGGTTTTTCTTATTGAACTCCCCAAAAGTGCAACCCTCCCTTCTACGTTCACCACCTTGGACTGCTCTAGCAATCCTAGCATAAATCTTGTCTGCCATTGCCACCTCATCAATCCCACCACCATCAGGAGTGACAGATTTCTCACGCTCTTGGCATTGCCTATGGCCATGCTTAGGAGTAGTAACCTCATCCACATGCCTTACTTTACGTGCTTTCTTTTTAGGAGGCATAATGTACTAGAGTAATTATACCTATACCCAAGAAATAAGCAAGTAAATCACAAGGCAACATAGAAGGTTAACTTAGAAAAGATAGATAAGAAAAAAAAAAGGAACGGTAGGTGGAAGCTAAAACAAAGGTATAATATAAAGAATTAATCAACCCCTAATGCTCTGACATAGATCAACATCAATTCCTATTTCAAAAGTCTACAAAATCATAACCTAGGCTCTGATACCATAACTGTCACGCCCTAAACCCCAAAGGGTCCAAAGCGTAAGAAAGACATCTTAAGCACCTGTAATTTTTTTTTTTTTTTTACTTTTTGACAGTTCAATCCACATAAATCCTATCAAGTATCAACATCAAGAATTGTTATAATAATTCCATTGGGTATAATCTCAAAGTAAATCAGAGCTCTAAGTATTAATTACAAGGACCATTGCCCACAAAAGAATAGAGGTCTGAATAAACGATTACATATCAACAGCTTGTCCCATTAGTAGGATTGCAGTTACAACAACCATAATATACAAAAGAATGAGTCAAGCCTATTCTAAAATGTACATCATCAAATAACTCCTTTAGAAAAGTTTAGCTCCATCAGTAGATAGTTTAACTACTATTAGCCACCAAAAAGCTGTTTCAAAAAATTGTTACCTACTCTGAAAAGTTTATAAAAATAATGGAATGAGACAGAGCCCAGTAAGTAGCATAATTAATGGGGGTGGGGGAAATGCAAGTTTCATCTTCAATAATAATAATATGACAAGAATTATTAAATAATGAAATATAAAATTTCTCTAAGTAACTACCTTGAAACTATATACTATAATCTGTAAGCACTAACAATATAATTTCCAAAATAATAAAATCTAAAATACGGTAGTTTATCACAAATATACCACACAACCACATAGACCGGTCAGGATATCTACCCATTCACAACTGGCATGATATTGTCCTCTCTAGTATGCAGACTCTTGGCTCCATGGAGCAGCCTCACCCATACCCTCAAGGTTTTTCTCTCTTCTCATGGGCAGTAGAGAGAGTGCGTTAAATAGGACCTCTTTTGCATGTGGTCTTTTGGCTCCATGGACAGCAGCCTCACCCACACGCAATCAAGGAATCTCTTCCTCCCATGGACAGCAGGGAAGAATGCGTCATACAAAGTGAAAGGGCACTGACCTAGATTTGATTCTGTTGTTACAAAGACTACGAAAACCAAATCGGGTGATCACCAGGAAATCACACATGGCATGGTGTTAAAACCACATAAAGCTCATATGTTACATTTCTTCTAAATACATAGTTTATATCTAGGTAATTTCAGGAAAACCTTAAATAATATAACTTCCACAAGGTTTGTAAGGCTTTCAACTTCATTCTTGTCAAAAGATTTTACATCAATTTCCCAATAACAAGATAGGATAAGCATCTTTAGATTTTCTAATAAACCATAAAGTTCATAATTTCCTTGTCAAAGATTAAATAAAAGATGCTCATATATTGCATATCAATAATTCATGCATTTCCCCAAATGCAATACAAAATATGATGCATTTTCATATATATAATCATATATATATATATATATATATATTAATGTTACGACACAATAGTTTTAGGAAAATATAATTTCCATAGGTAGTTTCCAAAAGTGTGTCTAACCCAAAAACAACATTTATGCAATACGATTATTTTCCAAAATCCCATTAAAAAGCTACTTACCTTGCAACCGCAAAAGCCTAATTCTCCAAGCTCTATGGAAATTAGCTAAAACCTAAATAATATCAAATAAACCTATCACAATAAGCATAGAGCTTGAAATTGTATCTAGTCACAATTTAGGAATTGCCAAATAAACACTTAATTAGGCAAGCTTAGTATTTAACCTCATCAATAACAACATATTCCACTTCCAAAGTTTCTCAACAAATTTATTCACAAGGCATCAACTCCAATTTATAAAGTTAACCCATTTCATATTATCTCTAACATTATGACTAACTTTGATAAGATTTACACTACATCATTAAGAGACCCATGAAAGCAAAAATCAACATATCCTCCAAGATAAGAAATTTAGAATTTCAACTAACTCCAAATAAACCCAATGGCAATGGAAAAATTTAAATTTACTAACCATCACACATTATAACTTAAAACCCCTAAATTTTTCCACCATACATAAACTTTAAGTAGCCATTTTTAGCACAAATTATATACCCACTCATCAAATAATTCCACCAATACAAAACCCATACATAAAAACACATAAATATCACTTCTAATGCTCATAAATCACATGGGTATCATTATTCAAGCTTAGATAAAAATAATCTCAAGCAAAAGTGTAAAACCCACTAAAAATATTAGAAATTTTAACCTCAAATAAACTGATGAAGATGCTTAGGGGTTCTTAAGTATTTTTTCGGTGATCTTGCTGGAAAAATGATGGTGAGATGGTGTGTTTTGGAAAGGAGGCTGGCCGGTGAGTGTGTGTTTAAGTGAAGAGATAAGAAAGAAAGTGAAAGAAAGAAAAGAGAGCTGGCCAAAAGAGAGGAGATAAGTGAGAAAATGAGTGGTGGAGAATGGTGGGTAGTGGGGTTAGGTGGGGCACGTGGGAACCTAACAATCTGACCTTTTTTTTTTTTTTTTTTTTTTTTTTTTTTTTTTTTGGTCTGATTGATTGGGACGTGACATTACCCACTAGTAGAAAACTTACTGACATGACCACGTGCAAGCTCTGAGACCACGGACTCCTTCTTTCTTGGATTCTCCAGCAAGTACAAGCACTCTTGTTTGTGTATCTTTAAGCTCTTATGGCAGCAGCTGAATGATCATCAAGCTCTTGAAGAAATCTCCTTCCTGATAATTCTAAGCTTGTGTGAAGGCAAACAACTCACGGATCTCACAAGAAATTCACACAAACAGCAATATGAGCAACCTTAGAGAGCTTTTGGGTACAAAAGCCTAGATCCACAAAAGAGGCTCAAGATGTACTCTAATCTCTCTAAAAAGCTCTGAAAACTCTCTCTAAAGTTAGCTTATAATGCCCTTTAAATATTGGAAAAAACGGCTCGCAATTTGGGCTTCAAACAATCAAGTTATGGGCTTTTTACGTTTGTTGATTTTTGCTGATCTGCATTTTTCGATCGATCGAATCTAATTTTCGATCAATCAAATCTAATTTTCAATTGATCAAGCACTGTAGCAATTGAATAGTAATTTCTTGCAATTACTTGATTCTAAACTTTGAGCAAGTCTAAATCTAGACTAAATGTTTTGATCATGGTTTGCCAATATAATACACATTGAAGTTCTAATACATTAGTCCATAAGATCTTAGAACCTAATTCTATCAAGTAATCAACTTTTTTTTTTTACCTACAATATATTAAAATAATATAAATTATAGAATAAAATAATATAAAAAAGGCGAAAAACCCATTTTAGTTCCTACATTTTCATGCGATTTTCACTTTGGTCCCTAACTTTTTTTTCCCTCCGATTTTAGTCCCTATCCTTGAAAGTGCGTCTCGTTTTAGTTCTTGACGTTACATCAGAGACGAAAATTGCAAAGTTGGCAAACAGCATGCACTGTTGGTCTGACGTGGCCATTAAAATAAAAAAAAAAATCCCAAGTCAGCATTTAAATTAAAAAATTAATTTATTAATTTTAACTAAATAAAAAAAATATAAATGGAATTAAAAACTAAAAATTGTATGAATTGAGATCTAACAGACCTAGATATTAAAAAAAAAAAAAACCAAACCCTAAGATCAATAACAACAAGAACACAATTCAAGATCTAAGAACAAAGAAAGAAAAAACACCCACATACACACACACTTTCTTTCCTTCACTCAAACTCACTAAAAAAAAACAACACAACTCGCAGGCAAATTACAATTACAAGCTAAATCAGCAACAGGTTTTAGAGTCTCTTTAGGCTCACTCAAATTACTCATAAACTCAGCAACTTGAATTTTCTCATACTCATCACAATTTGCAGACAATTTGCAATTATCACCAGAAATTTCAACCTCAGACTCAAAGACTTTACCTTCCTTTTCCCCGATTTCGGAGGAATCAGAAGCTTCATCAACCTCACTTGCTAGGGTTAGGGTTTGTCCATCAGCAACAATGAAGTCCAAAAACTCTTGCAATGCGATTGCCCTCTTGATCACACTCTTCTGGCAATCCCCAACCCCCAAATCGACCCCTCTCACCGAATCCAACCTACAGAGCAAGCTCATTAGCGTCTCGTTCACCCTCAGCCTCTCCTTTGGGTTCTTCTTCATCAATTCCAATGCCTCCTCTCTCGAGATCTGCCTTTCCACCTCATCAACTTCTCTCCTAATTGTCGCAATCTTTTTCACGCTTTTCCTCACCAAAAACCCTCAAAACACCTTTTGGATCTTCAACGCCGACGAGTAGGACTGCGCCTCGCCCCAACCTGACGAATTGGATCGAGATCGACACTACTTTAGATCTAGGTGTTTTTTTATTTTAGTGAGTTTGAGTGAAGGAAAGAAAGTGTGTGCATGTGGGTGTTTTTTCTTTCTTTGTTCTTAAATCTTGAAATGTGTTCTTGTTGTTATTGATCTCAAGGTTTGGTTTTTTTTTTTAAAAAAAAATTTCTGGGTCTGTTAGATCTCAATTCATACAATTTTTTGTTTTTAATTCCATTTATAATTTTTTTATTTAGTTAAAATTAATAAATTAATTTTTTTAATTTAAATGTTGAAGTGGTATTTTTTATTATTATTTTAATGGTCACCTCAAACCAACAGTGCATGTCATTTGCTAGCTGTGCAATTTCCGTTTCTGATGTAACGTCAGTGACTAAAACGAGATGCGTTTTTCAAGATAGGGACTAAAATTGGTGGAAAAAAAAATTAGAGACCAAAGTGAAAATCGCATGGAAATTTAGGGACAAAAATAGGTTTTTCGCCTATAAAAATTTCTCTCTCTCTTCTCTCTTCTCTCTTCATCTCTGTTCTTCGTCTCTCTGTTTTTCTTTCTTTCTCATCCACCCACCACCAACCCAAACCTAGAACAACCACCCAACAATAAACGCTGGACCCACGAATCATGCCAGAAAATTTTTGCAACCATTGCAATAAAATCTCATCAATAAAACCTAAACAAAAAACTAGCAATAAAATCTCAGCAATAAACCCCAAACGAAAAAACCCTGCCACCACAAATTCAGCCACCCATGGCCTTTGACGGCCTGGACTTGGAGCCCGTGCTTCTTAGCCATCTGAAGCAACTTAACATACCCACCCCAATAGTACGATCTAGCTGCCTCTTTCTCCATCAATCCCCACCACACGTCCATTAAGATCCCCTCCACTTCGGCACTCTTCAGCTTCTGCAAACTCACGTTCATCGCTTTCCTCCTATTCACCGCGTTGTTCATCGTCACGCTATCCAACGACATCATCACGGAGAGATCGGCTTGTGTTGCTCCAAGCACCTGTGATTTGCATGGACTTAACAGCAGCGACAAACCAAAATCTACGACGTCTGGTTTTTGGACCTTGCATCGAAGACTTGACATCGGAGATTTCTACACAAACGCTGCACTCACCGTTGCAGTTTTCTCGGTTCTGTGAATCAGTAAAGCAATTTGGGGATAGGTGAGGGTGAATTGGCATTCGGCAGAGGCTCGGTGACAACGGCTCGGTGATTTGGAGAGAAAGAACAAGGCTTGGTGACAGCGGCTTGGTGATTCGGAGATAAAGAGAGAAGCTTAGCAATGGCGAGAGAGAGAGAGGAGATGGAGAGAGCAAAAACCTGGTACTGTAGAGAGAGAGAGAGAGAGAGAGAGAGAGAGAGAGAGAGAGAGAGGCTTGAACGAATTAAAATATACTATTGTGTTTTGGCATAGTGCTATATTACCATTTCAAAGGTGAGATGGTATTGTAGCACTATGCCAAAAAAATTTGGCCTTTCTCAGTTTTAGACTTCCAGTTGCTGGGTGTGTTTTGGGCTTGAATGCCAAATGTGCCTTACATTTGGCATATTACAAGCCCACTGTAGATGCTCTTATAGATAACATGAATGTTAAATTTGGTCAGATCAATAAAAAGGTAGGTAGAGAATATGAGATTCTGTTTCCCACACCTAAAAAACAACTGCCTACTTAGTGTGCGTTTGGGTATGGATGAAAAATTAAAATTATTTCACTATTCAGCTTATTTTTGCTATTATTCACGAGTCTCACTACACTTTTTGGCATTATTTATGGGTCCATGTACTATTTCAATTAACTTTTACCTTTATCTATAGTATTTTCAACAATAAATTTTCAATTTCAACAAAATAAGTGATATTCAAACACACCCTTAATCCCTCTCTATCTTTTTTTTTTTTTTTTTTTTTTTTTTATAAATTTTTTTGCTAAATAATCCCTCTATCACTCACACACATGACACATACACGGGCTCAGCTCACATATTGGAATGGTGGCCTTGTACTCTACGAATATAATTAACGCACCAACATTGAAAAATCAAAGACAAAAAGGAAGAATGAAATATAATTATAGGATTTTGTTCACGGAATAATTGATTTTAATAACAGTCATAATTAAAAGTAGCATTCAGTTAAAATAATTTTCGTCAGCTAGCTCCTCAATAGCAACAACGGTAAAAATGGGGATGCGAAACTCTCATCAATGGACAGCATGTCAAGAAGTAGATATGATCATATGAGATGGTCTAGCTCTATTTCAAGTGAGGTTGACGTCACAAGCTCATCACTAACACATACTATCTCTTCGAGATTAGGCTTAGCCTTGTTGGATTTCTTTGTCTTAGACTCCGACGTTGTTGTTGACTTTGCCAAATGGCAAGGGATTAGAACTTAGAAAACGGGTACTGGTTTGTGTGAATTCTTTTGTTCTCTCCACTAGTGACTCATTGATTGAACCAATGATCTATTAATCCAAAGGCTACACCAGATCAAATTCTGCTTTGAACATAATAACTAAACTAAGGCTTCATTTGGTTACAGTAATTATATGGAGTATGGAAAATAGTATGTTGTGGTTATGTGGTGGAGGGTGGAAAAATGGAGTGGATTAGGTGGGGTTCTCTCCTAGCCCACTAAAACACAATCTTCTCATATTGAGAAGAAAATAAGAGCATTGTGTTTTGTGTTTTTTTTTTTTTCTCATTTGTTTTGGGTTCTTCTACTCATCCTTTTTTTTTTTCTTTAAATAATGAAGTTATCTATATACAATTTTTTAATACAAATATAATGCACAATTTCTTTAATCTAATAGAGGCATGGGAGTAAATTTATACAAACTCTATTTTTTATCATCCTATTTTTCTCCTTAATTAAATAAAAGAGTTTTTCATCCCTCTACATTTCTATTTCTCTAACCAAATGCAAATTAGGGAAAACTAAATCTTTTCTATCTTCCAAATTTTCCATCCTCTCACTATTTTCTATTCTCTAACTTTTTCATCACTTCAACCATCCGGACCCTAAATGGCAAGTAATTTATTATGATGACACGGACAATTAGCATTACTTTTTTTTTCCTCGTTTCACTAATCTTTAGTGCTCCACAAGTAGGGTCCGGCTCCCCTTCCATTAAATTTCCTCTCATTTTGTCCCATTTTCAAAAGGATGTAAGACACTGCACAAGTAGGAAATCTATAGGTGTATTGTATAAGTCATGTCAAATAACAAATAGAGAAATGATATGTCCAATTTAACAAATATACAAGTTCTAATCCAATTTAACAATAGTTACCCAACATATTTAAATAGACTCCTCACTTAGTCATATTCTCTGCTTCCGTGCTTACAATCCCACATAAAAAATAAAGAAAAAAATTCCTGCCGAAATACAATTCCAAAAACATGACATTGTTTGAATTTTTTAGCAAGTCTATGATAATTTTTTAGCCGCTAACAGTCTATGGTTTTAAGATCTGACTGGCAATTCTTAGTTCCACAAGGATTTCAAGAGGTGCTTCATCATTCCTCACATTATCTCATTCTGTTAATTTCTTTATCTTATTTTTTAATTTGTTTTTCTAAGTGTTCAGCTGATCTCAGAGAAAATCGTGAATTCATAATTTGATTTAAATTTGAGTTGGGTGATGGAAAGAACATATTTCTTCGGCATGACCACAGGCATCTCGCTAGTCCCTTAATTCCAAAATATGGGTTTAAGGTCGTATATGATGCTATAAGTAATTTTCTAGCCAAAGTGGACACGGTGCAGCCACATGAGTTTAGAGAGAAATCTCATGTGATGGATTGGGGGAAAACTACTCCGGTTCAATTGATCACACCCAAGCAATGCTTTCATAGGGTGGTAAGCCATCAAAAACAGGCTGACAACAAGAGATTACAATGCTAAATGGAGCTACATACTCGGGATTTGTTGGTCCCTAATATGATGACAATCCTTTTAAGGTGGCGATCACTAACGTACCTACACAAAGTGTTGATATGGGCCGTGTGGCTTGTATTGCCAAGCCCACGTCAACACAAGTTTACCAAATACTTGTCGTATTAGGAGTCCAAGGTAGCCGACCTAACATATATCCCTACAGTGGTCAGGTAGTCCTCTTGGATCTTGCAGTACAGTTCAATATCATTGTCATCTATACAATGGCATCCTTATAACTTTCTTTTACAGTATGGAAATTTTACGCCCTCAAAATGTAGATGGTGTTATTGAGAATAGCTTGAAAGGGAAGATAAGAATCACTACAAGATGCTTATGGCTTGACAAAGGGAAGCTTTTAGATGCACTCCATCAGCTTATGACATGATTTAATCTACTCCAAGATGATGCAATCACTACTTCTCGTGTTTTTGGAAATCATTGGAAGTTTTTATTTTATGGGGGACTCAAAAAAAGTTCTATCTGTGGGGCTTCGTATGTTGCTGCACAATCCCATAATTTTCAATTGAATTTTGGAAGGTGACAATACATAGGTAGAGTTATTCTTCATCCCAGTGTGCTCTCCATTACATAAAAGCACTTAAAACAGAGAATTGATAATTTGAGATTTCTGCATCTATATGTCCGTACTTATGTACACACATAGTCCCTAGTGCATTGAGTTATATAAGCTTAATAGTTTTATATCAAACATAAAATTTTCGATTAGTAATTCAAATCGCATCGTTCAATATACTTAACCTTGGTTGCTCCAAAATCACAGTTCTTAGGAGCTTGGCTGGTTACTCCAGCAGTTTAACCATTCCGCCAATGTATGACAATAATGGAACAATTGCATCATACTAATATGATTTTGATGTGATTGTATCTGGGGTTACTGCCACTGGAACTATCTACCATGTAACTGTACCTAATTGCAACTACATATTCTAACATTTCCACACAATTTCGTAATTCTCTTTGAAAGTGAGAATTTGAGATGGGTGCAAAGTATCATTGCTCTGGAATATTTTTTTTCTATATCCTCATGGTGGGATTGTGACACACGGGCTAATTTTGTAAGCTCTGGCACTGGCAGTGGTTTTTATTGTGATCTTTTCTCCTCCCATCATACATGATCCATGTAGGTGAAGGTAATGAACTCGAAAGACTACTACCCAAGGAAGATACCATAGCTTCAAGTTCCAGTTTAGCAGAGAGGCCTTTCTCCGATTCTGAGGAGTCAGATGATTTCTGGAAAGCATTTGTTACATCATCATCACCTGTTCATGAAGTGGAAAAAGCTAACAATGGTTTTGTTCCACGATCAAAACATGTCTCAATGGTTGAGAAGGATGGTGTTGAAAGTAGTAAAGATGAGTCCTCAAAGCTGCCAAATTCTTCCAAGCCTGTAAAACGAAATAAATGGAAACCTGAGGAGGTTACGAAGCTAATTAATTTGCGTGGAGAATTGCATAGCAAATTCCTGTTGGAGTATGTGTGTTTCAAACTCTTAAACTATGCTTGTGTCCCACATTGGTTAGAGATGAGTTCTCATGTAGGTTTATAAAGCATAGAACCTCTTAAATGGTAGACTGAAAAAAAATGGGCTAAAGGTAGGAGTTAGGCATGGGTTGAACGTAAGCTTGTCTCCATCTCTCTTGAGCTTCTTTCTTTTGCTTTAGCCCATTTTATTTCTGCCTGTTGGGCATTAAATTTACAGCCCATTGGGGCATTTATTGTGCTGCCCGTTGGTGCAGCCTAGCCCTCCCTTTAATTAGTTTATAAACCCTACAAAACATACTATTCATTACACATTTTTCTTCTCATTCATCTCCAGCCGTAGCTCTCTGCCTCTCTGTTCTGTTCTGTTTTTTTTTTTGGCTGCACAGAAAATTTCAGCTTCATATTTTTTAAGGAAAGGAAAGGCAAGTAAGGTTGTTCCTAGTTCTTCTTGCTTGAGTGTGTGATCAACTTGAAGAAATTACTATAGTCTAATCTTGGAGGGTTGTTTGGCCAAGAGAGCCATTCACACTGAGTTCTACTCTGGGTGGCACGAATCAACCTTCAAAGGCAACGCATTTTGTGTGATTCTATAGTTTGTGAGATCTTTCTAACTCTATCTATTTATTTTTGTCATTGCTAAATTTTTAGGGTTTGTATTGTTAAATCAAAACTTGTTTGTTTAGCTATATTTTCCAACAATTTTAAAGGTTGATTAGTGTGTTTTAAAAATGAAGAAACAAGTTATTGATTCTTTTAAGGTCATTTCGAAAATTACAAAGCTTGAGGCTTTTGATAGAAATAATTTTTAGCGTTGGAAAGAAAGGGTTTTGCCCATATTGGAATTTACCGAAATTGATTAGGTTCTTTATGAGCCTAAACTCGAAGATGATCCTAAAAATATAGCAAAGTGGGAAAAACAAATAAATTATGTGTTCATACGATTAAGTGTGATTTATCTAACAAGTTGTTTGATAATTATTGTCACTTTACTTGTGCTAAAGATTTATGGGATGAACTTAATGGTCGTTATGGGTTTGAGGATGAGGGTGCTAAAAAGTTTGCTACGGCTAAATTTATGTCTTTTCAAACGGTTGAGGAAAAAAGTATTTCTAGCCAAATTGAAATTTTCAAAAATTAGTATCCGACTTAGCTAAAGAGGGTGACGTTTTACCCAAGAGGTTTGTGGCTCATGGCCTACTGTTTAAATTGCCGGATTCTTGGAAAGAGTATAAACACTAGTATAGCCACCATAGAACCTATTTGAATCTTCAACAAACTATCATTGATATTCAAATTGAAGAAACAAATAGGATGTCGAAAAAGGTTTCTAGAGTTAAGGAGTTTACTTCCAAGGCTAATGTTGTAGAGGGAGGACCCTCTAGACCTTCATAACATAATAAGAAACATGATTTCAAAGGAAAAAGAAAATTTCATAATAAAAATGGCTTAAATCCTCAAATTCAAAAGAAAAGGGTAATTGTTTTATTTGTGGCAAGGTAGGTCATTATGCGGCAACATGTAGGATGAGGGGCAACTTCAACAACAATAAGAACAACAACAAAGGCTCTACATCAAATAAGGCAAATGTGGTGCAAATTGAAGAGATCATTGCGGCCGTGCTGTGTGAGGCACACTTGGTGACAAAAGTGAAGGGATGGGTAGTTGACTCGGTTTGCACAAGACATATTGGTGCATTCAAAGAGCAGTTTAGTTTCTACACTCCTATGGTGGAAGGCATCGAATGTGTCTATATTGGGGATAATAGGTCTGTGCCAGTGAGTGGTAAAGGGGAGGTACTCTTGAAGCTAACTTCTGGTAAAACTCTTTCACTCAATAATGTCCTTCATGTGCCTCACTTTCGACACAATCTTATTTCGGTACATTTACTTGATAAGGCCGGTATTAAAGTTTTATTTGATGGTGGCATAGTTACCTTAACTAAGAATAAAGTCTTTGTTGGTAAGGGCTATGATGATGAAGGTCTTTTTGTACTTAATGTTGATCAAGTTATTAATGAAAGTGGTTCATTTTCTTGTGTTTACTTAGTTGATTTCTTTGATGTTCGGCATGGTAGACTTGGACATGTTAATTTTGGCTATATAAAGAAAATGAAAGAAACCTTGTAAATCCATAACAAGAGAAACCGAGCTTCTTGGATTGGTACATAGTGACTTGGGTGATTTAAAACACACCATGACTAGAAATGGTAAAAGATTTTATGTGATCTTTGTTGATGACCACTTTAAATTCACTAAACTTTATTTACTAAGAACCAAAGATGAAGCTTTGGAGATGTTTATAAAGTATAAAACTGAAGTTGAGAACTAAAAGAATAAAAGGATAAAAAGACTTAGAACCAATAGAGGTGGTGAATATGAGTCTAATCCTTTTAAGAAATTTTGTGAACAAAATGGCATAATACATGAGGTAACTCCACCTTATTCACCGGAATCTAATGGAATAGCTGAAAGGAAAAATAGAACTCTTAAAAAGATAATGAATGCTATGCTTATTAGTTCTGGGCTATCTTCCAACATGTGGGGGGAGGCCATTCTTTTAGCTTGTCATATTCAAAATAAGGTACCTTATAAGAACACCGGTAAAACTCCTTATGAACTTTGGGAAGGGTGTAAGCCTAACTTGGGATACCTCAAAGTGTGGGGGTGCTTGGCTATGGTCACGCTACTCGAGCCTAAAAAGAGAAAGCTTGGTTCTAGAACATGTGATTGTGTGTTTATTGGGTATACTTGTTATAGTTTATGCTATAGATTTCTTGTCATTAAAAGTGATATATTAGAATCATCCATTATTATTGAATTTGAAAATGCCATATTTTTTGAGCATGTGTTTCCTTTGAAAATTAAGGAAAAAATATTGCATGATTCTATTGAAATTTCTAATGATTTTGTTAATGATGTGCAAGAAATAAGAAGGAGCAAGCAAGCTAGGAAGAAAAAGGATTACGGTAACGATATTCTTGCCTATGTCGTTGAAGATGAACCTGTAAGTTACTATGATGCAATTAAATTCATAGATGCACCTTTTTGGTTGGAAGCAATTAATAATGAATTAGAATCTATTATGTTTAATCATACTTGGAAATTAGTTGAGCTTCCACCCAATGTTAAACCTATTGGTTGCAAATGGGTGTTTAAAAGGAAATTAAAACCGGATGGTACAATTGATAAGTTTAAAGCTCGCTTAGTAGCCAAGGGCAATAAGTAAAAACATAATGTGGATTATTTTGATACTTATTCTCCGGTTGCTAGAATTGCATCTATTAGAATTTTATTTGCCATTGCTTCTATTTACAAACTTGTAGTACATTAAATGGATGTTAAAACTACTTTTCTAAATGGTGATTTAGAAGAAGAAATTTATATGGAGCAACCCGAGGGTTTTGTAGTTCTTGGACAAGAACATAATGTTTGTAAGTTGGTTAAATTTTTATATGGTTTAAAACAAGCACCTAAATAATGGCATGAAAAATTTGATAATGTTATGCTTACACATGGGTGATCAATGGTGCCAATAAATGCATATATAGCAAGTTTATTAATAATGAAGGTGTTATTATATGTTTATATGTTGATGACTTACTTATATTTGGAACTAGCCTTGATGTTGTGCATGGTGCTAAACACTTTCTTGCCTCTAATTTTGATATGAAAGATTTGGGTGAGGCAAATATAATCTTGGGCATCAAGATCCTTAGGGATAATGATTGCATTACACTATCACAATCTCACTATATAGAGAAAATTCTTAACAAGTTTGAACGCTTTGATATGTCACCTATGTCTACTCCTTTTGACTCAAAGGTTCACTTGTTCAAAACTCGTGGTGATAGTGTTTCACAAGATAAATATGCACAAATCATTGGTAGTTTGATGTTTTTGACAAACTGTACTCACCCTGATATTGCATATACTGTTGGTAGATTGAGTAGATATACTCATAATCCTAGTATTGAACATTGGGATACAATATCTAGATTGTTGACATATTTAAAGGGTATTTTGATTATGGTTTGTCATATTGTGGTTATCTTGTTATATTAGAAGGATATTGTGATGCTAATTGGATTTTTGATACAGATGAGATAGAGTCCACTAGTAGATATGTGTTCACACTAGCTAGAGGGGCTGTCTCTTGGAAATCATCCAAGTAGACTTGCATAGTGAGATCCACCATGGAATCAGAGTTAGTAGCCTTAGAAAAGGCTGGGTTTGAAGCCAAGTGGCTTAGGAGTTTGTTAATTAATATACCATTGTATACTAACTCTATTGCCTCTATTTGCATTCATTGTGATTGCCAGGCTACCATAGCATGTGCTAAGAACAAAATCTATAATGGGAAAAGTCGACATATCCGATAGAGGCACTATGTTGTGAGGCAGCTCATTGATAAAGGTGTAATGTCCTTGGACTTTGTGAGGTTAGAAAGGAATTTGGCCGATCCTTTGACCAAGCCACTAGCAAGAAGGCTAGTGAGTGAGACATTGAGGGGGATAGGACAAATACAAAAATTGTGACACTATGGCCAATGTCCAACCTCTATGATGGGTGATTCCACGCAAGGGGTTAAATGAGTAGAGGTCATTTGTGGTTCATATGGAGACTGTCAGTTTTATGTGTTCTGCTATCTCATTGAGGAGATTAGTGATGAGTTCATCCCTATGGTGTGAGGCAGTGCTAAGTTGCAGATCGTTGGAGGTTGAGCTCTAGCTTTTAATGGATTTATAGCCCCTACCTGTTAGGATGGGGTGTACTGCACACATTTTTTATGGATGCCACCTATGTGGGAGTGGAGATTGTGCCACTTCCTATGAGACTTGGGTAGGTCTCTAGAGCTCTCATGAAACCCATTGGTGCATGGCCTGTATAAGGTGCCAACCCGATTATGGAACAACCTTAGTAAAGAAAGGTATGTGGGTGGTAAGTTTGGTTATTTAACAACTTGGTTAAAAGAGTCTAACTCTACCATTGTCTAGTAGTTTCTACTTATTTATCTTAAGTATGGTTAAAACCTTATGGTACCATATTGATACATGTCTTCTTAAGTTTATTGCCTTTCCTAATTTAGTGTTTGTAACATGTGGGGGATTGTTGGAGTATGTGTGTTTCCAATTCTTAAACTATGCTTGTGTCTCACATTGGTTAGAGATGAGTTCTCATGTAGGTTTATAAAGCATAGAACCTCTTAAGTGGTAGATTGAAAGAAAATGGGCTAAGGGTTAGAGTTAGGCATGGGTTGGACTTAAGCTTGTCTCCATCTCTCTTGGGCCTCTTTCTTTTTCCCTTTCTTTTGCTTTAGCCCATTTTATTTCTGCCCGTTAGGCATTAAATTTACAGCCCGTTGGGCCATTTATTGTATTGCCCGTTGGTCCAGCCCAGCCCTCCCTTCAATTAGTTTATAAACCCTAAAAAACACACTATTTATTACACATTTTTCTTCTCATTCTTCTCCAGCCATAGCTCTCTGCCTCTCTGTTCTGTTCTGTTTTTTTTGGCTGCACAGAAATTTTCTGCACAGAAAATTTCAGTTTCATTCTTTTTAAGGAAAGAAAAGGCAAGTAAGGTTATTCCTAATTTTTCTTGCTTGAGTGTATGATCAACTTGAAGAAATTACTGTAGTCTAATCTTGGAGGGTTGTTCGGCTAAGAGAGCCATTCACACCGAGTTCTACTCCAGGTGGCACGAATCAACCTTTAAAAACAACGCATTTTGCGTGATTTTATAATTTGTGAGATCTTTCTAGCTCTATCCATTTATTTTTGTCATTGCTAAATTTTTGGGGTTTGTATTGTTGAATTAAAACTTGTTTATTTAGCTATATTTCCCAAAAATTCCAAGTTGTGAAGGGGAGGATGGCCCTTTGGGAACGGATATCTAGAAGCTTGTTGTCTGATGGGATCAATCGAAGTCCAGGACAATGCAAATCTCTATGGACATCTCTGGTTCTTAAATATGAGGTTAGTTCTTGCTCCTTTTGGTTATTTGAAACTTCGGATGTCATTTTGAATTTCTATTATGAATTCTTATCTAGCAATGCCTCTGGATGGAAGGTACATTCATCATATGTGTGTGCACGTGATATTTAGGATTGTATGTCCCTTTCTTTGCCTACATATGAGCCATCGCTCATCTGGTACCTTCTTCTCCCACAATAATTGGTCGGAGAGCTAGGTCGTGGTTCAAGATCCATTAGGTGCTTAACTTAACAATACAAAAAAGAAAAACAAATAAACAAACAAACAAACAAAAAAATTTATACTTTCGAATATGGTTTTGATGTCTAAGATCAGAAAATTCTCTAGGGTTATGACCTTTGCTGGCCCTCAAATAATTGGCAGAGGCTCTCCTTGCCTGTTTTGTTAATGATGGCAACGCCCTCCCATCCTCTCCTAACAGTTAATTAATAACAATATTTTTGTGAACAGGAGAGCAAGAATGGGAAGGAAAGCATGGGGAGCTGGCCTTTTTTTGAGGACATGAGTAAAATTTTGTCTAATTGAAAAGATTTTTCTTTTGCAGAGGAGACCAAGAATGGGAAGAAAAGCAAGAAGAGCTGGCCATATTTTGAGGACATGAATAGAATTTTGTCTAATCTTGATGTAATGGCAGCAAAATGATGGGCAGAGAAGGAAACCGTTTTTACGAATTTTTTAGAAGATTCGGCAAGATGGATGTTTTATTAAAATTTGCACAGCTCTGACCACAATGAAGTACCATAAGCAACATAATAATTTAAGGTCTCCAGTGATGTGAAAGAATTGAGCAACAATAGGTGAAGTAGATTTGTAGGACACAGCGACTGTAAATCAATCAAATGAATAGCTGAGAAAGGGGAGGGTGACCCAAAGAGAGAATTTTGAATTTGTTACATTTGACGAGAATGTATCCCTACACATTGCTCTGTTTTGAAGTTCAGGGATACATTGTAACTGCACCATGGTTAATGGTGAAAGTACAATTTCCCCAAAAAAATCTTTATCATTCTTTAGTTCAATAGACACATTTATGCGATAACACTTAGTTTTAGATGGATTTAATCTCATTCTTTTTTGCTTCTTAGTAAATTTTTTCTACACTTGGGTATTCGAAAAACCAAATTTAAAAAATGGCAAAGCTTGAATGTAACAATTTGAACAATTTTGTAGTGAAAATAACTATAATAGAAAGAAAAGATTGAAAAGGATATTATTATTATCAAAGCTATTTTATTCAATGATTAGAAATTTTACTAGTTAAAATAACTGAAACTCATAACATAAGGCAACAAATTCATTATTTAACTGTATAAATGCATTACATATTTTTAGTAAAAATATAGGGGGGGGGGGTCATTGTTTAAATTTATGTCCAAAATTATAATTTTGTTTACTAAATATACAAGAGGGAGGGAGAATTTATGAAAGGTCGAGGGAGGCCATGGCTCCCCCTAGCCCCCTCCCCTCCTAATTATTATTTTAATCAATTGAAGCGAAATTAGCGTTCAGAGAACCGGAGAAATTTTGGACCCAACACTTGGGTCGTCACTATTCATCGTCATATCCACCACGTGATACTGCATTTCATTATTCTTACGTTCAAAATAAATTCAACTGTTCAATGTCGGATCCTAAACTCTAAACCTAGGCCAAGTGTAAAAGTTAACCATTCAAGAGACAGTTTTTTTTTTTTTTTGGCGTTAAAAATTCAAGAGACTTTGTAGTTCTAGGAATTTCAAATCTTTTAGAGCATCACAGTAGACCTGCAAAATGTAAAATATGCAAAGCAGACAGAACAATTGGCAGTAACATCTTACAAAAAGAAAGAAAGCATGAACCAAAGAGAAAAATATAAACAACGTAAATATGTATATTTTGGTAACCAAGATCATAATATCAACTAAGAAACACCAACATCAACAGTATTGGTACAAAGTCTAGGGCGATACAAGCCATCATATTAGAATACAGAAGCAATTAGATAGCAGGGGAGGTCTTGAGGCAGCAACAACCTGCAATCATCAACAAGACCAGATAGACCTCCATTAGTACTATTGACATTGTTAGCTACTAATAAGGAAATTGCAGCAGATACATCAAGTTCTATTTCCACAGCATGGGTTCCCCGTTCTACACAAAAGATCAGACCTTCCCTTAAGGCCCAAAGTTCCGCTGCTATACTTGAATTCACATTTATAGATTTTGCAAAACCTACAATCCACTGGCCAGCTCTGTCCCTGAGCAGCCCCCCACACCCCGAGAGCCCACTTGTGTTGATAACCGAGCCATCGGTTTTCAGTTTTAGCCAGCCCTCAGCTGGTTTTGACCACTTCACTTGTTTCACATGTCTTGCCTTCTCCGTGCTTGGATCCACCACACGATACAAAAAACTCTCTGGCTTGCATTTCCACTACCTTCACCAGGTTTGGATTAGGAGCTTGCTGTTTGAATGCCTTTCTATTTCGTTGAAACCCATATTTTATTAAATTGCCATCCCGTAAAGAGACACATATTTTATTTGTTTCATTATTCTTTTTTTATATTCTTTTCTTTAAGCCCACCACCACACCCTCAACCAATCATTTATCCTTATTTCCCACAATTCGTGTCTAAAGCTCAGAAAGACACTGAAAATTCAAGATGTCTATGTTGCGTCAGTGGGTGTCACAACTGAAGTGAATTGCACCCGGCACCGGATCCTAATCAAAAAACCCAGAAGAGGTTAAGCAAGAACTCTCACAAATTTGTCTCTGTGTCTCCCTCAAAAAGAAACCCCAAGAATAACCTTGCAAAAACCTATAACAGTAAAATCAAAGAAATTTAAGCCACATACCAGTACCCATAATGAATCACTCCATCCATCAAATATATCACAAAATGAAGTGCTACAAACAAAAAGAGAGAAGAGTAATAATCATGGAGCAGTGCTGAAAGGGGTAAGGTCCCCTTCCGTTTAAAATCCTCCATTTTTCTCTGTTTTTGTCTTAGATGAGTGACACGTGGAAAACAACACATCCAAAGGTTAAAAAACACCCACCTCAACTAGGAATATTCTCTTTGTTTTTGGATCTTTCTTTCTCTATTTCTTTCCATCTCTCTGGTCTACACACCGGTCTTTTGAACGACGCTTGCACCTCAAGAGTACCTTCACCACAAATCCATGAGAGTTAGAAAAAGTAGGAATATAAAATCAAAGAAAAATTTGTTGAGCTTCTGAGTATTTGCAGCAGTGATCTTGATGTGCTGGCCACGCGTCTCAGATGGCGTCTCCGGCATTATTTTCGACGACTCCTTCCAGTGGTGTTGGGTGTCTGTATGACATGAAAGAAAACAAGCTTGAAGGTTTAACAATGGCGGATTGTGAACAACAGAGAGAGAAGATGAAGAATCAAAAGGAAACTTCCATTCAAGCTTTACATAACTATATACATCATTCACACTCTCTATTTATACATTACATGGTTGGTAACTTCTCTGGAAGATTCCAATCTAACAAACTCTGACAAACACCTAACAGATTACAGCTGTACACCATAAATAAAATATCTGGACTAATATCCATAACAGAGAAGAGCAGTGCGAGTCCAGAATTCGTATGATCAAAACGACATCACGTAGCTCAAGTATTATTACACACGTTAATGAGCCTAGTGGGTTGCTTGGGCCGTGAAAATTTCTGAGTACTTAAGAGAGATGGAGAGACGCAATTGAGAGAGACTCATGACGTGGGGTTTTTCTAGCGGTCTGCCAAGTGTCCTTCGTCTACATTAAAACAGGAGAAAACATGAGAGTTTGTAACGGGAGGGGAGCCGGACCCGAAAGAAAAAGGGTCTACAATGGTATCAGAAAAACAAACAAACATTGATTCAAAATTCAAAGATTTATTGATTTTACCTGTAGCCGGTGTTCTTGTGCTTTAGCGAAGTTTCGAACTTCGGTTTATGTGCAGAGGGAGACCCGGAGGTCGAAGGTTTGCTGCTAAAGCAGCCCATCAGTCACCACTGTAGACCCACGAATTAGTGGCTATTTGTGAGGGGCAGCGGTTCTTAATTTCTTGTTGAACACGTTTGAAAAGATTGGGTTTTTTTGAGAGGGTGGCGGACAGGTTTTAGTTGAGAGTGAAACTTACAGACAAACACCGCGCATATCGTTAAAGCAATGCACGTGATCCTATGTTTGACAAAACCACGTAACTGAAAGTGTTGAAAGCTTCTTTTCCCTTTTGCTGGATGAAGCGAATGGCACTTCTAGTTCCTTTTTGCTGAATGATGCAAATCTTCTTTTTCCTGTCGCTGAATGCAGCTTGAAAAAAATCTGAAACAGTAATACAGTAGTCCACAGCCACATTCAATGGGTAACGGTACCCGACCAGACCCGATATTTTCGGGTATTCGTGTCTTACTCGATATGTTATGGGGTAATGCCGTAAAGACAAATTAGGTCGGGTTTTAAAATTTCCGTTTCGGGTTTGGGTTACCCAAACCGATCCATATTATTTAAAGTGAAAAAGAGGTGGGTGTACCAGCCAGTGCCCAGTAGTACTTAACTTTAACTTATGACTTATGTTGTCTATGTTCTGCCCAAAAAAATTATTGGGTTGACAAATATGTACCCCAGTCCATTAATTATTATAATTACAAACTAGACTATGTAGCATTCAGAAATGGTTGATTCATGGAACGAGAATAACAATGGGAATGTTGCTGAAAATAAAACATGTTGTAAAAATAAAATACGTTGTAATGAAATAATTAAATATATTCATAAACTTGATTGTGGAAGTCGAAGCTATTGCGTGTCGACATGCGGCTTCCTTTGCAATTGAGCTTGGGCTTCGTGAGTTAGTCATTGAAGATGATTCTGCACTGGTAATCCCAGCAGTCCAAGGTGGGAAACCATGCCAATCCTTCTATGGCCATATTGTGGATGACATACTCCACTTATCTAGTACGCTACAGAGTTTTACTTTCTGCCGTGTGAAATGAAACTGTAATAGAGTGGCCAATGCTTTGGCTAAAAAATCTTGGGTTGGGTTAGACTTTCAGGTGTGAGTTGAAGACTTACCAAGAGATATCCTCCCTCTTGCTATGTTGGATGTTCATTAAGTTTTTAATTGTGTTTGATAAAAGCCCAGTCTGGTGTTCCAGCTTGGTTTTTCAAAAAAAAAAAAAAAAAAAAACCTTGATTGTGAATGGTAATTTTGAAATAAAACTTAAGGTATATTTTAGGAAATATCTTACTTATACAATTATATTTCTTAATTTTTTTTTTAAAATTTGAGTGAGAGATAAGTTATTTTTTGATGATTTTTTATTTTCATAATTGTTATATACATGGAAATTTTGTTTATTTTAGAATATATTAATTTTAGAAATTATTATATCTACAAAAGAATAGTTATTACAATCCTTTTGAAAATGAATTAATTATTCCTCATTTTAATTTTTTTTTTAAAAAAATTGTTCTTCATTTTAAAGAATAACTATTCATAAGAAGTGATTATTTTCTATAATAAGAACATAACTAAACTATTAAATAACCAAATCATAAAAATAACTATTACATTATAGTATTTATTACTGTTCGCAAAAACTGCCCTTAGTCATTTACCAAGTATGGCAAATACCCAGCAGAAGAGGTTTTCAAGAGAACAACGCCTTTTGTAGTTTGTTTTTTTGGGGCTGCTTTTGTTTCTATCATTTGGGCAGGGCTGCAGTTTGAGATCAAACTCGGCAGAAAATTAATTGGTTTCCTGGTCAACCATGCATATTCTGGTAATTTGGATCAATGCCCTGTGCAGTTTATATTTTTAATTAGCATTTCTCTTCCTTACCCATTTTTAATAATTTCCATTATGTCGGACTCTGAAACCTTGAATTTGTACAAGTAGTTGTTTTTTTTTTTTTTTTTTTTGTTTTAATGGGGTTTGGAACATGAATCTTCGTTAGAACCCCAACAAAGATTTCATCTCCTTTTTTATTTTTTTATGAACTTGAAATTTGATTGAGAGAAAGAAACAAACTACAAGGCCCTACTGGACTCCTCCAAACTAATGGAAGAGAAACACGCAGAGCTATTACCAAAATAAAGAAGGTAAAAAAAAATTACAAGTTAGGGACCTTTTGCTAAAGAGTGGGCTGTTGCATAACACAACCTAGACGCCCACTTTACAAAAAGACTTATCAGAAACAGTGAACATATTCCTCATATCAGAGCACAAGGACCTGAGTCTGACTCCATAGTGATGCACTCATTGGCAGGAGCTAAAGAGAGGGCCCTTTTGAAGAAAACGGCTTAAAGAATCTGATTTTAATCTTTATGGGGATGCTTTTTATCCTTCATTTTTAGTGGATGCCATGTCCTCGTAGTGGTTTTTTTTTTGGTTAAAAGAAACTTCGTTCAGAAACTAACCAGCCTCTAAAACAGAGGTTACAATGCAATCATACATCATTCCAAACGAATCAAGGCTGAGAAGGAGAGCTACATCAGGAGGAGGTTCAAGCAAAATAATAAAATCTTGACTAAGGAGCGCACCTCGTCTAGCAAGGGCGTCAGCATATTTATTTGCCTCTCTATAACAATGATTAATCCTAACTAGGGGGATGTCTTTCAAAAAATTCCTACAATCAGCCACCCAAAAGTCAATGCCATTAGGATGATCCAGCTCCTTATTCATAAGATCCACAACCAATTTTGAATCCAGCACAATTTCGACTGCTGGAATTTTTAGAGAAAGACCCAAGCTTATGCCATCACGAAGAGCCCAAAGTTCTTGTAGTTGTACTAATGCAAATAGTCCTATTTAGTGGAAACAAAATGGCTATTAATTGGCCAATATGCGGCCAATGAAGAACTCTCCCGACTAGTATAAGCATGTGCTGGGGTCTTTTTTCTTCTTCGTCACGCTCAAGACCTGCGTCTTGCTATTATTGGTCAGCTTCTGGTAGGCTTTTGTTGGAATAATTTTATAAAAATTGTATTTTGATTAAAGATCTTTTAAGTTAAGAAAAAAATATGACTTCTCATCAAAGGCATAAGCACAGTTTGATGCTATTAAATTCAAAGTGAAATTTAGTAAATTTTTGTTTAATTAATATCATAACCTGCCTATGAAGAGTTGGCTCAAGTCAATAAGTGAAGTGCATTATTGACTTTAAAAGCCATATGTGATGCATCGATTTTAAATTTAAACTTCTCAAATTTATAGATTTATCAGTTTCATAAATTTATGTAATTTCAAAATAATAGTTAAAGCATTATGAATTAGTAAAGTGGGATATTTTTATTTTATGATGTATTTGTCTTTGTTATTTTGTTCAATTTGTGGGACATTTGATATTTTTATTTTATGATGCATTTGTGGGACATTTAACATTGTTATTTTAGAGCATTTGCATTCGGTTTTTACAAAAGATTTCATTTTACCATCTTTAAAGTTACTTTATTATTTATATTATATCATTTTACAACACACCCAACATCTCAACTTTTATTTTTCTATACAATACATTCAAATAATATATTTACCTAATAAAATTTTTAACCAAAAAGTGATTGAGATAGAAAGAAAAAAGTGATCCAAAGAGAGAGAGAGAGAGAGAGAGAGAGAGAGAGAGAGAGAAATTAATAAAATATAAATTTTAAGTTTTATAAGTTGCTACAGTACTGCCTTATATGTAAAACGGCACTGTAGTACTATTGCACGTTTTCTTTTTTTTGCAATTAGTAGTGTTGATAAAGCTTGTCTTTCGCACTTTGATGGTAAAATATCTCAACATATACAATATACAATTGTGAGTGTGAATGCTTATGATTCATTTGTCTTTGTTTTTTGTGACTTGTCTTTTAATCTTTTTATCTAAAAAATAGTATCTAGAAAATAGTTAGATATAGTGCATTATTAAATATTTAACCCATACACACGGTTGCTCCATTTGGGGGCTATGGGCTATCCAATTTTTTATTCACTACCAATGCACATTCCGCACATCCTTTTCGTAAGTTTCCTTTTCTTATTTAACCCCCCAAAAAAAAAAAAGTTTCCCTTTCTTTACTTTTCTTTTTCTGACTCCTCGTACACCAAGCTTAATTTACAATCGTTTGTTGTTCCCACCATTAACAATTAACAAGTAGTCAAACACTATAATAACACCCTTGTTATTTATTTATTTATTTTTTTTGGAGAAGAAACACCATTGTTATAGGGATGGCAATGGGGCGGGACGGGGCCGAAGGATGGGATCTTCGTTCCCGCCCCGCATGGTTTTGTCTGGCTCCATCCTCGCCCCGCCCCGCATAACGGGGAAAAATTTCTCTCCCCATCCCCGCCCCTTGGGGCCCCACGAAGCTCCGCCCCACCCCATAAAACTCTATTTTTTTGTTAATTTGCCCTATAATTAGTACAATTTTTTTAATGAAACCTATTTCATTAATAAAAATATACTTAAAATTACAACTAAATTTATCCCATCAAATCAAATCAATTTTTTTTAAAAATTGAATAATATATCCAAGCGTTTAACAAGACAATCAAAAAAAAAAAAAAAAACTCATAGGAAAACACATAACAAAATAAAGGTAGATAATCACATTGGGTAGAATAAAATAAACTAATATTAATATGTTATTTAAATAGTAGAGTTTTAGGGTATAGAAAATTTACCGTTATAACCCTTTGCAACTTAGGTAGGGCGGGGGCGGGGGCGGGGGCGGGGTGGGTCCAAAAAGTCTAAACTCATCCCCGTCCCGCCCCGTGGTGTGGGGCTAAAATCTTGCCCCATCCCCGCCCCATCACCTTTGCAGGGCGGAAAAAACCTGCACGGGATGAAGCGGGGAAGGGGCAACTTAAGCGGGACGGGACAAAATTACCATCCTACATTTTTATTTATTCCCTACTCTCTGACTCTTTTTATATAATTTAACTTTAATCTCACAACTACTTACGCGTGTCATTCTTATCACACAACTCATATTTGCATTAAAAAAAATGCCAAAAACCAACAGTGTAGACAGACTGACAATCACAAAATCAGTGAGATCACAATCATAAACCCAAAAAAAATAAAATATAAAACACAATCATAGCAGATGAGCTCATAAAGAAGACTAGCAGTTGAGAGAGAGAGAGAGAAGTACTTTTAAGTCTTGAAGATAGGTCGGTCGGAGGATCTTTTTTCTTTTTTTCTTAAATTAAAGTGGTGAATTTTGGCTAAAATAGTGGTTTGTTTGGGCTGGGTTGTTAATTTACAAAAATGGAATTGTTGTTTGGGTTGGGACTCATAATTATTGTTGTGAGGACTAATTTATGATCTTGTTTGGGTTTAATGTTGGACTAAAATGAAGGACCGCGCATATTGTTAAAGCAATGCGCATGAACCTATATATGTTTGACAAAACCACGTAACTGAAAGTGTTGAAAGCTTCTTTTTCCTTTTCCTGAATGAAGCGAATGGTCCTTCTATTTCCTTTTTGCTGAATGATGCGAATCTTCTTTTTCCTGTCGCTGAATGCCGATTGAAAGAATCTGAAACAGTAATATAGAAGTCCATGGAATATCCCAATTTAATGGCTAACGGGTACCCGACCTGATCCGATATTTTCGGGTTTTTGTGTGTTACTCGATATGTTATGGGGTAAAGACAAATTAGATCGGGTTTTAAAATTTTCGGTTCGGGTATGGGTATTACCCAACCCATGGGGTACACTGTACCAGTCAGTAGTACTAAACTTTAACATAACATTAGCCTCATTAGTGCTTACGATGAGTTTTTTTTGTAGTGTTCTTATTTTGTAAATAAAAATTGTGTTATTTATTTATTTTTTATATATAATTTTTATTTTAAAATTTTAATTTATAATAGGATAAAGTAATTTGAAAATTATAAAAAAAGTGGTCCTGTCTTTTAGGCAATATTTTAGTGGGAGTTAGAGTTACATTTTTATCAGATTATCCTTTATTTTTATCTCTACTCAAACATAGGAGTATAAGGACATTTTTGAATTAAAAAAAAAAAAAAAAGAGGAATCCAAACCGAAGAAGCCCTTTAAATAATAGTATAAATGATTTATGACTTATGCTGCCTATGTTTTGCTTGGAAAAATTATTGGGTTGACAAATATGTACCCCAGTTTATTAAGTAATTATTACAATTACAAATTAGACTATATAGCATTCAGGAATGGTTGATTCATGGAATGAGAATTACAATGGGAATGTAATTGAAAATAAAATATGTTGTAAAAATAAAATATGTTGTAATGAAATAAATAAATATATTCATAAACTTGGTTGTGGAAGTTGAAGCTATTGCGTGTTGACATGTGGTTTCCTTTGCAATTGAGCTTGGGCTCCATGAGTTAGCTTGTTTGGATATCATGAAAACTGAGTGATATCACTCAGTTTTCATGATCTATCATCCTAATCAAGTGGGTCTCACGGATGACAAACTGTTTGGTTTGGTTTTGGATGACTGCTTTCCTGACTTAAAAACTCAAAATTTTGGATGGGGATGATTGAAAATGAAAACAAAATTTTGGTGTTTTTAAAAGTTGAAAATTGAGATATTAGGTATTTTTGTAATATTTGATGAATATGGAACCCACGATCAGACACTCATGACCACACATGTACTCAAACGTCCTTTTCTTCTTCACTTTTTCTCTCCTCCACATTGATATTTCTTCTCTCTCTCTCCTCTTTTGTCTTTTCTTTCTTTCTTTTTTTCTTCAAGCTGGGTTGTTTAAGTTGCTTCTCTTTTCCTTATCTTTTTTTTTTCTCCCCCTCCTTTTTTGTCTTTTCTTTCTTTCTTTTCTTCTTCAAGCTAGGTTCTTTTAGTTGCTTCTCTTTTTCTTATCTTCTTCTTCTTCTTTTTTTTCTTCACTTTGGTTTCTTTTCTCAGCTTCTTATTCTTCTTCTTTGATGATGCCAAAAATTGTCAGTAAGCTGAATGGTTCTCACATGCCCTAAACAAAACCCGCGAAATAAAGAAGAAGATCTTACAGAGAGTATTGGTGTGGTACAAGAGAAGGTCAGGAAGAGGGCAATCAGGTTCACGATCTTGAACGATGTACTATACAACAGAGGATTTTCCATGCCTTACCTAAAGTGTGTGGATGAAGAAGAAGCCAAATACATCCTAGAGGAGATTTATGAAGGAGTTTGTAGAGACCATGCAGGCCCCAGATCACTAGTAAGTAAAGTTATCAGAACAGATTATTTCTGGCCTACAATGCAGGTAGATGCAAGAGAACTCGTTAAGAAATGTGACAAGTGCCAAAAGTTCGAAAATGTCCAACGCCTTCCAGCAGAAAGGTTGACGACGATCCCCTCCCCCTGGCCCTTTGCACAATGGGGAATTGACATTGTCAGCCCATTACCCCAAGGTAAAGGACAAGTAAAATTCCTACTAGTTGTTATTGATTACTTCACGAAGTGGGTCGAAGCAGAGGCACTAGCAACCATCACCAAAGCCAGTATCCAGAATTTCGTATGGAATAACATAATTTGCAGGTTTGGGATTCCACGAACGAGCATATCAGATAAAGGGTGGCAGTTCGACAATCAAAGCTTCAGGGACTTCTATTTAGGCCTAGGAATCAAGAACCAGTTCTCGTCCCCGGGACATCCACAGGTGAACTGACAGACGGAGGTGACAAATCGGACACTACTCAAGATTATCAAGACCAAATTGGACGATGCAAAAGGCGCCTGGCCAGAAGAATTGCTCAACGTCTTATGGGCCTACAGAACCACAACAAGAATCCTAACAGGAGAAACCCCCTTTAAACTTACCTATGGCACTAAGGTAGTAATCCTGGTCAAAGTAGGAATAACCAGCATCAGGCGAGCGACGTACCACGAAGATAGAAATGAAGACCAGCTACGAGTCAACCTTGATTGCTTGGACAAAGTAAGAGAGAAGGCCTCTGACAAGTTAACAAAGTACCAGCAAAAGATGGCCGAGTACTATAACAAGAGAGTGAAGCTCAAATGACTTGACATAGGAGATCTCGTCCTGCGCAAGGTCACCCCAACAGCTAGGGACTCTGCCCAAGGAAAACTTAGCCCTACATGGGAGGGACCCTACCGGGTCGTCAATTACTCCAGACAAGGAAGTTATCACCTAGAGACCCTAGACGGACAGAAACTCCCGCAATTGTGGAACATTGAACACTTGAAGAAATACAACCAACAAATGTAATAGCCGATTGTATGCATCCTAAAAAGCAATAAAAGAACTATTCAACTAATGTTTTATTGAGTGCAGATTTTGTAATATACAAGTAACAAGATTCCGCCTAGACAGATGTAAGTTGCTGACGAAGTCAAAAAACTGACAAGATCCCTAAAAGGGTGTAAGTCATAACAAGTATCGAAAAATGGCTAAGTAACAAGATTTTGCCTAGACGAATGTAAGTTATTGACGAAGCTAAAAGATTGACAAGATCTCTAAAAGGGTGTAAGTCACAACAAGTCTCGAAAAATGGCTAAGTAACAAGATTCTGTCTAGACGGTTGTAAGTTACTCATGAAGCCAAAAGAATTGACAAGATTCCAAAAAGGGTGTATGTTACAGCAAAGCCCAAAAATGGCTAAGTAATAAGATTTCGCCTAGACGGATGTAAGTTACTCAGGACGCAATGAGATTGACAAAGATCCCTAAAGGGGAATTAGTCACAACAAAGCACGAAAACAGTCAAGACCCCATCCGGGCAGATGTTAATTATTGACGAAGTCAATAGGTGATAAAACACTGTCGTAGGAAAAAGCAAAGGGCACAACAAGAAGACTTGGTAGAGCACAAAAGCAACTACGGGCAATAATATGTGCAAGTAATTTTGCCATCATAAATGAAACTAAGGGCCTAAAAACAAAGGGTCGATACCATTGTTTTAACATTTAAATTAAAAGCCCATAAACGCTAGGCTAAAAGCATTGTTTTTAGACTATAAATATTGTTATGAAAATATAACTAAAAACCCAAAATACACCGGGCAACAAACCAAAAAAAAAACACAAACACAAACGAACTTAAAGCAGGGTCAGACATTGGCGCCAATATCTTCACCATTTGGAGGGGGCATGGGAGTGTCCCCGGGAACATCTTTAGAAGCTGTTGACTGAGTAGCCTTGTCTACAGCCATCTGTAGGTCAACCACCTCCATATCAAGGTTCTCAAAGTCCACTTTAGTAGGGTGCTTGAGCATATATCGACGAAGAAGCTCGAAACCCTTGAAGTACCAACTAAAGAGCACGGAATTGTACTCTTCAGTCTGCTGGAAGCCTTCAACAGCTTTAGCAGCGATGACCTTCAACATCTCCCGAGTGACAGAGAGTTGTTTGTCCTTTTCCAATGTGAGCTATCTCTCCGCCTTGAGGTCATCTCCTAGCGACTTAACCTTCTCTTTGACGGAGTTGGCCTTGTCCATAGAAGTGATTAAATCTTTCTTCAACTTGGAGTTCTCCACCTCTAGAGATTCCATCCTAGACATCAACGAAGCAACCTTCGCGTCTTGAGCAAGCTACTTGGAAGTAATGTAAAGACTCTCCCCAAGCACCTGAAAATTAAAGTCTATGTCAAGAAACGACACAAAAAGATGAAAAAGGTAAAGTTACATAAATACAGTACCTGAACAAGCTTGTGGAGATGACGACCTACAACCTCGTTAGCCGATACCCCCGAAAACACCTTCATATTGTTGGTAGAAAAAATGTCTTGCGCCCGAGCCTGAGCTGCCCGAGCCTGAGCTGCCCGAGCTTGAGCCACCCCAGCATCGTCCTATATGCTGGAAGATCCGGAGACCGCTTTCTCCTTCAGCTTATATCTGGTTCTCTGCCTCTTACTCCATTGAAGAGGAATCTCCTCAATTGAAATGTCTGGGGAAGCCGTCCTCGCCGATTCGGAGGCAAGAGTGGACAGCGTGGTTGTAACGACAGGGGTTTCCTTCTCCATCACCCGCACGCCCCTGGTTCCAAGCTTGGACAGAGGTTCATTCTTTTTAGCCCTCATCTGAGCATACATTCCCTGTTTAAATTTTGTAGTCATTCCTGCAAAAGGAAAACTCTTTAAAAAAAAAGGAGAAAGAGAAGAAATAGAGAGCAAAGAGATCGACATGGACGAGCCTAGTACTTACTCTTCTTTTCTTCAATTTCCAAGTTCCGTAGAACATACGCCGATGGCTCAAGACCGAGACAATAAAAGGCAAGAGTCCGAGGATCCACCAGGTCGTCGAAATCCTCGATCGTCTTTATGTACTCAATCGCCTTCTTAACCCGTTCTTTGTACCTACTCTTGAGCTTAGGTCATCTCTTAACTGCATAAACTGACGGGCATAAGAGTTAAGTGACGACAAGCAAACAGAAAGTTGAAAGGTTGGGAAGAATAATGACACACCTAAAGTTGGGGTACTCTACCGATGGAGCAGCCTTGGGAGACCACCCCAAACTTTGTTAGAAGGAGTCTCCCAATCATCCCTGGACATGAAAAGAATTGAGACTTCCAATATCTGAATGATAAGGGTAAATTTCAGACGATCCTAGTCCTTCTCTCCCATGGCACCAGTTCATAATACTCATGCTCCTTAGATGCTTTTAGATGATACAGGTAAACAAGTTCGTCCACCCTAATCATGTCTCCGTTTGTAGCAGCCAGCCATATTCCCATACAATTGACCATAATCCTCCACGAATTGGGCATAAATTGCCCAGGAGTAATACCGAAATGACCCAACAATTCCATGATAAAGGGATGGACGGGGAACCTAAGCCCATAAAGAAAGGCAGCCTCATAGAAGCATACCTCCCCAGGAAAGAAATGGCAAGCTCGATCCTTTTCCCTGGGCAGACGAACCCTAACCCTAGCCGGGAATTGAAATCTATCTCTAAACTTGGAAAGTGTATTGCCGTCCAAATTACACGTGCCCTCGAGAGCATGGAAAGCCTTAACCTCCTGAGGGGCAGAAACGACGGTATGTCCTTCAATGGGTCTATCACTAGACGATAGCCCAGTCTCTAATTTGCTCAACCTCACCTCCGACATCACTCCCTTCTCTTTTACCGAACCCTCAAACCAACTAATTGCTTGACGTAGCAATGGTAGCAGATCACCCAATGCCACACTCAACCTACTACCCTCTAATACTAAACCTCTCAAGATGAGGGAAAACTCCTAGAGACCCCCCTAAACGGGCAAAAAGAAAAGAAACAAAAGGACAGAGGGCCCTAACCTCAGAGCTACTAAGCGTAAAACTCAAGAAAAGAAAGCGTAGAAATCCTAAAAAGACTAGAAAACACGAAAAAGCCAAAAAAAAAAAAAAGGCAGAAATTACTACGAAATTAGCCACTTAAAGAAGGGAAAACAACTAGAGAAAGGCCATACCTCAAAAAACGATGAAGTGAGAGAGCAAAAGCGCAGAAATTTCACGGCAACAATGGTGGCACAAGGACAGCGGTGGCAATAGGGGTGGCAATTCGTGTTCACGTGTCGGGTTCGTGTCGTGTCAACTCATACGTATTCGACTATATGGGTCAACACTAACCCGACATGTTTATTAAACGGGTCAAGATTCCTCAACCCTAACACGACCCATTTATTAAACGGGTCAGTCGTGTCGACCTGTTTATCTGATTTTATCAAAATGAAAAAAAACATTTATGGAAAAAACAAGCAAATAAATATTTTAAATATAAAATTTAGAACTAATGAGTAATTATATCACAAATAATCATTCGAAACTAAAACATATCTCAATATCATAAATAATCAATCACAATACGTCAAAGAAAATAAACTACAACAACTAATAAGTTTATATACCTATAGTTTGAATGGTATATTGGTAAAATTTCATTTAATTAAACGGGTCAGACGGGTTCCATAGTTTAAACCCTAACCTAACCCGTTTATCAAACGGGTTCATCGTGTCAACCCAAATATGACACGAATCCATTAAGCCTCAACCCATAATCTGCTAATTTCGTGTCGTGTCGTGTCGGGTTCGCGGGTCGTGTCCAATTTTGCCACCCCTAGGTGGCAACTTAGAAGTAAAGAAGAAAGTGAAAAGGTAAAGAAGAAAGAAAGAAGTTTAAATAAGCTAAATACAAAAATTGAAAATCAGCGAGAAAATCAAGAGTCACAATAGGAGCATTAAACCGTTCCGTTCGAAACATGCCACGTGGCCACGAAACACAAAGCGCCGCCACTATGCCTTAAATGTGGAACAAAACCCCAAAAGACGCAGGAAACTTTTAGACTTTTGATGGTCATCCTAACACGCCGCAATGACTACGAAACTCGAGGGGGCAACTGATAGGACTGACACCTTCAGCTCCCAGTGACGATGTTACCACTGCTAACGAAGTCATCCCCTATTGACGAGCCAATCAAATATCCATATCAATGACAAAGATATCCAAGCCATTCAATACAGGTAGTAATATCTCGAGCAGTTATAAAAACAGTTGGATGGATCGTTGGACGCCCATTGAAATCCATATTAATGGTCACCAGGCGTTACTAAAAGAGACATTAAAACCACAATAACTGTTGCAACAGCTAGGGGCCATGGGAACATATATAGGGACCTCGCGAGCATCAACAGGGGGTAAGAAAAAACACCCAAAAAAATACTTATTACTCTTCTTGAATATTATTTTATTTTTAAAAGGCTTTATACTGACATTAGCATCGGAGATGTTGTGGCAGACACCACATCGGTGACCACCTCAAGAAAATAGGTTTATTGTCTTTACAATCATAGCTGATGAGAGTTTGACTTCAGCAGCAACTCTAATACCAATATCAGAAGCAAACTGAAGGGCCTTGCACGCAGCTACTGTTTCAATCTCTTCTGCTGAATATGCTTGACAAAGTTGCTGTGACATAGAAGCATGTCTTTTTCATTTTGATGGTAAAATATTTTAACATATTTAATGTACAAGTGCTAGTGTGAATGCACCACCAGGCGAGTTCCTAGTTGGTACCCGGGTTCAGTAGTGGGCTGTTGCTTGTGTGTGAATGCTTATGATGCATTTGTCTTTTAATCTTTTTATCTAAAAAATAGTATCTAGAAAATAGTTAAATATAGTGCATTAAATATATAACCCGTACACACGGTTGCTCCATTGGGGGGGCTATCCAATTTTTTATTCACTACCAACGCACATTACGCACATCCTTTTCGTAAATTTCCTTTTCTTTACTTTTCTTTTTCTGACGCCTTGTACACCATGCACAATTTGCAATCGTTTGTTGCCCCCACCATTAACAATTAACAAGTAGTCAAACACCATAATAACACCCTTGTCATTCAGCCAAAAGAAAACACCCTTGTTATTTATTATTATTATTTTTTGAGAAGAAACACCCTTGTTATTTATTCCCTACTTTTTTTATTTTGAGAAGCATTTATTCCCTACTTTCTTACTCTTTTTATATAATTTAACTTTAATCTCACAACTGCTCACACGTCTCATTCTCATCTCACAACTCATATTTGCATTAAAAAAAATGCCGAAAACCCACGTTCTAGACAGAGACTGACAATCACAAAATCAGTGAGAACACAATCATAAACCCAAAAATAAAAAATAAAAAATACAATCATATGAGAAGAGAGAAAAAAATTATCATTGCAGATAAGCTCATAAAGGAGACTAGCAGTTACGTCGTTGAGAGAGAAAGAGAAGTACTTTTAAGTCTTGAAGATAGTGGTCGGTCGGAGGATCTTTTTTCTTTTTTCTTAAACTAAAGTGGTGAATTTTGGCTAAAATAGTGGTTTGTTTGGGCTGGGTTGTTATTTACAAAAATGGAATTGTTGTTTGGGTTGGGTCTCATAATTATTGTTGTGAGGACTCATTTATGATCTTGTTTGGGTTTAATGTTGTTGTTTGTCTAAAAAAAAAAAATTGTTGTTAAGATTTTAGTTTTGGAGGAGGCATTTTTTTGTTGGTAATATCAGAGGGCCCGGGCCCTCTGGGGCACACTTGTCCGTCCCTGATGTGATCAGTGATCTTTTATATTGTTTCCAGTATACCAAACATTCCTTAATTCTTATAAAACATTGTATTGTAAAAAAAGACAAAATTACTACTGATTTGATGAGTCAAACAGTAAAAGAAGGAAAGAAAAATTAACAACTGATTTGATGAGCCATTAAACATGGCTTGTAAAGGCCAAAAAAAAAAAAAAAAAAATTGTAAAGGCACTTTTATATATATATATATATATATATATATATATGTTGGCTATTATGTCCTAGTGGCAAAGTCAAAGATTTACCTTTAGAGGAGTCATATATAAAATTAGAAAAAATCTCAGTGTATATATTAATTACATTTTTTTAATGGTAAACATAAGTTTATTCAACTAAAAAAGAAGTACAAGATACGATAAAGAAGCAAAGGGAAACATTAGGCATTTTCAAATTAATTACATCCATACTATATATAAAATTTAGAACATTAATGTACATGCAATTTAATTTATATAAATGATAAATAGTAGTATATTTTAATAGGTACAAATAATGTTATATGATATATAGATTATTTTAATAACAATTAAATATATGGCAAAGAAAAGTCAAATTATAAAAAGATAAAAGAAAAAGTACCTTGGGATTATGGGAATGCTATACCTTACCCACTTGTTTTTGTAGAGATTTTAGAGAAGATTTTAACCACACACTAATACACATGTTTATCTAGTCTGCTGTCAGCAACTATTATTTACACAGAAGTTTTGTTACATTGTAAATGACGAAAACTAGAGCCTAGAGGAAAGAAAAAAAGAACTAAAAGAAAAAGAAGGTGGACAAAGCAGTTGAGACACCAGAGTCACCTATGTCCTATCCTGTGATGAGCAAAATGTTTGCAACTATGTGCTGGCGAATCAAAAAGATCTTCAATCTTTCCGCTGTTGGCGTGTGACTTGGATCAATAAGAGCCTCCTGGCAAATCCTGGAGTCAGTCTCAATAAAAATGCTCTCAACTTCCAACTTAGCAGCCAGCAACAAGGCAAGTTAATTGCTTCGGCCTTAGCTTGGAGAGTGAGGGTGATATTCACCTTTTGAATGAGAAAAAAAAATGGTTATGTTTGGTAACGGTTTTTGTTTTTTATTTTCAAAAACTTGTTTTTGGGAATATAGAGAAAAAACAATTTTCTTGTATTTTTGCAATAAAAAGTATGTTTGGTTAGTTGAAATTAAAAAAAAAAATTGAAGAAAAAAAATTTGTTTTTATTAAGATTTGAACTCTAATGCTAACTTATTAAATGAGTCAAATTCATTAAATCAAATGCATGTTTTCTTTGACTTTTGAAAATATACAAAAGATTATTTTCAGTTTCCTTCACAAATTAAATTTTGAAAATAGTTTTTATTTTCTGTCTATTTTGAGTTGTCAAACAAATTTTTTAATTTCAAAAATAAAAAATTATTTTTAAAAATAAAAAATAAAGAAAAAAAATAGTTACCAAATATACTCAGTGTTTGTGTATTAAAATGGTATTTGGTATAGCACAGTTGTACAGCTGATGCTAGTGCTGTAATAGGCTTTATTTGAGAGATGGTCAATTAAATCAAGCCAATTTGAGAGATATATTTTAGGAGGTGAAGTGAAGCAAGCAAAAAGAAAAGAGAAGAATAAAAGCAGAGTCCAAAGAGTCCGACTTACTACACAAGCATAGGCTGGGCAAGTCCAACAAGGCACGAAGAAAAGAAAGAGTAAAAAAGAAGAAGAGTGGGCCAATTGTTAATCTGGTGAAGAAAAGTAGAGAAAGAAGAAAATAAAAGCCTGTTTTCGTGGAAGATGTACAGATGGGCTTGACTGCATGTGTTAAAGTGGGCATTTTTATTTCTTCAACAAAACATGTTTCTAGGAATTCTTACTTTTGGGCCACGTCGGGGTTTTAATAATAAGGCTTTAGGTCAGCCGCATATGTGCATGTAACTGTAAATAGAGGGAAACAGAAAAATAATGTAGCGGCTAAGAGCGGAGAGCTGGAACGCAGGAACAGAAAATAAGAGCAATAGGCAGTGCCGATTGTGGCTTTCTCTATGGCTTTTCTCTCAATAATAGCTCTCTAACTTCTCTTTTTCATTCTAGTTTTATTTTATTTGTTTAGCCTAATGTTTAGTATTTATTTTCTGTGTTTTATTACAATTATTATGAGTAGTTAAATTTTCAATTAAGGTCGAAATCAAACCTTATTAAGGATTATTAGTATTATTTATGAAAATTTTTTTTCTTCACAATAATTGTTCTTTAATAATTTAAAATGTTCTTGTGTAATCTCAGTTGACTAAGATAAGATTCTTAATAAGAGTTGAATTATGTTTTTCCTCATATTTTTTAATTTATCGTAATTAATTCAATGCTTGATTTTATAATTGTTAAATTTTAAAATTGAATATTTCTTGTGATTTGTTTGTCAACTTATACAATTGATGGTTTGATTTTATACTTAGGAAGCAAAGAAGATCACGCTTTAGATTTTTGAAATAAGAATTTTAATTAGAATATTTTTCATAATAGCAAGATTAATTTCAAGATTATCACGTAGTAATTGGAAAAAATTAATAATATGAATTACAAGATTGATTGCAAAACCTTAATTTATTTATTTAAATTGTTTAATCTTTTTACTGCGTTTATATTATATATCTTTGGTTAGATTAATTTCTTAGTTAGTTTATAGTTCCTGCCAAACCATACTTTGTGTTCTTGCAATTACCTTAAAATTTCACAACAATTAGATTTCCATATTTGACCCCAAAACGGCCCAAAGGCCTAACGGCCCAAACACCCCCAAAATCAGATTTTGTTTCCCCTTACCCAGCTCGTCTCTCCCTCTTCTCACAGGACACACCCAAAACCCAGCATTGTCTCTCTCAAAACCCACAAAAATTAGCTCCAACTCTGTCTCCTCTTCTCGTCCAACCACCATCCATACACCACCTGGTCAAAGCCACCACAACCCAGCACTATCTGATTGAATCCAAAAACACAAAACTCAGCCACCGTTAGGATCAATGGGGAAGAGAACGATCGATGTTGAATGGAAGCTACTGATGGACGGTATCTCACATCCCCAGCTCCTTTCTCTGTCTAGCTTGAGATTTGGGTTTTCCTTTTTCTTTTAAACAAAAAGATTTTGGGTGTGTTGTTGAACGATAAGAATCTGATTCGGGTGTTGTTGCTTTCAGTGGTTGTTGGATGATACAAATTTAATTTGGATGTTGTTGGATAATAAAATTAAGGTTTTAAGATTTGGGTGTTGTTTATGTGTTTGTTATTGGTTGATAAAATCTGGAATTTGTTTTTGTTGATGAAAATGCAAAAGACTTTTTCAGGAGAGTTGTTCGATGGTAAATGTATTTGGAAAAAATAATATTAAAATAAAGTGAAGAAATAATATTTAAATAAAAATAAAAAAAATGACAAAAAGTTGTATTTAAAGGAGAAGATACTTGGCAAAAGTCACCGAATACTGTGTGCATCTCCAAAAATTATAAAAATTTAGAAAATCTGATCTGAATTTGGTAGTTGAGAAACTAGCAGCAGATCGTCCCAGTTAACCCCAGCTTTGGGCTTAGGAATAAATGCTTGAAGATCTAGAGCCCAATGGTCATTCTAAATTATAATGGAATTGCCATAAGGCCCATAACCCACAATCATACATGCTGCGTTGGAAAAAAGGTTCTTTACAACCTTTAAACTTTTCCAGATTGGAGATGAGTTACCTAGAGAGAGATGTGTAAGCCTATTGTGCCTGGCTTTGTATTTAACTCTGAGAACATTGACACAAAGACAATTTTTCCCATACAAAATCCACCGGGCAAGTTTTGATAGAAGAGCTAGGATAAATTCCCTTGACTTCTGGAAACCCAAACCACCCTCTGTTGGGGGTCTACAGAGGGAAGACCAAGAAATAGGAGTCCAGAATTGTCTCGACTCAGTTTTAGGATTCCACTAGAACCTACTGACCACCAAATCTAGTCGGTCACACAAATTCTTGGGGAATTGCAAGGCAGCCATGGTGTATGTCGGGATAGACTGAGCTACTGATTTGATTAGAGCTGCTCTTCCTGCCCAAGATAAATTTTACTTTTCCAATCATTGAGTTTGTTCCCTAACTTGTCTTTCACTTGTCTGAGGTCTTAGGATTTTCAGATAAAAATAAGGGGACACCAAGATAGGTGGTGCATTGGGGGAGGGAATTGAGGCTCCATCTACATTTAATTTGGTTGAGAAACTAGGAGTTGACACTTCTAGAGGGGAAGACACCAAGTTTCTCCTCATTGATTAATTGACCAGACTAAGAGTAATATTTTTCTAGCCCCATTTTAAGAGAGGCGAGTTCAGAAATCTTAGCTTTGCAGAAAAGGATAACATCATCCGCATAACACAATTTTGAGATAACAAGAGCATTGTTGGTCACTTTCTCCAGAGATGTGTCTTTTTGATCGACCTCTTTGTTGATCAACCTTATAAAAACTTCACTACCAAGAATGGACAAGTATGAAGAGAGAGGATCACCTTGCTTGAGGCCACAACTAGGAACAAAGCTTGGAAAATTCCCAGGTTCAGCATTAGGGAGTAATGAATAGTGGAGATAAACGTAAAAGCTTGGAATATTGTAAAGTTGATTAAAAAGGTTTTTTTTTTAATCCCCCTTTAATAGAGTCTAATCTCTTGTAAGCCTTATGGATCCTTCAATATAAAGAAGTGGGAGTTCTAAGTTATCACCACTCTTATGAGACATACCCATATTGTGCTCTAATGGAGGTTTAAACACTATTAAAGAGGGATGGTAGAAAATATATATATATATATATATATATATATTTTTAGTGTCTAGATAGAATACAAACACACGCGCACACATACAAATACAAGCAATGAAAGTAAAAGGGGGATGGGGATGTGCAAGAAAGTAAATGGGATGACAAGTAAATGAAAGGGGGATGGGGATGTGCAAGAAAATAAATGACATGAAATTTAAAGAAAATTAAGTAAAATCCTAGATTCCTAGGTGGAATGGGATTCCTTCCCCTTAAGGCTACTTCCCATTCATGCCCTAGGAGATGGTCCAATACCCATCTAGGATGAACAACACAAATATAATATCCAACAACAATATTAATAGTAATGAAATAAAAAGGTTAGATACAAACACAAAATATTCAACAACATAATAAAATAAAGCAACTATTTACACAACAAAGTAAAGGAAAGATGTATTTTATATATATGGAAAGATGATTACAAAAGTAAAAGGGAGGGATGGGTTTAGTCATTATGGAACTAAACCCATCCCAAAACCTTACCCACAAAATATACAATGTAGAAGAAAGGAAGAGGCTTTTTGTGTAGGGTTTCCTAGAGAGAGAAAGAGAGATTTAAAAAAAAAAAAAAAAAAACGTCTCAGGGATTTTTGAATTTTTTTTTTCCAACTTCAATCTATTTTTTCCTCACTTTTTCTCTATATATTTCTTACACAAATTCTACATAAATTTTCTACCTTACTTTTTCCAAAAAATGGGTGAGGCAGGGTGGATTTTTATAGGAAAAATGAGAGAATGGGAGGCTAGCATTGGTGTACCCTGGTACACCAATGACAACTTCATCCTTACCCACCATGTCATCTGCCTTGTCAGCATTTTTTTTTTGTCTTTTTTTTTTTTTTAAAATTTCTGGCCCAATATTTGTGCGGCTGTTTGGAGGCCTTTCCAAACTCCGTTCTCTTCGAATTTTATATGCACAGAGAGCTTTGGATGTCTAGTGTTGAATGGTCCTAGCCTTGGTTGATTTGGAGCTATGGTTGTTGAGATATTGTGCTTGGAAGGGAGGTGACACAAAATCGAGAAATTCTGAACGTCTTTTCTGGAAAAATTCATATCTTTTAATCCGGAGCTAATATCGTTGAGCCCTTTTGGTGAAAATTAGTTAAGACCTTGTTATTCAAGATGGTCTAGCTCGTTAATTCCAATTCTTGCCCAATTGTTATTGTTTATTGGGCAAACCATGTCCAAAATTGTCAGTTTTCTAGAAAATTACGGTGAAGGTTTTATTAGGGTTTTGGTGTTTTTGTGATATCTCATCTATTTTAACTCTGATTTTGGTTTGTAAACTATCGTTTCAAAGGGAAAATTATGCCCTTCGAGATGGTATAAAATTCAACACGATTTAATGGTCGAAACAAAAAGTCTACTCTTTTACCATCCCTGGTAAAGGTTTTGGTCAGTTTTACCGTAAAACGAATTTTTCAAATGTTGTGACTTCTTGATTTACCATTCAAGCATGTTGTATTTACTTTTACCCTTTTTGGCTTTGAAATTGATGATTTTTCACCTTTTCTAGTTTTTTGTTTTTGTTTTTTTGGTCTTTATTTCGACGTGTGAATCAAGGCTAGACAAAATACGGTATTGACATATGGTCAAGGATTCCTTTAGCTCGAAGTGAAAGGGTAGCCCTAGTTTGAAAGTGCTCGTGGTCGCATGTTCGTTGTCTACCCTTATCTCATTATATAGCTCCCAATACCTATCCAAATAGGATCAAAGAGTCTCCCCACTCCTCATGGCCATTGATAACAATGCATAGATTGGCTGCAACTCTTGGCTGCAATTCTTGGCTACAAGTTATGAACATGGATCTAAACGCTTGGATGAGTTCGGCAAAGTTGTGGATGGATCCTTTCTTCAGACTATTGAATCATCTCATAACCATAGGGTCGAGACTAGAAGGGAACACCTTGAATAGTAGCCCATCGTTTCGGGAATAAAGAGCCATAAGTTGGGTGAAAAGACTTACATGCTCCATCGGATCCATCTTACCATTGGAACGAGTGAATGGCGGATGAGTGAAGTGTCTCAGCATCTTGATGCATTCTATTTCCTCAGAAAAAGGTGACCGGACTATCCTTCTTAATACTCAGCTCACGGCGTACATGGAGGCGTTTAGGTGTCCATCCTTTTCTCTCCTCAGTGATAGCGAGTTTCTATCTCTGAACTTAGTTGACCTGTCACTAGAATGACTTTGATACGATGACCTTCTAGTATAATCACTTCCCGAGCTATGGTTATGCAACAATCCCTCAAGGGAGCTTCTTCGGTGATGGTGCTTACTCCTAACCTCCATCTTTAACTCCCTAACCTGCCTTCACAAATTCTTCAGTTCACAGTACCGGTCGCTATGGTACCAGCCTTTTGGCACGTGCAAAACCATCATGTCTCCTTTGGATGACGTTGCAAGAAAGTCATCCTGAGTCTTTTGTCCATCGCGACTCCAACGCTCCCTCCGTAGCTCTTGCTCCACCAGCCTAAGGGTCCGAGATGAGCCCTTAGATTGGTTTCCACCAGACCCAACCTACCCTCACCTGCATGCTGCTCCTCCATTAGGTTGTTACCTTTACCACCTTTAGACCTTCAGCAAAGTAGGATTTTCTAATGGACGGTGTAGACACCGCATTTTATACCCTTTATGACTCGGGCTCTACAATCCCTCAAGGGACCTTCTTCGGTGCTGGTGCCTGCTCCTAACCTCCATCTTTAACTCCCTAACTTGCCTTCACAAATTCTTCAGTTCTCAGTTCACAGTCTCGGTTGCTATGGTACCAGCCTTTTGGCACGTGCAAGACCATCTTTTCTCCTCTAGATGACGTTGCATGCAAGTCATCTTAAGTCTCTTGTCCATCGCGACTCCAACGCTCCCTCTGTAGCTCTTGCTCCACCAGCCTAAGGGCCCAAGATGAGCCCTTAGATTGGTTTCCACCGGACCCAACCTACCCCTCACCTACATACTGCTCCTCCATTAGGTTGTTACCTTTACCACCTCTAGAGCTTTAGCGAAGTAGGATTTTCTAATGGACGGTGTAGACAACACATTTTATACCCTTTATGAGTCGGGCTCTTTTTCCCCAATGATGCTCAAATTCCAAGGCCCAACGTTGGTTTAGGGCCCAATCAGATGTTAAATTGACTTGAGATGTGTTAAAATGGAAGATATAACTCTTAATGAGTACAAATATATTTTTAAAAAATAAAGGCCAAAGAAAACCCATGGTTTACGTACGTAGGCATAAACTTGCATGTGACCTGCATAGGCATAAGTCTGTGTACACAGTTAGGGTTTTAGAGACATAAAAAAGGCAAGTTTTCTGCATTAAAGACTAAGGTTTGGAATGAATCTCATATTGTTTGGGAGCCGTTCCAAACCCCTATTTTTCAACTATATAAAGCCTTACATGGTACATTTTCAAACATACAGAAAATGTTATGGTAGATATAATGGGAGATTGAGGAGGAACCAATGTGGCTCAATGTGGCTATGCCACTACTATGTTTGTCGATAAAATAAATAAAAGTTCAAATGCAAATTACACCTCCAAAATTTGGAGAGTTTTTGGATTTCACACAATAAGGGTTTGTTTAGTAGAAGGATTTTTGTTTTTATTTTTAAAACAATAGGAAAACAATTTTCAAAAAATTGAAATATCTTTTTGAAGCTGAAAACAAACATCATTCATTCAATATTTAAAAAATTAAATCTAAATACAATGCCTCTAAGGTAGGTGGTGCTGATTCTTCTAGCCATACAACATCATCATCTATATGGTAAGCTAGTGAGCCAGAGAATGGGCTACAGAGTCTGCACTACGAAGAACACAGCTAACAGAGAAGCTCCTAAGGCCTACAGGCTGCAGCTAAACATTGAATATCTTCACATATCAGACCCAACCAAGACAAATTGACAGGTGGGGATAAAATTGCTTTCATAAAATTTACATTGTCTCCTTCAAGAATAATCTCGGAGAAGCCTACATACACCATAAACTCCATTGCTTTTTGACATGCCAATGCCTCTGCCTCCTCACTATCCATTACTGGAGATCCCTTAGCCTATAGTGCAGCCATCACTAACCCTATCTTATTTCGAACCACTGCACCACAACCTGATGCACCTATCTGTGTAAATACAGCGTCGTCAAAATTTAATTTGTAAACAGACCCCAAGGGTGGCCTCCACAACTGCCTAGACTCTGCATGTGTTGGAATAGCAAGATGGTTTTGAGCTTCCTTATACTCCTTTAAGTAGTCCCTTGCTCTTATAATTAGACAAGTTGGGTCCTATAGCTTACCTCTATGGACAACTGTATTTCTTTGGTTCCAAAGTAGCCAACGTTGGACTAAAAAAGGTTCAAACTCCTCTGTGGACAACTTGTTCAACATAGCTATAAACAGCTACAATATATCATCCTGACCACTTGCACACTTTTGTATTCAAGCTGGACACCCATCCCAGACATCCTGTGTTGCACCACATTCCCATAACCTGTGAACAACTAATTCAAGAACTTGTTGACATATACTATAGTTCCCATCTTCTATGACTCTTCTTTTGAACAAGTTCTCTTATATTGGTAAGATATCTTGGCAAGCTCTCCAACCAAAGACCTTTATCTTGTTTGGCACATGAAGCTTCCACAATTTTCTCCAAACTTGACCTCTTGCCATTGGTTCTGAGCTCTCTCCCATCCCATTATCTTCCTTTGAGATCAATCTAGCTATGTGATAACCTAACTGGTCTAAGTAAGCCCCATTTTTATTATGCAACCACAAGACTGAATCATAACCATGTCTTCTGCTTAGAGGGATCTGAAGAATGGCTTCTACACCAGTCTAGTGAAAATTCGATTCAATTAGTTCACAATCCCACCAATGAATTCTCCAATCAATTAGATCTGACACCCACCACTCCAATTCCTTTTGTGCTAGTGGATGAAGCGCTATTTTTGTTGGATGATTTGGGATCCACTTATTCTGCATAACTCAAATAGATGATTCGTTTCCCACCCTCTAGTAGCACCCTTTCTTCTACATTGGTTGCGTAGCCATTATGCTTTTCCACACAAAAGAGCTATTTGGACCGTTAGAAGCCTCTAAAAATTACCCCTTGGGAAATACTTAACTTTCAAACATTTGTAGATAAGAGACCCATCCTCCTATAATAATCTCCAACCTTGCTTTGCCAACATAGCTAAATTGAAATTCCTTAAATCATGAAAGCCCATTCTACCCTGTTGCTTAGATTTTGTCAGCATATTCCAACTTTTCCAATGGATCTTCCTCTCTTCACCAATCTGCCCCCACCAAAATCTTGCACACATAGAGTTAAGTTCATCATAAAGCTTAACCAGTTATTGAAAGACACTCATTGTATATGTAGGAAAGGATTAGGCCACCTCTTTTATTAGCACTTCTTTTCCAACTCTAGATGGTAATTTTTCTTTCCTTCTTTGGATTTTTTTCCAAACCCTTTCCTTAATAAAAGAGATGGTTTGGTATTTTGACCTTCCAACCAATGTAAAATGCCCCAGGTAGGTATCATACTAGTCCAGCTCTTTAACTCTCAAGGTTTTCTTTATCCAACTTTTCTGTCCAATTGCTATATTGCTACTGAAAAAAATTGAAGACTTCTTAAAATTGATACATTGACTTGAAGCTGCTGCATATAGTTGCAAAGTATCATTTAGGACCTGGACTTCTTGTTGATTTGCTTGGCAAAACAACAAAGAATCATCAGCAAATAATAGACGGGAGATACTAGAAGCTCTTATACATATCGAAACACCATGGAGCCGCCCATCCTTTTCCACCTTTGCCAGTAAAGATGTGAAACCTTCTACACATAAAAGAAATAAATAAGGAGATAGGAGGTCCCCTTGACGAAGGCCCCTAGATGGGAGGATATTACCATAAGCTTTACCATTGATACAAATAGAAAAAGAAGATGTGGTGAAACAACTCATGACCGATCAATCCACACTTTTGGGAAACCTATTGTAGTCATCATACCCCTGAGGAAATGTCATTCAACCCTGTCATAAGCTTTGCTAATATCCAGCTTCAATGCAAGAGCCCGTTTTTTACCCTTTTTTCTATAGTGCATGGCATATAGAGTCTCATATGCCACTAACACATTATCTATTATAATGCGCGCTGGGACAAAAGCACTTTGAGATGGAGATATCAACTAGGGAAGAATCTGCTTCAGTCTATTAGCCAAAAATTTGGATATGATTTTGTAGATGACATTACAAAGGCTAAGGGGTCAAAAATCTGAAATTTTTTCTAGCTACTTAACTTTAGGGATAAGAACAATGTGAGAATAAAGACACTATATTACCATAATTCAAAAATTTTAAAATTACATTGATCACATCATCACCAACAATGTGCCAAAATTTTTTACAAAATTGAGCATTCATACCATCAGGTCTAGGAGCCTTCGTTGGTCCCGTTTGGAACAACGCTGCTTTTATTTCTTCAACACTATAATCATTGGAACATGCCTTTAGCATATTTGGGGTAACTTTGTGAGCAACCGAATTAAGACATTCTTCCATTTGATCACATGTACTTGAGGTGAAAATTTCCTTAAAATAATTTGTCGCCACAGCCACAATGTCATCAATTTCTTCGACCCAAACATTTTGCTGATCCTTAATCCCCTGAATGAAATTCCTTCGTTGCCTTTGGGATGCCTTTGAATGAAAGAACTTTGTGTTCTTTTCTCCATGATTCAACCATGGATTCGAGAACGTTGCCCAATATATTTATTGCTTACGAAGAAGTTCATCCAGCATTGTACTTACTGCCAAAAACTCGGCGTTATTCTCTTTCGTATATTCACAAGCATTTAGAAACTCGACAAGAGCCTGGAGCCTTCTGATTTCGTCAGCATCAGGTTGAGTCTTAGAAGCTCCCCAAGCATTTAGTTCATCTCCATAACTTGCAATCTTGAGTCTTATATTTGCTAACTCGGAAGTTGCATTGTCTTATTTAGTCCAGGACTCTTCAAATTTGAATCTCCTGTCCGCCTCTACCTCTGGTCCTGCTATCCATTTTGGAGTGCAAAATTAATGGGAGATGATCTGAAGCATGTGAGAACAAATGAGTCACAATGCTTGCCGAAAACTTATCTCTCCACTCTGGATTTGCTACAGCCCTATCTAATTGTTCCCTTGTATTAGCTAGACCAGGTCGCTTATTGTTTTACATGAAGGGATATCCACTAAATCCCAAATCCACCAAATTGCAAAAATTCAGGGCCATCTGAAACTTTTCCATCTATTTATGTGAAGGTGAATATTTGCTTTGTTTTTCAGAAGCATGAAGAAGTGCATTGAAAGCTCCAATACAACACCATGGCCTAGTAACAAAAGAAGAAAGATGTTGCAACAGTGCTCAGGACCGATGTTTCTAAGACGCCTCAGGCCATCCATAAAAACAAGTTAAGAACCACTCAAACCCATCCTCCTCCACTACCTTAGCTAAAACATGATTCTCAGTATAGTTTATAACATACAATACCACATTTGATTTCCAAATCAATGCTAAACCTCCCCCTGTATTTGGCTTTTTTAATAATTAGCTTGTTTGGAAATTGTAATTCTTTACAACGTATATCAAACCTATCTCTATCTAATCTTCTTTCCATTAAAAGACACATCGTGGGAGCTTGATCCCTCACCAACTTGTGAAGGCTACGAACTGTCCAAGAGTTCCTAAGGTCTTGGCAGTTCCAACTTAATAACATCATTGTGCTCAACAAGGGTGATCCAACACCCCTACTATTTTAGGAATATCCTACACTTGCACTCTACTTCGTTTTCCTTGTTTTTCCACTAACCCAACCTTCAACTTTGCATCCATAAGTTGACTGTCCCTTTTCCCTCGAATTGGCTTGGATTCTTCCTTACTTGATTTCGCAGACCCACATTCCATATGGATAAGCCTAGTCCATTTGGGTTTTGGTTTTAAAACCTGAGGCCCACCATCTCTTTTTAAACTTTGCACATGATTTAGACCATTTGGCTCCAAGCTATCCCTTAATTTTGAATTTGAATTGTCATTAATAGTAATTGCCGACCTTAATCCCACATTATCCTTTTTTGTTTGTGAAACTCTTGAATTTTCTGCTGTGATCTCCACCATATTTGTGATATCTGTGACAGTTACTATTTTTTTGCTATTAACATCCCCACGTATGTCATGTTCTGTAGGCTTAACCACAATATGCTCTTCCTCCACCGCTGTTCCAACATGTCTACTAGTGTGCTCAGGCCTCCCTACCGCCACCTTGTTGTTGTATGGCAGCATTGAAGTGCTTGAATCCCGTCTGGAAGGAGATTGAGGACGTTCTCCAATAGCTCTCAACCCATCCCCATACTTGCATATCACCTCAGCACCATTTCTTTGCAGTGCAAAATGCCTAGCACAATGCCGAATATTATGTTCTAGTAACCCACACAAGTGACAAAACATCAGCAGCCTCTCATAATTGAACGAAACCCAATTCCTCTTGCCATCTGAACCCGCTAGAAAACCTCCCCTTCTAATGGGTTTTGAAATAGGGAAAGCCTCCTTTACTCTTATGAGTATCTTGCTTTTGTCGCTTCTCCACTACTTCAACATTCCCCAGTCGACTACTCACTTCCACCACCACTTTAGGGGAGACCATATCAAATGGAGCCCCCCAAATTTGAACCCAAAAAGGTATTGACTCAAACTTCACATTCTTAGCAGTTATCCCTATTTCCTAGTGGCAAAGCATTAACACTTGATTGTCAAACGACCAAGGACATCCTTTGAGCACCTATTCCTAATTAAATTCCATATTAAACTTGAATTGGAAAATAATTGATCCAACTTCAACTATCTGCACCCCATCTTTGAGACCCCAGGCTCATTTCAGTGTATTCAAAGCCGTCCTCTTATTAAACGGTTTGCATGTGAGAAATTTTCCGATCTAACTTTGAAAGCAACTCTCTATTTCTTCCTTTCTACCTTCATCTGAAATTGATATTACTTCTTCTTCCTCCATTGTCGACGTCATATTCTCTAAAATATCTATCACGTCCTCTGCTATGGCGCACTAATGGAAATAAGATAAAAAACAACCCTTCAGGAACCTTGAGGAAGGGAGAGCCTCGGAAAAGAATGAGAGAGAAAACTCTTCCTTAGTGAGGAGAGATTCTTCAAAAAATTGAAATTGAAACTAGTTTTCAAATAATGGTCTATTTGGTAATGTTGTTCTAGTAACGTTGTTAAGTATTGCAAAAATACGTGTGGGTGAAAAAGTATTGTGGAAATACGTGTTGTGTTGTTTAAATAACGAAAATTGTTATATAAATAACACTAACAAACAAGCCCTAATTTTTACATTATCTGTGTTTGGCTCCCATTTTTAAGAACAAATTTTAAAACACTGAAAAAAAAAAAAAAAAAAGTGTATGGAAGACCATTCCAATTTTTGAGATTTATTTGATTTTAAAAAAAAAAATAACATGTAAAATCTGTAAATTACTTTTTTGTGGGATAATTAAGGTAATAAAGCTCATGTACATTTTTTAAAATTATTATTATAATTATAAGTTTCAAATTTGAAGTGTGAGAATTTTTTTTTTTGTGATAAAGATAAGCTCCTAAATTTAAGAGATATAAGAGTTTGGACAAATTTGTGGGGTCTACAATTTTGAGTGTTTCAAATTATTTACAACTATGCCATTAAAAACATTTTTAGTATCTTAAAACATCCCCTCAGCCGTTTTCAAAATCTTGTTTTGGGTAAGGAAAATAGGATGTAGTTTTTTAAAAATTGTATTTAAAAAACGTCAACCAAACACTAAATTCAAGTGTGAGGCCCACCATTTTATGGATTGCTAAACAAAAAACTATATTTAAATATCCTTACCAAATAGACCCTAAGATTTTAGAATTTGAATTTTACTTCCTAAATTTATATGTTGCTTGGAACTTTACCCTTGGTCCATTTTTTTATTATGTGTCTATTAAGTGCTACATCACTTTGACATCTATGTTTTGTTGATCTGATCAAATTGTGACACATAGATTTTATTATTACGTGTAATTAGATAAACTTTAAAAACCTTTAAAATACTTCAAATTAATTTTGTAAAACTAAAAATGACTTAAATGAGAAACAAAAAATGAAAAATGTTTTTCTTTACAATATTTCTCCCCAAAAATCAAGATTTTCTTCCATAACAAACACTAAAAAAACTCAGATAAACATTCATGATATATGACACAAACTTAATCTCAAGGTTTGTTTCGCAATGAGGGGTGTTCTAATCTAATGTCAAATTTTCTTCATTGGCTCGATGAGAATAAGATAGTGATTGATAGGGAAGAGTTTAAATCAATTTGGGGGATGCTGAATTTAGGTGGTTCAATGTACACTACTCATGTTCTTATTATAGGTTTAAAGCTCCCTAGAATAACGTGACTTCTTATTACTCTCTCTGTCCTAATTTGTTTGTCCTGTTTGGAAAAGTCAAAATTTTTAAGGGAACATCATTTACTGTCTTATTTGCCTTATAAAAATGTATAAGTTAACAAAATTACCCATAAATAAACTTATCAGCTTTTTTTTTTTTTTTTTTTTTAAGTTATTCTTATTGAGACAACTAAAAAAGTAACCCAATTAAATTAATTTTTTTAAATATTTGTTAGTTTTCTTTTCAAATAGTTTTGAAAATAGAGTGGGGGTGTTATAGGGATATTAGTAAATTAGTGACTTTTATTTTTAGAAACAGGACAATATTTTGGGGCATCTCAAAATGGAATAGAGGACAAACAAATTGGGACGGAGAAAGTATAACATGGGGCACACACAAAGGAATGAGAAAAGAAGACATCATATTCAATAACGGTTCAAGGGATTGATTTTTGTATCAGTTATCTAGGTCCCATATCTAATGACCAGGTGTTGGAGAAGTCTGGTTTGAGTTAGAGAGGGAATATGGGGCTTTTGAAGGATGTTTGGATTGTTGAGAATTCTGGGTATCCATTGATGGATTGGGTTTTGGTTCCTTACAAGTTTGAAAGCAAAAGTGATAGAAGAGTTCACCCTTGTAGAATCTTGGCACATGCACACTATGTGTAAAATCTCAAGCTCAAGAATGGGAACAAGTTAGGTTTTTTTTTTTTTTTTTTTTTTAATTTATTTAAATTTTTATGAATAATAAATATTTATAAACAAAGAAAAGCTAAAAGTACAAACAGCTACAAGCTTCATCCCTCACTACAGAAACAAAACAAGTGGGACAGCAACCAAATTCAAAAGAACCAAGAAAATTACAAGGCATTGACCATTTTGCTAAAGAATGAGCTGTCATATTAGGTGTTCTAGGCACCCAAGAGACAGAAACGTTAGATAGAACAATAAGTTGGTAATACATCTTAGAAACTCTAGATTTGATGCTCCACAGTTGGGGAGTGGGGTGGGGGGTGACTTGGATCAAGAAGAGCCTCCTAGCAAATCTTGGAGTCAGTCTCAATATAAATGCTCTCAACTTCCAACTTAGTAGCCAGCAACAAGGCAAGTTAATTTCTTCGGCCTTAGCTTGGAGAGGGAGGGTGATATTCACCTTTTGAATGAATAAAAAAAAACTAGGGTTATGTTTGGTAACCGTTTTTGTTTCTATTTTTAAAAATTTGTTTGTGGGAATATAAAGAAAAAACAATTTTTTTGTATTTTTGAAATACAAAAACATGTTTGGTTAGTTGAAATTAAAAAAAAAGTTTTTTGAAAAATAAAATGAAAGATATTAAAATATGTTGTTACTAGGATTTGAACTCTAATGCTAACTCATTAAATGAGACAAATTCATTAAATCAAATGCGTGTTTTTTTTTTACTTTTGAAAACTAGAAACTGAAAATAGGCTTTTGCATATTTCCAGTTTTCTATACAAATTGAGTTTTGAGAATAATTTTTGTTTTCTGTCCATTTTGAGAACAAAAGCCTGTTTCGTGGGTGATGTACAGATGGGCTTGATTGCACCTTTAACGTGGGCCCTTTTATTTCTTCAACAGAACATGTACCTAGGATTTTTTTTTTTTTTTATGTAATGCATGTACCTAGGAATTCTTACTTTGGGCCACGTTGGGGTTTTAATAATAAGGCTTTAGGACAGCCACATCTGTGCATGTAAGTGTAAATAGAGGGAAACAAAAAATAATGTAGCGGCTAAGAGCGGAGAGCTGGAACACAGGAACAGAAAATAAGAGCAATAGACAGTGCCGGTTGTGGCTTTCCCTATGGCTTTTCTCTCAATAATAGCACTCTAGCTTCTCTTTTTCATTTTAGTTTTATTTTATTTGTTTAGCCTAATGTTTAGTATGTATTTTTGTGTTTTATTACAATTATTATGAGTAGTTAAATTTTCAATTAAGGTTGAAATCAAACCTTGTTAAGGATTATTAGTATTATTTATGAGATTTAATTTTTTTCCACAATAATTGTTCTTTAATAATTTAATATGTTCTTGTGTAATCTCAGTTGACTAAGATAAGATTCTTAATATGAGTTCAATCATGTTTTTCTCATATTTTTGAATTTATCTTAATTAATTGAATTCTTGGTTTATAATTGTTAGATTTCAAAATTGGATTTCTCTTGTGATTTGTTTGTCAACTTATACAATTAATGATTTGATTTTATACCTGGAAAGCGAAGAAGAGCATGCTTTAGATTTTTGAAATAAGGATTTTAATGACAATATTTTCCATAATAGCAAAATTGATTTCTAGATTATCATGTAGTAATTGAGAAAAATTAATAATATGAATTACAAGATTGATTCCAAAACCTTAATTTATTTATTTACATTGTTTAATCTTTTTACTGCTTTTATATTATATCTTTGCTTAGATTAATTTCTTAGTTAGTTTATAGTTCTTGCCAAACTATACTTTGTGTTCTTGCCAAACTATATTACTTGCCCTTGCAATTACTTTAAAATTTCACAACAATTAGATTTCCATATTTGACCCCAAAATAGCCCAAAGGTCTAATGGCCCAAACGCCCCAAAATCAGTTTTTTTTTTTTTTTTCTTCCTTTTACCCAACTCTTGTCTCTCTCAGGAAACCCAAAACCCAGCATTGTCTCTCTCAAAACCCGCAAAAATTAGCTCTATCCACCACATGGTCAAAGCCACAACAACCCAGCACTATCTGATAGAATCCAAAAACACAAAACTCAGCCACCGTTAGGATCAATGGGAAAGATAACGATCGATGTTGAATTGAAGCTAGTGATGGATGGTATCTCACATCCCTAGCTCCTTTCTCTCTCTAGCTTAAGATTTGGGTTTTTCTCTTTCTTTTAAACAAAAGATTTTGGGTGTGTTGTTGAATGATAAAAATCTGATTTGGGTGTTGTTGATTTCAAGGGTTGTTGGATGATAAAAATTTTATTTGGATGTCATTGGATAACAAAATTAAGGTTTTAAGATTTGGGTGTCGTTTATGTGGGTGTTATTGGATGATAAAATCTGGAATTGGTTGTTGTTGAGGAAAATGCAAAAGACTTTTTGAAAAGGAGAGTTGTTGGATGATAAATGTATTTGGAAAAAATAATATTAAAATAAAGTGAAGAAATAATATTTAAATAAGAATTGAAAATTGACAAAAGTTGTATTTGAAAAAGTAAGTAGGTAATAAGCAATTGTCACTGTACGATGTATACATCCTCCAAAAGTGTAAAAATTTGGAGAACTTGTAAGAGATGCTCAACAATGGGAATGTTTAAAATTGATTAAAGTGTAGAATCCTTGAACCACTGTTTCAGCTAGGGCTGTCCAACCGACTTGCCCATTCGCCCAACCGGCCCTCGCTCGACCTACCGCCACTCAATCCGACGACTTCGGTAGTCAGACGCAGGTCTGAACTCCCTAACTCAACCCCACAAGGGTCGATTGTTGGTTTTTCATTTCAAAACCTGTGACACCCGACTTGAACCAAAACCTTTATCCTTTCTCGTGAAATATTACGAATTTTGAACCAAATTCGATGAGAACTTGTCGAGATCTGTTGAGATCTGGTCCAGATCCTTCAAGATTCGGTGAGATCTCATTGTTATTCGATGAAATCTAGGGCAGATCTCAATGGATCGAGCTAGATTTCAGCCAGATCTCATCGGATTCAACCAAATTTTGGCCTCGATGATTAAACCTTAGACCGACCTGAATCAACCTAAAACCAGCGAGACCCAAACCAAAAAATCCAACCAGATCAGTCGGGTCAGTTTTGGGTCAAATTTTCATCCACCTAAATCATTCGAGTTGAGTTCGGGTTGCGCACAAACCCAACCCGACTCGACCCGTGAATAGCCTTAGTTTTAGCTTGTGAATTTCCCAAGCAATATGATTTGAATCTGGAAGTTGAGAAACTAGCAGAATATCGTCCCAGCTAACCCTAGCTTTGGGCTTAGGAATAAATGCTTGAAGATCTAGAACCCAATGGTCATTTTAAATTCTAAAGGAATTGCCATAAGGCCCATAACCCACAATCATACATGTTGTGTTGCAAAAAAGGTTCTTTACAACCTTTAAACTTTTCCAAATTGGAGATGAGTTACCTGGATAGAGATGTGTAAGCCAATTGTGCCTAGCGTTGCATTTAGCTTTGAGAACACTAACACAAAGACAATTTTTCCCAGCCAAAATCCACCAGGCAAGTGTTGATAGAAGAGCTAGGATGAATTCCCTTGACTTCCGAAAACCCAAACCACCCTTCATTGGAGGTCTAAAAAGGGAAGACCAAGAAATAGGAATCTAGAATTGTCTTGAATCCATTTAGAATTCCACTAGAACCTACAGACCACCGAATCTAGTTGGTCACAAATTCTTGGGGAATTGCAAGGCAGCCATGGTGTATGTCAAGATAGCTTTTTGATTAGAGCTACTGATATGATTAGAGCAGTTCTTCCTGCGCAAGATAACTTTTTACTTTTCCAATCATTGAGTTTGTTCCCTAACTTGTCTTTCACCAATTTAAGGCCTTAGGATATATTTTCAAATAAAAATAAGGGGACACCAAGATAGGTGGTGCATTGAGGGAGGGAATTGAGGCTCCATCTACTTTTAATTTGGTTGAGAAACTAAGAGTTGACACTTCTAGAGGGGAAGACACAAAATTTATCCTCATTGATTAATTGACCAGACTAAGAGCATTATTTTTCTAGCCACATTTTAAGAGAGGCAAGTTCAGAAATCTTAGCTTTGTGGAAAAGGATAACATCATCCGCATAACACAGTTTTGAGATAACAAGAGCATTGTTGGCCAGTTTCACCGAAGATGTGTCTTTTTGATCCACCTCTCTGTTGATCAACCTCATAAGAACTTCATTGCCAAGAATGGACAAGTACAAAGAGAGAGGATCACATTGCTTGAGGCCACAACTTGGAACAAAGCTTGGAAAAATCCCCTTGTTCAGCATTAGGGAGTATTGAATAGTGGAGACAAAAGTAAAAGCTTGGAATATTGTAAAGTTGATTAAAAAGGTTTTTTTTAATCCCCCCTTTAATAGAGTCTAATCTCTTTTAGGCCATATGGATCCTTCAATGTAAAGAAGTGGGAGTTCTAAGTTATCACCACTCTTATGAGACATACCCATATTGTGCTCTAATGGAGGTTAAAACACTATTAAAGAGGGATAGTAGAATTTTTTTTTTAGAGTCTAGATATAACACACACACACACACACACACACACAAGAGCAATGAGAGTAAAAGGGGGATGGGGATGTGCAAGAAAGTAAATGGGATGACAAGTAAATGAAAGGGGGATGGGGATGTGCAAGAAAATAAATGACATGAAATTTAAAGACAATTAAGTAAAATCCTAAAGGCCTAGGTGGGATGGGATTCCTTCCCCCTAAGGGTACTTCCCATTCATGGCCTAGGAGTTGGTCCAATATGCATCTAGGATGAACAACACAAATATAATATGCAACAACAATATTAATAGTAATGAAATAAAAAGGTTAGATACAAACACAAAATAAACAACAATATAATAAAATAAATCAACTATTTACACAACAAAGTAAAGGAAAGATGTATATTATATATATATATATATATATATATGGAAATATGATTACAAAAGTAAAAGGGAGGGATGGGTTTAGTTATTAAGGAACTAAACCCATCCCAAAACCTTACAAACAAAATATTCAATGTAGAAGAAAGGAAGAGGCTTTTTGTATAGGGCTTCCTAGAGAGAGAAAGAGAGTTTTTTTTTTTTTCCTAAGGGATTTTTGGATTTTTTTCTCTCTTTTTTCTTCACTTCACTCTATTTTTTCCTCACTTTTTCTCTATATATTTCTTACACAAATTCTACATTAATTTCCTCCCTCACTTTCTACATGATTTTTCCTAAAAATGGGATTTTTATGGGAAAAGTGAGGGAATGGGAGGCTAGCATTGGTGTACCCTGGTACACCAATGACAACCCCATCCTTATTTGCCATGTCATCCGCCTTGTTAGCATTTTTTGTCTTCTTTTGATTTCTGGCCTAATCTTTGTGCAGCTGTTTGGAGGCCTTTCCAAACTCCGTTTTCTTTGAATTTTATATGCATAGAGAGCTTTGGATGTCTAGTGTCCAATGGTACTGGCCTTGGTCGATTTGGAGTTATGGTTGTTGAGATATCATGCTTGGAAGGGAGGTGGCGCAAAATCGAGAAATTCTGAACATCTTTTCTTGAAAAATTCATAACTTTTAATTCAGAGATGATATCGTCGAGCCATTTTCATGAAAATTAGCTAAGACCTTGTAATTCAAGATGGTCTAGCCCGTTCATTCCAGTTCTTTCCCAATTGGTACAGTTTATTAGGATTTTGTTATTTTTGTGATATCTCATCTGTTTTAACTCTGATTTTGGCCCGTAAACTATCGTTTCGAAGGGAAAATTATGCCATTCGAGATGGTACAAAATTCAATATGATTCAATGGTTGGAACAAAAAGTCTACTCTTTTACCATGCCTCATTAGGGTTGTGGTCAGTTTTTTCGTAAAATGAAAATTTCAAATGTTGTGACTTCTTGATTTACCATTCAAGCATGTTGTATTTACTTTTACCCTTTTTGGCTTTGAAATTGATGATTTTTCACTTTTCTAATTTTTTTTTTTGTTTTGGTCTTTATTTCGAAGTGTGAAGCAAGGCCAGACAAAATACAGTATCGACGTATGGTCAAGGAGTCCCTTAGATCGGAGTGAAGGGATAGCCCTATTTTAAAAGTGCTCATGGTTGCATGTTCGTTGTCTACCCTGATCTCATTATATAGCTCCCAATACCAATCCAAATAGAACCAAAGAGTCTCCCCACTTCCTATGGCCATTGATAACAACGCATAGATTGGCTGCAGTTCTTGGCTGCAAGTTATGAACTTGGCTCCAAAGGCTTGGATGAGTTTGGAAAAGTTGTGGATGGATCCCTTATTCAAACTATTGAACCATCTTATCGCCATAAGGCCGAGACAAGAAAGGAACACCATTTATAGTAGCTTATCATTCCGAGAATAGAGAGCCATAAGTTGGGTGAAAAGACTTACATGCTCTACTGGATCCATCTTACTGTTGTAACAGATGAATGGTGGATTAGTGAAGTGTCTTGGCATTTCGGTGCATTCAATTTCCTTTGAAAAAGGTGATCGGGCTATCCTCTTTAATGCTCAACTCATGGCGTTCATGGAGGCGTTTGGGTGTCCATCCCTTTCTCTCCTCGGTGATAGCGAGTTTCTTTCTCTAGACTCAGTTAACTTGTCCCCAGACAACTAAGAATGACTTTGATGCGATGACCTCCTAGTATAACCCCTTCTCGAGTTGTGGTTATAGGACAATCCCTCAAGGGACCTTCTTTGGTGCTGGTGTTGGCTCTTAACCTCTAGCTCTAACTCTCTAACCTGCCTTCATAGATTCTCCAGTTCGTGGTCCCAATCGCTATGGTACTAGCCTTCTGGCATGTATGAGGCCATCTTTTCTCCTCTGGATGATGTTGCATGCAAGTCATCCTGAGTCTCTTGTCCATTGCGACTGTGGCGCTCCTTCTGTAGCTCTTGCTCCACCAGCTTAAGGACTCGGGATGAGCCCATAGATTGGTTTCCACCAGACCCCCCTACCCCTCACCTGCATGCTGCCTTTCCATCAAGTTGCTGCCTCTTCCACCTCTAGACCTTCAGTGTAGTAGGATTTTCTAACAGATGGTGTAGACACCGCATTTTATTCCCCTACGACTCGGGCTATTATTCCCTAATGATGCCCAAATTCTAATGCCCAAGGTTGGTTTAGGGCCTAATTAGATGTTAAATTGATTTGAGATGTGTTAAAATGGAAAATATAACTTTTAATGAGCAAAAATTTATTTTTAGAAAATAAAGGCCAAAGAAAACCTGTGGTTTGCATACGTAGGCAAAAATCTGCATGTGGCCTGCGTAGGCACAAGTCTACGTATGCAGCTAGGGTTTCAAAGACATAAAAAAGACAAGTTTTCTGCATTAAAGACTGAGTTTTGGAATGAATCTCACATCATCTGCGAGCCATTCCAAACCCCTATTTTTCAACTATATAAAGCCTTACATGGTACTTTTGCAAAACACGCAGCTAGGGTTTCAAAGACATAAAAAAAGGCAAGATTTTTGCATTAAAGACTAAGGTTTAGAAAGAATCTCACATCGTTTGAGAGCCATTCCAACCTCTATTTTTCAACTATATAAAGCCTTACATGGTACCTTTTCAAAACACAAAAAAAAAAAAAAAAAAAAAAAAAAAAATTCTAAGGGAAAACCTAAGATTCACTAGAAATAGTGAATCAAAGATGGAGTTTTTCATAAACACATTCAAGTCAATTTTTATTTGATTGAGTCCTTTTTTGGCCTTGATCCTTTGAGTGTAAGATTACTAATCACGTTTCTATTGATTTGTGAATAGATTGACTAAGAGAAACGGTCAAAATCAAGCTTGGAAAGCTTATTGTTTAAAGTATTGAGCTTAACTCTTTCTTTTTCTTTTCCTTTTCTTTTTTGCCTTTTTGTTATATTTTAATCTGTTTCGTTGCTTAGCTTTGATTTGTATATGTTTTTTTAGTTTAGTTATATGCTTTCTTTATATTTTAAGCATGTTAGGTTGTTAGATTTTAGCTTTCAAGTCTTGCTCTGTTTTTTTGCTTTTTTGTTTTTTGGATTAGGGTTTAGGCATGTCAGGGTACGCATACTTTTGTATGTGCACGCATACTCGTGCCCCAAAATCTTAATTTTTATTTTTCTGTTTCTTTTGCTTTGTTTGTTTTACCTAATATGCCTCTGTTTTAGCCTTTTTATATGTTTTTGAGTTTCTTTTTCTTTGTTCACATGTTTGTTTGCCATTGTATGCCAGATTAGGGTTTATCTTTTTGTTCCTTAGTTTTAATGCCATGCCATTCATTTACATGTACATTTATTGATGCCATAGATGTTGTGATGCAATGAGGTAAGTAAAGGTAAGTCATTCATTTTCATGTACATGCATATTGTTTGATAAAATGGTTTGATGATGAGCATGAATGTGTTTGGTTGAACAACGTGTTTTTAATGATCTTCATGTTCCCAATGTGATCTTTTGATGTTTACATATTGCTGCCTTGGATGAGATATGTAAAATGATGACATGATGAATGCTAGGTTGATGAGATGCCATGATTGATGTGGGCTTGGTTAATGAGATGCCATGATAGATGTATGCTAGGGTTTGTGATGAGATGCCATGATAGATGTATGCTAAGGTTTGTGATGAGCATGATTAGATGTATGGTTAGGGTTTGGGATGAATGATGCCATATTGTATGCTTAGATGTATGCTGGTGTGTGTGTGAGTTAGAATACAAGTATTGAACATTCTTTTAATAAGGTTAAGATATAAGACACAATGATGGTAGGCCAAGCTTAGGGTTGGGTGGTCTTAGGTGCCTAACACCTTCCTAAGAACGTACCTAAACTCCGAACTCATACTCTGGTAGCAAAATCAATGATCCTTCCTCTAAAGGACACTATATTCATGGTTCCTTAACCATATAACTAAGTGGCGAATCTGACACTTTCCGTTATGTCCACAGGCGCCAATTGTGGTGGTCTATTCCCAATAACCTTGGGCTGTTAGGTCTGGACCCCTAATTTATTATACTCTAGGTTGGAGTTAAACTACCATAATCTTGGTTCAGCCGTGAAGGCTACCAAGAAGTTGAGATCACCCTCTAAGGATTTGCTTCTCTCTGAAATATATTTCTCCTTACTTCTCTCATGTCTCTCTCCCCAATTTTTCCAACCCCTTCTTCCTGCCTCTCCTCCCCTATTTATATCATTCTCTTAGTGGGTTTGTTATGGTGAGAGGATATTCCACATTGAATGGGTCCCTCCATATCATATCATTGGTTAAAGGATACCCACCTCCTGCTATTGACATGACCCCCTAGTAACTCGTGCTTGACGCTGGTATTGCTCAGCAAGTGGATTCTCCTAAGGAATTATCTCCTATTTTCAACATGTATTGGATACTTCTTTATATGCTCGATTAGCTTCACAAGGATCAGTTATATGGACTGAATTAGGCCGAGACTATTCTAATAAATGGGCTTGGAAATTAGGGGGTCAACCTACTATTCTCGGTTCGTACAACTAAAATACCCTTGTAACCTCAAAATGACCATAATACCCTAAAATCTCTAAAATGAACAAAATACCCTTAAATCTCTAAAATGGTCAAAATACTCCTTAACTTCTAAAATGACTCCAAAAAAAAAAAAATCCTACAGCATCTAAAATGATCAAAATATTGGGGTTATTTAATCATTTTAGATTTTTTTGGGGATATTTTGGTCATTTTCAAGATCTCAAGAGTATTTTGATCTTTTTATAGGTTTAGAGGGTATTTGGGCCATTTAGTGGTATTGGGTGTATTTTGGTCATTCTAGTGGTTTTAGAGGAATTTTAGTTATTTTAGAGGTTTCAATGGTTTGGTCATTATAGTGGTTTTAGGAGTATTTTCGTAATTTTAAAAGTTTCGAGGGTACTTTGGTCATTCTAGTGGTTTCAGGCTTATTTTTTGTCATTCTAGAGGTTTCATGGTATTTTTTCTCATATTAGAAGTTTTGAGGGTATTTTGTCTTCTTCTTTTCTTTTTGGTTTTATGTGTATTTTGGTCATTCTAGTTGTTTTGAGAGTATTTTGGTTATTTTAGAGGTTTTGGGGTATTTTTATCATTTTAGAGGTTTCAATTTATTTTGCTCATTTTAGAGGTTTCAGGGGTATTTTCATTATTTATTTCGATGGTATTTTGGGTTATTTTAGTGGTTTTAGGAAGGTTTTAGAGTTATTGTGGTCATTTCGAAGGTAATGGGGGTATTTTGGTCATGTTGGTGGTTCCAATTGTATTTTAGTCAATTTAAAGGTTTTGGATATTTTTTTGTCATTTTAGAGGTTTCAATGTATTTTAGCTCATTTTAGAGGTTTCAAGGGTATTTTGGTCATTTTATAAGTGTCAACGATACTTTGGTCATTTTAGAGATTTTCGGGGGTATTTTTATCATTTTAGTAGTTTTGGGGGTATTGTGGTGTGAGAGACCGTACCTGTAAACATCGCATTTTATACCCCTTACAACTTAGGCCCTCGTTCCCTAATGATGCTGAATTCTAAGACCCAAGGTTGGTTTGGGGCCTAATCAGATGTTAAATTGACTTGAAAAATGTTAAAATGAAAAATATAACTTTTAATGAGCAAATAAATCTATTTTTGGAACAAAAAAAAGGTCAAGTAAACCTTTGCTATGCTCATGCAAGAATTGGCCCCGTGCACGCAGTTTTCTGCATGTGTACGCAGGCTCGATCTTGCACACGTATAGCAAATTCCAAAAACTAAACTAGGCAATTTTTTTGCAAAAATGTTGAGGTTTGGAATGAATCCCACATCATTTGGGAGTCGTTCCAAATCCCCATTTTCATACTATAAGTAGCCTTATATAGTATATTTTCAAAACACACAGAAATTCCATGGGAAAACATTAAGCTTTACAAGGAATAGTGAATACAAGAGGGAGTTTTTCACAAAACATCCTCAGGTCAATTTTCTTTTGATTAGGGCATTTTCTGGCCTTGAGCTTTGAGTTTTAGATTACTAATCACTCTTTTATTGAATTGTGAATAGATTTGATTGAGGAGAACGGCCAAAAATCAAGCTTGAAGAGCTTTTGTTTGAGGTATCTAGTCTAAACTTTGCTTTTTTTTCTTTTCTTTTCCTTTTTACACTTTAATCTTTCCATTTGCTTTATTTTCTTGTTGTCATATGCTTTAATATGTTTATCTAGCTTAAGTTTAGGTAGTTGTATGTTTTAAAAGCATGTTAGGATGTTAGATTTCTCATTTTAAGTTCTATTGTATCTGTTGTGTTTCTAGGGTTTTTGGGCAGAAACCCGCATGCACATAATCTTGCTTGCACACACAGGGTTCATGCATGCACAGGAACTTGCCTAGAAACCCTAATCTTGTTTTATTAGTTTTTGCTTCTATTTTCACATGTAATACTTCTGTTTTAGATCCTTTTTCATATATTCAGGCTTTTGGGCTTTTGTTTCGCATGTTTAATTGCTTGTTTGATTTCACATGCTAGAATTAGGGTTTTATTGTTTAATTGTCATGAACATGCATTCACATGCTCATGCATAATGCCATAGGTGTTGAGTTGCTGCAAGGTAAGTAAAGGTAAGTCATGCATTCACAATATACATGCATGGTTGGGTTTGATGATATAATTGTGATTTTGATGCCTTGGATGATAACATGTTTTGTTGGCTTTGTTTCTGCCTTGGATGTGATATGATATGATGATAAAGTTTATATTGAAGCATGTTTAGATGTATGCTGATATGGTTTGAGATGTGATAGATGAATGCTAAGATGATGTGATGAGATGCATGATTAGATGTATGTTAGGCTTTGTTTAATAAGCATGATAGATGTATGGTTAGGGATGTTTGATGCCATGTTGATTGTTAGATGAATGTTAGCGTGTGTGTGTGTTTGTGAGTTAGATATAAGTGTTGAGTATGCCTTTAATAGGGCTAAGACATAAGACACAATGATAAGAAGCCAACCTTATGGGGTTGGGTGGTTTTGGGTGCCTAATACCTTCTCAAGATCGTACCTTAATTTCGAATCCATATCTAGAGTAGTAAAATCAAAAGGTCATTCCTCAAGAGGACACTATATATATATATATATATATATATATATATATATATGGTTCCTAGGCCATTGCAAAAACTAGGTGGGGGACTTCCCCCCCCCCCCCTTCCTTCCTCCTTATGTCCACAGTACCTTGGCCCCGTTTTTGGTGTTGGGCCAAACCCACATAAATGAGTGGAGTCATTTTATTGCCTCTAGAAATGGAGATTCGATGATTATATTTTCCCCTTTAGATTAAAGGTTTTACAATGAAGTTGACACTCACTTAATTATTGGAATAAATAAGAAAACCAAATTTGAAAATTTTCTCACTTTATTGATTTGAGAATGAATGTACATTGATAATAGGAAATTACGTGGCTTTGGTCCTAGATACAATCTAAGATAAAGTACATAGCTTTGTTTCCTAGTTACAATCTAGAGATTGAAAGTTGCATGGATAAGTATTGATCTACTAACAATTGATCTAAGCTCGGAGGCTATGTTACAAGATGAGAAGGTGTTAGGCACTCACCTTGTCAAGTGAAATTGGTCTTGTAGACTATGATGGCCAACATTCATATCATATTATCCAATATGTTATCACAGTTTACATGTTGAATTTTAATGTGTGTGCATGTGATAAATCCTAATTCAATTGATTAATCATTGCATTTGGTTTGAAAAATAAATTCTAGTGAATGGTGATATCCTAGATTCAAGGATTTGAGAGAATTATGAAACAAACATGTTTTTCATATTTTTGATGTGGAAAATGGCTAGAGTGACCATTCCTACACCCGAAATTTAGAGTTGCGTTACATGTGTTAATTCATTCATTGCATATCAAAAAAATGATTTTGAGATTCTAACGATTGTGACGGTATGTCTGATTCCTAAATCGGACCATCGGATTAAAAGATATCACAATATCAAGTTTTCATGGTCTGCATGCATTTTGTTTGGATAGAACCGATCACGCATGATTAATTTAAATTAATTCTGATTGGTTAAAAAATTAAAATTAATTAAATAATTTTGTGATTGGTTATTGGTTAGTGTAAAAAATAAGCCTGCTTGCATAGGAATAAAGTGGATAGTAAAGTCTTTTTGGAATATTTATCTGTAAGATAATTATCACTTTGGAGACCTAAATATCAAGAAAAAGTGATTAATTTTTAGAATACGAATTAAAAACGCGTCTAGGTGCAATTTTTGGCTCAAAAATCCTTTAAAAAGGAGTTCAAATCGATCCGAAACTCAAATGCAGGTCTAGCACCCAAGAGGGCTTGTCAACACTCTTGGAGTGCCAATCAGCACATGGCAAGTCCCGATTGGCCCAAATATGTTGCTCGGCCCGAGAACCTTCTAATTGAGATAAAGCCTATCTTTTTTTACTAGTTAGAGATAAGAATGCGTTTCAATTCGTATACAATCTCCTTCAGCTTATTTTTTAAGCATCCCAACCTCTATAAATAGAGGAAAAAGATCAAAATTCAAGGCTTTTCTTTTTAGACTACTCTGCTCCCCTTACATTAAAGACATTCTAGAGGCTTTTGCTTTAAGAGCTTTTTTGTAAGTAAAGTATTTTAGACCTCAAACAAGTGAAAACTTCTTTGATTTCTAAAATATTCTTTTATTTGAAGAGCACACTCATGCAAGAGGATTTAGTTTTATTCTTCTATCTATTTTTCTTTTCCATTAATTAATATGTTGTGATTGTTTGTTGCATAAATGTGGTTAATATGTTTGATTTTATTATGCCTTATTTTTAATTCATATTTGCCATGCTTATATACTTAGTTGGAATTTTCTTTGAAACGTTCTTTAGTTAATTGTCTATTTTGTATTTGTCTTTGATTTCAAAATCTACTAATGATGATCAAAACCTTTTTAAAAAATAAAAAAATAAAAACTTATATGTATTTTCATTAAATAGAGATCTGAATTTTTTCTGGTCACAAGACTGGTTTGTATTTGATCTGAATTTTTTTAGGCACAAAACTAATCTATATTTTCATTAAATACAAATTTGTATTTTTTTCTTGTTAAAAAACTGATCTGTATTTTCATTAAATACAAATCTGAAAATTTTTCTGAAAAAGTTTTCTTTTTTATAAAATTGTAGACTTTGAAATTTCAAAGAAGGAATTAAGATTTAAGTTAAAATCTTTCTTTTTAAAATGTGATGCATGCAAAATAAGTTTGTCTCATGAATATGAATCATCTTTTAAAAATCTTATTTTTTTTACTTTTAAAAACATATTTGATTTTTTGCAAACCAAATCTCTTTTTTTTTTTTTTTTTTTAACTTTTTAAAACAGATCTGATTTTTCTTAATAAAATCTTTCTTTTTACCCTTTACAAAAAAAAATCTGATTTTTACCAATCAAATATCTTTTTTTTTTTAACTTTTGAAAATAGATTTGATTTTTCTTAACAAAATCTATCGTTTTACCCTTTACAAAAAAATAGATCTGATTTTTCTTTAAAAGGAGGACATATTTATAAGAAAATTTTGTTTAAATTAATTTTGTCAATTGTTTGTTACATGTGTGTTACAACATATCATTCAACATCATACAAAAGGGTATATAATGGTCATTAGAGTCTAGAAGACCAGACTTTGCTTGGACGGAATGGGTGGCTAACACTTTCCCATTTCGTAACCTAGAATCCAAACTTAGGATTTTGGTAAATTGTAACTAAGATCAAAGTTTTGTATTTTTTTGCATAGATTGTAACTAGGACCAAAGCCTTGTAAGGTTATGCTACCAAAATTTTACTCTTTTTTTATTAATGACTTTTGAGGTATTTTGGACAAGTAATTTTTTTTTGTATAAAAAATAAGTGGTAACTCCGCACAATTACCCAAAAGAGAGGTGCCTTAAGCACCCAGATCTCTTTTTGAGAGCACCCCTTTTGCGGTCTCTCACACTAGTGTTATGCATGAATATGTGATGAACAACCAAGAACATATGAAGAACGATATGAGCATTTAAGAATATCGTGAATATTCAAACATTTTCAAGGAATTTAAAATAATCACTACCATGATTTAATCTTAAATTAACATTATAGCAACATGAAAAATAAGTTAGGGAAAGAGATTATACCTGCTTGTAAGATTCATATGATGGAGGAGGACGCTTCTGGTAGAGGTCTTAAGGGTGAAATAGAAAAGAAGAACAAGGAGATGGAGAGTAAGTCTCATTCAATACCTTAAATCTCAAGAGGACCAAGATATCACAAGACTACTTAATTTCAGTAGAACTCAAGAGAGAAGAAGAGAGGGTGTTTCCGTGTGCCTTGGAATGGAGAAGAGGTGTTGGGCTTTGTGGAGCCTAGTTTATGTTTGATCCGGTGGACGACCCGACCCGGCCCGAATAATGTTGTAGCCGCAACTTGTAATTTTTCCTGATAATAGTGAAATCTCTGCAACTCCGTAGACGTAGGCAAATTGCCGAACCACGTAAATACTGTCTTGTGCGTGTGATTATTTTCTTTGGCGTGTGTTTTCTCTATATTTTTTGTTTCTCACAGGTTTTTTAGGAATTCGTGGAAATTCCCTACAAAGAGGAGGGGTTTATATAGTAGTGGTGGAGAAAATATGAATGGAATGACATTTAATGAGAGTTGACAAAGGATCAAAGAGAATCATGAATCTAGACCCTATTTCAGGCTTTGGGGAAAGCTAGTGCATTAAATTTGGAGATTGGTGGGAGTGATGAGCAAGCAAAATGTCTAAAACTTTGGTTTTTCTCGTAGCTCCTACAAAAGTTTTTAGAGCTAACTTCGAAAAATCATATCTATCTGAATTCTGAACCGAAATGCCTCATTCTTGTGCTCAAATTGAAGCCCCAGATGTTTAGTTTCTGGAAAAATTAACTTCACTCACAAATTCAAAATATTTTGAGAGATATCAACAAAATGGTGAGCAGATGTCATTTGTTGGAAAATAATTTTAACACAATTAACATTAATAGGCCGCAAATTAGTTTTCAATTAATATTAATAGGCTCTAATCACTTCTATTTTAGTCTTAATCAGTTCCAAATTTACCCCAATTACAAAGATAATTACACAAATTACCCATTGAATAATTAATGTTTTATTATCTAATTAATTAAGTGTGTGCAACCTTATCATAAAATGTAGTCCTAGCCAATCAAATTATGACACATCATTAATTTCAAATTGATTATAATTATAACCATTTGGAATCAATTTTTTTGTAATCACATATAGTTGGACTCAGTTTATGATAGTGCATCTCGATCATTAAAACTTGATTTGATGATAACTTTTAATTTGATAGTCCAATTATGACTTATGACCAATTAATTTGATCATTACAACATCAAGACCATTTTAATGAAATAAAATTAAGGCTCTAGTGGCCACAATTAAAATGCCTATTCTCAAGGTAAATTACCCTTTTACCCTCCATGTGTGGTTAAATACGAGTTGCAAAATGAGGTGTCAACATGTTGTCATTTTGCGGGTTTTAGAGGCATTTTAGTCATTTTAGAGGTTTGGGGATATTTTGGACATTCATAATGCATTTTAGTCATTTTGGTGGTTCAAAGGGTATTTTAGTGATTTTTGAGGTATTTTAGACGTTTCTTGGTATTATAGTCATTTTCATGAGAAATATATAATTTATTAGTGTGGGTAATTTTATCAATTCTATAAATTATTATATCCCCACCAATAAGTAATGTAAGGTTACTCTCATTTACGAAGGTGATGTGTTTGTTTATATATATATATATATAAAGGCGATGTGATTAAGGTGATGTGTTATTTTTTGTGTCTAGTATTACACTACTAACTATTACTATTACTCATCTTGTAATCTTAGTTACCGTAATCTTAAAAAAATCAAATGAACCAAACATATTAATGTCACATTAAGATAATGTGCATCATATCAATGTCATATTATGGTGAACCAAACACCCGCCTTTTGCTGGTTAGTTTATGGCCAAGAATATGATTGAAAGGAAATGTTGTGGTAAGTGATTGAAAGGATCTGTAGAAAAATAGAAAACTTTATCTAAACAAATATAATTTGACTTGACTAGGAACTAGACTAAAAGAAAGCTACTTTGCTAGAGAATTTAAAATCGTGTGGGACTCTTTTTGAATTTCGTAAGATTTAATGGATGAGTGAATATCTACTTTTATGAGAAAATATTATTTTAGTCAATACTTTGGGTGGTAACAATTAATTTGTTTCATATATTTTAATAGTAGTCAATTTGGTTCCAGTCATTTTTAATTTATAGTTAATTTTCTTCTTATTGTCAACTCACTAATAAAAAATGCATACGTGACAAATGAATTGCACAATTAGCGCACTTCACACCTACATTGATACTAAAATAATAATAAAAAATTATTTTACATTTATAAAATTCTAGCATCAAAATGAAAAATACAAAAAAAAAAAGTTTCTCAATTCTTCTCAAGTTACAAAGAAAATGCTGCTCTAGGAAGGCATGTAATGTCTGTTCTACATCAAGTTGGAAAAGAAAATGAAGGAAACCAATAAAATTGGATTGCTCCATTAAAGACTTGAAAGGACCTATCTAATTTTATGAGAAAGAGATTTCGTTGTTCTTTCAAGAAAATATTATTGGAAGAGTGATATCCACTTTTACAAGAAAATATTGTTTTAGTCAATACTTTTGGTGGTAACAATTAATTTGTTTCAAATATTTTAATAGTAGTCAATGTGGTTTCTGTCATTTTTAACTTATAGTTAATTTTCTCCCTATTGTCAACTCACTAATAAAAAATGCATACATGACAAATGAATTACACAATTAGTACACTTCACACCTACATCGATACTAAAATAATAATAAAAAATTATTTGACATATATAAAATTCTAGCATCAAAATTAAAAAAAAATGAAAAATACAAAAAAACAATTTCTTAATTTTAAAGACAGAAAAAGATATATTAAAAAATATTTTCTCAATTCTTCTTAGGTTGCGAAGAAAATGCTATTCCAGGAAGGCATGTGATGTCTGTTCTACATCAGGTTGGAAAAGAAAATGAAGGAAACAAGTAAAATTAGATAGCTCCATTAAAGACTTTAAAGGAGCTATCTAATTTAATGAGGAAGCAATGCTCTCTCTCTCTCTCTCTCTCTCTCTCTGATATAAATCAAGTTACTTGCTGGTGATGAAGTGATTTAGCATATCTCCGTAGTAATACGATCGATTTGATCTCATAACCTCAAATCCGAGTTCAACATGATCTAGCTCTAGCAAAAACACAACTTTCCAACAATAGTAACTGGATCGACTCTGCTAGTTGTTGAAGGCTAACATGGATTGCCTAATCTTAGCATTCTTGTCAATCAGTGCTGCCACAACCATAAAAAATCACTGATCTCGATTGTTGTGTGGTTGTTGTCGTTGATGAGGCAAGATTTGCAAAATGGGCTCCCTGTTTGTCTTTGGATTTGAAAAATGGGTACATCAATTTTGAGTGTTGGTGGCTTTTTGATTCGAATGGTTGTTGGGTTTCGATTGGGTTTTGATTTGTGTTGGTTTCCATGGATTTTCAATTTGGATTTTTTTTTAGAAAGAAGCTTTTAATTTTATTAAGTGACAATATCGATGTCAGCTTGAATTTGATGGAATTCATTGGTGCTATATTATTTTTATTAGTCAATATTTGTTGAGTTAAAATTCACTATTTCACATATAGTTTTTTTTTTGTTTAATTTTTGAATTTCATATTGTGTTTTTTTTCTTTATGCACAATTTTAAGTAAAAACACAGTTTTACACACACGCGCGCGCGCGCACACACACACACACAAACTTAGGATTAAAACACTTTTCATCCTTTATGTTTGGGGTTGTTCACAATTCCAGCTTTAACGTTAAAATCAAGCAATTTTCCCCTTAATATTTTGTAAAAGAGAAAATATATTATATTGTTATTCTCTCAATTAAACCCTAATAAAAGCTTATGATTTTTATAATATTCTATTGTGTAATGTCTAAAATACTTCCATTAAATTTTTACATCCCAACAATTTTCTTCACATATTTGAAATTTTAGATGGTAATAATGTTTAGAAAGTTGGAATTGTGATATAAGGTGTTTTATTTGTTACCTAGAGAACATTGATTTATAGGTTTAAATCTCAAAACTTATAATTTATTTAATGGAATATTTGATGACACATGCCTTATGGTTGAAATTATTTGATGAAGGGTTTCAATTGTAGCATATGATATCATTCATAATTCATTGCAAAAATTTAAATATTGTGACAAGATCGTAGTAAAACTTTGTTCCTTATTGTTGGAAAATGATGATATTCGTTATCATTCTTGAAAGTTTTTAGTGAGTGGATATTGCCTATAGCAAATAGGTATCAAATTTCTTATACGAATAAAATTAACTTTGTATGACATGCATTTTTTTATGTATGTAGTTTCATACTTCTGCTTTTTTTTTTTTTTTTTTTTAAGAGAGAGAGAGAGTTTCAACTTATGGCTTTCTAGTGTAGGCGAGAATTGAACCTTAGATCTCTTGTTCAGGTACCAAAGATTTTACCAGTTGAGATAACTGGAACCTACTTCATACCACCCAAAATAATTAGCTTAATAAAAGACAAAACTATACCAAACCAAAATTATTGTAGAAAAGCTATAAAAGACAAAACTGCATCAAACCAAAGTCACTGTAAAAAAAAAGCCCGTTCATGCTTTTTATATAGTTAGTAGAAGTAGATTTTTGTTTCCGGGTCAATGTTGGGTCTACGTTTATCATTAGAAATAACATTAGCAATTTACAGAAAAGGAAAGTCATGGTTGAACCGGTGTCTGATTTCTGTTGCCAACAGACGGAGACAGTGTGTCATGTCTTGTGGGAATGTGCTTTTGCCCGTAATGTACCAGGGGAAGGATACAGAAATGTTTGAAAGCAGCAAAATATTATTTCCTCCTGTTTCGAAGTATGATGAACAAGCTGGACCTGCGCCAACTTGAGACATGGACTGTAATTGCTTGGGCTCTGTGGAATGCACTTAACAAGTTTTATTTCCACCATCTTCATCAATTACAACCAAAGGCTTTTTTTGATGGAGCTGCTGGCCTCTTAGCAGAATACCAGCATCTCATTGCAGCTCAAAAGAAATCTTAATAGAAACTTTGCTGCCTTATTCTGTTGTTTTCCTATTTCTGGTGTCTCTTCTTGTCTTTGTCTGACTTTGCTCAGAGTCTCAGACCCCTTTGTATACTTCAGTTCTTTCATTTTAATATAATTTTCTATCTTTTCACTAAAAAAAAAAAATTATCACAAATGTCTATTTGCGTGAGGTTTTTTTTTTTTCCTCTCTCTAGTCTATTCATTTTATTTAACTTATTTATAAATTTTTTTTTTTTTTTTTTAGTCAGGAAACAAATAGGGTTTCTCTGTGCTAGGGCGGTTTGTTGATCCCAATCCTGCCGTGGGCAGTAGAAGGTAGTTCCTTCTTTGATAGGATTGCTTGTTCCTAGGGTACTTTGATTACCTTTAGGCAGTAGGGTTTGTGGTGGTAGTATCCGTGGGTGTTTGCTCTGTTTGAAAGTCAGGGTTAGTTTTTGTTAGTTTGCCTTAATGCTGGGAGTTACTGCATTGAAACCATGGAGTCTCTTATGAAGCACTGGAGCAATATGTCGCTGAACGATAGGGAGGGGGGCAAGGTAAGTTTGTCTAAGGAACAGAGCTCGATGGAATTTTGTATTGCTGCCAAGTTTCTCACCAATCGAGCCTTGAGTATGGACGCTGTTATTAGAACTTTCAGTCCGTTATGGAGAGCTGTGAATGGATTTAAAGTTCGAAACATGGGTGACCATATCCTTTTGTTTGTCTTTGACAATAAGAAGGAAGTTAAGAAGATTTTTGCAAGCAAACTGTGGAGTTATGATAAGCACTTAGTGGTTTTGCAGAGGTTTGAGAACAATTCACCTGTTCGTGAATTAAGCTTTTCCCGGACTGCTTTTTGGGTTCAACTTCATGATATTCCGTATCGCTATTTGAATCGAAGGGTGGCAGAAGAGATCTGTGCTGTGGGGGGAGATGTTGATGACAGTACCTCTACTGATGAGATGGAAGGAGGGAATTTTATGCGAGTAAGGGTCGTGATTGATATATCTCTTCCGTTGTGTCGTGGTAGGATAGTATCTCTGGAAGATGGAAGTGAAGTGTGGGTTTCTTTTAAGTATGAAAGATTGCCAAATATTTGTTATTGGTGTGGGTGCTTAACTCATAGTGATAGGGATTGTGAAGTATGGATCAATAGTGATGGTTCATTAAAGGCTGGTGATCAAAAGTATGGTCCTTGTTTATGGGCCTCCTTTACCCCAAATCCCAGACGATTTATAGTGGTAGTACCCGGATTTTATGTGGCTAGGAAGAAGAACTGTGGTGGGAATTCACAAGCAAACGTGGTGGATACAAATCCTATAGTCAGGTCCTCTCAAATGCAACCCCAGGGTGGTTCGGAGGGTAGGGAGGGCTTGTTGTCTCATTCGGATTCATTGGCTAATGTGGAATCTTAGGTGGGGGAGGGTGATGAGTCAATCCCTGAAACGTGTGATTTAGGTGCAGAGCAGGTGCCTACCTCAACTCCTTTGCATCAGGCTGTGCATGGGGAATTCCTTGAAAATCAAATTTGTGAGATTGATCGTGCTATTGCTTGTTTTGATACTACGGATGGTGCTGTCCCTTCTAGTGCTGGGCTGGATGTTGTTATCCCTTTCAAACAAGATTTGAGGAATGATATGGTTCTCCCAAACAATCCTTGTGATATAACTAAAAATTGTTTGTCTGAATCTAACGTTTCTGTAGCAGGTTCTGGTGATGTTTCTGATACAGGTTCTTTGTCAGTAGGCGGTACAATGGTATCTACAAGGTGGAGGAGGGTGGTGAGAACAGTTTCTGACTTTGTTATTCCTAATGATTCTGTTGGGGCTGCTACAAAATGTACTAACGAGGTGAGTGCTCTTGACGGGTTACCACGGAAAAGGAGAGTGGTTTCTCGAAAAGGAAAGGATGGTGATTTGATAATGGAAAAGGTTGGTGTCCAGCTCTACCAAGAGCCATGAGTCTTCTTTGTTGGAACTGTCGGGGGCTTGGGAACCCTCAGACAGTTTAAGAGCTCGGTGATTTAATTCGGGCACAAGATCTTGTAGTTGTGTTTGTAGCCGAGACATGGCTGGTTGAGGCAAGGCTAAAAGTTTTGTTGAAGAATTTAAATTTTGGAAATATGCATGTTGTTTCCAAGGTTCATTAGGGGGGTGGTTTGGTACTTTTGTGGAGGTTGAATGTTCAACTCAGGGTAGTTTCTTCTTCACTTAATCATGTGGATGCCATTATAAATGAGGGTAGTGATAATACTTGGAGGTTTACTAGTTTTTATGGTGCTCCTGAAACTTCCAATCGTTATATTTCTTGGAACCTCCTTCGGAATTTGAATGCTCAATTTGATTTTCCTTGGTTATGCGCGGGAGATTTTAATGAAATTCTTAAATCTCATGAGAAGATGGGTGGGAGGCCTCGACCTTTAGCTCAAATGCTAGAATTTAGAGATGTGATTGATGAGTGCGGGTTCCAAGATCTTGGTTTTGTTGGTAATAAATTCACTTGGTGCAAGAATATTATGGGTGGTGATACGGTATGGGAACAACTTGATCGAGCAGTTGCAAATGGTGGTTGGGAGGCTTTATTTCCAATTTCAAAGGTTTCCCATTTAGAGTGTGGGTGTTCTGATCATAAGCCCATTATTATTCATCCCTTGGGTATTCCGTTTCGCTGCCAGAAACCTTGGCGGTTTGAACAAGTTTGGCTGATTAATGAAGGCTGTCATTTGACTGTGGAGGAGGTTTGGAATTCGGTCCAGGGTTGTGTGTCTCCACTAGCTACAGTTAAGACAAAGTTGGAGAAGATTCAGGCAGGTTTGAAGCTTTGGAGTAGAAATTCTTTTGGAAACATTGCAAAACAGCTTGCTAGTGTTCGAAAAAATTTGAAGGAAGCTGAAACAAGAGCTGTGCACAGCAGGGGGAGTTAAGCAGATACGATTTTATCACTTAAGGAGGAGCTGCGAGTATTGTTAGTGCAAGAAGAAAAGTTATGGTAGTAAAGGGCAAAGACAGCATGGTTAAAGGATGGCGATCATAATTCAAAGTTTTTTCATAGTAGGGCTTCACAGCGGTTTAGGCGAAATGAGATTTTGAAGCTTCAAAGGGATGATGGTACTTGGTGTGATGGGGAGCATCAGATAGCCACTTGTTTTGTAGACTATTTCACCTCTTTATTTCGGTCTGATGAGCCAACAACCAGCAATATGGATGAAGTTCTAGTAGCTACTCCGTGGGTTGTTACTAGTGAGATGAATCAAATCTTGTTGGCCGAGTTCAACAAATGTGAGGTTGATTTGGCTTTAAAGTAGATGTCACCTTTAAAAGCCCCTGGACTTGACGGTTTGCCTCCTATTTTTTTCCAACACTATTGGGATAGGATTGGGGTGGATGTGGCGCAAGTAGTTCTAACTTGGCTCAATACAGGTATTATTTGTCCATCTTTAAACCATACTTATATTACTTTAATTCCAAAAGTAAAATGCCTTGAAAAAGTCACAGAATTTCGACCTATTGCCTTATGTAATATTGTGTATAAGCTTGTGTCAAAGGTGTTAGCCAACAGGTTAAAGAAGTGTTTACTAGATATTATTTCTGAGTCCCAAAGCGCCTTCCAATCTGATAAGGCTATTTCTGATAATATTCTCATGGCTTTTGAATCTCTCCATCATATGAAGCATAAGAAGGTGGGAAAATCGGGTTTTATGGCTATGAAGTTAGATATGAGTAAGGCACATGACCGTGTAGAATGGATTTTCCTGTGTCGACTTATGGAAAAAATGGGATTTGAGGATCGATGGATTCAATTAATTTCTGGTTGTATTAGTTCTATTTCTTACTCTATCTTAGTGAATGGGGAACCTCATGGTGATATTAAACCTTCTAGGGGTCTGAGACAAGGCGATCCTTTATCACCTTATTTATTCCTTTTAGTGTCTGAAGGTCTTAATGGTTTAATCAAATAGGCTGTGGAAGGTGGTGATATTAGAGGTTTTTCCTTGTGTCGCAATGGTCCTCGTATATCTCATTTATTTTTTATGGATGATACTCTCCTTTTTTGTAGAGCTGAAATTAGGGAGGTCCAGACTATCCAAAACCTCTTACAAAAGTATGAGTTGGCTTCAGGGCAAAAGATAAATTCAAGCAAAACCACTTTGTTCTTTGGAAGTTCTGTTTCTCTCTTGTCAAAGAATGCCATCAAGAACCTGCTTGGTGTTCCAGAGATTAAGGAATATGAACGATATTTGGGGTTGCCTGTGGTGGTGGGAAAGAACAAATGAGCCAGCCTTGCGTATATTAAAGAACGGATTTGGGGTAAGCTCCAGGGGTGGAAGGAAAAACTTCTTTCTCAGGCGGGTAGGGAGGTGTTGTTGAAAGCAATTGTACAAGCTATTCCCACTTTTGCTATGAGTTGTTTTAAACTTCCTACGAGCCTTTGTAATGATATTGAAGCTATGATTCGAAAATTTTGGTGGGGTCAACGGGGTGATTGTAAGAGGATACATTGGAAAAAGTGGGATATCCTAATGTAAATCAAAATCTAATGGAGGCCTTGGTTTTAGGGAATTAAGTAAGTTTAATGAAGCTATGTTAGCAAAGCAAGTTTGGAGGTTGGTTCATGATACAGATTCTATTTTCTACAAAGTCTTTAAGGCTAAATATTTTCCAACAGGTTCCATTTTTTATGCCAAGACAGGTTTGGGGTCTTATGCTTGGAAGAGTATTCTCAAAGCTCGAAAAGTAATTTTATTGGGTGCCCGGTGGAGAATTGGTGATGGATCCTCTGTTAACATTTTTAAAGACTCTTGGCTGCCTGGTACTCATTTAGGTAAAGTTCTTTTCCCAGTTTCAATTCTGTCAGAGGGAGCTACGGTGGACCAGCTAATTGATAATGATTCAAGGTGGTGGAATACAAATTTGGTGGACTCTATTATCATTCCTTCTGAAGCGCAGCAGATTAAATCCACCCCGATATGCCACTTTGCTCAGAAAGATGTTTTGTTTTGGCCTCACTCTTGGAATGGAATGTATCAGATGCGATTAGGGTATCATTTGCTATATGAGTTGCATCATAATGAGGAGGCTTCATCTTTGGACACAGCTGGGCAGTAAAATTTCTAGAATACCTTATGGAAGTTAAATATTCCAAGTAAGGTGAAATTCTTCCTGTGGCGCGCCAGTACGAATTCCATCCCAACTATGCTTAACTTATTTAAGCGTGGGATTGTTCCATCTTCAGCTTGCAATTGGTGTCATGGAAGGGAGGAATCGGTTCTACATGCTTTATGGTCTTGTGAGGCTATTAGTTCCGTGTGGGGGTCGTTTTTTGCTTCCTTGCCTTTTGAATTTTCCAGGGTTAGCACTTTTCGAGACTTGATTGAGTTGGTGTTTTGCTCCTCGTTGAGTTCTAAAATGTTTGCAATGATTTGTTGGACATTATGGAACCGTCGAAATAAGCTGCGAATTGGAGAAGTGGTTTGGCCGTTGAATAAAGTGGCTGGTGTTGCGCGCCGTCAGTTGCAGGAGTTTCAGCAAGTGCGTAGCTGTCCCAGCAAGAAGGTTCGCGCAAGAAGACCTCCATGGAAGCCTCCTGACACGGGTTTTGTCAAGGCAAATTTTGATGGGGCGATATTTGAGGATTTAAATGCAGTAGGAATTGGCGCGGCTGTCCGGAATGAACACAGAGAGGTGGTTGCAGCCTTGGCAGAGAAAATTCCTACTCCTGAATCTATTTTTACTCTTGAAACTTTGGCGGCTAGACGTGCGGTTCTTTTTGCTCAAGAACTGGGGCTGCGTAATGTTATTTTTGAGGGTGATTCGGAGTCTTCTATTCATGCTATTAGTAATAGACTTTTTTTACATTCGTCCTGTAGTCGTATTATTCAAGACATTTTGTTGCTTGCTAGCTCCCTTCAGAGCTTTTCTTTCTCTCATGTGTATAGGCAAGGTAATGCTTTAGCTAATGCCTTGGCTAAGAGAGCTTCGTTGTCGTGTCCTTTGTTGGTTTGGATGGAGTCTGTTCCTCCGGACGTGTATAACTGTTATTTGTCTGATTTTTCTTCTTTTAATTAATTTAGCCTAAAGGGTAGGTTTTTCCAAAAAAAAAAAAAAAATTTATAATTTTTTTTAGAAACTTTGCTGTTTATAGATATTGTTGTACTTTTGCCTACATTATTTTTAAAGTAAAATAACCCTAGAAAAATAAACTCTTTCAAATACATACTAATAAGATGTATGTAATCATTGTGTTCTAGTAACATCTTTTTGGGCGATCGATTGCTCTCAATTATCAATTTATTAAAAAAATCATTATAGTATCAAAGTGCTCAGCCGGCTCCACTTTTTAAAGCTTTTGGGCGGTGATAGTTTCATCACCTATTCCACATAAACTGTAAAAACTCCACCAACAGGCAAAAAAATAAGCCATTAAATAATCTCCAGTCAGCTATCCCAATTCCACCTAACTATTCTTCTTATTATTCATGAATAACCTATTCTTGTAAACAATCACACTAGCATTTCAGCTACTATATTCCTTCTCCTCCTCTATCCAAAAAAAAAATAGCTTCCATCTCCATCTTCCCATCAAAATGCCAACATAGAAAATGATTTTTTATGGTAAGTGGGAAGTGTTCGATAGATAAGTTTACAACTCACTTTAGATATCGACTAATAAGATATGAAATTACAATTCCGTTTGACAGAAACTTCCATGATATACAATTAAAAAAAGCATAAATGTGGCACTTAAAGTTCAAAGACTCACTGGTCACACTTAAAGCATGCCACCTTTAAAGTCTTCTCTTGCCTGCATACACCCTCTTCCAAATTTGTGATTCACTTTCCTGGCAACCCTTTTACAGTTTTCTTTCTCCTCATCTTTGCAACAGTCTGCTCATAAATCCTGATGGCTCTTGTGACCAGCAAAGGAGCCTCATCTTCCTCTTTCACCAACCAACTCAAGAACTTTGATGTCTTTTTGAGTTTTAGAGGTCAAGATACCCGCCATGGTTTTATTAGCCATTTGTACGAGGCTTTGTGTTTGAGGGGTATTCACACTTTCATCGATGATAAGCTCCCAAGGGGAGAAAAAATTTCTGTAGAGCTTCTCAAAACCATTGAGAACTCAACAATGTCAATAATTATATTTTCTAAAAGCTATGCATCCTCCACTTGGTGTTTGGATGAGCTTGCCAAGATTGTTGAGTGTAAGAAGAATGACCAGTTGGTGCGACCAATTTTTTACAAGGTGAGCCCATCAGAAATACGTAACCAAAATGGAAAGTTTGGGAAAGCTCTAGCTAAACATGAAAAAAACATTAAGGACAACAAGAAAGTACAAAGATGGAGAAACGCTCTCCAAGAAGCAGCCACTATATCTGGTTGGCATTACAAGCATAGGTACGTATTCAAGGGTGGCTCCATATGTTGTTAACGGGTTCATTTGACCCCCTGACTTGAAATATATATATATATATATATAACATTTTTTTACTATTTCAATTACCCTTAAAAATCTATTTGCACAACCTGATCACATATCATCCTAACCTAAAACCAAACAACAACACAGATCATAGATCTCTCTCTGATCTCACTCTTATAAATCTCATCTAATCTCTCTTCTTTATCTAATTATATTTGTATCTTTGACCCTAATAGTAAAGAGTGGATATTTGTGAATTGTATCTCTCTCTCTTTATTATAAATTTATATTATATGTGTGTGAGTGTATGTCTGATATTAATTGTGTGCATTATTTTTATTTTTTATTTGTTATATTGTTATTTGTGTGAATTGTGATGTGTGTGAATGTGTGTGTATAAAATAATTAGGAAATACAGAGGATTTGTTACATGTGTGTATATTGTTATCATGTTATAATAATTTTTTTTTTAAAGTTAGTGATTCAAGAAGAAAAAGATAGTAAAGTTAGTGATTGTTTAAGCATTTGATTAATTAAGTAAATGCTTAACGTATTATTTATGTATAGATGAGTGTGGCCGTGTGAGTCAATAATTAATACAGTACGAGTTAGTTGAGTTTTGTCATTTAGTTTAAAATATTTTTTATTCTAAAAAAAGTTTAAAATATTTTTATAAAAATAATGACAGATAGATAACAGTAGCTACAAAAAAATATATATGTGTGTGTGTGTGTGTGTGTGTGTGTGTGTGTAAATGTTATACAAACTTTATAAAATAAAATAGTCACATCTACCCACATTGACAATAGATAATTAATAACAACTAATAATGAACTATTATGTAACGATTTCAAAATATAAAAACCCGTAAAAGGAAATTGTAAAACTTTGTGTTATTTGTGTGTGCATGGATTTTTTTTTTGGTGCCAATAACATGATATATTCAAGTTATATTTTTATTGAATTTTGTTTAATTTAAGTTTGTTAATAACCATCTTTAAAAAAATCTTAAAGTGTGTTTGTTTGGAGATGAAATAGGGTGGATGGAAAATTTTGGAAAGAAAATAGGAAGGAAAACTTTTTTAGAGTGTGTTTGATTGGATGGAGAGGAAGGAAAATAAATGATGGGGCCTAGGTGTTTTCTCTTCGGACCCACCAAAAAGTTTTATTCCCAAAATAGAGAGAAAACTAAAGAGGGAAGATGAGGCTGCTTAATGGACGAAAATGTCCTTGTGCACTTTGTCTGTACATTGCTCTTCTTCACCTCGCCTTTGTTCTTTTTTTCTCTTGGACGTTGCCTCTTCTTCTTCTTCTTTTTTCTTCCCTCGTCACCTCTTCTTTCCTCTTTTTTTTTTTTTTTTTTTCTTTTGATTTAAGTGTACATTGCTCTTTTTTTCTTTTTTCTTTTTTGCTTTCTTTTATATTTTTTTTGGTTGTTTGTCACTTTTTTTTTTTAATTGGGCATCATTTTTAACAAAGGTACATGAGTAAATTTATACAAACTTGCTTTTTCCATCCCTCCATTTTTTCACTCCCAACAATCAAAAAGAAGGAAAATTAAAATATTTTCGATCTTCCCACTTTTTCACACTTCCAACCAAACGGACCCTTAGTGCTGCTAGCCTGCTGCTGTATGTATTCATTGACAAATCTTGTATTTTTTATGAGTTTGTTGGTTTTATGATGACCACAATTTTTTGGCCAAGTAATGAATCTACCTTTTTTTTCTTCGTATCTTCCCTAATAGAAGTTAGCTCGCAATGGTAGAAAGATTATTATTATTATTATTATTATTATTATTATGTATTTGAGAATTGGTAGAAAGAAGAATTTAAATGTATATTACCTTAGCAATTAAATAGGAGTTCCGCTTACGTATTATTCATTTAAAATGCTTTTGAAAACTTCCTCAATAATTTATTTTTAGTATTAAAAGTGTATTCTAGTAATTTTTAGTTATCTTCATGTTAAAAGTATAGTGAACAAAATTGTACCAAATGATTGAACCATCACCATCAGCAATAAATCGTAAGAAACTCTGAATTGGTATGAAGGAAACTATCAGATTTTTAATAAATAATTAAAAAAAAATCGATTAAACTATGGAAAGCCACCAGGTTTTTAGAAAAATACCGAATCACATGATTTTATTCGAACCATTTGGTTTTTAATGTTTGAGTCATTTTGATCAATTCAAATGTCCTATTATTTAGTCATTTATATATATATATATATATATATATATGTATATATGTATGAATATAAGCATATATTAAATTCTATATTTGAATAATTTTTAAACAATAATACTATGTTTTACCTACATATTTATAATTGAAAACCATTGCTTTTATTATTTTTTTTATTGTATCTTCACCCTTTTTTGGAATTTTGGAATTTATTCTTATATAAAATAAATTAATTATTTGTCTAACGGTTGAGCTAGTGATACAATTGTTGAACCACCATTCAACTCCCTTGATAGTTTAATGCTTAATATGTTTGGATAAATACGCCTAAAAGTAGGGGTTTGTATAAACCCGAAATTGACCGGCACTGATACAACCACACCAAAAAACAAACTGACCAATTAATGGAGCTGGACTCAACAAGAAGAGATTGGGGCTCACTTCGACGCAAGTGCAGTGAAGTAGTCGAAGGTGAAATCTAGAAATCGATGCAAAACCGAGCAGACCGACGTCTCTCTCTCTCCCCCTTCCTACCACATAAACCCCAAAGACCCAAACCCTACCTAGTATCTACCACTACTTTGGGCTTTCAATCCAATGAAATCTACAACCGTTTCTTCAACCCAGTCAGATCTCCAATCTTAGCTCAGTGGTTGGTTCCTCTTCAATCTCCCATCATATCTCAAATCTCAAACCTTGTTTAGTTTGCTTTTTTTTTTTTTTTTGGTGGGATTTGATGTTTAGATCTTAGGTTCTGATTTGTTATGGAGTTTGATATGTGGGTTTTGATTTTGCGTTTTAAATCGTTGGAGATTTTTTATGGGTTTTTGAGTCGTAGTGGTTGTTTTAGTCAAAAATTTTCAAACAAAATTAACCGCTTGTCCATATTAAAAAAACCGCACCGCTATGGGTTGAAGAACTAACCTCAGGCAGTATGCAACGATGCCGGTTATGAGGAAACCGAACCCATTAGTTTGATGAAAAAATTGGGTAACAACCAAACCAACAAAATTAACACTCCTACCGAAAAAGCCTAGAAATACTTTCCTAACCAAAAACTAAAAAATAAATCGCTAACCTAATGATAGTTATAGATTTATAAATTAGTAAATGCCACTTAATTTAATTGTCAATATTTCAAATTTAATGCACATGCCGAACATCTTAAATATGGTTTATCTTCATATTTCTATTTCCTAGCCTAACTCATTATATATATTTTTTAATGTTGTGTGAATGACAGTTGTAGTGAGTTCAAATTTATCCAAGGAATTGTCGAAGAGATCTCAAATTCCAAATTAAATTGCACACCATTATCTGTTGCTCGATACCCTATTGGAATAAATTATCGTGTGAAGACCATTCTTTCAGATATTGAATCAAATGATGCTCACATGATAGGGATTTATGGCCCAGGGGGAATAGGTAAGACAACAATTGCAAAAGCCATTTTTAACAAAATTTGTGATCAGTTTGATGGATATTGTTATCTAGAAAATTTTAGAGAAAAATTGGGAACAAATGATGGTGTAATCGAACTACAAGAGACACTTCTTTTTGAGATCTTAAGGGATAAAAGTTTAAAGGTGGGTAACAAGCATAGAGGAATCAATATGATAAAGAAAAGACTTTCTTTGATTAGAATTCTTTTAGTTCTCGATGATGTGGATAAATGGGTCCAGATTGAAAATTTGCTTGACGGATGTGATTGGTTTACTTCTGGAAGCAAAATCATTATAACAACAAGAGACAAACGCTTGGTAGCTACTCCTGGAAAATGTTTTTCAACGTATGAGGTTAAGGAATTAGATCAAGATAAAGCTCTTGAACTCTTTAGTATGCATGCCTTCCAAAGCAACGAACCCAAAAAAGATTATTTGGAACTTTCAAACCAAGTTATACAATATACCAAGGGACTTCCATTAGCTCTAGTAATAATGGGTGCTGATTTGTGTGGAAGAACTAAACCTGAATGGAAAAGTGCAATAGATAAGTATAAAAGAATTCCTAACAAAGACATTCAAAAAGCACTAGAAATAAGTTACGAAGGATTGGATGAAATTGAACAGGATATTTTCCTCGATATTGCATGTTTCTTTAAGGGATTTTCAAAGAAGTATGTCATGGATATATTGGATTCATGCGATTTAAATCCATTTTATGGAATTCAAAAACTTATTGATAAGTGTCTAATAAGTGTTGATCAATATGGCAATTTGTCGATGAATGACTTTCTACAACAAATGGGTAAGGACATTGTTCGACGGGAAGCACCACAACTACCTGGAGAGCGTAGTAGGCTATGGCATTACGAGGATATTCATGAAGTATTAACTGAAAATACGGTATGCAACATTTTAATTCATTTTTCAAATGGTATATGTAGTAATTTTTTTTCCATTTAATTTTGGAAGAAAATTTAAGTTTATTAAGTTTATTTATAAAAAAAAATTAATTTCATTATACTTCTTATTGTGTAGTGTGATTCACTTAATGCTTTGTTTAATTAGGGGTCGAAAAAAATTCGAGGCATAATGATATGCTCAAGTGAATCATCAAAGATTCCATTAGAGCCTAAATGCCTTGAAAAGATGAAAAATCTCAAGTTCCTTATGGTTAGTAATGTAGATATTTCTGGAGATCTTAAATATCTTCCCAACGGATTAAGAGTGCTTGATTGGCGTGGATTTCCTTTATCTTCCTTACCATGCAATTTTCGTCCTCAAAAACTCACTATACTTAATATGCCAGAAAGTCGGGTGATATTGTCCAAGCTTCTCGAGGTATAATTTTTTTTATTTATAAATTATTATTTCTTCATAAATTTTTAAACTATATTTTAACTTTTGATGAAGTTATTTTTTTTTCCTACAGAAGATACAGTGTAATAGCTTGACACATATGAATTTCCAATCCTGCCAATACATTAGGGAATTGCCCAACTTATCATTTGCCACCCCAAACATAAAGCAATTGAATCTCCGTGAATGTATAAAATTAGTCAAGGTTCATGACTCTAATGGATGTCTTGATAAGCTTGAAAGCTGGGACCTCACGGGTTGTGTTGAACTTCAAATTCTTCCAAGCTGCATCACGTTGACATCTCTTAAATTTTTAATTCTTTATGAGTGCAAAAGGGTTAGGAGGTTCCCTGATATTCCACAAGAAATGGAAAATTTAAAGTTTCTAAGTCTAGCATACACTGCCATTAGAGAGCTCCCTTCATCATTTGGGAATCTCATTGGCATTGAGCGATTAGATATAGGTTCCAATTTTTGTTCATGTCATCTTCCAAGTAGCATCTATAAATTGCAATATCTTCGCAAACTCGTTCTTCATGGCTTTGTCCAATTTCCAAAGGACATGGAAAATGGTCGACAAGCACAATGCAACTCTTATGGTGGCTTTTCAAAATATGGTTTTTTGATGAATTTTCTAAAATATTTGACACCTTGTTTCCATCTCTCAGAGAAATGTTTATTATCAAGGAGTGAAAATTTGAACCTTCAAGATGGCATTATGAGATTCAATGGATTACATTTTCTTCTAATTGAGGATTCCAAGTTCTTTAAGAAAATTCCTAAGCTTCCAGAATGTATAAGATCTGTGTATGTATCAAACTGCATCTTGTTGAATTCACAGTCAATAAGAAAGTTATTCCTTCAGGTACCTCTCTCTCTCTTGAAGTTATAAAGAAACAATTTTGGTTACCTTTCAAAATACATATTTTACTAGATTTGGTAAACTTCCAATTTCTCAAATTCTTCAATTGCATGCAGTTTGGAAGAAATTTAAAGCTTCCACTATATATGAAATGTTCATGCATGAAAAGCAACATATTAGTCGATTCACATTCACATCAGATTGATTATTCTTCCCAGCTCCCCCTCTCCAAGTTCTTCCTAATTGAAGAAGAGTTACGTCCAACTCTAGATGCATATCTGATTGATTTTGGAGAGAGATATAATATTGTAGTACCAGAAAAGAAGATTCCAAAGTGGTTCAACCATCAAAGCATTGAAAGTTCCATATCATTCTGGGTAGGTCCAGAATTTCCAACATTTGCTTTTTGTATTGCTTTTCATCTAGTTCCATTGAAGGATTGCTGCGCCAATAATGATAAATGTAGCTCTTGTCGTGATGATATAATCAGTTGGGTTTGTTTTGTCAATATTTGCATCAATGGTCATAAGCAACCTTTCATGCAGCAGCCGATCTTTCAGTGTCTGAAGTGTGATCATTTGTGGTTTTACGGTGTACCTCATAGCCAATTACAGCAGAAATTCGGATACTTGATGCAAGGTGATCGGAATCATGTTGAGGTTTCATGTAAAATCTCTCATTGGACAAGTGAATTCAGAAATTTTGCTCCTGTCATTGCAAATATGGGGGTACATGTGGAATGCATTATTCCTCCTCAAAATTCCATTATCATCCATAAAAACTCTCAAAATGTTGATAATAACTCTGACATCGCAGCTTTACTACCTCCTGTCTCCACTTCTGATGGTTCACACATGAATCACGTGAATCTCAACCAACGCAGATGCAGGAGAACCTCAAACTTTGCTAATCCATGATGACAAAAGGTGTCATTGCACATCTGATTCAAGGCTTCCAATGGATATAGCTAATGGGTTTGGCTTAAATTTGGGTTTTCTAAATTTGGGTATCGATTCCACCGATGGTGATGTGTTTGATTTGGGTTCTTCTTCAATGGCCCATCCCTCCATAAAAAAAGTCACCACATTCAATCCGTAGCCTCCATTAAAGAAACTTGGAATCTCTGAATCAAAGTTTGAAGAAATATGCCCAGGTATTGAAACTATTTTCCTTTGCATCATCTTCATTCGATATATTTTAAGTTGTAAAATGCCAGAGTATGTCTTCCTCTTTCGTTTTGTTTGATTTGCATCTTTGGCTATATTTGCCACTTCCCATTCTGTCTCTAAGTTCACAGGCTCATTCATACGGGTACTAATTCAACTTGAGAGGACATTAATGCAAAGGAAAAGCAAAATTGATGGTCATTTGATTTGTTGTTGAATTCAATTTCTTGTAATGGTACAAGAGTTTTCAAAATTACTTGAGAAAAAAAAATTAAATTTATCAAATTAATGGACCAGTAAAATCAAAAGGCCTACGCTTTTTTAGACTCACAAAGATCAACAGTTAATTTGCCATTTAACTTGCATTGATTAGAATTATTGGTCATTAGTTGAACGTATTTTTCATGGGGTGTTGAAGGGGCTCACTACTGGTATTAGTTCTACAATAGATTGCTTAAGGGCTTATTTGGTTAGGGTGATTATTGGAGGGATGTTAAATTGGAGAGAGAAAAGTTAGGAGAAAATTGGAGTGGAGGGTGTTTGGTTAGGGGGGGTGGAATGAGGGAGAAAATGATGGGGCCCAAAAAAATAGTGTTAATAAACTACATTGTGAAAGTTTTGATAACTTTTATGAGAAATATAAAAAGTTGTCAAAAAAATTAATTGTTTTATTATTTTCTTATAAAATGTTAATAAAAATAGTTTATAAGCTAATATCTTTAGAGCATTCATTAACATTTCTCTTGATTTTTTTGTGTTTTTCTTGTTCTTTTTTTCTTTCATGCTACTAGCCTACTAGTGCTATGTTTATGTTTATTTTTCTTCTTTCTTTCTTCCTCTTGTTCAGTGTTAAATATGTGATGTTATTATTATTTTTTAACTTTTCTATAAAAATATAATAAAATATAAAAAAAAAATATATAAGAGCACTCACATCAGTGCTTATATAATAAAAAAAGTATCACATTTCCAGATTTAACCCTCATCAATCCATGCAAAAGTATGTAAATATATGTGGGTTTTATAGTAATCGTATAAATTTATACCAAGGACGAAGGGAGGAGGGGGCTAGGGGGGCCATAGGCCCCTTGACTTTTCAAAAATCCTCCAAAGCTCTTGTATTTTTGGTATATAAAAAATTAGACATAAATTTCAATAATATATAGCCCCCTTAAATTTTACTAAAAACATGTAATGCATTTATATAGTTGATTAATGTATATCTTACTCCCTCTAACTACTCTTATGAAATATATAGTTCATTAAATTAAAGTATATTTAATGTATACCATAAATAATTTAATTATATTTTAGACATGTCAAGGCTTTTTTTTATTTTTTTTTTGGCAAAGATGTAAAGACTTATTTGATGTAAATATTTTTGCCTATGTAATAAAATATCATATGTTAAATTAAAATTACAAACATTCCATGTATAAGCAATGTGTGTGTGTGTGTATTTTATTCTGAGGATTCAATTATATATATATATATATATATATATATATATATGGGTCATGCTAACGAGTGTCCTTAGGGCATTGGTTAGCAATCTAGTTAAAGAAAGTTTTTATGGGAAAAGGAAAAAAAAAAAAAAAAAAAAAACAATGAAGGTATGTTTGGTAACTATTTTTTCCCCTTCTTTTCTGTTTCCAAAAACAATTTTCTATTTTTAAGACTAAAAAACTTGTTTGGCAATCTAAAATGAACAAAAAACAAAAACTGTTCTCAAAACTCAATTTGTAAAGGAAACTGAAAACATGCAAAATGATTTTTTCAGTTTCTAATTTTCAAAAGTCATTGAAAACAACAATTTAAGTTAATGAATCTATCACATTTAATGAGTTAGCATCAGAGTTCAAATCTTAATAATAACATATTTTAATATTTTCTAGTTTTTTTTATTCAAAAAGCTATTTTTATAATTTCAACTAACCAAACGTGTTTTTGGTTTCAAAAACACAAGAAAATTGTTTTTTCTTTATATTCCCAAAACAAGTTTTTGAAAATAGAAAACAAAAACTGTTATCAAACATAACCTAAAGTTTTGACAGCTTTTTTCATTTTCCATAAAAATTATGTCAAAACTTTCCTAAAATAGATTGTGTGTATATATATATATATATATATATAAGATGGGTTCAAGTTACACTTGGTGTAATTTTAAAGATTTACACATTTTCTAAACCATTATATTTAAGTAGATCCAACGGTTAAAAAAAAACCATTATTAATGCTTATATTCTAATTGATCTCATTTATTATTCGTTATTTATAACCTTCCATACTTATCTCTAAACCCAAAAAAAGTGTTTACCTCTCTCTCTCTCTCCATTGCATGTTAAACCTTTTTTTTTTTTTTTTGGAGACCATGGTTGTAACTAATCCTATAATCTTGACCATGGTTACTTTCTTTTTTGAGTAATATACACATGGTCAGGTTATTTGTAGTAATCGTATGTCCAGGTTATTTGTAATTACCTTTGATTTGCAACTAATCCTACCAATGACACATGTTTATGTCCAATGACCTTGCTAGAATCACTTTGACACACAACCGTGGTTACAATAGGCCATAACCCTATTGTTTGACCATGGCAGTAATGGTATGTAAACCTTTATTGCTTATAGCTGATTGGGAAAGACTTAAAACATACACTTCATTTTATTTTTCCAGGACTAGAAGGGTCATTGACAAAACTCAGAAAAATTGAACTCGAAAGGAAGAGCAGTGGAGGAAAAGGGGAGAGAGAGAGAGAGAGAGAGAGAGATACATATACATTTTTTTTGGGTTTAGAAATAAGTATGGAATGCTGTAAATAAGAAATAATGAGTGAGATCAATCAGAGTATTAGCATTAATGAGGATATTTTTTTTTTACCACTAGATCTACTTAAATCTAATGGTTTAGAAAATGTATAACATGAATCCATCTCTCTCTCTCTCTCTCTCTCTCTCTCTCTCTCTCTCTCTCTATATATATATATATATATATATATATTAGCTTTCCCCCTAAAAGAGTCACTAGAGGTGTTAGCTAAAACCATAACTATACCACACTTTATTTTTGCAGTCACATGTGCGGTGCAGTGTGGTGTGGTTTAGATTTTAGCCAAAATCATAACCCGCACTGCACCTCTTTTTTGTAGTCGCATGTGCAGTGCTATGTATAAAATGCGGTTTGAAATTAGTATATTTTTCAAATTTTGGGCTTTTCCTACCCAACCCAAAACTAATTTTTCTCTTTTTGTTAGGCCAAATTTTAAATTATTGAGCTAGTTTTTTTTTTTTTTGTTGACTTTTCTAGTCAACATTTGCTAGGACTATCAAACTTTTATTTTTTTGAAAACTAGGATTATTAAACTATCAATAATATATTTAACATTAAAAATAAATAAATATATTAATATATAGAGAGTGTGCGGTGCGGTGCGGTGCGGTTTATGCGGTTTTCTTATTATAAAATCGCAAACCGCATTGTACCATGCAAGGTGCGGTGCGGTGCATTGTTACTTGCAGTGTGGTGCAGTTATGCCATTTTACGTGCGGTTTTAGTGCGATTTTTGCGATTTGTGCGGTTTATGCAGTTTGGTGAACACCCCTATTCGTCACTAATTTACACCAACACTATTCATATTTTATTTTAGTTTTTTATTCATTTTTTTTCATATCCCAAGGACAAAGGAAAAGAGTATATAATGGTTGTTACATGTGTGAAAAAAAAATGTAAAGACTTGTTTGGTGTATATATTTTGTTTGTGTAATAAAATATCATATGTCAAATCAAAATTAGAAACATTCCATGTATAAGTAATATATATATATATATATTAGCTTTCACCCCTGAAAGAATTTTCTAGCTACGCTATTGATTTACACCGGCATTATTCATTTTATATTTAATTTTTTATTCTTTCTTTTCGTATCTTAAGAACAATGGAAAAGAGTAGATGCTAGTCGATGTATGTGAAGAAAAGGAAAAAATTTAAAAAAAGTTAAGAAAAACTTATATCTTAATGAAATGTAATGCAAAATAGATAATCTAATGTGGGGTATATTAAAAGTAAGTGTGTAAAATAGAAAATGTATTCTTATGCTAAAATAGACAAGAATTTTTGCACAAGCTGATGCGATGTCTAGTGTGTTAATTTTTATAAGATGTAATTTTATTAATTTCTTTAGAAGAATTATTAATTATAATTGATAATAAGTAATATTTTACTTAGAGAGAGAGGGGTAAAACTCAAAGAAAGTTCAATTAGAATTTGAAATTGGAGTTCAATTTTGCGTCATGCATCTAAATTTATGTGGAGACCACATCATAATTATCCTTCCAAGTGTGCATTCTCATTCTAATTAGATTCTTCAATTGGAGTTTAATTTTGTGCTACGTGTTTCTAATTTTTTTTTTCTCTTAATTTTAGTGCTAAAAGTAAGAAGCACATCATAAATATCCATCCAATTGTCCAATATGAATAAATCACATTTGGATTTATTTTTTTATACAAAATAAAAATTCTACTCAAACCTAATCTAAGTATATATGTGGGTGAAGCTCTCTCCTTAAGACTTGAATCTTAGACCTTGTGCCCTACAGTTCTGGATTTATCTTGGAAGAGTACATAAGGATGGTGAACCGTAACATTTATTCATCTCCCTCAATCTCAATACAATATTTTCAATTTCAATACAATTTTTATCAATCTGATAACCTTGACGTTTAGGCTTCTACTTCTCCGCACTTGGTTGTCTTCTCAACTCCTTCTAAAGCCCCCATTGATTATTGGTTTCACTTTCGCTTTTTATAAACAAGCAAAGCAGGGGCAGTGGTAGATTCATCCCAAATTTACTCCACTATGGAAGGAAAACTCAAAGGTCTCTAGAGTCTAGAGATGAATGCACTTTGGGGATCAGCTAGCCATCCAAATTTGCCAAGGCCAATTTCTTTTCATTGCAGGTAGTTTTTCTTCAATCAAGATATTTTATTGTCGAGTATTTTTATTGCATTCAACAGTCATGCAATCAAAGTCATGAACATTAAATTTTTCTGAGTTTGTTTGTTTGATTAACGTCTTATGTCTTAGAGGTCGTCTGTTTATTATTGGGATTTTTTTATAGCCACACCATTTCTCTCTATCACTGTCATCTGAAATAAAACAACAAGCCTCGTTGATTGTGAAAATATTCACTGTAATAATTTTTTTTTTCTTTTTTTTTGTGTGTGTGTGTGTGTGGAGATTGTGATTGTTTGCACAATTGTGTCATGCATTTAGTTTTGGAGGAGATGTGAAAGTAATGGTGTGAATACTTCAACGAAGAGCACTAAACAACAACGAAAGCCACACCTATTTCCATATCCAATGCGATTATCAAGTTTCTTCAAGTAAAATCTATTTCAATTTCATGCTTTTTTCTTAATTATATTGAAATTATATTTTACATTGATTTTTCTGTTTTGTTTAGTTTTGGGGATTTTAATAATTTTGCTCCACAATTGCTACATTTGGTTTAAACTTGTGTCCACAGTCCACATACATGGAACCTAACAAGGGGTAGGATATCAATTTGCATCTAGATGTAGGACTTTTTACAAAAATATGTCTATGAGTTCACATCTGTCAAATGTTTATTATTAATCTTCCTCATACATGCCGCATTTCGGAACTGTTGGTCTTTCAATGTTACTTAGTAACATGTACAATAAAGACGTGGATGTGTTCTCTAGATATATATACTCCCACCATCTGCTACTCTCCCTAGTTGGTGATGCATTTAGACTTGATATGTGATATTTTCATTTAACTTTATCTTGTACTCCTCATGCTATATATGATAAATCTGAGTAGTTAAATAATGTGGTTCTTCAACTTATCACTAAAACGTAGTTTTTGTGTGAAAAGCCACCTACATGCATACATGGAATGAATCTCATAGTGGTGGCCGGCTCCTCTTTTTTAACACGCGTTTAACCAAATCAAAATGACAATAACATGTTTCAACATGCAAGTTGGTATAGATATTTCTATTTTCAAATTAATTATTCAATATGCCCTTGCTGCAGTAGTAGCCCTTGGAAATTTGGTTGAAGTTATAACAGGGGATTGCCTCTTTTGTTTAGGTCTTTTGTTATCTCTTCAATCTAGTTTTTTTATACAACATTAACCATATTTTTTTATGCATCTTTGTTTCCTTGAAGAAGCCGTTTACACTGAATTTGGTTGTTGAATTGCTTATAATTTTATAGGTTCTTGTTAACCAAAGAGTTTCATAGTGTCCTATTGGTTATACAGATATTAATAACAACAACAACAATAATAATAATCAATATTTTTATGAATATAAATAGATATAGAAATAAATTATAATATACAAATCCTAAAAAAATATTGGCAAATTATTTAATATTTTATTTTTTGTTATTGTTCAATATTTCCGTGCGTAAGCACGAGTTACAAGCTAGTTTAATGTAATAAAAACATAAGAGTAAATTTATATAAATTAAAATTTTCATACTCTCACTTTTTTCCTCAATCAAACAAAATAATTTTCCATCCCTCCATTTTTTCACCCTAAAAACCAAACCCCACCATGAGAGAATACTAAAGTCTCTTCTATCATTTTACTTTTTCATCCCCTCCCCATTTTTTATCCTCCCACTTTTCTATCCTTGCAACCAAACAAACCCTCAATCGTTGAAAAGTCAAGGTTTGATAGATGGAATGGTCATGGTGCGATTGATTTTCAACTAGAAGACATTGTTCAAAACACAATGCATTGAAAGTTGTTTGAGAGTTAAAACAATTTTACAGAGTGATCAAGTCTGCAGGATTTGGAAGAACTAAGCATTTAATTAGGAGTGACTTAAAATCTCAGGAATATATTTTGTTCCCTTAAATAAAGAGAGATAAATAATGGTTTTTATTCTATTTGAATAGTTCATGATTTTAATTCTTTCAAATGCAGCTGAATTGGATGTGTCGGACCGTGATTGTGCCACTCCATATTAGGAAGACACATGGTATTCGACGTCATGCCTTGTGGGCTTGTTTTTAGAACAGTTGTAGGGAGTCAAATTGTGGTCCCCTTAACGATTGCCCTCCACAATGACGGTCCTGCAACTCAAACCCATGACCTTAGCTCTGATACTATATGTTAAACCATGAGCTATACTATTCCACCTCTAAACCAATCATTAATGAGGAAGGCACACTCAAATCTTTTATGGCATTCAACAACCACCCTGTGAGCCTATTTTTAGAGCAATTGTAGGGATTTGAATTTTGGTCCTCCCAATAGGATGATTGTGATATAAGATGGGTTCGAATAAGCTTGAGCAATTGAGAACTTAATGCTATGATTACCTGTCTAGATCTTTGCATAGTAGAAAGCCATTTCTCAATGCTGATTTCCCTCTAGTGGTTTGTGTGAAATGGAATTGTGGTTAATTCTATCTTGGTTGTACTTACATAAATGGACCAGTAGTTGGCTCCACTCGGATATTTATATAAGCGAGCAAGGATGCTTCTATGTATTGATAAATCTTATGCATGGATCAGTTTTTTTGCCTATTGGCCTTATAACTCATGGCTGCACCCTTTCTTTGTGTTCAAACTTTGCAGTCTCTGAACTAACTATTTTTTTAGTATACAATTTTGTTTCCTCTGTTTTGATGTAAATTCTCTTTTCTTATGCTAACCTGCTGCCCAATTTTTTCTATTATAGGCTTTCTATGATCTTCTCACTCTTGCCTTTAAATGTCAAAGTCCTTTGCCTTGGAAGGCTGAGGACTTGAAATAAGTTTATTTATTTATTTTTAAATAAAGCTCTATAGGGACAATCCTATTGGCATGATCTAGTCAAAGAAACAAAAAAGGGGGGGGGGGGGGGGGAAGCATATCTGTAGTTGGTGATTCTTCTTCTATTCATTCAATACTTTTGTTTTAACTTCTTACTGATTTGATTTTTGAGAAATTCAAAAGTTTTCAGTTTAGCACATGTATGAAGAAGTATCTAAATTACATTCGAGAAGATATATGTTTTGGCTATTTTAAGGACTAATGTATGATTGTATTTTGTACATGATGAAATTTGTTTGAGGTGCATCAGATTATATCAGGTCATCTGTCTCATACACACTTGTTTATTTATCAACCACTCTAATAAAAACAGGTTCTTGAGGGAAACATACTATATTTGTAAGCTCAACTGTAACAAACAGCAAAGAAGCAAATGTACTGCTTATTTTTATTACTTATGGTTTCTAGCATAAGACGAGCAATATTACAACAGATCAAGAAGGGAAGAAAAACTTTAAATAAATTGGCAATGCTTGGGGTGTATTCTTGCAATACAGAATTCATCTGAGAAATTTTACATTTGTTACTAGGCAAAGGATGGCATTTAGTGATAATATTGGAATGATCTGGGAAAGGAAATCATCTGTCACATAATTATGCAAATTATAAGCCCATAACTAAAACCCGGTGAAAAATCCAATTCTTTAGATATTTCAATTTCAATATCCTATACCATCAATTACTTGTTAGACCATAATCCCTGTTTCCAGTTAGACTAGAAATGTTCTTTGATCTTCTCCTACCTCACATACGTGGATTTTCAGGTGAGTTTTCATCTATCTTGATTTCTTAGATTCTGCCTAGCACTTGTTTAGGACTTGATTTTGTGGTTGAGGGAAGTAGGTTGATAGTGATATATTGGAGTTTAACAAGGGGTTAGGAGTGGGTATCTAATAAAGTTTGGAGTCACCTTACGTGAATTCTAATAAATTTTGGTTTGAGATTGTTAGTTATTTTTGTCAGAGGTTGCCTTTTGAGATTTGTAGGCCCTTATATTTGTTATACCCATATTATTTTACCATCTAGGTCGCATATTCTGGTTGAGAAGAGCCCTTTCCTAGGGTGTCTTAACAGTGAGAGCTTAGAAAAACCATAAACCCAAAAGTCTTTAATTTGACTCCTAGTTGATACATTTCGCGATTTACTCAATATCTACTCAATGGGGGCGTGTAAAGGAGATGTATGATTTTATAGTTTGTAATCCTTGCAGTTTGTAATTTTCAGATTGAGTCGATTTTGGACTCAACTCAAACTTGACTTGCTCACATCAGGAGGTAGGCAGGGAGACTCACCATTGATCACCAACATCAACGAGTTTAGTTGGATCAGGCTCGGGTGAGATGCCAGTCAATTTGATTGAAACCAATAAAGAGATGTTGTGGTGGAAAGTCGTTGGAATTGGTTGGATCTCATTGGATTTTGGTGAGATTTTGCGGGATTTGGTTTAGAACTCATTAGATCTGGTCGGGATCTCACCAAATCTTTCTAGATTTGGTTGTGATCTAGTTGAATTTGATTGGTATTTGTGTATCTCGTTAGTCGGGTTTGGTGACTCAAGTATTGGAGAAGGAAACCTGCCGGTGTCAGTTCTTGGAGGCAGAGACCTGCTATCAACTAGTAGAGCTTCAAATTGGGCTGTGGGGGAGTTGGTTCCATTGATTTGGCAATTTTCGGTCGGGTCTTGGACAACCCTACTTTTGTATCTAATAAAATTAAGAGTAATATTAAGTCCATAATATTTTCATAACAATTTTATAACAAAACTTAGGTGGTGACTATTATTGGTTCTAGTATGAGCCCCACCATTGAGTAACTTTTTTATTGACCAATAATTGTTTACTACTTAGGATTTGCTATAAAATTATTGTGAAAATATTATGTATGTAATTGATGGGCGACGAAAAAAAACAAGTCATTGCCCATAAAAGTTGTCCAAGGAAGGGTGGTCAAGAAAACATCCAAGAGAGGTAATATTGTCATCGAGAGAGAAACAAAGAAGCACCCAAATGAAAAGTTGGGCTTATCTAAGAAAGAAGCAATTCGTCTAAGACAAAGCTTATAAACGATGGATAAATACTTGGTAAATTCTGAGTGTTTCTACTAGTCAAGGAGACAGTTACACCACGATCAACTATTCCGAGATGTAAGGTGAATTCCTTGAAATTTGCTTCACTCTTCCTGCTAAGTCCATACATCTCCCACAATGGTAGTAGCACCTAACAAGTAGACCTACTCTAAGCTCTCTATAAAGGATGAAACCTCACAAAGTAAAGGTATGCATAACTATTCATCCGCTTTTCATACTTGAATCATTAAGAGAAATATTAACTTATCGTCAAAGGGTTTTTGGTCGGCACCACATCGATGTATTCCGATAATCTTTTCTTCTTTTTTCAAGTATTCATCATTGTGTTTGGAGCATACGGCTAATATCAGTAACATTACTCTAAAATTAATATCTCTTTTAATTAAAGGTAAACTTACTAATCACCTTAAAAGTCAATTGATTTATAGATTTGGTTTGTTTTTTTTTTTTTTTTTTATAAGAAGCATACGAGAACTTTCATTGAAACTGACCAACGGTCAAATTGATTACATCATTTTGAATTTGGATTCCTATTACAGATGGGGTATCCTCTACCCAGACGACGCAATCCTCTACCCTTCGGGCATGCTGTGCCAAAATGTGTGCAGCTTGGTTGTTGCCCCTTCGAGTGTGGGATGCCTTTCATGAGCTGAAACATTTCAGCAGCTTTTTGATACCTTCCACAACCATCCTGATAGAACTAGGAGAAGCAGTTGGCTCAACAATGGCTTTCACCACTGTCAGGGAGTCGCTCTCCACTACAATATCTTTGATACCAAGGTCCCAAGCCAAGCAAATCCCTTCTTCCACAGCTTTAGCTTCAGCCTTCAAAGCACCCAATGGCAGTGGCAATTTCTTGCTCATCGACCCCATCAGCTGGCCCCTTTCATTCCTAATCACCACCCCCACACCACAGCACCCTATGTTCCCAAAAACAGCCCCATCCACGTTTACTTTGTACCAGCCCCGGCATGGAGGGGACCATGAGCACAAAACTGAAGAGGGAGAGTGGGAATGACCAATGGAAGGTTGTCTGCATTCCTTAACATATTCAACAGCCAACTGAACCAGGACCTGAGCAGATTTGGCGTCACCTCCAAACCTAATTGAGTTTCGGTTGTTCCATAAGCTCCATACCGAGACAGCGAACAACTCCCAATCTAACCCGGCACTCTTCTCCTTTAATTCCCAGACGAGGTCCATAAAATCCCGCTGAGCAACAGGCAGAAGAGGAAGCCGTAAGTTTGTCTTGCTCCATACGTCTGCAGCAGTTTTGCAACTCCAAAAAATATGGTCTGCATTTTCCTCCCCACCCAAGTATCACAGGTAGTTTCCATAGCCAGGCCCTTTGACTTTAGACGGCACTTCGTTGGTAGAATATTTCTACATGCCCTCCACATGAAGTGTTTTATCTTGTTTGGGCAGTCCAAGTTCCAAATTAGCTTCCAAATAGCCTTAGATTTTGACCCATCAGAGCTCTCCCCTCTTTCACCTTGTTGGTTTACCTTCGAGAACTGGTCTAGAGCAGCCCTGTAGGCACTTTTGACTGAGAAGCAGCCATTATGAGTCCAAGCCCAAACCAAAGCGTCATCAGGAAGCCGAGGGCTGATTGGGATGCCTAGCACCACTTCAGCTTCATAGGGTAGTAGGGAGTTCCTCACCAATTCAACATCCCAGCCCCCAATTTCCTTCTTAATGAGGTCAGAAACCATAACAACATTAGAGGAGGGAGGTCTCGGGCTTGCCACTTTGAAAGAGGTCGGCCTAGGGATCCATCTGTCTTCCCAAATATTAACACTTTCTCCATTCCCAATAATCCATCTAGAGCCCCCAGTGATTAAGTCCTTGGCTGCCAAAATACTTCTCCATACATAGGAAGGTTTATGACCTAATTGAGCCTCCCAAAATGAACAACCCGCAAAGTACTTCGCCTTAAAAATTCTATGAACAAGGGAGGAAGGGTTTTGAAGGATCCGCCAACCTTGCTTCGCAAGAAATGCAAGGTTGAAAGATTTTAGGTCTCTAAAGCCCATCCCCCCTTCCATCTTCGGAACACATAGTTTATCCCATGCTAACCATGCCATTTTTCGCTCCTTATCCTTCTGCCCCCACCAAAATTTACTAACCATTGAATTTAGCTCATTACACAAAGTCACCGGAAGCTTGAAGCAACTCATCGTGTAGGTCGAGGTAGCTTGGGCAACAGCTTTAATTAAGATCTCTCTTCCCGCATTGGAAAGGAGCTTTCCTTTCCAACCCGCAATCTTCTTTCCCACCAACTCCTTGATACGGTTAAAGGCTTTCCGCTTCCCCTTACCCACAAGCGGCGGCAAACCAAGATACCTCTCATGGTGTCTAATAATTTAAGCTCCGAACAAGCGCTTCACTTGGTCTTGGACTTCTCTCCTAGTATTCTTACTAAAAAATAGAGAAGTTTTTTCCTTATTTAGCTTCTGCCCCGAGTCGCTTTCATAAACCTCAAGCACCCTCATAATCCGGTTTGCTTCTTCGGTAGTAGCCCTACAAAAAACTATACTATCATCTGCAAAGAGGAGATGGGAGATTCTTGGAGCCCCCCTACACACCGCCACACCTTTTATATGCCCGTTTAGCTCCTCCTTTTTCAACATGGCCGTCAATTCCTCCGCACAAAGAAGGAAAAGGTAAGGGGATATTGGGTCACCCTGCCTAAGTCCCCTTGAAGGGAAGATTCTCCCTTTGGGTTGGCCATTAAGCAAAACCGAGTATGTCACCGAGGTTACACACATCATCACAAGGGAAACCCACCTATCATGAAACCCTAACCTTCTCATCATTGCTTCTAAATAGACCCATTCAACCCTATCGTAGGCCTTGCTCATGTCGAGCTTGATGGCCATAAGGGCTTCCTTTCCTTTTTTTCTTTGGTCTATATAATGCATTGTTTCAAACGCTACCAGAACATTATCTGTAATGAGCCTACCCGGAACAAAGGCACTCTGAGCTTCATCAATCACAGCAGCAAGGATTGTTTTCAGCTGATTAGCTAGAACTTTTGCAATGATTTTATAAAGAACATTACAAAGACTTATCGGCCTAAATTCAGTAATTTTTTGGGGGCTTTTGACTTTTGGAATGAGGCAAATGTAAGTTTCATTCAGACCACTAGGTAGCACTCCAACATTCAGCACATGCAATACACAATTTATAACATCATTACCAACCACATCCCAATATTTTTGGTAGAAGAGCGAAGACATACCATCAGGGCCAGGCGATTTAGTTGGATGCATCTGGTTGATGGCTCGCACCACCTCGTCTGCCTTGAATTCTGCCAGGAGATCGTCATTCATTTCAGCAGTGACACGGGGATTAATTGCGCTCAAGCTGGCTTCAAAAGAGGAAGGACAGTCTGACTTGAAAATGGCCACAAATACTCCAAAATAAGGCCCTCAACCTTCCCTTGATCCTCCTGCCACACCCCATCTGAATCTTGCAGCCCCACAATTCTATTCCGCCTCCTTCTTTGGCTAGCAGTGGAATAATTTTGTGTTCCGATTCCCCCACTTTAACCAGAGGGCCCTCGACCTCTGGTTCCACCTTATCTCCTCCCTCACTAAAGACTCATTAATTTCTGCCCTTAACTTTCTAATTTCATCCTCCCTCTCATTCCCAAATTCCGTGGCTTTAAGATGCTGAAGATACGCCTGCTTTTGCTTCAGTGTCCTATTCACATTTCCAAAAACTCTCCAATTCCAGCTCTGCAAATGGTCCTGGCACCGCTTCAGTTTGTCCATGATTGTTACTCCGGCATCACAGCAAATAGGGTCCCAAGCTGATTCAATAGTATCCTTACAGTCATTCTCCCTTGTCCACATAGCTTCGAACATAAACCTCTTCTTTGGTTGCTTTTTTGGTTGACTATACTTCAGGGTGAGAACCAACATGCAGTGGTAGGAGTTAGACATTGCAAAGTGGTGCACCTTTGCCTCTGGATACAATCTCAGCCAGTCTTCATTTGCAACCATCCTATCCAGCCTAAGCTTTGTCCTCTGATCACCAGACCGCCCATTACACCACGTAAAACGCTGACCCACGAACCCCATGTCAAACAGCCCACACCTAGCTAGGCACTCCCTGAAGGAAGCCATTTGCTTACTAAGTAAATTCCAAGTATAACTTTAATTACTTTACTTAAAAAGACAAGCACGCGCAAGGCATATGCAATGCAACACAACCTAGTCTTCCATCTCTACGTATCTTTCTATCCATAGAGATGGAAGACTAGGTTGTTTGTGTTTTTTTTTTTTTGGGTCAAAACTACATTCAAAACGTTAAAACGGCATGAGCGAGTTGTTTGCTTTAGACGTGTTTGTCGTAGAGAGAATCGGAATTGTTTGCTTTAGACGTGTCAACAGACAACAGGGTCTTTTCATTCCAACAGTAATTACATTTTTATCCTTACAACTTTACATGCACCGAAAAGTTTGACATTGACTGCTCTACAGTTCTACTGATAGAGAGAGAGAGAGAGAGAGAGAGGAAGAAAAGAAAGAGTCAAAAACAAGCGAAGATCGGGATGACAATTTGCGTGTGGCAGTGGGGATGAGTACATAGTTGGTGAGGTTCTTAGATAGAGAGGACTCTGAGTTAGTGTGGAGAAGGCGTGACTAAAAGCATGGGAGCAGAGGTTTCTTGGAGTTGATGAGAGTGAGAAATAGAGGAGCAGATGATAAAATATTGTAGCTGTGTGATTTTGGTGTTTTGGCTGTCCACAAACAACAGGCATTCTCTCTCTAAATTTCTCTATGGTTTAATTTTTTTTTTTTTTTTCATACTAATTTCGCTAATCTGGTATGTTTGATGAAATGCTTGCCTTATAGTCTGGCTGATAATTTTTTATGTGTTACTTGGGATCGAACGTGCTTGATAATATTTGTGGTTTCATTGGGTTTGCTTCTCTAACCGATTTGATCTAATTGTTGCTGCAGTAGTAATATAGTATCAATATCACTGTCACATAGAGTTTGAAAGTGGATATTTAGACTGATTTCTTTGCATTATCAGCTACAGACTTTTCTGTTCAGTGTCAAAGACTTGAAAGATCCATATGGGTATCGGTCAAACGCTCCATTTTGAGTTCTGTTGCTACTAAAGTTGCCTCTTTTGAAGGTCGACTTTTTTCCCATTCATATAAGCCTAGGCTGAAGCTCACTGCTACAAAGCAAGAAAACCCATTTTCAGAAATTGCAATATTTACTTAGATAAGGCAAAGAGGATTCCCTTGGCCTTGGAATGCTGCATATATAATAATTTGTTTTTCAAATGTTACACTATGAGCCATGCTAGGGATTCAATCATTTAAGAGACTTCTTACTATTATTGAGTTGTAATTCTCAGAGTTTTCAATTCACGAAGAGCCATCCATACTTTAAATCAATTGCAAATTGGATTAACAATATTTTGAATTTTTATCAATTCTACTACAAATACAATTTAGTCAGTTCAATTTGGCAAACCACTATACCAGTTTTTATTTGATTTTTCTAGAGCTGAATGAATTCTTTTCCTCTTTGTTTTGTTTAAGAATTTAGGGCTTTTGTGTTAAGAATGGCTAATTTTGTGATAGATAACTTTTTTCCCCCTTGGTGTGTTGTTGGGCCTATTCTGATATCAATAGGGAAATTTATTGGGATCAAATTGCCAGTGCTCTCTCAACTTAATTGCTTTTCCTAGTTTGATATATTGGGTTCTTTAAATGCTTAGTTTTTCTCATCTTTGGTTGGATTAAATTTGAGATTTGGGTTTAGATTTGTTTTTTTCCCTTGTTATTACCTACTTTGATTAAATTTTTTTTTTTTGCGTTGTCACTTATGATTAAAGTTCTACATCTTTCTATAGTTTTAGTTTATTTGATTTGATTCAGATCTAAGAATTATGTGATGGAGACGTGGTCTGTGAATGTGATGTTGATGACATCGTTGGGCATGAAGATCACACTGTTGGTTATGTTATAACTTTGGGCTTATTTTAGAACTAGATTTCTTAACATTCAGGTTTTGAGTAAAATTTCATATTATTTTTTTTTTCTTTTCTTCGAGTGTCCTGCCAGTTTGGTTGTAGAGAATTAACATGTAGTCAGTTTTCTTATATTTGAATAATTATGGTGCTTTGCTTTCACTAAAAGATATGTATTTAGTATGATTGAGTTCAAGATTTTTGTATTAGGAGTTTATAATTACATTTATTTCTATATGACAATAAAAACCGTTTATTTTGGGGTATAATGAAATAATTTCATGCGGTATAGATCAATGGCTACTACAAGTGCTTTGCTTTCACCTACAATCTCTTTATTTCTATTGAGTGGTATAAATTCTCAAGCAAGCTAAGTCTTAGGATAGAATTTTTTCCGTAGAGGGATCTGATTTATTTATTTTTAATCTTTGGCAAATACAAAAGTGGCTCTATCATATATTTGTTCTTTTCTATGCTGTTTATCATTCTTCTGTTTATTTGACTAAAAGTTTGTATTCATTTTTTTTGCATTGCTACAGATGATGAATTAAATTTAGAGTTTAAGATGACTAGAGGATGGTCTTTAAATCACTTTGTGACTTTAAGGTAAACCATCACTATCATTATCAAAATTTAAATTATCTTTATATATTACATTTCCAATGCAAATGAATTAGCTTCATTACTGGTCTAGTTTTGATATTCTTCTTGAAAAATTTCTTAGGGTTGTTTTATATATATTTTTTGAAATGTAATGGCCGAACATTATGTGTGGATAGAGATAAATAGCATGCTCTCATATGAAAATTCAAATTATGGATTTTAGAATTTTCTTTTAGCAATTGCTTAATAACTGAAACAGTGTCTAATATTCATTTTCCTTTCTCAATGTCCTCAAATAACTCAGTTATCTTCTATTAGCTTTAAATTAAAGTCAATCGTGATAGAATCGTAATGTTGCTTACTATGAAGCTTTTTTTATAATGTTTTTCACATGCCTCAAAACTAGTATTATATGTGTGTGTGTGATAGAGAGAGAGTGTTTGAAAAAAAGACCTCAAAGAATTAAACGGCATGGTATGGTGCTTAGAAATGTTCAAAGAGTCAAAACAGTGTCTAATATTCATTTTCCTTTCTCAATGTCCTCAAATAACTCAGTTATCTTCTATTAGCTTTAAATTAAAGTCAATCACGATAGAATCGTAATGTTGTTTACTATGAAGCTTTTTTTATAATTTTTTTCACGTGCCTCAAAACTAGTATCATATATGCATGTGTGTGAGAGAGAGAGAGAGAGTGTTTGACAAAATGATCTCAAAAGAATCAAATGGCATGGTATGGTGCTTAGAAATATTCAAAGAGTTAAAGGTTTCACACAGAAACTTCCATGATATTGCAATGAAAAAAGCATCAATATGGCACTAGACTTACTGGTCACACTAAAAGCTAGCCACTTTTAAAGGCTCCTCTTGCTTGCATTCAACCTTTTCCAAATTCGTTTTCTTTCTTCTCCTTTCAGGTCTTTACAATAGTCTGCTCATAAATCCTGATGGCTCTTGTAATCGGCAAAGGAGTCTCATCTTCCTCTTCTACCCACCAACCCAAGAACTTTGATGTCTTCTTGAGTTTTATTAGAGGTCAAGATACCTGCCATGGTTTTATTAGCCATTTGTATGAAGCTTTGCATTTGAGGGGTATTCACACCTTCATTGATGATAAGCTCCCTAGGGGAGAAAAAATTCCTGTAGAGCTTCTCAAAACCATTGAGAACTCACTGATATCAATAATCGTATTTTCCGAAAACTATGCATCCTCCACTTGGTGTTTAGATGAGCTTGCCAAGATTGTTGAGTGTAAGAAGAATGACCAATTAGTGCAACCAGTTTTTTACAAGGTGGACCCATCAAAACTATGTAAGCAAAATGGAAAGTTTGGGAAAGCTTTAGCTAAACATGAAAAAAGCATTAAGGACTACAAGAAAGTACAAAGATGGAAAAACGCTCTCCAAGAAGCAACCAATATATCTGGTTGGCATTACAAGCATAGGTATGCATTCAGTGACAATTATTGTGCCTTTTATCAGTTTTAGTGGTTTATTATGACCAGTAAATTTTGGCCAAATTATGAATCTATTTTTTTTCTTCATATCTTCTTCTATAAAAGTTAGCTTGCAATGTTAGATTCTACTTGAAAATTGGTAGAAAGAAGAATTTAAATGTACATATTTTTCATTTATTTATTTATTTTGAAAAACTTCCTCAATAATTTATTTCTAGTATTAAAAAAAGTGGGTTTTACTAAGTTTCAGTCATCACCTGACTAGATTTTCCATGCAACTTCATGTTGAAAGTATAGTTATCATAATTGTACCAAACTGATGATTGAATCATCAAACTGATGAATCGTACGAAATTCAGGATTGGTTTGAAGGAAACTATCAGAATTTCAACAACAAAAAAAAATTTATTAAACCATGTAAAACCACCAGGATTTTTTAGAAAAATACCAAACCACATGATTTTATTCTAACCGTTAGGTTTTTAATGTTTAAGTCATCTTTATCAATTCAAAATGTCCTACTTTATGGTCATTTTCATATATGAGCATTTATTAAATTCTATATTTAAATAAATTTTCTAAACAAGAATATTCAATTAATTTCAATTTTTGTTATACCTACATGTTTATGTACTAATTGAATACCATTGCTTGTTCTTTATTTATGGTATCTTCACTTTTTTTTGTATTTCTTAATTTATTCTTATTTTAAAATTAATTAATTATTTTTAACAGTTAAGCCAGTGACACAATTGTTGAACCAATGAACCATCATACCACTCCCTTGACGGTTTAATGCTTAATATGTTTGGATAACTATGCCTAAAGGCCTAAAAATACTTTCCTAAAAAAAAAGTAGTGCTAACTTAATTATAGTTATAGATTTATAAATCAATACATGCCACTTTAATTGTCACTATTTCAAATTTAATGCACAGCGGCAAAAGTCTTAAATATGGTTTATCTTTGTATTTCTATTTTCTAGTCTAACTCATTATGGTTTATAATGTTATGTGAATGACAGTAGCAACGAGTTCAAATTTATCCAAGGAATTGTTGAAGAGATCTCAAATTCTAAATTAAATCGCACTCCATTATTTGTCGCTCGATACCCTGTTGGAATAACTTATCGTGTAAAGACCATTCTTTCAGATATTGAATCAAATGATACTCGCGTGATAGTGATCTATGGCCCTGCTGGAATAGGTAAGACAACAATTGCAAAAGCCATTTTTAACAGAATTTGTGATCATTTTGATGGATTTTGTTATCTAGAAAATTTTAGAGAAAAATCAGGGACAAATGATGGTGTAATCGAACTACAAGAGAAACTTCTCTTTGAGATCTTAAGGGATAAAAATTTAAAGGTGGGTAACAAATATAGAGGAATCAATATGATAAAGGAAATACTCTTTTTTAGGAGGATTCTTTTAGTTGTTGATGATGTGGATAAATGGGTCCAAATAGAAAATTTTCTTGGAGGATGTGATTGGTTTGCTTCCGGAAGCAAAATCATCATAACAACAAGAGACAAACGCTTGGTAGCTACTCTTGAAAAATGTTTTTCAATGTACGAGGTTAAGGATTTAGATCGAGATGAAGCTCTTGAACTCTTTAGTTTGCATGCCTTCCAAAGCAAAAAACCCAAAAAAGATTATTTGGAGCTTGCAAATCAGGTTATACAATATACCAAGGGACTTCCGTTAGCTCTAGTTGTAATGGGTGCTGATTTGTGTGGAAGAACTAAACCTGAATGGGAAAGTGCAATAGATAAGTATGAAAGAATTCCTAACAAAGAAATTCTAAAAGTATTCGAAATAAGTTATGAAGGATTGGATAAAATTGAACAGAATATTTTCCTCGATATTGCATGTTTCTTTAAGGGATTTCTGAAGAAGTATGTCATGGATATACTGGATTCTTGTGATTTGAATCCAATTTATGGAATTCAAAAACTTATTGATAAGTGTCTAATAAGTGTTGATCAATGTGACAAATTATCGATGCACGACTTTCTACAACAAATGGGTAAGGATATTGTTCGACGGGAATCACCACAGCTACCTGGAGAGCGTAGTAGGCTATGGTGTTATGAAGATGTTCTTGACGTACTAGCTGAAAATACGGTATACATCATTTTAATTCATTTTACAAATGGCATATGTAGTGATTTTTTTCCATTTAAATGTGGAAGAAAATTGAAGTTTATTAAGTTTGGTTTTTGTTTAAATTTATTGTCATTATACTTCTTATTATGTAGTGTGATTCACTTAATGCTTTGTCTAATTAGGGGTCAAAAAAAATTCGAGGCATAATGATGTGCTCATCTGAATCATCAAAGATTCAACTAGAGCTGAAATGTCTTGAAAAGATGAAAAATCTAAAGTTCCTTATAGTTAGTAATGTAGAGATTTGTGGAGATCTCGAATATCTTCCCAACGGATTAAGAGTGCTTGATTGGTATGGATTTCCTTTATCTTTCCTACCATCCAATTTTCATCCTCAAAAACTCACTATACTTAACATGCCAGAAAGTCGGGTTATAATGTACAAGCTTCTTGAGGTATAGTTTTTTTTCCTTTAAATTATTATTACTTCATTAATGATGAAACTATAATGTAACATTTGTTGAACTTATTTTTTATTCTTTTTTTCTACAGAGGATGCAGTGTAAAAGCTTGACATGCATGAATTTCCAATCCTGTCAATATATTAGGAAATTACCCAATTTATCGATCGCCTCCCCAAACATAAAGCAATTGAATCTCCGTGAATGTATAAAATTAGTCGAGGTTCATAACTCTAATGGATGTCTTGATAAGCTTGAAAGTTGGGACCTCACGGGTTGCATTGAACTTCAAATTATTCCAAGCTTCATCATGATGAAATCGCTTAAATTTTTAATTCTTTATGAGTGCAAAAGGGTTGAGTGGTTCCCTGATATTCCAGAAAAAATGGAAAATTTAAAGTTTGTAAGTCTAGCATACACTGCCATTAGAGTGCTTCCTTCATCATTTGGGAATCTTGTTGGGATTGTGCGATTAGATATAGGTTCCTATTACCATTCATGTCATCTTCCAAGTAGCATCTATAAATTGCAATATCTTCGCAAACTCATTCTTCACGGCCATGTCCAATTTCCAAAGGACGTGAAGATTGGTAGACAGGTGCTATGCAATTCTTATGGTGACTTTTCAAAATATGACTTTTTGATGTTGAATTTTCTTAAAAATTTGACTTCTTGTTTCAACCTCTTAGAAAAATGTTTATTATTAGGGAGTGAAAATTTGGACTTCCAAGATGGCATTATGAGATTCAATGGTTTAAATTTTCTTCTAATTGAGGATTGCAAGTTCTTTAAGAAGATTCCAAAGCTTCCAGAAAGTATAAGATCTGTGTATGTATCAAACTGCATCTCGTTGAATTCACAATCAATAAGAAAATTATTCCTTCAGGTACCCCTCTCTCTTAAAATCATATAGAAAAAAATTTGGGATACCTTTCCAAATACTTTATTAGATTTGGTGAACTTCTCAAATTTCCTAATTGCATGCAATTTGGAAGAAATTTAGGGCTTGCACCAAATAAGAAATGTTTAGGTGTGAAATGCAACGTATTACCTTTGCATTCTCATCAGATTGATTACTCTTCCCAGCTCCCGTTCTCGAAGTTCTTCCTAATTGAAGAAGAGTTACGTCCAACTCTTGATGCCTATCTACTTGATTTTGGAGAGAGATATAATATTATAGTGCCAGAAAAGAAGATTCCGAAGTGGTTCAACCATCAAAGCATTGAAAGTTCCATATCATTTTGGGTTGATCCAGAATTTCCATCATTTGCCTTTTGTATTGCTTTTCATCTAGTTCCGCTGAAAGACAGTTATGCTAATAATGTTAAGTGCAGTTCTCTTCGTGATGATGTAATCAGTTGGGTTTGTGTTGTCAACATTTTCACCAATGGTCATAAGCGACCCTTCATGCAGCAGCCGATCTTTCAGTGTTTGAAGTGTGATCATCTTTGGCTGTATTTGTGATCATTCTCTTTCTCTTAATTCGCAGGCTCATCCATGCGGGTACTAATTCAATTTGAGAGGACATTAATATGCAAAGAAAAACCAGAATTGATAGTCATTTGATTTGTTGTTGAATTCAATTTATTGTAATGGTACAAGAGTTATAAAAATTACTTGAAAAAAAAAAGCAATAAATTTGACTGTTTAATGGACCAGTAAAGTCAAAAGGCCTACCATTTTTCAGACTTACAAAGCTCAACATCTAACTGGCCATAGTCAAGAGATTACTTGTACCGATTAGAATTATTGGTCATTAGTTGAGAGTATTTGTTTTGGGGTGTTGAAGGGGCTTACTGGTATTAGTTCTGGAATAGATAGCTTGTGTATATGTTGTTGGAAAGTTAAGGTTTGATTGATGGAATGGTCTTGGTGCCATTGATTTTCAGCTAGAAGACTCTGTTCAAACACAATGCATTGAAAGTTGTTTGAGAGTTGAAACAATTGTACAGAGTGGTCAGGTCTGCAGGATTTGGCAGAACTAAGCATTTAAAATCTCAGGAATAGATTTTGTCCCTTCAAAAAATAGAAAAATAATGGTTTTTTTTTTATTCTATTTGAATAGTTCATAATTTTAGTTGTCTTAAATGCAGCTGAATTGGATGATTGTGATAAAAGATGGGTTTGAATAAGCTTGGGCAATTGAGAACTTAATACAATGATCACCTGCCTAGACCTTTGCATGGTAGAAAGCCATTTCCCTATGCTGATTTCCTTCCAGTTTGTGTGAAATGGACCAGTAGTTAATTTTATCTTGGTTGTACTTACAGAAATGGACCAGTAATTGGCTCCACTCGGATATTTAAATAAGCATGCAATGATGCTTCTATGCGGTGAGAAATCTTATGCGTGGATCAGCTTTTTTGCTAGTTGGACATGTTTTTAATACATTTCTGCTGAAGATGTTTGCCTTATAACTCATGGCTGCACCCTTTCTTTGTATTCAACATTGCAGTTTCTGAACTATCAATTTTTTTAGTATACAATTTTGTTTCTTTTGCCTTGATGTACATTCTTTTTCTTATGCTAACCTGCTGCCCAATTTTTCTATTATAGGAATTTATATGATCTTCTCACTCTTGCCTTTAAATGTAAAAGTCCTTTGCCTTGGAAGGCCGTGGACTTGATATAGGTTTATTGTCTTCTTCTATTCATTCAATACTTCTGTTTTTACTTGTTGATTTGATTTTTGAGAAATTCAAAAGTTTTCAGTTTAGCATATGTATAAAGAAGTATCTAAATTACATACGAGAAGATATATGTTATGGTTATGTTGAGGACACTATGACAGTCAGTGGATTGACAGACATGAATTTCTCCAGTGTCTCCCTGTCAACGATCTCCTGGTGTATAGGGGTATTACCAAAGATAATCTGTGTGAATGGTGTGGAGTAGAAGCAGAGACAACCCTGCGTGTTTTGAGAGACTGTGAAGTAGCCAGACAATTCTGGGATCAAGTGGACAGCAGTAGATGTGATGAGGAATTCTTTGCTGCTGAATTATGCCCCTGGCTAGAGGTAAACCTGAGGAATATCAGTGATACGATAGGACAGTTTTTGTCATGGAGTTGTTTATTTGCCTTTAGTATTTGGGGTCTGTGGCTACATCGAAATAAAAGAATCTTTAAGCAACTTGGTGCAGGTGTTTGTAATGTAGGAGAGTTGATGAATGTGGATTTGGACTATTACTTCAGTGCTGGGTGCATTAAACCAAGGAGAAAATTCCAGTCCATGTCAAATGGAACAAACCAGATTTGAATTGGCTCAAGCTAAATGCAGATGGCTCTGCTCTTGGGAATCTGGGGCTGGCAGGAGGTGGAGGACTTATCCGCTATCATAATGGCTGTTGGGTTAAAGGTTTTGCGATAGCCGTTGGAATTGCAACTAGTGTGGAAGCCGAGCTATGGGCACTAAGAGATGGCCTTCAACTGTGTGCGGAGTTAAATGTTGAGGCAATTGAAGTTGAATTAGATGCTAAAGTAGTGATGGAGTGGGTGTCTAACCAAACACAGTCTAACATTTCTCATCATGTTCTTATCTCGGATTGTAGGAAGCTATTGGAGCTGTTCCTCAGGTGAAGATTAACCACTGCTTTAGTGAAAGGAATCAATGTGCTGACAGAATGGCGAGACTAGGCACTACGCAGCAGCAAAATTTTGTCATTTTTGATGATCCTCTTTCGGATCTTAGCCTTTTATTGTATTTTGATGCTGTTGACAGAGTCTCTGAGAGACTTTGTGCTAACTCTTCTGTTATTTTTCTCTAGTTCAGTAATAGTACCTTGATTATTCCCCGCGGTCTCCCACCCCCCCAACAAAAAAGAAGTATATGTTGAGGACCAATGTATGATGGTATATGATGAAGTTTGTTTTAGGGGCATCAGACTATATCAGGTCATCTGTTTGCTACACGTTTATTTATCAACCATCCTAATAAAGACAGATACTTGAGGGAAAATTAAAACTGGAACTCTATAAATAACCACAACGATTGCAAACTACAAAATCATACGCTGGGTCCCTATCTTTGCCTACATAATTGGTTGGAGAGACAGGTCATGGTTCAAGATCCACTAGGTGCGTAACATACCAATACAGCAAAGAAAAACAAACAAACAAACAAAAATGTTTTGTAGACTTTTGAATATGTGCAGAAAATATGGTTTTGATGACTAAGATACATAAAATTCTCTAGGATTATGTTCTTTGCTGGCCCTCAAATAATTCGCAGGGGTTCTCCCTCTGTTTTGTTATTGATAGCAACACCCTCCTCCCATCCTCTCCGGACGGTTAATTAACAACGATATTTTTGAGAACAGGAGAGCAAGAATGGGAAGGAAAGCAAGAAGAGCTGGCCATATTTTGAGGACATGAATAGAATTTTGTCTGATCTTGATGTAATGGATGGGCAGAGAAGGAAACCGTTTTTACTAATTTTTTAGAAGATTCAGCAAGATGGATGTTCTATGAAAATTTGGACAGCTCTGACCACGATGAAGATCCATCAGTAACATAATAATTATATTATGGATTTATGGCGTGGAAGGTCTCCACTGATGTGGAAGAATTGAGCAACAATAGGTGAAGTAGATTTGTAGGACACAGAGACTGTAAATCAATCAAATGAGTAGCTGAGAAAGGAGAGGGTGACCCAAAGAGAGAAATTTGAATTTTGGTACATTTGACGAACATGTATGCCTACACATTGCTCTGGTTTGATGTTTAGGGATACATTGTAACTGCACAATAGTTAATGGTGAAAGTAAAATTTCCCCAAATATCTTTATCATTCTTTAGTTAAATAGATACCTTATGGGTAGTATTAACACGTTTATGTGATAACACTTGGTTTTAGATGGATTTAGTAAATTTGTCTTCTACGTAACACTTGTAGAATGAAACGATGTGAAAGGATATTGCCAAAAAAATAAAAATAGAAATGGTTTTAATATCTAATTGAAAGTTTAAAATTACCCGCACAATAAAAATGGAGAAAATAAAGTGGCAGTGGGAGGACCTCACATCAATCACAACATTGGCAATGTGATTCTAGTATTTTATTTTTTGACTTGAGAATATAATTCATTTATGCTGATTTAGCCCCTACAAATGCGGGTTAGACTTTTCTCAAGGAAAATGCTTTATACAGAAATTTGGATCATCAATTTGAATAGTTTCATAGGTTTTGCTTTTGATATTAAAAAAAAGAAAAAACCATCTTTAGTAATCTCCCATTCTTGAGCATTGATATTCGATTTAACATAGGGAAAAATCAAAAGCTAGTTTGAAATCCTTTAAAAAGAATGTATATCGATATACCATTGATGATCCTCCAGCATTATATCTCAAAACATTTATAACCATTTTTCTCAAAACATTTCTCTTTTAAATGGTTGAATTCAATTAAGCACAACCTACCTTCATGTTCTAACAAGAAGGGCAAAAATTTATCATAAAATTTTGAGAGATGCTAGTGCTACAAAAAGTTTTACAGCTTTTTCCACAGCTCGTCACGTGGCGAGTTGAGTGGTGGGTATGTGAACTCTATGGACTCATTAATTTTTCTCCGCTACTCATAAAGCAAAGTTGTGAAACTTTTTGTGTGTTTACTAGAAACAAAGGTGAAGAGGTTGATTAATAAAAAGGAATGTATCTATAGTGTGTTTACTAGAAACAAAGGTTAAAGAGATTAATGCTCAAAGAATCCAGAATGCTATAGTTCTCGGTTGAAATTTTGTGCACAATTACCAATTTCATCAATTGGGAATGATTTGTCTTAGCTGGGGATCCTGACCTGATTCAAGTCAAGTGTATCCGGCAATCAGAGCAGCTCTTACATTTGAAAATTCTTATGTGGGCTGGTTAGTTTATGAGTACCTTCATTTATGCATTAAATGATGACAAAGTTGTATAGATCAGATCAAATTAGACAAAAGAAACCAAGTGTTAGTTGGTGGAAGATTGTGGTAAAATTTTAGAGTAATACTAGGGACAAGTAAGATGACACAGCTTGTGCCACAACTTATCCATGTGACAAGTTATGAGTGGTAAAGTAGTGTCCCCATATGAATCCATCATCACACATGGGTGAGTTGTGGCACAAGTTGTGTCATTTTATGTGTCTCTTACATTACTCTATATAACCTATGCCATTTTTTTTTTTTTTTTTTGGTTAAAGGCGATTAAAGAAACTAAGGAACTGCAACAAGTTCAGGACACAGCCTATTAAAGTACATACCATTAAGATCTTGCTCAAAAACATTAGAAATGTCCACAAGCAGACTATCAAAAGATATAAAATCTAAATCCTAATCAGATCCCATTTTAGCGAGTACATTTGCACAACGATTCATTTCCCGATAGCAATAGTTAAGCTGAATCCACTAACACTAGGAAACTAGCAGCTTGCAATCATTCAAAATAGGGGAAACTACATTATTTACACAATCTGATTTGCATAAGACATCCATAATAGCTTTGGTGTCAAGTTCAACTAAAAGCAAGGGCAGCTTGATGCGTTTAGGGGCCTAAGGTGAAAAATTGATTATCTTGTTTTATATGCAAAATTATTACTAATTAACATGAATTATGTAGAATTCTTTCTTTTTTTAGAAATTTTATAGACACATAAAATTTGACAAAATTTTCCATACTTGTTGATAGGGGTGTCCAAGCAGACCCGGCACCCGACCCACCAGCCTAACCCGGCCGACCCGGCCCTAGAACTGGCCGACTCGACGCTGGTGACGGTCGGCGGTGGATCTCTGATCTCAAAACTCGAGACCGACGGGTTCGTTGACAGGTTAGAGCATGGAAAACCGATTTCAACCGACCTGACCGGAAAACAAACCGAGAATAGCAATTTTAGCCCACTCCAGGCTCGTCCCACTCCAGGCTCTCTATCGTCGAGCACTACGCGCCCTCCGATCATCGGGATTCTCTTCTTGCTGCCCGTCACCAAACGCGGTCATCCTCCCACTCATGCTTTTCGAGCCGAGTCCAGCTCTGGCAACTCTTCATCTTCAAGATCTGGCCTGATCTCTTCGAAAACGGTCAGATCTAGCAAAAATATGCAGATTTCGGCAAAAATCCTGCGCGATTCGATCGGAAACTGACCGGAAAACTTCGACGTCTGACCACCCAAACCGTTGCCGATGGCGGGTCGGCAGTGGGTCTATATTTAGAAGATCCGAAGTGATCGGGTCGGTTCCGATTTGGGCACAAACCTGACCCGGACTGGCCTGTGGACAGGCCTACTTGTTGATGTAGCAGATTGATAGTAGTAAATAAAATAGTAGTAATAATGTTAGACATAGATGAAAAATAGTACGACTTTACTAACTCAACTCTTATTATTATTTTATTTTTAAAAAATGCAACATTCACAATAATTTTCATAACAAATCTTAAGTCTTAAGTTGCTTCTTGTTTTCTATTGAAAACACCACTATAATTATTTTTGTCATCAATAACAGACTGTAACAATCTGCTATTTAACATTTGTTGTCAAAGTGTTGTGAAAAATATTATAAACTTAACATTTTTTCACTTTTTGTTTGTTTTTTATTTGATAAAAAATATTATTTTATTTATTAATTATAAATAACATATTGATTAGAATTTGAAGACTTTTTTTTTACTTGAAGCGCAATGGCATCTATTGCTCTGCCATTCAGCCGGCAATGACTAAAAGATATAGAATGTTGAAGTTGCTGCAAAGCATTAATCCATCCATTAGGCCCACAGCTCGGCCGCAAAACTGTTAGTTGTCACTATGCCCTGGAAATTCCATAAATCCACCTATCTCAATTCCTGTACCAACGCGTCTTTTTGTTTTTTTGTTTAAGGTGCCAAAACGTCTTACGTTAACCTAAATTTAGTTCAATAAACTTTTCTTCAAAATGCCTCTTATTGCTTCGCCAACTAATGTGGTCTATTTTTTTGGTTTTCCCTTCAGCGGTACGGCTCAATCTGACCACGTGGATCCCTCTTAGGCTTTTACTACTTTCCGACGCTTTTTTTTTTTTTAAGAAAATTATTATGTACTTCCAGAATATCATAAATGTATATTTTCTCCTCTTACATGAATTATGAGTCCTACTAATTAAATTTATAGTGAGACCTACCATTTATGTGTGAGAGAAGAGTACGCATTTATGATACTCCGAAACTACCTAATAATTTTTCTTTATTTTATTTCCTTTTTCATTGGTGGAGCATGTTTAGTGCAACAGACGTTCAAATGTTGTTGTCGTGGTTGCATAAAACATGCACTCACTCTTTTCATTTTTCAAAGTTCTTTTTTATTTTTTAGAAACATTTTTTTCAAAGTTCAATGCCATTAAAATGGAGCTATCATATTAGTGTGTTAATAATATTTATTGTTTTATCATTATTCCAATAAAATATTTCTAAAAATAACTCTTAAATCAATGGCTTAGATCATTATTGAACATTTCCCATTTTATTTTTAACTGAATTAATGCATTTGCAACTTGTCATTTGTCTTTTTCAATAGCGGCATGATGACAAGTGGGAAGAAAATTGTGACTCTCACTTGACAAGAGGTGGAGTTGCCGTAATTATTAGTGCAATTTATGGCCTATTTGAAATTCACTTATTTTACTGAAAATTTTTTGTTAAAAATATTATAAATAAAGATAAAAGTTATTTAAGATAGTATAGTAGGGCCCATGAATAGTATCAAAAAGTGCAATGGAGCTATGAATAGTAGCAAAAATAAGTTAAATAGTAAAATAAGCTGATTTTTTTAATTTAGAATTAAAGGCATGCTTAGGGTCCATTTGGTTGGAGAGATGGAAAAATAGAATGATAGAAAATAGAAAGAGGGTGAAAAATAGGGAGGATAGAAGAGATTTTATGGCATGTTTGATAGACTGTAATAGACACTGTAATGTAATAGTTATTCCTATGGTTTAATTATTCTTTAGTTTAGTTATGTTTTTATTACTAGGAATAATCATTCCTATTGAATAGCTATTTTTCAAAATGAGGAATAATTATTCCTCTTTAAAAGGTTGTATTAGTTATTCCTTAGTAAATTCAATAATTTCAAAACTTAACATATTTCCAAATAAACAAATTTTCCATATACATCCAACAATTATAAAAATAAAAAATCATAAAAAATAACACATATCTCTCTTAAATTTAAAAAAACAATTTTTAAGAAGATATAATTGTATGAGTAAGAAATTTCCTAAAATAAATGTTAAATTTCATTCTAATGTTATAACTCACAACCAAACTAATGAATAGGTTTAGTTCTTACATTATAATACATTTTATTCCTAGTAATAAAGATTACAATTCCTAACGTAATCCTCATTCAGTATACCAAATGTACCCTTAGTTTCCGTCATTTGTGTTTAGTTGAGAAATGAAAAAGTAGGGGATGAAAAATGTAGTTTATATAAATTTACTTATATGTCCTTATTAGATAAAAAAAGTAATAAATTATATTTTTATTAAAAAATTGTTCATGGAATTATGGATGGACATTCCATTAATATATATATATATATATAGAACCCAAAACAGATTAAGTTAAAAACAAAAAACCATTAAAAAAATTGAGGAAACAGGAAAAAAAAAACAAAAACAAAAAAATTGAATGAAAAGTCAAAAGTTAAGTTGGTTGGGAATAAATTCAATAGAACGTTGCCCGGTTTTTAAAAAAAAAAACAAATAGGACTTCGCACGGTAACAGAAAACAAAGAAGAAAAAATAGAACTTTGCCAAATTCTTTACTTAGTTTTCTCTCTACTTTGGAGAGAAAATTTTTTGATGAGTCAAAAAAGAAAATGCATGGTCTCATCATCTTTTTTTTCCTCTCTTCCTTTCAACTAAACACCTTCTAAAGAGTTTTCTTTCCTCATTTTCTCTTTTTTTTTTTTTTTTTTTTTTTCATCCTTCCTAAAATCCACTCTATCAAAATTAAAGAAAAAAGTTTTTATGTCCAAAATAGTCTGGGGGGTAACTGGGTAAGGAAAAGTTTGTGAATGGAGGAGAGGGTAAGCCAAGGCCAGAGTTGAGCTAGCTAAAGGGTTTGATCTCATTACCCTTTACACTGGACAGTTATGAAAGTACTTGTCTGGAATGTCAGGGGCCTAAAGGACCGCCTCTCCCATCTAAAATGCCACATCAGCTTTCGGCCACCAACTCAACGCTGAAAACAAAATTTAACGTAAAATAGTAAACCAAATTTAAATTAAACCAAAGTGATGAAAAAAGATAACCTGTGATGGGGAATTATAACAAAAAGCCACTACAAATCTTCAACCAAAAAAGGGAAAAAAAAAAAAAAAAAGCCTGGAATAGAATTGAATTGAATAACAAAATGAATTTGGGGTGACAATTAAATAAAAATTAATAAAAAGATCCATTAATTTCGGCAGTAGCTTAGCTCCTCCCTTTTACTTAATTTTTTATTATTTTTGAAGTCAAGCAATTATTGAGAGGTACAAAATTCTTCTTTTCCTTTTTTATTTATGTTTTGGTTCTAAATTAAATAATTACATACCATTTTATGCTTTGGTTCAATTTCTATTTATATACCTCATGGTTTATGATTTCCTTCAACTTGAATTTATTTTTTGACCATAGTAGTCAAATTTGATTGGATTTAAATTTATTTTATGGTTGCTTATAGTGCTTTTGTTTTATTAAATTTCTATCAATATTACATCTTGTAGATGTAGTCTAGTTTTGTTATATCCTAATATTTAATTTATATGAATGTTATGGACTTATGGCTATTCAAAATATTAGGAAAAACTCAAAGGAAAAATATGACTTTAATTAAGATGTTCAATTTTTTTTTTTTTTTTTTTTTTTTGAGAAACACACGCACACAATTAAGATGTTCAATTGTTTGTATATCTCTCTTAATATTTTGAGCAATAATAAGAACTACACTCATTAAAATTTCTAACAATAATCATGTGCTATTTTATACCAAAAACACAAGAAAATGTAAAATAAGCACATAGGTAGGCTGGATGAATCACCTTGATCAATTATATGATTTGTCTATGGCTAAAGCTGAAGTTTGAAAAAGATTAAAAAAAAAAGAAAAAAGAAAAAAAAAAGAATAACAGTTTAATTAGAACACCGTATCAGACGAGGGGTGATTAAATGCTAATTGAGAGAAATGTTTAGAAAATAGATTGTTTAAAGAAACTATATAAAATACATATGTTTGAGGTTTTGATGTCAAATCAACATTAATATTAAATAAAAACAAAAAATGAAATAAATTGTAAAATATTTATTAAAAAAGTATCCATTAAAATTTAAATAATTTTCAAACATATATTACATGTATTAAATAATAATAATAATATAGTTAATCCTTTTAAGTACATTGCATACTTGTATAAAAAATAATAATAATTTCAAATTAAATAAAAATGATTTTGATATAAGACTAATTACAATAAAAATCTATAAATATATTCATTAGAATAAAAGTTAAACTAAAATTTATTTAATTTATTGGCATGTGCTAAGTGATTAGTATTCTTCTCTGCAGGGGCGGAGTTAAGAATTTTTGTTTGGAGGGTCAAGTTGTGACGCTAATATATTTATCAAAACAACTTCCACACACATATATATATACACACGCGTGCTTTTTTATTATATAAACACACACTTTTTTATTTGATAAGTTATATACATACACACACCCAACAAAAAAAAAAAAAAAGAATTTAGTATTTTCAATAAAAATTATTTTTGGCCGCGATCTTTCATAAAAAAAAATTTATTTTTTCCATTTTCATAGTCAAACTCTTAAAAAGTTTTATTTTAAATACAAATTATCAAATTTTATTTTAAAGTTAGTAAAAAAAATTTCAATTGAACTAATGAAATTTTTAAAAATGTAAACGATTTAAAACTTGAAGGAATAAGTTAAGCTCCAAAGTCCAAACATATTTAAAACTACCTTACTTTAACCCATTATATGACAACTAATGGCACATTTCATGTGTAGTTTTAGTGATAAATTTTTTTAATGAGTCAATGACTTGTTAATATAAAAATAGAATTGCGAAAAATAAAGTTATATCTCTATAATTATTAGACTAATTATTTTTTTTAAGAGCATTATTGGACTAATTCAAATGTTTGGGGGCCACTCCACCCTTATACATGCCACAGCCACCCACCCTTATACATGCCACCACCCCTGCTTCTCCGAAACATAATATATTTTATCAAATATTTAATAAATATAAAAACACATTTTATAATAAAAATAGGATTGCGAAAAATAAAGTTATATCTCTATAATTATTAGACTAATTATTTTTTTAAGAGCATTATTGGACTAATTCAAATATTTGGGGGCCACTCTACCCTTATACATGCCACGGCCACCCACCCTTATACATGCCACCGCCCCTGCTTCTCCGAAACATAATATATTTTATCAAATATTTAATAAATATAAAAACACATTTTATAATAAAAATAAAATTGCAAAAAATAAAGTTATATCTCTATAATTATTAGACTAATTATTTTTTTTAAGAGCATTATTGGACTCATTCAAATACTTGGGGCAACTCCACCCTAATACATGCCACGGCCACCCACCCTTATACATGCTAGGGGTGTCAATGTTCAACCTAACCCGTGAACACGACACGAACCCGACACGAGTTTTTTCGGGTTAGGGTTGGGCTTTAATGGGTTTGGGTCATAAACGGGTCGACCCGAAAACAACACGATAAGAAACGTGTCATAAGCGGGTCAACATATGTAATCCGCAATAGACACATTTGACACGCCAATTTATTTGGGTCAAACCCGAAATGACCTGCTTAACACAACCCGTTTAACTCATATAACAAATAAATATTTATTTTATTTTAGATTTGTCAAATTCCTTTTATATCCAACATATATTTTAATTTTAAAAAGAAAAGTGAGTAATTACAAAAATTTACAAGGGATATAATTGAAAATTAAAACTTTATAAACCCTAAATCTCTAAACCCTACAAACCCTAAACCTCTAAACCTTCTTATAAATATCTAATTTCTTTTTATTTCAGCCGTACTTTTCTTCACACATCAATTCTCATACTCAAGTGTAAACTTTGCAGCCGGGTATCTCTCACTCTCTCTAATGTGTTTATTTTTTTCTGCATAATGCTTTTCAGCTTTTGTACAATAAAATTTGAAGTTTGAACCCATGTGCCTTGTGTTTTTCTTGATTGCATGATATGGCCCACTTGTTTTAGTTTCTTTGAATGATAATAAGACAACTTGAGATTATGCTTGTTGGCCATCTTATAAACATGTGTTAATTCTCTTGGATCCGTATACTATGTTATTTTGAATTTGGGTTGAAGTGTTGTACTTCTTTTGGAGTGTAAAGAACTTATTTCTAGATGAATGTTATATTTTTGTTGAACTATATTATTTTGAATGTGGGTTGAAGACTTGAAGTGTATGCACTGCTTTGTGGGATGTAAAAAAAAATTATTTCTTGATGGATGTTATATTTAATATTATGCAAGTTGAAATGGGTTGTGTTACATTCGTGTCAACCCAACACGACTCGTTTATTAATCGTGTTAAATGGGTTGGGTCAGGTCAACCCGCCTTATTAACAGATCGGGTTAGGGTTGAAAGACCTGACACGATTATTAAATGGGTCGGGTTAGGGTTAAGTCATTTAGTAGAATACTCCTACCTCGACACGACACGAACCCGACACGCTAACCCGAATTGACACCCCTAATTACATGCCACCGCCCCTTTGCTTCTCCGAAAGATAATATATTCCTGGTTAAAAGACGCGAACCCAAATTCACTGCTACTATCATGGGTTGTATTTTGTGTAAGCCTTCAAAAAACGAATCTCAACCATCCAACGGAGGCAGAAGAAAGCAACCGCCACATGAAGTAGGCTTCAGCTTCTCAGGAAGCTCTGAAATCAAACTTTTGGTAACTGTATAAGCTATAAATCTTGATCCTTGAATTAAAGTCAAATACATTTAGCCATTTAAATTTTCCATTATTCTTCTTTAAAATTTGTTAATAAATCTAAAAATTATACAAAAATGTATTCACTGGCTCCCAACATCATTTTCTGGCTCCTTAGCTTCTCTTTTATCAGAGCTCCCCAATCGCTCGGTACCAATCAGATGAATCTTCAGAAGATTCCTTCGTATTAGTACCTATTAAGAATGTGTAAAACTGAATTTCATTCTCATTCAACATAATGATTACAAAGACTCTGTTCTCTTTACATCTTTGTGCAGAGCAAGCGTGAAATGAGGAGATATAACTTCAGACTACAAATTTTTTCAAAAGACTTGAACTCTGCCTCTTAATAAATTAATGTTTTTTGTATAAGACATGAGATTATCTGTTGTTTTGTTGACAGTTGGTGGCTAGAACAAGCGACTTCCTATGTTGTTGCAGGTATTCCAGCTGTTTTGCAGAGTAACAGAGAAATGGAAATTCCTGAAGCTACAAGGGGTGAATTGAATAAGTTCGTTCCAGCTTATGGTGGTGGCTTCACTAACTTAGGTACATCAATCTTATGCCAAGGGTATGTTTCCTGTTATACGCTTTTTAGTCACCTGCTTTGTGGGTTGGAACATTCCCCTAATTATGTTTGGAATAAAATTGATTAAGATATGAAATTAGACTCGTGCTCTCTTTGATGGCAATCCAGGACTGGTAGTTTTAAAATATTTATTTTATGAGAGAGATAGCCAGTGAATTTGGAGGAGATAAAACAGCAGTTTGTAGTAACCAGGAATTAGAGAGCTTGAGAAAGGAATCGAGCATCTATCAAACCAGGCCGAGACTCTAGAATAATTTTAAGTATTTACACGTTTATGTGATAACACTCGGTTTTAGATGGATTTAGTAAATTTGTCTTCTACGCAACACTAGTAGAATGAAACGATGTGAAAGGATATTACCAAAATATTAAAAAAAAAAAAATGGTTTTAATATCTAATTGAAAGTTTAAAATTACCCGCACAATAAAAATGGAGAAAATAAATTGGCAGTGGGAGGACCTCACATCAATCACAACATTGGCAGTGTGATTCTGGTATTTTATTTTTTGACTTGAGAATATAATTCATTTAAGCTGATTTAGCCCCTACAAATGCGGGTTAGACTTTTCAGGAAAATGCTTTATACGGAAATTTGGATCATCAATTTGAATAGTTTGGTAGGTTTTGCTTTTAATATTAAAAAAAAAGAAAAAAAAAAGAAAAGAAAAACATTTTTTCTTTTAATATTAACGCTCTGTTTGTTTCAATAATGATATTTTCTAGAAAATGAGTTATTTTTTAAAAAACATTTTCTATAAAACTATCTCGTTTTTCAATGTTTGGTAGCAACTTTAAATGAGTTGAAAAGCAACTTTCTAACTTCCCTTATTTAGCTTACCGTGAGATAGAGTTGTTTTCCAAAAAAATTTAATGGAAAACAATCTCCAAAAATAAGCCATACTTTTTATGTTGACCAAATATAGTTTTCCTTTGACTCATCTTTTTTTATGCTACCAAACACTGAAAAATAAGAAAAACTATCTTTACACAAAGTTTTCCATTGAAACAAACGTAGCGTTAGTAATCTCCCATTCTTGAGCGTTGATATTCAATTTAACATAGGGAAAAATCAAAAGCTAGTATGAAATCCTTTAAAAAGAATGTATATCGAGATACCATTGATGATCCTCTAGCATAGCATTATATCTCAAAACATTTATAATAATTTTTCTTGAAACATTTCTCTTTTAAATGGTTGAATTCAATTAAACACAACCTCCCTTCATGTTCTGACAAGAAGGGAAAAAATTTATCATAAAATTTTGAGAATTGCTAACACTATAAAAAGTTTTACAGCATTTGCCACAACTCGCCAAGTGGCTAGTTGAGTGGTGGAGATATGAACTCTATGAATTCATTAATTTTTCTCCATCACTCATAAAGCAAAGTTGTGAAACTTTTTGTGTGTTTACTAGAAACAAACGTGAAGAGGTTGATTAATAAAAAGGAATGTATCTATAGTGTGTTTACTAGAAACAAAGGTTAAAGAGATGAATGCTCAAAGAATCCAGAATGCTATAGTTCTTGGTTAAAATTTTGTGCACAATTACCAATTTCATCAATTGGGAATAATTTGTCTTAGCTGGGATCCTGACCTGATTCAAGCCAAGTGTATCCGGCAATCGGAGCAACTCTTACATTTGAAAATTCTTATGTGGGCTGGTGAGTTTATGAGTACCTTCATTTATGCATTAAACACTACAAAAAAACAGATCTATTGCAGCAGATCTATTGCGGCGGGTGGAAAATCCGCCGCTATAGGTTGCCTATTGCGGCAGGTCTTCAGCCCGCCGCAACACGTGAGATCTATTGCGGCGGGCCAATAGATCTCACGTGTTGCGGCGTACTGTTGTGGCGGGCCAAGGACCCGCCATAATAGGCCTGCTTTAGAGGCCTTTAGGTTAGATATAGCGGCGGGTAATTGACCCGCCGCAATAGACCCTGCCACTCCTTAATTTTCCCTCTGTTTGTTTTGGTTTTTTTCAGTTTTAGCGCGTTTTCGTTTTTACCCATTTCATCAGACAGACACACACACTCTTCTCACACACACTCTCTCTCGCACAGACACTCTCATCTCTACCACCAGTCAAAGCCACCACCACCCACAGCCACAGCCACCACCACCCACAACCACAGCCACCACCACCCAAAAATCGAGCCTAGTTAGGTCCAAAAACAAATGGGTCAGGTCTAGCCCGACCCATTTCTCTCATCATTTCTAACCCTAGCTGCTCATCCCTCTTTCTGCTATCTCATCCGCCTCTCTCTCTCTCTCTCTCTCTCTAACCAACAACTAACAAAAACGAAGAAGTGTCTTCGGCTCTGGCGTTTCGAAACCCTAGATTCGCTCCCATTCTAATCCACAGGTAATTGTTTTTGATTTTCACAGATTCGTTTTTGTTTTCATTGTTTTATGAAACCCAATTGATATTCTGATATGAACTCTTCTCGAAAGCTAGGGTGTACTAGATGAGTTCATATTCTGATATGAACTCTTCTGATATGTTTGATACTTAAACATGGATTATTGGTATGTACTTGATTTTCTTTTTATTTGAATCAATTTGGGCTAACATTGCGCAGCACTTAACTCTTGCACTATTGTTTTATGTGTAAATGAGTGTTGCAGAAAGCAGCCCACATGTTATCATATGAAGAATTCACTAATAAAAGTATATATATATACACACACACGCGCACGAAAGGGGTACATTCAATACTTTAGATGGGTTCCATGTTAAACTGTATGGTGGATTTTGTGTATTTTTATTATGTTGCATGCCAAATACCTCATACTTTTTATTTGAGTAATTTCCACAAGTCAGTGGTTATTGCTTGCTTTTAATATAAAAGATGTCATAGAAAGAGATAAAACCAAATTAGTCAATACCCATTTTAGTTTAATAAGAGTAATGAAATGTTTTAATACAATTCAATATTGGTATATCATTTTGAGATTATAGTCATAAACTAATATATTTTATTAGACTTGGAAATTAGGACCCAAGTATTCTATGAAGAAGTTAGTAAATATTCTAGTAAATTTGGTTCAATATATATTTATTTCCATATACATGTAAGAAGAAGAAGAAGAGTTCAAGTTGGATCATGGTGGTTATCTGTAAGTATTGACAAAAGCAAAAACTTGAAGCCAATGTCATGTCATCAAGGACTCCATTTCCCTTCCTATCCACTATATAGGACTTTTACTCCTCTGGTCCCTTTTCAGAAATGAAAACTTGATGACAAATAATAAGCCTTTCTCATTAGTAATAGTACTACACTAGTTTCTTTTTTGCATGCAACTTTGATAGAGAATGAGAATTACAAAAACCCAACACTAGTTGGTTGATTCTAGTACTGGAACAATGTAGCAATAAGGAAGAATGCAACAAAAACAGTCATGTTTTGGCTGTTGATTAGCTCAAAAAAAAACTCCACCATTGGCTGACAATAGCTTGATTAAGAATATCTTGTGTTATTAGGATCCTACGCTAACTGATATGGTTTTAGAGAGAGAGAGAGAGAGAGATAAGAAAGTCGGAGAAAGACAAGAAAAGTAGGAAATATCTTATTATAGGACTAGGAGCACACACTCTTACAGTCATACCCCCCTCTGGTCCCTGGTCAAAACTCAAAATAAAACTTGATGAAAAATAATTAGTCTTTGTCATCAGTAATCGTACTTTCTGGTTTGGTTTGCATGCAACTTTGACAGAGACTGAGAATTATAAAAAACCAACACTAGTTGGTGATTCTAGTACTGACACAATGTAGCAATAAGAAAGAATGCTACAAAAATAGTCATGTTTTGGCTGTTAATAGCTCAAAAGGCTCAAACATTGGGCTGACAATAGCTTGATTATCTTGTGTTCGGATCTTGCACTAATTGATATGGTTTTAGAGACCAGGGAGCTAGAAAGATAAACAAGAAAAGTAAGAGACCTGTTATTGCTTGATTCCTCTGTTACTGAAGGATTGTAATGGAAATTTTAGTACATGAAATTGAGGCCTGGTTTTAGACTATTAGTTCACCTGTTGTATAATGCAGCAGACAGTATGGGCAATTGGATCAGTGTTTCTTATGACTTATCTACTTTCCCTGTTTTGTTATGTCACTTAAACTGTAATTGGTTCCTCTTTGGAAGTCGGAACTCAAAAGCTGGAAATATTTATTCCCACATCACTGTTTAATTTATTTTCATGGAACAAAAGAGTCTGTTCAAATGTGTAAGTTTGTGTACTTTAAAATCAACTTGCTAGCAATTTGAATGGAAAATTTTTTTAAGTAAGAATCTTGGAGCAAATTAATTTCTGGAACAGTCCCTCCAGAATATTGGAATTTGGTTAACTTAGAAACCTTGTAAGTTCCAAGCCAATAAGTTACTTGTATGTACTAGTCAGTCTATATTTCTGAATGTTAATTTGCCTATTTGACCTGAATTTGCAATTTCATGTTACTGTTCTGTTTGTTGGGGTTTGCTGACTCACCATTTTTCCTGAAATCAAGTTGAGAGCTTATTACTGGGCTCCTGATGAGAAGCTGCTTATTAGTGATTTCATTTCCAATGGCAACCTGATTTCTGCTCTTTGTGGTGAGTACGTTGAATAATAGAATTTCTGTAATTTCATACTTAGCATTTTTGTTTTGTAGTGAATGCTCTTAGTAGGCATGTCACATTTTTATTTAGCTTTCCCAGCTCAGTATCTCATAACTACTGCCATGTCTACATCTCCAATTGCTCACATTTCCTCTTCATCTTCCCCTTCAAAAACCAAATATGAGTATAGTCTTAAAAGAGGTTGATCAATGATTTACCAGAAGAAATTTTTTTACATATACGATTAATTATACAATTGAATTGTAAGTACTTTTTTTTTTTTTTACGAATTAAAAAATCAAATGTGAACTTTATGAATAAACTAATTTTTCAGTAATGGTATTGGGGTAATCTTACCCTAAAAAGAATAAGTTCATAAATGTTGTAATTTGTTTTCCTCCATAGTTTATTCACTAACTCAAATTCTGTACGGTCATTTGGTTTTTGAGTCTGGACTTGGAAGTTTCTCTGTTGTTGTTGATTTTTTTTCTTTTCTTTTTTTTTTTTAAAAACAGCCTTAAATCATGGTGCACCATGTCAACATGAGAAAATAAGGAAGGAATAAAGCATTGTTTTATTATTTTTTTGAAACTGAGTTAGAATATTGACTTTGCAAGTATGATGTTGGAAGTCTCTCTCTCTCTCTCTCTCTCTCTCTCTCTCTCTCTCTCTCTCTCTCTTATATGTTTTCACTATAAACATCTGGAGAAGTTTCTATTATTTTCTAATATGACCCCTGGATTTATTTTCTGTTATAGAGATAACTCATGATCAGGAAGTATTTAGCTTTCACAGTGATCATTCACCTTGCCATGGTCTAGAAGCAGCTTTGTCCTGCTACAGAAAGATTGCTCGAAAAGCAAAACTTGCTGGTTGGTTTTTTGTTCCTTTATTTGAAAGCTGATAATTTCATTAATTTTGTTCCCTGTAACCAAACCCATGAACTTTCTTCTGGTTTGCCACCAGCAATTCCTGTCCATAATATATGTTGAGATTAACAGCTTCATTTATGTGCTTAATTGTGTTTAAGGGCCAACTTCTTATGCTCCCGTAATTGAGGCTGCAATTGACATTGTAGAGAAAAGTGGTGGTCGGTACCATGTATTGCTTATCATTGCTGATGGCCAGGTAGAATTCAAAGTCCTCCTTTTTGCTCTCTCTCTCTCTCTCTCTTGAACTCACAAATTGTTGCATGCACACAATCTTTCTTATTTGGAGTGATGTCTTGTACTGTGTAGGTTACAAGAAGCAGCCATATAAGTGATAAAGAACTAAGTCCACAAGAAGAGCAAACACTCAAATCAATTGTCAACGAGAGGTAGAGCCTTGCAGATTGATGGAATTCGTTTATTTTCAATTCTCTAAAGTGGCGTGGGTAAAACTTGGTCAGAGCTATTTTCATATTCTTTTTGCATATTATTCTTGACAAGTGGTTTTAGGGGTTTCATTTCAATAGAGCAACCAAGGGTGAATGCTTGAGCAACCTATTAAATTTTCCTTTTTCAAACATGGAAGTTAAAAATTGTGCGCTCTTTTCTTTAGCTAGGTATAAGTTGAACTGATTCTGTATTAAATTCCGGCTGAATTTACACTCTTTCTACTCCCAGCCCTCCTAATCGTTGTAATCAAACCACTTGTCTAACATCTAACTTTTTTAGCGGAAAATGTAAGCAATCAAATAGAATGTCTTGACTTATCCTAAGTCTATTGTTGGTTTTAGGAATTGGGGATTGTTATCATGTCCATAAAGCACCCCTTACTATGAAACTTAACAAATTAACCAAAATAGATAGATAAGTTAAGGAAACACCCCTCAACAGTCTTGAGCAATTCTACTTTTCTAGTCTAGTTCTGAATGCATATGTTTGCATTCCTGTCCAAGTTGTTGCCACTAGGTATTTTGAGAGATCAGAGATGTGTTCTACAAATTTGCTTACAACCAACTTCTGAACAACAAATGCTTTTACACTAACAAATGTTTTATACAAAATCATATGTTGGACAAGTTACCAAAATTGCGTCTCAAAGTTCACCAATTATATATGCTTGGTAGGTAGGTTGGATGGATGAGGGATCATAAAGAGCTTACATTCATACTAGCCTGCTCCAGTCATTCAAAGAATTTGAGGGAGGCAACCAACCCCCTAAAACCCTCTTAACTCCTCTATAAAACAGTCTGCAGAACCTCCTTGCTTTCTTGGCTTTTCAATTGTAAGAGCTAAACTTAAGATGCCTCTCCAATCCTTTGATGCTTTAACCTGATCTTATCATGATACTGGAATCCATTTCTGTTTCTTTCATTCCTTGTGGAGAAACAAGCTTTCACAACAGTCTGCATTTCATTTTGCAAGGCAACAATGCTGACTAGCTTAATAATATTCGAGGAGCAGCTAATGTTTGCAGCAGAGGTTCAAGGATCATTTTGTGAGTTAATGATTGTTGTGAGAATGATGATGCTGGTGTGTATTGTGGTACCATTGCTTTGTATTTGAGAGGGATTTTGTCTGGCCATAATGGCAATGAAAATGAAGCTGGCAGCAGTCTTGGTACTGCTGTTGGCCCCTGTAACCTGGTTTTATTGCCACAAGAAAATTCATTTTCAGATTAGAACATGAAACATTGAGATCTACATGGTTCTGTCAATAAATTTCATATTTTGCATGCATACATTTTATACAATAACATACAAATGCTACAAATTGGTTTTAGAACAAACATACTCAGTTCTGGATCAATTACCCAACTGCTAAAAGAACTTGGGTTTTAGAATAAAGAGTTGGAGTGATGTCTTCTACTGTGTAGGTTACTCATTTTTTTTTCTTTTTCTTTTTCTTTAAAAAAATGAGTAATTAGATATGTATGTATAGATCTGGGACAGTGAGTCAGAAAAAGATAGAAAACAAAAATAAATTGACTAAAGGCACTTAAAAATTGACTAAAACCATTCTTTTAGCTAAAGGAATGGTTTTGATGTATCCTATATGTTTTTCTTTCATTCTTTTACTTAGGTTTTGTTTGTGTTTATATTGCCTTTTGAATTCTGCTTGACAATACGATGAAAAAGTAATTACATTTTCTAGCTGCGTTCAATTTGTATGAGAGTATTTGACTTTCTTATAAAGCAAAAGTAGTAGTTTTTTTTGTTTGGTTTACTTTTGTTGTTTTATGAATTTCTGTTTTCTAAATTCTTATTCTTGATTCCGATTATTTCTGTTGTTGCGAATTGTAGGAGCTACCTGATCTCATCGCCTCAAACCGACACTGCCACCACAGGAGGCGGCTTGCTCCTCATCAAGAACCCTTACCGCTACTGCTACTCCTCTCTCTACTCCATTCCTTCCTCCTAAACTGTAAGTCTCTCTCCCTGCCTCCAATCAAATCCCCAAATCTTTTCTCTAGTACCTTATTTTCATTTTGTGGGATTTTGCAGTTTCTTCCGTGGCAATACGAAGAACCCAAGAGTGCATTTCGCCAATTTTGCAAGCCCTAGATGTGCTGTGGATACCCCATTCGGAGGTATCTATACAATTCAATTTTAGAAAATCAAATCATTTTCGTCTTTCTATGAAAATAGTTTAAAATTTTTTTAGGAATATCAACTTTAAAGCAGTAGACACTGTTTCTGAGATGAGACAATGAAGAGATGCAACTTTCAAGTATAGAACTTTAAAGTTTTAGTAATAAATTTTAGTTTTAGTGCTTTAAGGTTATGGATATATATTATATGAAATTATGAATATTAGATTGTGAATTTTTTTTTTTAATTTTAATGTTATTGTTCTTTTCCCTCCGAAAAACTTAATTGTTTTTTTCAATGGGCTTGAAGAAGATTAGCAATGCCTTCCTTTTCTTTTGATTGATCAAGGTGAAGAGGGACTTGGACGATTCGTCTATTTGTGATTTCTGTTCTTAAGATTTTCAGTTTATGTTTTGTACAAAGATGTTTGACTAAATTGGTAGATTAATGGATTGCGATTGATATCTTAATGGGGAGGGTTTATATGTGTGGCCCTGTGGTTCTAGCTATGATAACTGCAATACTGCAGTATTAGATTGGATTGAATTTCATAAATGTTGTTTATGAACCTTTTCTGCCGTGTTTTATATCACTGATAATGCGAATTGGCTAATTACTTAAACAATTGGGCTTAATTCAATAGTAAGCTTAAATTTGACAATAGCTATAAATTTGGGGTTTAAAGTATTCTAACTATCAATCTTTTTTATGATTGCTCCTTTTTTAGAAGATTGTGGTGGCAAGTCTTGAAATTGTGCTTGGTTAGTGTGCAGCAGGTGAGGTGGTATGATTTCTTATTGGGGGTATAAACTCTCTAAAGGGTAAAGGGTTGTACAAAGTATAATTTGTGCAACTTTCTTAGGCTGCATCTATCTACCATATTTGAACCAAAGAAATGAAAGACTCCATAATGATCAGATTCTAAGTTATGACAAGATCATATGGGCGATTAAAAATGGTGTGAGAATTGAGATCTAGAATTGAAACATGCAAAGGACTTCAAAATTATATAATGTAATAGGATGCTGTGTAGATATTGGGGAATTTATTTTTCTATTTTAGAGTTGAGTTGTGTAGCTTGTGTTTTATGCAGCTGGTGCTGCTTCTATTTTGTGTTAGTGTTGTGTTCTGTTTTGAACTTCTTGTAATTCAGGTTCCTGTGTGTTAATAAAAGAATCTCATTCATTCATTCCCAAAATTTGTCATTGAGCATCTCTTAGAAAACAAAAATGTACTCAGACCCTCAAATAATATGGCAATGTAGATAGAGCATTACAAAACCATGATCAGATATAATAAACACGTAACATGTATGAGAACCTAACACAATTTATAAGACAACAGTGCCAACCCTATTGAGTTTACTAACCAACTACATGCTTTGACCATTTATAATGCAAGTTTATAAATTTTGAAGGCCATGTTGGTTGCTTAAGCAAAATACAGAGATGGGTCCTCAAAACTTTGAACGGATTAAACTGTTCACACACACACATATATATGACGAGAGAGAGAGAGAGAGAGAGAGAGAGAGAGAGAGAGAGAGAGAGAGAGAGAGAGCTTGAGTTCAAGGGCAGTAGAGTGTTTGAGGGCTTCAATAGCTTCAAGGTCATCTTTCTCGGATTGTCTACTTGTGTATTCCCATTTCACTTCAAAACCCCAACATTAGCGTATATAAAAGTTTAAAAATAAAAAATAAAAATGTTAACTAATTTGACTGGTGACAATTTGACAACAACAAGATGCTTACTGATAAACCGCACCGTGATGGTAGTTTTCTTTCTCATATTTCTCTTCATTTTGTTATCTAATTTGCCATGAAATTTTCTGCGTTGCTTTGCGGTTCATATGTTTATTAAAATGTACAATATTCTTGACTATAATTTTTATTTTGACTGATCTTTGCTTTGGTAATCAGTTACTCTATATATTCTTGAGCAGTTATGGGCATATGATTGTATTAATCATGTTATCAAGAATTTTTTGACAGCCTCATTTAAGATTGTTCACTTGTTTAAATGTCAGTCTATTCCATTACTGGATTTCTTTTTTGCAAACTGTAGTTGTTTTCAAAAAGAGCTATGCGCAATGTCATTTGGCATTGTTAAATATAACTTCCAAATTGCCTTGTACGGTCTGAAGTTCATGAACAATATACATTATGCTAGTGGAGAATTTTGATTTAATTTTGTTCACCTGTCTGCTTGGCTTGTAATATTGGCATCATGGGTAAATTCCCTCGGGTGGATGTTGATCCCCTTCTTTGGTGGTTAGTTACTTTGCTTTCTCTGTCTATGCCTCTCATGGGTGGGTATAAATCATAAAATAATTTCTTCGCCACCAGATGGATGCTTAAAGTAATTAGCATTTTCAGCCCAATTGAGTAATGTTGTTGTTAAATTACAATATCCTCTTCTCTCCTCAACCAGGCCGGCTACTTCTCTTATGCTTTCTTTAGGTGTATATTTTAGATTAAATTATTGTCGATGAGCTCTAATTTAATATGACTTCCTCCTTAATATATATATATATATATATATATATATATATATATATAAAGAGATGGAGAGTATGGTCATGGGTGTGCATTTTAAACTTAAAAAATGAATTTAAATTATTTCTAGCTATTGTTGAGATGGAATTGGTGACAATTTGACAACAAAAAAAATTTTCCCTTTGATTTCATTTCCTGAAAGCCTACAAAATAGTGTTTTATTTTTATGGGCCGAGACCAATGTGCCTTTAAAATAATAACATCAAACATTATAAAATATTTTAAAAAAAAATCGATTAAAATATAAAAATAATATCAAACATGATAAAATATTATCAAATCTACCAATTAGTAGATGGTCTTCCATAAGCCTAATACAATTTAGAATTATTGAAGTAAAATAACTTGACAAAATAAGAAGAAGTAAAATAACTTGACCAAAGAACTAGAATTTTGTTGAGCAACTGGGACCTTGTAATTTTTTTTTTTGATTATATATTAAATTAAAATATAAGATTTATAATTTTGGGTAAAAAAATTGTACCGTACCTAGTCTTCAGATGGATTCCTATTGTTCATAAAAACTAGAGGAGCCACTCCCATTTTGAAGAGCCTATTGTGAAGCACATGGATTCCTATTGTAGCCAGTTGGTCAAGGATTAATGTAAGGATTTTTCTGTTTTTTTTTTTTAAATTCCCATGCGTGTTGGTCATGGATTCCCTTTTATGCGTTAAAATGTCTTACATTTTTAAAATGTGGACATTCTCACATCAATTGTGAATATGTGTGTGAACTAGTGTGAAATAGTATTTCCTTAATGTAATTTGGGTTGAATATATAATTACAATTAATATTTTATGGGTTTCGACTTTTGAGTCGCCTAATTCTTTTCTACATTGTCTGTGTTTAGCTGTAATGCTGCAAGCATTTTAAGTATATGTGATTTTCCTATGGATGTTCAATGGTCTTATATTTTCTAATACCATAAATCCTTGGATTTTGTGGGGGCATTGTCTCATTTTTTTTATTTTTTTCCTAACAGTTAATTACACACTTATCCGGTGGGTCTTGAGGTGCCTTTGTATAAAATGTTGCAAAACGGAGTTTTTGAGTTTAAAATGACGTCGCCTTCTTAAAAATCAACTAAGAGTAAGTCTTTGTTTTTTAAATTTTATTTTGGTCCAACTGTATGGATCTGTTGGGGTTTTGAACAATAAGAGATGGGATTTTTGTTTATTTGAATTTTGGTTTTTTCTTGTGATGAGGTATTTTTTGCAGTAGGATCAAAGATTATCTTTCTCTTACATGAGAAGCCATTGAAGATCAGAAGAAAGGTATGTATTTTCGATATTTTAGATCAATTTGGGTTGAGTTAATCTAACGTGTTATTAAAGTTCTTTTCTTTTTTATTCTGTTTTTTTCTGTCTTCATAATTTTAGATCAATTTTCGATATTTAAACTATTTTTTTAAAAAAGTGTTAAATTCAGAATGATAGTAATACTATCATGAATGTTTTTCTTTTTTTTAGTTTAGTAATTAATGGGAGATAGTAATACTATCCTGTAACAAGTGCTGCATGCACAAACTTCTAACAATCATGACTTTTCTTAAACATTTCCAGATCAGCTTTCAACTACCTACGTTGATATTGTAAATATCCCAACTCCTAAGACTAATTGCACTCCACATCATATATCCTTGCTTGGCCTAGAATTTGATCTTGACTTCTTCCCAGTCAAAATTACCACGACGTGAGTTTGAGTTCATCATTGATGGCCCAACTTCAAAGTTATTTGTTGGTTTCTTTAATTTCTTTGTCTCCAAGAGAACTATTGTCACCTTTTTTAGCTTGAATGCTTCCTTTCCAACCAAAATATCGTCATATATCATAAAGGAAGGTGAGGAAAAACACAAACACCTCCAATTCCATCTTAATTAAGATAAACCTTTTTAAAAGACACATGTACCTCCAAATTCCACTTTAACTAAGATCAACCTTTTCAAAAAACACATGCACCTCCAATTCCACTTTGATTAAGACCAACCTTTTTAAGTTACAAAGGACGGTTACCAAAAGAGAAACAATTTGCCAACACTGCGAATCATATCTCCAGATCTTGCATCCCTTCAAAGACTTAATATAAGTATTGTAAATTGTAATTAAATGTGGGAATTGACTGAGAGCATCTAAATGCTTAATATCAGTATTCTAAGACTTACTACACCTTTGGAAGGTGCTAACAAAAATTATGTGCAAGACATGTAGGGGAAGACAATGTTAATGGGCTTTTTGGAGAATGCATGAGTCTTTGTATTATGTATTGAGTATTTTTTTTTTTTGTTTTGAATATCATTGGTTCTAACTATTTATTGGTTTGTAATTGAGTATTTATTGGTTTTTTTTTTTGAATATTTGATGTTCTTTCTGACTCTTTTCGGTTTACTAATAGTACTTATTCCTATTTCGAGTCTAAGAATTAACTTAGGTTTATATATATTCTTCTCTTGTTGGCAGATTACAAAAAGAAGAGGCACTATAAGTTCATGTGATCAAAGCCTTCCTAGTTGGTGAAAGACTTAAGGTACTCTCTCTCTCTCTCTCTCTCTCTCTCTCTCTCTCTCTCTCTCTGTTTGTGGTGGGTTGTTGAATTGGGGCAAGCAGGTGGCTTGCATGGAGTAATAAGGTGGTTTTACCTCATATTGGGAGTGCTTATTGTTTTGTGTAATTGAAAAATGATTGTTGTTGAGTTGTTTGTATTTGATTAATTCATTTTAAGGGCGTGTCTCTATCTTTTTTCACACGTGGAATGGTAAAATGGAATTGCATATTTAAAGAGGTGTCCATTCCTAAAGAATATTGCTAGTAATGATGTTATAGTTACTAAATGTCTTGATAACTTCTCCATGCATTGAAATTCATTGTTTGATTAGGAACATAGCTAAAAGTGAATGATTAAAGATGATTTCTTTCTTAAATTAAGGTGAAATTGTGTAAATGAAATGTGTGTTAACTCTTGGTTTGTGTTTTCATGAAATCATATTATAGGTATTTCTTGTAAACCACGTTATAGCAATGGATAAGAGTTGGATGAAACTTACCAATAGAAGGTCACAAGAATATTTAGATGGAGTCCAACAGTTTCTGAATTTTGCATCTAACCATGCACACTCGGATGGAACGATTTCATGTCCGTGTAAAAAATGTGTGCATACAAATTCTTTGCCTATAAATACTGTATGGACGTCCTGTAGAGCGTGCAGTATTATATCAAATTGTACATACTCGTAAAGATGGAACTGCAGTTAATCCTGTAGTGCAAGAAAAAATGGTGAGTAATTTTTGCATTTCTTAACTACTAGTACCTTGCATGATTTTGAGAGTCATATGCTAGAGTTGTTGGCTTCTAAAAGGAAGAAGTAGTTATATTGCACTGAGAAAAAGAATCCATCAAGCAATTGTGAGCTAGTTTTTTTTCTTTTTTTTTGTTAATGGCAAATTAGTCTTCCTGATATGTATATATTTATTCACATCTCAAGGTTACACTTTGTACATGCATGGATAAAGACTCAATCAAAAGGACTATGATAGAAATCGAGTGAGAGAAAGCAAAGAAACGAAACAAAAATGGTTGAAATTTAGTTAAACGAATTAAATTCAAATATGACTTTCTACTTTGTAGCACAATATTTGGTTTGGCTGCGCTATATATATATATATATCAATCACTACATGTACATGACCACTAAGACTAAGCCACCAAATGGTGATTGTAACTTGTTAGATATAGACTCGTGAGAATGTTATCACTGCCCATTGTGGCCCATGTAAGTGTGATGTACTTTGCTTCCTTTGCCTTCTCATTTGGGGGGGGGGGGGGGGGGAGGGGGACTTTAACTTTGTGAAGACTTAGTGCATGAAAAACAAAAAACGTGAGTTCCCATGAAAAAAGAAAAAAGAAGAAGCTAAAATATATAGAATCCTTTAGTAGTATTTTTGTGCCAGTGGCTTGCAAAAGGCAAAGCATAGGTCTCATCTATAGTTTCATATTGGTTAGGGCAGACACTGGGGACACCACCTTAAATACTCTTTTATCATTGCCAGCTCTTGCATTGTGTATGGTCCAACATAGTCTTAATGACCCTATTAAATGTATACCACTACACTTGTCAAAATCCTACAAGTGCACGAGGAAGGATAGTTTCTGCTCAAAACAAATAGGAAATAAAAAATCAAATATATGAATCATTAATTTCATTACATATATATCATCATAATCTTGGTACCTGTCATTGTAGAGAGCCCCAATTGACAAGTCCAAAATAGATTTGCAAGTCTCAAAGTCTATGCTTTGAATTAACTATCTACTCAAAATAAAATCACTTTATATATCTTGGAGATAAACTGCGTTTTATATATCTTGGAGATAACAATGCTGTGCCATTTTTGCTGATATTTAGTCAATTGTGGATTTTATTGGTGCTTGCTTGTCCCATCCTATATACTAGTATAGTATGTTGTGAGGTCATTTTAACTATATGATTGCTAACTTTTTTTGTTTTTTTCAAACTCAAATATCAGGACAAAATGCAGGAATTGTTGGCTGACGATTCAAATCATTTGCAGTCATCTGACACGAGTGGTAGTATTGCATGGTCATCAGATGATGTGTTTGCCAAAGTGATGGGTAAGGAGCGCAAAGGTCGCATTCGAGGGGTAGGATTTGGTCCAACCCCAAGTGGTCGAAGTAGCAAGACGGTTCTCACAGACAGTGAAATGCAATCAAGTCAAGCAAGGGACAATGAAGTTGCACAATTGAAGGCTTCCTTGGCTACTATGGAGGAGAAACTAGCAGGTTTTGACGAAATGAAAGAAAAACTTAGTCATTTTGAAGAAATGGAGCAAAGAATGGCTTGCATGCTTCAACAAATGCAGCAAATTTCTTCACAATGCCATCGGGTATGATAAATGACTTTTAGGATGTCAATTTTAAAATAGTTGTTAGAGGTTTAAAACAATTTTAATGTCTTCACTTAACTTATTCTCATTTTTTGCCTTGTAATATTTTCTTGTCATTTTATTCCATTTATACGCACTTATTGAGTAATTCAATCCACTTTGTATGTAGGATCTTCCTCTAGCCCAACAATCTCCAGCTCTCCCCAAATCATCAGCCGCATCTCATCAACCAAGCACCTCATAAGTTTTATCTTGGTGTTCGTGATCTTTTTTGTGTACAAAGAATGGAAGAACAACCGTATTTTTTGATAGTGTTGAAGGATATTTTTGCATGCCACTTTGGAACTTTCATTATAGTATTAGATTAATTTCAGCACTTGTTTTATTCAAAGAACCACATCATTTTTTGTTAATCTTATGATGGTGGTTCTATGTTAATATTATGTTAGTTTTGAGATATTTGTGGTGTTAGTTACATTTGTGGTATTATGTTGTGGAGCTAAACTATTACAGGTTGTTTCCGACAGGTTTATGAATCATTTATTAATACCAAACAGTGATTTTAAAGCTCATCAGGGGAAAAAAAAAAAAAAAAAAAAAGAAGACCTATAGCAGCGGTCAAAAACTGCCGCTAAAAGTGCACATTTAATGTTTAAACTGAAGCTCTATAGCGGCGCTTACTGACTGCCGCTATAGGTTCAAAACATATAGCGGCGTTTCTATCCACCGCTATAAGTCTACTTTCATTGATTACTTATAGCGGCGGTAATTTACCGCCGCTATAGGTTCAAACATATAGCGGCGTTTCTACCCGCCGCTATATGTTAACGTTCTCCGCTTTCATTGATTAGCTATAGCGGCGGTTAAGAAGCGCCGCTATAGGTCAAACATATAGCGGCGTTTCTACCGCCGCTATAACTTAACTTCCTCCACTTTCATTGATGACTTATAGCGGCGCTTATTGACCGCCGCTATTTGTGTCCACCTTTAGCGGCGGGCATTACCCGCCGCCCGCTAAAGGTACTACCTTCAGCAGCGGGTATGACCCGCCGCTAAAAGTGCTGTTGGCCCGAATTCTAAGCTTCTATAGTGGCGCTTGTTTCCCGCCGCAATAGCCCTTTACCCGCCGCTATAGGTACATCTATAGCGGCGGTTTTGGTGACCGCCGCAATATACCTACAGCGGCACTGGAGCACTGGCGGTTTCGCCCGCCGCTAAAGGTTACATGTACCTTTAGCGGCGCTTTTTTGGGCTTTAGCGGCGCTTCTGGCCCGCCGCAATAGCCTTTTTTTTTGTAGTGAAAATGATGACAAAGTTGTATAGATCAGATCAAATTAGAACCTTCTCAAAAAAAAAAAAAAAAAGGATCAAATTAGACAAAAGAAACCAACTGTTAGTTGGTGGAAGATTGTTGTAAAATTTTAGAGTAATACTAGGGACAAGTAAGATGACATAGCTTATGCCACAACTCATCCATGTGACAAGTTATGAGTGGTAGAGTAGTGTCCCCATATGAATCCACCATCACACATAGGCGAGTTGTGGCACAAGTTGTGCCATTTTATGTGTCTCTTACGTTACTCCAAATAACCTATGCCAATTCTTTTTTTTTTGGTTAAGAATGATTAAAGAAACTAAGGAACTACAACAAGTTCAGGACATAGCCTGTTAAAGTACATACCATTAAGATCTTGCTCAAAAACATTAGAAACATCCACAGGCAGACTCTCAAAAGATATAAAATCTAAATCCTAATCAAATCCCATCTTAACGAGCACATTTGCATAACGATTCACTTCCCGATAGCAATAGTTAAGCTGAATCCACTGAAACTGGGAAACTAGCAGCTTGCAATCATTCAAAATAAGGGAAACTACATTATTTACACAATCTGATTTGCATAAGACATCCATGATAGCTTTGGTGTCAAGTTCAACTAAAAGTAAGGGCAGCTTGATGCATTAATTAGGGGTCTAAGGCAAAAATTTGATTATCTTATTTTATATGCAAAATTACTACTAATTAATATGAACTATGTAGAATTGTTTCTTTTTTTAAAAATTTTATAGACACAAAAAATTTGACAAAACTTTTCATACATGTTGATGTAGCATATTGATAGCCGTAAATAAAACAGTAGTATTAATGGTAGACCTAGATGAAAAATAGTACAAATTTGCTAACTCTACTCTTATTATTATTTTATCTTTTAGAAATGCAACATTTACAATAATTTTCACAACAAATCCTAAGTTTTAAGTTACTTCTTGTTTTTTATTTGAAAATACCACTATAATTATTTTTTTGTCATTAATAATAGGTTGTAACAATTTACTACTTAGTATTTGTTGTAAAAGTATTGTGAAAAATATTGTGGACTTAGCATTTTTCCCACTTTTTTGTTTGTTTTTATTTATTTTTGGTTTAAGCTGCCAAAACGTCTTTCGTTAACGTTAATTTAGTTCAATAAACGTTTCTTCAAAATGTCTCTTATTGCTGCTAACAATGTGGTTTATTTTTTTGGTTTTCCCTTCAGCAGTACAGCTCAATCTGATCACGTGGATCCCTCGTAGTGCGACAGACGTTCAAATGTTGTTGTCGTGGTTACATAAAACATGCCCTTGTTTGGATTACATTCTATGCCTCACTCTTTTCATTTTTCAAAGTTCAATACCATTAAAAATTTAAGATACACCTATCATATTAACTCGTGTTAATAACATTTATTATTTTATCATTTTTTTAATAAAATATTTTTAAAAATAACTCCTAACTGGATGCTAGAGTTGAGCTAGCTAAAGGGTTTGATCTCATAACCCTTTACACTGGACAGTTATGAAAGTACTTGTTTGGAATGTAGGGGCCTAAATGACCCCCTCTCCCAGCTAACATGCCACGTCAGCTTTCGGCCACCGACTCAAAGCTGAAAACGAAATCTAACATAAAATAGTAAACCAAATTTAAATTAAATCAAAGTGATGGGGAATTGTAACAAAAAGCCACTACAAATCTTCAAAAAAGAAAAAGAAAAAAAAAAGCCTGGAATAAAATTGAATTGAATAACAAAATGAATTTGGGGTGACAATTAAATAAAAGTTAATAAAAAGATTCTTCTTTTTTTTTTTTGGTTAAAATAAAAAAAGATTCATTAGCTTCAGCAGTAGCTTAGCTTCCCCTCTTCCTTAATTTTTTATTATTATTAGAAGTCAAGTAAATATTGGGAGGTACAAAATTCTTCGTTTCCTTTTTATATATGTTTTGGTACTACACTAAATAATTACATACCATTTTATGCTTTGGTTCAATTTTTATTTATATACCTTATGGTTTATGATTTCTTTCAACTCGAATTTATTTTTTGACCATAGTAGTCAAATTTGATTGGATTTGAATTTATTTTATGGTTGCTTATAGTGCTTTTGTTTTGTTTAATTTCTATCAATGTTACATCTTGTAGATGTAGTCTAGTTTTGTTATATCCTAATATTTAATTTATATGAATGTTGTGGACTTATGGCTATTCAAAATATTAGGAAAAACTCCAAGGAAAAAAATGACTTTAATTAAGATGTTCAATTGTTTGTATATCTCTCCTAATATTTTGAGTGCTAATAAGAACTACACTCATTAAAATTTCTAACAATATTTTGAGTGCTAATAAGCTATTTTATACCAAAAACACAAGAAAATGTGGAATAAGCACATAGGTAGGCTGGATGAATCACCTTGATCAATTATATGATTTGTCTATGGCTAAAGCTGAAGTTTGAAAAAGAAAAAAGAAAAAAGAAAAAAAAAAGAATAAAAGTTTAATTAGAACACCGTATCAGACGAGAGGGGTGATTAAATGCTTATTGAGAGAAATGTTTAGAAAATAGATTGTTTAAAGAAACTATATAAAAACACATAAGTTTGAGGTTTTGAGGTCAAATCAACATTTAATATTAAAAGAAATACAAAAAATGAAATAAAATTGTAAAATATTTATTAAAAAAGTATCCATTAAAATTTAAATAATTTTCAAACATATATTACATGAATTAAAAAATAATAATAATATAGTTAATCCTTTAAGTACATGACATAATTGTATAAAAACATAATAATAATTTCAAATTAAATAAAAATGATTTTGATAGAAGACTAACTACAATAAAAATCTATAAATATATATATATATATATATATATATTGATACAAGATAGAATACATATTCTAACCTAATCTAAGTGTATATATGTGTAAAACTCCATTTGGAGACTTAAACTATTCCAAGGCTAAGGCATGCAGCCAAGGCCAAGGTAGCCCCCCATGGGCGTGCTACCAAGGCATTTAATCTAAGTGTATATGTGTGTGAAATTCCCTTTGGAGACTTAAACTATTCCAAGGCCAAGGCATGCAGCCAAGGCCAAGGTAACCCCCTCATGGGTGTGCTACCAACGCATTTAATATTTTAAAAAAAATGAAATAAAATTGTAAAATATTTATTAAAAAAGTATCCATTAAAATTTAAATAATTTTCAAACATACATTACAGGAATTAAAAAATAATAATAATATAGTTAATCCTTTAAGTACATGGCATAATTGTATAAAAACATAATAATAATTTCAAATTAAATAAAAATGATTTTGATAGAAGACTAACTACAATAAAAATCTATAAATATATATATATATATATATATATATATATTTATATAAGATAGAATTTCTATTCCAATCTAATCTAAGTGTATACGTGTATGAAACTCCCTCTGGAGACTTGATGGCGGAGTCAAGATTTTAGTGCAGGGGGGGCAAACTTGAAAGACTAGATTGAAAGTAAAATTAATCTAAATATTACTAATCAATATAAATAACAAAATAGATTAACAATTATATACTAATGTAAGTGTCATACAATACCAAATATAATATAAACTTTAATTTATATTTGCATACCTAGTTTAATTTACTCAATTGGAAGATTTGCAAAATATACCTCGATACAAGTTCGTTTAGACTTTGATTTGAAAATCATTATTTTGATTAGACTTTGTCATAATCTCAATTGCTTACAAGTACACATTTTATATAATTAAAATAAATAAAATCACTTCATAGTTAATAACAATCGAATTAAGAAATTAATTTAAAGACATAGAAGTTAAACATGTGATTTGATTCTTTAAAATAAATCAATGTAAAAGTGTTAAGGATATAGAAATATACCTGCGAAGTAGTACTTTCTTGGCCTTGAATACTCTTAAAAAGTTATGTAAAATTCAACATTTCTTTCTCTATTCTTTTAAGTGGTAAGAACTAAGAAGTTAAAATTTTGATCTATATCAAATATAAAGTGTTTGAAACAGTGAAAAAGTTAAGATAGAAGAGAAAACAATTAGGAGGCTAGGGTTTTAGTTTGATATAAAAGGTCTTAAATGTTATTTTTTTTTTATTATGATGATGTGGATACCCTAATTCAAAGGAAATAATTGTGCGACAAAGCCACCAGGGGAAAAAAAAAATTGCAATTGCTTAAGAACATGCGGCAAGGAATATGGTTTTTAAGTGGGACCCAAAAAACATTGTTTTGTTTAAAAAAACAAATAAACCTATGGAACGTGTGTTGTTTCTAATGGAACCTACATATGGAAAAAGACAAAATAGTGTTGTTTGTTCTCTGAATATGGAACGTTTGAGGTCAAAATAACATGTATTGTAAATTGCAATACTATATAGGTCTTGAACCATGCCAAGGTTAAGGCATGCAACTAAGGCCTAGACAGCCCCCATAGGCGTGCTACTAAGACATTTAATATTATAAAAAAATGAAATAAAGTTGTAAAATATTTATTAAAAAAGTATCCATTAAAATTTAAATAATTTTCAAACATATATTACATGAATTAAAAAATAATAATAATATAGATAATCCTTTAAGTACATGGCATAATTATATAAAAACATAATAATAATTTCAAATTAAAGAAAAATGATTTTGATAGAAGACTAACTACAATAAAAATCTATATATATATATATATATATATATTTTTTTTTATACAACCTAAATGTATATGTGTGTGAAACTCCTTAACCCCGTTACCCTTTCTCAAGCTCTCTAATTTTCTGCCATTCTCTAATTTTCTGCTACTATCATGGGTTGTATTTTGGGTAAGTCTTCGAAAAAGAAATCTCAACCATCCAACGAAGACAGTAGAAAGCAACCGCCACATGAAGTAGGCTTCAGCTTCCCAGGAAGCTCTGAAATCAAACTTTTGGTAAGCTATAAATCTTGATCCTTGAATTATTTAAATTTTCCATTATTCTTCTTGAAAATTTGGTAATAAATCTAAAAATTATACAAAAATGTATTCACTGGCACCAGGGAGCCAAGGGGGTCGAGGGGGCCCTGACCTTCCCCAAACTCTTTTAATGTAGCAGCTTTGCCCCCATACCAGATTTTTAAATTAGTTAGCTCTGTTTAACCAAGAGTCAAGAGATAAGTATCACAATTTTTTGTTCTAAGAAAAGATAAATTTTACATATTATTTGAAAGAAAAAAAAAAAACTAATAACTTAATTATGGACTCACGATAGTTTTTTTCTTTTTTTTCTTTTTTTTCTGTTCGGATTATTATTGGAAGTCTTACAGCACTTTTGGTGTTTTACATTAATTGAAAATCAATATTTTTGAGAGAATCTCAGCTAGTTAATCCATGGGTTTTATGAGTCAACTAGTTGCTCTTGTTGCAAAGTTTCAAAAGTTGATACACTCTGTTTTAAAAGTCATGAAACAGGGGAGTTTCACGCTAGCTCCCCTGTTTCATGACTTTAAAGTCATGTTGTTGGGGTCCAGTCTGGCTCCTTAGCGTCTCTTTTATCAGAGCTCCCCAATCACTCGGTACCAATCAGATGAATCTTCAGAAGATTCCTTCGTATTAGTACCTATTAAGAATGTGTAAAACTGAATTTCATACTCATTCAACATAATGATTACAAAGACTCTGTTCTCTTTATATATTTGTGCAGAGCAAGCGTGAAATGAGGAGATATAACTTCAGACTACGAATTTTTTTCAAAAGACTTGAACTTTGCCTCTTAATAAATTAATGTTTTTTTGTATAAGACATGAGATTATCTGTTGTTTTGTTGACAGTTGGCGGCTAGAACAAGCGACTTCCATGGCTATGCTGTTGCAGATATTCCAGCAGTTTTGCAGAGGAAGGGTGAATGGGATAAGTTCGTTCCAGCTTATGGTGGTGGCCTCACTAACTTAGGCACATCAATCTTATGCCAACGGTATGTTTCCTGTTATACGTTTTTTAGTCACCTGTTTTGTGGGTTGGAACATTCCCATAATTATGTTTGGAATAAAATTGATTAAGATATGAAATTAGACTCGTGTTCTCTTTGATGGCAATCCAGGACTGGTAGTTTTAAAATACTTATTTTATGAGAAGAGTGCCAGTGAGTTTGGAGGAGATAAAACAGCATTTTGTAGTAATCAGGTATTAGAGAGCTTGAGAAAGGAATCGAGCATCGATCGATCAAGCAAAGGCTTCAAATGAATGAAAACACTGAATTTTGAATTTCACTTAGAAAATTCCAGAAGTTGAATTTTCGCTTTATGAATTCAAATATCAGTATCATAACATATTCATGGATATACCTATGAATACAACAAAAAGATCTACTTTCTCAAAGTTCCTTTACTTATTTAGTCTTCCTGTACAATTAGTTTTAGTCTTTTAGATATTATCCTTCATTCCCACTTGACCAGTTGCATTCGTATTAATTGTGCGCTTATCTGAAATGCTAAACTTATAGGGTGTTGGGGAATTGGAAGGGTTGGAACTTGGAAGCGAAGGCTAAAGCCAGTGGAGCTTCTCAGCTAGTGGCGAAGGACTTGAAGGAGGAATTTTACCAGATTTTATTAGGTCTTTTGGTCTTCCAAGGAGGGTTTGATCAATGCTCAAGCAGGGCATATGAGACTTGGGTTTGATTGTTTCTTGTCTTATTGGTGAACAATTCTCTTGGATTTCTAAGTTGGGTCATTTGGGTTAATTGTATGACATGAGATTTATGTTTCTCTTTTTTTCATGCTTTCTTTCTTTTGTAAGACGTTACTGCCAATTGTTTTGTATGTTTTGTATATTTTACATTTTGCAGGCCTACCGTGATGCTCTTGAATGGTTAACTATTACACCTGATTGATTCACAAACCCCCACTAGTGTTGATGATTGATAAGGAACCAACCAAAGGCCTAGGTTTAGGTTTCTGTTATTGAACAACGAACCGTTGAGTTTATATTGAAAGTTAGAAAAGTGAAATGTGGTATCACATTGTGGATACTTTTATCGACAAACCCAGTCCGAAATTTCAAATAAGAGTAGAGTTATAATCGACCTTCCATGAGTGTTTTATCTTAGTCAATTCACAGGCTCTTCCCACTATTTTTGTGAAATATGTATGAATTTCACGATTAAGTCTTCCATTATAAACCTTAAGTGTTATGAGTCACATTAATTCTTTGTAGTTTAAAGGTGATTACAAATTAAACATAAAAAGTTTCAAATGAAATTATATACTTATAAAATATGTTTCAATTAAACCATAAATTTGTTACACTTAAGTTGGTATTGGAAACTATATAAACAAAACGATATTGTGTGATTTTTTTTTTTTTTTTTTTTGATAGAAGATATTGTGTGGTTTAAAGTGAAATAATGTTCATATATAATAAGTACATGTTATTTTCATACCAAGCAAATGGAAGCTTTGAATCTGAAACAAACAAGGTAAGGATATGTGTATGAAAACAATGTAAACACATGCTATTTTGTATTTATTATTCTCTTTATTAAAAGAGTCATGTTAACGGATGACTTTAGATAATTGTTAATAAATTATAATAGAAAAGTTTTGATACAATTTTTATGAAAAATTTAAAAAGCTGTCAAAGATTGGCCACATGGCGGTCAAGTTGGATATTAGTAAAGTATATGATCGAGTTGAGTGGGAGTTCTTTCGATAAATTATGCTCAAAATAGGGTTGCCATACCAATGGGTGGAATTGGTTATGGAAACGATGCAAACTGCTTCATGCTCAGTATTAATTAATGGGGAGCCAAGGGGACACATCATCCCAACTCAAGGGATAAAGCAAGGTGACCCTTTTTCCCTGTACCTCTTCCTTCTCTGTGCCAAGGGATTTTCTTCATTGTTATGACATGCTACTAGATTGAGTCAGTTGTATGCCATAGCTTCATGTAGAGGCGGAGTACAGGCTTCACATCTTCTCTTCGCTGATAATAGTCTTCTCTTTTGCGAAGCTACTCCTGGTGACCGTTAGAACCTTTTCAACATTCTGGCCTTATATGAAGTGGCTTAAGGGCAAACCATTAATAGACAAAAAACCTCTATTTTCTTTAGCTAAAATACAAAGCCATAGATGAGAGGTGTAATTAGAGAGATGTTGGAAGCACAGTTTATGGCAAATTATGAAAAATATTTAGGGTTGCCAATGGTGGATGGAAAGTCCAAAGTGAGTACCTTTAAGGAGTTGTAGGAGAGGGTCACAAAAAGGGTCATGGGATGTAAGGAGAAGCATATCTCAAAGACAAGGAGAGAAGAGCTAATCAAAACAGTAGCTCAAGCCATACCCACATACTCCATGAGTTTGTTCAAAATTTCTAAAACTATCTGTGATGGGATTAACTCAGCTCTCTCCAAGTACTGGTGGGGACAAACCCAGAATGAGAATAAAATACATTGGATTAATTGGGGTAGGTTGTGTGGCTCGAAGAAGAAAGGAGGAATGGACTTTCGAGATATCCATGCTTTCAACTTGGTCATGCTGGCCAAACAAGCGTGGCAACTGATTAAAGAGACACATTCTCTGTTTTACTGGATGTATAAGGCAAGGTACTTTCCTGTTGCTCTTTTATGGAAGCTAAACTAGGCTCGAACCAGCCCATGGTTTGGAAGAGCCTGCTGCAAGCTCGCGATATCATCAGGGAAGGGTCTGTATGAGAAGTGGGAAATGAGAGGTCCATTGGCATCAGGTCTCATAAGTGGCTACCACACCCTCCACATTTCAGAGACGGGGTTGACCAAGATTTAAGAGTATGTGACTTGATCAATGAGGCGACCCACCAATGGGACCGGAGTATCCTTATTGCCACCTTCACTCGAGCCATAGTGGAAGACATTCTGAGGATTAGAGTGGGCACATCAAACACAAGAGATAAGTTGACGTGGAAGGAAAATAAGTCCCGAGAGTTTACCGTGAAGACGGCATACCAAGTGGCTCTCCGGCTTAGCCACCTGCGCTCTGGGGAACGCACTTCTCCGCCTCTCAAGATCAACGTTTGTGGAAGAAGTTGTGGCGAAGCCACACACAAGAGTGAGGGGAGGGGGGGGCCAAGGCCCCACCAAAATTTTTAAAAATTATTTTATAGTTGGCCCCCCCTAATTTTGAAAAAAAATGTAGCATGTAAAAATTGAAGTTGGCCCCCCCTAATTTTGAGTCATTTCAATGGTGCTCTTAAAAGAAAGAGAAATTATATTAATATCATATAATTTAAGAGGTTTAACAAATTAAACTGTGTAGAAAATGATAAATTTTTGTACATGTCTAATAGAAGAAATACATGACTTCTATATACTCATTAAAATTTAGAAGATAATAAATTTTATTAATAAATTAATTTATGTGTGTGTATATGTAAAGGTTTGTCTTAACTAATATATTAGCACCACAGCTTAGCTCTTTCAAACCAAAATTTGTGGCCCCATCCTTGTATACCGCTTTAAGTTCAAGCATGTTCAAACACACCCGTGCGAGATTTTATAACAGGCAGAATCCTTACTTGAAGAATACCAGATACTAGCCCAGTCTCTCCCCAAAGGATGATGATTACGTTCACGTTGTTTTCATGCATGCTTTTGCATGGTTTGTTTTACTATAAAAATAAAAAATTAAAAAAATTTTTTTTTTTAAAAAAGCCTTGGAGGTTTCTGGAGCTATAGGTCCATTGTTTTCTCTGGGCCGTCCTGTGCTTGTAAGCCTCCTGGGCTAGGCTTCTTTTTGTTTTTGTTTTGTTTGTTTTTTTCTCCTGATTAATATACTTCTACCATTTCAGTAAAAAAAAAAATGTCAACAATATTTATTAATATTTTATCATTTTTTCGAATAAAATTTTTCTAAACATAACTTCTAAATTAATATTTTTAGAGTATTAGTTAACATTTTCCCTATTAAAATGAGTTTATAATTTGAATTAAAACGTTTTTTAAGTTATAGATTTTGATTTAAAATTTAGAAAAGTATGTGATTTAATTTTAAATATTAAATAAATTACAAGATTGAAAAATTATTTACTCTAAATTAAAATAATAATAAAACATCAAAAAAATTCTTCTATTTTAAATTTTTTTATAGTAGTTCATAAATAATGAATATTGTAGGGCCAATGGGCCCAAACGGTATATTGGGCCGGCCTAAGAGCTCTTATGGGGTTAAAAGCCCAACTTAACGGTATTGGAGGTTCAAGGACATAAAAAGATCTACCTGTGAAATAGAGTGACAGAAGAAAGAAGTTGCATCTAGACAGAACATCTTGAGGCATGATGTCCGAGGATGGTAACGTCTTCGGCCACAAGTAGTCGAGGACGAGAAGAATGATCTGGCAGTTCAAGGGCATTAACATTAAAGACCTTGAACGCAAAGTCTGAGAAACGAGGGTAAGAGATAAGGAAAAATGATATGAAATATTAAGGATAAAGCTGTTACCACCGCATTGAAGGCCCTATACCTACCTCTCTAACTGCATTAATGGTGAAGTGACGCCTGAGTATTGGAGTTCAGCTTTATACCTACCGCCAAAGACTTTGGTAAAAAGGAGTGATAAGACAAGTATATAGGAAAAGCACCTAATCCACGCGTGGAAGAAAGGAGGAGAAGGAGGAAGGCCTATAAAAGGCGAGGGAAGAAGAAAGAAAAGGGGGAGAGGAGAGAGAATTGTAAGAAAACTCCAAAGATTATCCTCGGCATTAATACATACGAGAATTTTCATTCACGTATAGATGTTATGCATGCGTTTGTGATCCATTTTAGCTTTCATGTTATCCAACGTAAATAAACCTAAATCTGAAGCTCACTCTCTATAAATTTATTATTTTAGGCCTTTTGGGCTGGTTCCCTTGGTGCAACTGAGGTCCAGCACCTTTTGTGTCCATATAAATATTATTCACTAAAAAAAAAAAAAAAAACAGATAAGAAGAAAGTGGTTCTCCAATATATTTATATTCCTAACCTTTTCCCGTTTTTAAATTTTGTTCCAACAAGAAAAGACGCGCAAAGAGCAAAGAAACAATGGCATTTTATGTTAGAATCTCAAAATAGTAAGGTCATTTACACACCTCTCTCAAAAGCCAATAGTACTTTTTTGTTGTTTCTTGAACCAACTTTCTCTCTCTTACTTTCGCCCCATGATCGGATTACGCGACTGCAACGCCATCAAAGCCACCGCAATAACAGCTATGCCGCCACGCCACCACTCCACCGACACACTAAATTCTTTCTAAGCCTTTTCTACTCCAACTCCGCCACTGCAGCTCAACCATAACCCGACTCCGACGAAGACTACTCCTCCTCCGACTTCTACAAGTCCCTCCCATTTCCATTTTTACCCTCTTCCATCAATACCTCACCCCTTGCTCTTCTCTCTACAAACCTCTCAGTTCAACTCTCTCTCTCTCTCTCTCTGAAGTTGTAAATTAGATTTGGGACTGAGGGTATTTTGGTTATTTTAAGTTTCTTTTTAAAGTCACGGTAGTAGATTAGATAGTTTTTTTTTTTTTAATTTTTTTATTAATGTAGATTAGATGGTTGAATGATAATCGTATGATTCGTATCTGTCTTTGTAATATAATGTCTATTTTGGTCATAATTTATAATATCCATTGTTTGTTATTCTCCATTTCTCCTATTTACACAAATAACGTTTTCTTTTTCTTTTTTTTTTCTTTTTTTTGAATAATTTCTTTTGGGGAATTAGATAAAGTATTTGGAAAGTGAGAATAGATTATTATAATTATTATAATTGTTTTGTTGTTGTTGAATATAAAATCTATGGGCTTTATGTTATATAAAAGTAAGCATAGATTTATGAATAATTTTATTCAAAATGAAAATATCATGGCTGGCTTGTCAATGTCACATTGTTGTTATTCAAAATCCTCAATGAAAACCTTTCTCCGTTTTTTTTTTTTATTCTCTGCTATAGTATTGAATGAAAGCCAAAGAATTTTATTATATCCGGTCCTTTAATATCATCCATTTATTTAGTTTTCCTTTTTTTTTTTTTTTTTCCCTTTGAATCTCCAAACTGACCAGTTTTTACGTTATGTACACAGACAATTTACTGTAATCCACCTTCTACCACATCATATCTTATCAACTCAATGTCATTAAATTGGTCACTCACCACGAGCTTGGTGCTTGGATGGCTATTTGTACCATTTTATTGTGAGTAACGCTAGACACGTAAAATAGTATAATTTGCGTTATAATTTCCCTACGTGACAAGTTGTGAGTAGTAAAAATATGATAATGGGTTCATGTAACAAGTTATGCTATTTTATGTGTTTTTAGCATTACTCTTTTGTCACCCATTTTTTGTTGTTGAGAAAAATCACATCTATTAATTAGTTTTTTACTTTCCTTCAGTTATTTTTGTACATTTTTTTTTTTTCCTGTAAAGGTATAAGCATGTAAGTGTGCTTTGATCAATCAAGTTCTATTGTTGTTTACTTTAAAATTTATTTTATTCTAGTTAATTTTTTGTTACCAAAACTTGAAAACAAAATTAATTATAAAATCAAAATTAAAGAAATATTGTTTAATTATATGGTCAATTTCTGAGTCAAGAGTTATTATCAAGAGTTAAACTTGCTAAGTCAGAAGTTGATTTCTATTTAATTTTTTTTTTATTATCATAAACTAACTCAGCAATTTTAAATAAGTTAGAGTCTTTTAATGGAATAGTGAACAAGAGACATGATATAATTTCTCCCAATAGACCCTATATCCCCTTTCCTCCCCTTTTCCTTCCTCAAATTGAATTTCAAGAGGTACAAGTTTATGATATGTCCTTGTTAGGTTCTAAATAATATTATCAACCAAAATAACAATCACACACAATAACATAAACATTTACGTGAAAAATCCTTTCTCCTTTGAGGGAAAAATCACAAACAAAGTCCAAATTAATTCACTATTATTTAATTAATTACAATATCTTCAAGCTTATGCCTAACTTGATATCCACCAAATACAATAATAAAACCTCTAGTGTATGTCTCATGGCTAAAAAAATTCTCCTTATTTTCTTTGTTAACTAATTATTTTTCTCAAAAGCAGCAACATTTTGCTCTTTTTTCTTCTTCGTGCATAGTTCTCCCTCAACTGTCTTCTCTCTATGCGGCACACACACTAATTCTACTTATGCAGCACACCCTTTATATAGTAGATACATAACCACCTACAACTTCTAATCCTTATGGAATCAAGGATTCTCATGAACATTCATTAATCAACAAACCAACTCCTAATTACAATGGGAGTAGCTTCTTGGCATGTCCCACACGCTCACTTAGTTGGCCTCTAATAGAATGTGGGCTGGACTTTGGTGCCATGCTCCCAATGGTCCTTGCATGTTATTCAAGCAAAATCCTTAATTGTGAGAAAGAATCGAACAGTATGCAGAGCATTTGTCTCTTTGTTTTACAAAATACTGAGGTATTGATGTGTTGTTTTTTGGTACACATGCCACTTTTTCATTGAAATGGCTAATTCCCTTCCAGAAAGACAATTGACTTAGATTGTGCAATGTCATATCTTATATGTGATATTGGCTTGTTTTGCTTGTTGAATGATAATGTAGTTGTTTAGGGAAAAAAAAAAACCCTTCCTGTCTGGTTTTTATTCTTCTTTATATTCTTTTAGTTTGAACTCCTTGTTATGCTCTTTTTCTTCCAATTGCAATTAATATCTTGTTGTTGATTTCCATGTCTCTGACCGCAAGCCTTCTTGGGATGAGTTCTGAAGAAAGTATTGTCTTTTTTCTCCCCAGAGCAAGGCATTGGAAGATTATTACAGGAAACAGAAAAATCTTCTTGAGTTGCTTTACATGATTACATCTGAAACATATAGTTGCTGCTTGCACTTCACATAAGGTCACGACAGGAATCGATCAGCTTTAGCTTAGTACGAATATTCTGTCCATGTTTGAATTACTTACTGTAATGAGTAATGTGAATCACATGATTGGCCTAGAGTTGCAGTTCTGACAATTGGCTTGTAATATAGTTTTTGCAATTTAGGAAACAACCTTGCTGAGCTTCTACCAATTACTTCTTTGTTTTTCTTTCCTTACTTGAGATAAGCGAAGAAAAAAAAAAAAAAAAAATTCACAACTGCATCCATATATGTTGAATTTGAACTTTTTCTTTTGAAAAAAAAATCAATTATAGGAGATTTTCTCGTAATCTACAGATAAAATAAAAATTATATTTATTATCTCACAAAAAAGACCAATCAAATAGGGACAATTTTATTTTGATAAATTTGTCACATATTTATTATTATTTATTTCCCTTTGTTTCTTTATCTTTTTTTTTTTTTTTTTTGGTCATTTTGTCATTGTCACCCACAGCCCCAATCACACTGTTACCCCACTACTAATTTATAGATTATCCATTATATGTCCTTTATCTCTGTTGCCTATTCCCAATATTGCCCCACTACCACAAACAGTCGAATGCTTTCTATATTATCACTCTGTACCAAAAAAAAACCTGAGACAGACAGAGACTCCCAAACCCCAAACACAATCACATATTCAAATTCAATTCATAATAATCCTCAGCAAAAAAAAGAAAAAAAAAAACACAATCAGTCAATAACAGATTTACAACACAAACATTATATCAATGTTATGTTATGTTTTGAAGTTTAAGGAGAGAAAAAAATACTTGTAAGGGCAGATCAGAATTTTGGGATGGAGGCTGGAGGCTGCAGCTGCAGGAGGTTGGGTAGATTAAGCTGCGGGAGGTGCTGAGGGTAGTGGCGGCGACGTGGTTCTGTGGCGGCTAAGGCTAGGCGGCGTAATGGTGGCCTGTGACGGCGTCATGCGGGGCTGACGGTCTGTGAGTGTCTCGGTCTCTGTCTCTCTCGACTCTCTCTCTCTCTCTCTCTTTTAATCGGTCTGTAGGGTTAATAGGTTTAAAAAAAAATTTGGGTTGGGCTTGTGGGGGCCAGTCAAGGTTGGGCTAGGGGGGCCCGGTAAGAGTTGGCTGGGCTTAGAATAATATATATAACCATTTTTTTGGGCCAGGGGACCGGGCCCCTTCTGGGTCCATCCCTGCTAGGTACAATGTAAGATTTTTGTTAAGTAAGCTCAATACCAATGAAAGGATGTTAGGATTTTGACGTAAGAAAAATTTTAGGTTGGAGAATGAAGGAGTAGAAATGCAGTTAAAAAGCACAAATAACTGTTCGTATTTGTGATGGATTCATTTTGCATTGGGAAAAAAAAGGAATTTAGCCGCAAAGACTGTCACTTCATTAGTATCTAATTAATTAATGTAGAAGCCTATCAGAATATGGAAATTTGTATGCTCCTGTTTGTTTATTTTTTCTTTTTATATTGTTTCCATGAGTGACAATGATTTTTATTATGATGGCCTCATTCACTCCCACTAGAAGCCCATGGTTGGTTGACACTGTGGTCATGGCTCGCTAGATGCATTTCTTTGGCAGGCTCGATGCTTGAATTGGCGATTATATGAGCAAATCATTCTGATTTTAAAAAGACATTGAAAATGGTGTATGAGCAGCAAACCACTGAATATGGCTACTATTGTACCCAATTTTTGCTTGCAATAAGTGAAAAGATCCTAGTTGAAGATAAATAAGCCAATCATGCAGCAAAAGAGAAGATGATGATACCGCTGATGCAGGGAAAGCTATATATAAGCCAATCATATGCAGAAATAATTAATTTTCTCTCTACTCATCCACTGATGTTTTAAGTTTCTCATCATTTATATTCAAACCAAAGTTACAAAACTAGTTGAACTCTAAAAGTCTCAGTGTTGTATAACTTCACATTCCAAGTCATAAGTCATTTCCAATAAGAATTATAACAAATATTACAAGGCCTGCTGATATGGTGTCGTTTTTTAAGAAAATGGTGAGAGACTATGGTCTCAAAAGCGTCAAAGCGTTTATGGTGGACCCTAAGAAGAAGGTGAAGGTTGTGAAGAGTAGTGAGAAGAAGAGGGAGACGTTACCCCAGAAGAGGGCGAGGAAGGAGAGAACACTTAAGCATATTAGATTGAGTTTAGTGAAGAAACCAAAACAAATGGTGTGTCGTGACTTCTGAGATCGTTTGTAATTTTATTTTAGCACACCTTGTTGGAATTTTTGCAAATGGTATGAAAATGGTGAATATTTATATCAGAGTTTATAATTTGTTCTTGATTATTTCTGTCCTTTTAATTTTGTCTTGCTAGAGATAAAAAGTTTTTGTCACATACGCAGTCATTGTTTTGCTTATTGCAAGCAAACTAAGCTTATTATTCAGCAAAAAAAGCAAACAAAGTTTATTAGGATTTTTAGTTCTTTTGTTGAACTATCTTAACTTCATTTGTAGAACCTACTGGAATGCACTTGGAACTGCATATGTTCACTCAAAATACTATTTTCTGGAGAACAAAGTTTCTCTCCAAACTAGTTTGGAGAGAAAATTTTCAAACATCTCATATATTTTTTTTTTTTTTTTTTATGAATTTTGAAAATCTAACCGTCGAATTTCATGTTCTTTATATTCTTAACATGCATATCAAATTTCGTTCAAATTGGATATTATTTACTATTCGATCAATAAACTTATTTTTTATACACAATTTTAGATTATAAAAATTTGAAATTTTAGCACTTGTTTGATGAGATAGTAATTGATCTTTAATCTTCTTGAAATCTTATATGCATGAAGAATATAATAAGAACATGCAATTTAACTGTTAGATTTTCAAAATTCACACTTAAAATAGAGATATAGAAGAAGTTTGCAAAGTTTCTCTCCAAATTAGTTTGCAAAGAAACTTTGTTCTTTTATGGAAGGGCTAATACTTTGTGATAGACACATTAGAGCATTCTCATCAAATGTTTCAAAAAAATGTCATTTTGACACACCAAACACCTATTTTATCATTTTATCATATCATTTTAGAATATCTCATTTATCAAATATTTTTATCCTTCAATTTTATATATTAAAATAATATTTACTGCACATTAAAATAATATATTAATTCCTCCCTATCATCATCATTATCATCAACAACAACCACAACAACGGCATAACCACCACTGCCGCAACAACGGCCACCAACAACCATTGCCGCAACAACGGCTATAGCCACTACCGACACAAACCCACATCCACCAACGCCACCTTAAAAAAAAAAAAAAAAAAAAAAAAAAAAAAAAAAAAAACACACACACACACACAACCAGAGAGATCGGCACAAACCCACATCCACCACCGACACAAACCCACATCCACATCCACCACCGGCACAAACTCACATCCACCAAATCAAACAAATCCACATCCCAAATCCTCCAAATCAATTATAAAATTAATTACAATTAACACTAAAATCATAAATTGAATCGGACATACACTAAGACATTTTGAATCGAACGCCTCCGTCGCCGTCGCTAAGGGAAGTTTTCACTTCCAACCACCGTGTCCTTCACACTGGAGTTCCTCTTCATTGCAAAGTGGGTCAGTGATCAATGGCGAGCCTAGGCGGTCTCTGTCTCTCGGCGTGGCAAGATCGGCGAAGGCGAGATCGGCATGGCGAGACAGCAATGAGAAAAAAGAGATCGGTGTGGCCAGAAAGAGAGATGTGTTGCAGATGGAGAGAGTAAGAGACATCTGATAGGAGGAAAGAGAAAAAACGGATTAAATAAGCCAAACAGTGTTTGGCATTAATGTCCATACCGTCTCATATTTGAGACGGTACTGTAGCATATCTCAAAAATTTGATAGATTTAGCACACCTCATGATACTCTGTTTTTGGTGTTTTGATGTGTCAAATGCCAAATATTTGACATTTGGCACATTTAACCTACCTGATGAGAGTGCTCTTAATGAAGAGTTTATTGGTACTCCATCGTTGTACCTTGCATTGGAATCTTGAAACCAAAACCAAATAGTATGGGCACTTTCCCAATATAGTATCCACTAAAGTGCTATAGTAGAACACCGAGTGTGGGACTCTTTCTCCCCTCTACCAAACCACTTTTTTCCCCCTTTTGCTTAGGGATTTTCTTCTGAAATCTCTCCTTTTTTGAATATAAATTTTTTGTACAATTTTTTGTGTATTACTCTATATTTTATCAATTACAAGAAGTAATATATGATAAGTTGTAATTAATAGAACAAAAAGTAGTACACAAAAAATGGTACAAAAATTTGTATTCCATTCTTTCCTCCTCCGTGTTTTCTCTTTCTTTTATGTTGTGTTTTCTTCCTCTTTGCCTTCTCTTCTCTAACAGTTGACTTTCCTCCTCTTTGTGGTTCCGTCATATTCTCTCATTTTGGTTCTTCCAACTTCTTTATTCTAAGGTTGAGCTAGTGGAATTTGGAAAGTGGGAGACTTGTCTTTTATGTGACCACATGTCTTAATTCAATTAGCCATTTGGGAGGTGCGATTGTTATTACCAATTTGTCCTTCCCTTAATGCACATTTACCATACTATATATATAGGCTTGTGTTCCCTAATCTCTACTATTAAGGCTCAAAGCCATTGGGTCTTGGGCTGACTTCTCTAAACTTCATTGGACTTGCGGCTTTGGGTTTTATGCTTGGGCCTGTGTTAGAAAAAAAGGGTGACAACAAAATGTCACTTCTATTATTGTATGCTTATTGCTACCACCTCGTTAGAGTATATTTTTAGGCATACATTTGATAGGCTACAATAAACCCTGTAATATAATATTTATTTCTATAGTTTAATTATTTAGTAGTTTAGTTATGTTTTTATTATAAGAAATAACAATTCCTTATGAATAACTATTTTTTAAAATGAAGAATAACTATTCATCACTAAAAGGGATGTAATAGTTTTTTTTTTAATACAAGATATAATTTTTTTTCTAATATAATCTAAGTGCATATGTGTATGAAGCTCTCTCTTGAAAACTTGAACTTCAGCCCTTGCCCCCATACCCCACAAGCATTTATACTCGTGGAGTGACCACCGCACCAAGGGTGCACGGTGGTAAAGAGATGTAATAGTTAGTTCTTAGTAGGTGTATTAACTTCTAAAATTAATATATTTTCAAATAAAACAATTTTTCATATGCACATAAAAATTATAAAAATAAAAAATCATAAAAAATAACTAATATCTCTTTCAAATTTAAAAAATATTATTTTTTAGGAAATATAATTATATGAGTAAGATATTTCCTAAAATATATCTTAAATTTGTTTTAAAATGTTTTCATTCAATTGTCTTCAGTGTTCTATTATTGTGTTGTTACCAAACAAATAAATAGTAATAAATATTACATACAGTGTCTTGTATTCCAAGGACAGAACCAAAATTCGAAGTTAAGGGGGGCCAAAGTATAAACCCAAAAAAGTTTATAAAAATCAAAACTAACATCTACTCAAGCTTTGTTGAATTTCATCACATTCATTAACATTATGATCTCATATTTTCACAACTTGGACCGAATACTAATTTAATCAGTGGTGATTTTTTGGAATTTTGTTTGAAAATTTTCATGAATTGAGACATCAACACTAGAGGCAATGTTGCATTATTAGCTTCAAATTATTTGTAATTTTTTTCTCTTTAAAAAAATCAAATATTATAGATAATTTTCCCATCATCAACAATTCAAGTAAAAGTTTCGTTATTTCCATATTATATAACTCTATCGTTTCAAAATTTAGTCCAAAAAATAAATCAAACAAACATACCCCACAAGCTACAACAACATTAATGTTAATAAAATATTTTCTAAAAATAGTTAATGATTCATAAAAATAAACCTACAAACAAGCATTAGTATCCACTACACACATTTGATCATAGTTTCCACAGGCTTCATATTTTTGAATCAATATGCAATGGGCAAAAGGATGTTGCAATTTTCGGTTTAGTTTTCATGGATTAAAATGTAAAGATTTTGAAGGAACGGGGCCAAAATATATTTTTTAGGGGAAATTTTTGTATATAGTGCTATATTTTTTTTTTCAAAATTGGAGGGGGAGGGGGAGGGGGGGGGCATGGCCCCCCTCTGCCCTAACATGGGTCCGCCCCTGTTGTATTCCTTATAATATCTATTCTTATTATTATGTAATTACTATTATAGTCTACTAAATGTTCCCTAAGTGTGTAAAAAACTAAAAACAGCCACGTGAATGTGTTGGCCTGTCAGGTAGATTAAATTAAGCTGGAACGTTTTTAACTAGGAACACAATGTTGTAGTGGGAACGTTTGTGTTTTTTATTTTCATTTCTTCCTTTGCCTTTTCCTATGACGCTCCAGTTTTAATTGAAAATGTTCATTATAATTGTGCAGAATTCTTTCGCAGTTTTGGACAACAAAAGTGATTCAACTTGGAAGATTAATCATCAAAGGAGTGAGTTACAGGAAATGTTTTTGTTTTAAAGGAAATGGAAATAAGCCTATTTATAGGAAATATTAGATTAGGCAATGAAAAATTAGCTGTTTGTATCAATTTTTCGTAAGTGAGTTTGTGGTTTGGGTAATTGATTGTGAGAAAAATTCTCTCAGTCGCCTTTTGCTGGTTAGTTTGGCCAAGAGTTTGATACTTTGATTGAAAGGAAATGTTGTAGCAAGCATTGAGAAGAAATCTGTAGGAAAATGTTAAACTTTAATTATATATATATATATACTTGACTTGACTAGGTGCTCGACTAAGATAGCTACTTTTTTTTTTTTTAATTTTTTAATTCGGCAAAAAAGAAAAAGAAAAAGAAAAAGAAAAAGAAAAAGAGATAGCTACTTTTTCAGAAAAGTCAAAAACGTTTGAGCCTTTTTTTTTTTTTTTTTTTTAATTTTTTTAACTTTGTAAGATTGCATTGATGAGGGCTAGCTATCTGCTTTTGCGCCAAAATATTATTTTAGTCAATACATTTTGGGCTACTAAGTAATTTTGGTTCTCGTCTCTCAAAAAAAAAAAAGTAATTTTGGTTTTCATTTTAATAGAATGGTAAATAAGTGATGTGTTACACTATGGTAACTGTATAATTTTTTCTTATTCTAGTAGTAATTAATATGATTATTGTTAATTTTAAGAGTTTGGCTTAGTAATTTCTAAAATCTCATGATATCCATAAGATCCTAAGTAAGAGTATGCATGGGTTAGATTAAGTAGTTTTTTCAACCCAACTCGTCGTGGTTAGTTAAAAAAAAAATCTAATCTAATCCAACCCAACCCATCACAGGGGTCTAACTTAGCTCAACCCTACCCAACCCACGTGGATCTAGTGGGTCAAGTTGGACCCATGGGTCGGATAGTTTTTTTTTCTAAATTATTATTATTATTATTATTAAATTGAGCATTAGAACAACAACACCATAAATAAGAGCAAATTTATAACTAAATAATCATGAACATAACACCAAATAAACACAAACTATGCAAGGAAAACTTAGGGTTTGAGTTTTATTTAGAAAGATGGGAAAACATACTAAATACCAAAATTATGTAATATATATTTTTAAAATTTAAATATATATTAAATATAGGTGGGTCGGGTCAGGTCGGGTCGAATTAGACGGATTTGTGAATCTTATGACCCGAACCTAACTCAACTCACCAACCCTTAAAAACCAACCCAACCTAGCAAGTTAGGTTGGATCGAGTCGGTTTCGGAAGGTTAGCGAGTTCGCTGCACACCCCTAATCTTGGGTTCGAGAGGACTGCAAACATTTAAAAAAATAGTCAGATATTTGAAAAGGTTTAAACACTCTCATTTGTCAAAAATAAAAATTTGATTCTTGTTACTTTTCATTTGAAGTAAATTTCGTCTCTACCATCAACTCACTAACAGAAAATGCATACGTGGTAAATGAATTGCACAGCATGCTCACTTCACACCTACATGGCTACTAAAAATAATAATAATAAATTATTTGACATTTAAAAAATACCAACATCAAAATTAATAAATAAATAAATTTCTTAATTTTAAAGATAGAAAAAAAAAAAGTTTCTCAATTCTTTCAAAACCTTTGTTTAGTTGCGAAGAAAATGAGGGGAAAACATAGACGACTCCATTGAAGTCCATCCAACTCCAACCCCAAAAAAAATCAAAACAATATTTATGAGGAGGCGATTTCGTTGTTCTTCAAGTTCAATAACAAGCTCTCTCTCTCCCCTGATATAAATCAAGTTACTTGTTGGTGATGATGAAGTGATTCAGCATATATCCGTAGTAAAAACAGTATATATATTTTTTCCTTCGTTTTTGTTTTTCTATCTTTAAATTTGAGAGGTTTTTTTTTTTTCATTTTGATGTTAACGTGGCATTTTTTAAAAGTTAAATAATTTTTTATATTATTTTAGTGGCTACTTAGGCCTGAAGTATGCCAACTGTGTAATTTATTTACTACCTAAACATTTTTTGTTAATGAGTTAACATAAGTTGAAAATAACAATTATCAAATTAACTGCTACCAAATTTATTGTAACTCCAAGATGTGGGGACCAAAATTATATTTTGACCTTACTTTATTTACCACTTGCTTGTAACCCGTGTTTACGCACAGAAACATTAAACAATGGTAGTGAAAAGAAATGAAAATCAATAAAAATTAAACTGTTGAAATTGCAAAATTCCTAAATTGATGCAAGCCAATTAGTATTCCAAATAAGAGAATCAAAACTAAATGAGAAGTTTGCGGGGAGGGAGAGAGAGAGAGAGAGAGAGAGAGAGAGAGAGAGAGAGAGAGAGAGAGAGAGAGAGAGAGAGAGAGAGAGAGAGAGTGATTAAAAAAATGAAAGAAAGAAAGAAACAAATCATAGACAATAATTGAACATAGAGAACTAATTACTTAGAGAGAATAATGGTGCAGTGAAGACAATATGCTTCTCTAAAACCCTTGAGTAATAACAATGTTACTTGCTTTGATTTTTTGCTCTAAAGTTTCGTAAAAAATTGTATGGTTTCCATTAAAGAGAGAGAATTCAAAGAATTTAGTTTTTGTGACAATCTAGTTTCTTCATTACAATGTTTATATAGTTATTTTTATAAAAACTCATTGGGTTTTGCATAGCATTTGTATAGTTTTTATATATAAACTCTTCGGGTTTTGCACTAATAATTGAAACAAAAATTAAAAAATTTAAATAGAACACGTAGCGCAAAATTGAGAATCCAATTAAAATCTATTTAGATTTATTATGAGTTTTGGCTTTATATATACACTAGTCGCTAACTTGTTAACCCATGCAATGCATGAGAAGAGCTACTAAATGAGTTTCAGTAAAAGAAAAAACCATTATTTTTGAGTTGGAGTAGTAAGCAAAAATGCATAAAATAAAATAAAAATGATATTGAAAGAAATAGCACATAGTTTTATCGGTTAGGCAAAAGAAAACAATATTGTTTTATTTTTTAGTTTTTTGTGAGAAAGAATAAGAGATGAAATCTTGTATCTTTAGTTTAGTTTGTGTCGTATATATAGATATATACAAAGTAAGTTGTAATATATATAACAATAGATGCCTATTAAAAGGTCATAACCTTTTAAATTAGATATACCAAAAGGTGTCTATTTAAAAGTCATAATCCTTCATATTGGATATACCAAAAGGTATCTATTGAAATGTCATAACTCTTCATAATATATATATATATATATGAAAGGTGCCTATTGAACGAAAATTGACCGAAAATGTATCTATTGAATAAAAATGTGTCTACTAACAAAAAAAATGTATATTTAATGAAAATGTGTATTTTCAAGGGTCATAATCATTTGTGTATAAATAGGGGTGTGGCTTGTTTCCAGTGAAAGTTTTCACTGGACACGTTGGATGGTGGACACCAGTGGAAATTTCCACTGAACATAAGCCTTACCCTATAAATAGTGGTTCATATTTATTTGGTAACTTTTTCTCAATTTCCTCTCTTTTATTTTTCTTAAAAATACAAAAATTTTGTGGATCTTCTCCAAAATTGCTATTTGTAAAATTCAATAAACTTGATTGTATATGTGGTTGTTACTTTGAAGTAGTTCGTTCATTGCCCTTTCAAAAAAAAAAAAAAAAATAGTTCGTTCATTGCCATAGACATTAATTATCCAATCATATTTTTGGCATTTCATTCAACTTTTCATAATTCGTTTCCTCTTTATTGTATGATTAGTTGATCAATAACTTCAATTTTTAAAAAATTAAAAATAAATAATTGTGGGTACCCTTGTAATTGCAGTCCAGAGTCGGAGTATATACATGGGAAAATTATTAAGTACTCCAAGAGTATTATTAATGTGTATTTTTTTCTCTCACATGAATGGTGGGTCTCACCATAAATTTAATTAGTGAGATCTATTATTCATGTGAGATGAAAAAATACACATTTATAATACTTTGAGAGTATACAATAATTTTCGACGGAGAAATTGTTGAAACCATCCCGTCGTCACTTTGACGTTCCTACTCAAGACTCTTCAACGGTCATCCTGCAAAATGAAATGATGCTTTAACTGGTCAAAATTCTATCGCTGAGTGAACTCCCTTTCTTTCTTTCTTTCTTTTTTTCCAAAATATTTTTTTAGTTCTAACTTTTTTACTGCCACTCCACTTTTGTCTGCCACTTAAACATTTATCTTTGTTCCATAGTTGAAGCCAATGTTAAATTTTCTTTTACTTTTCTGATATGAATCATCGGAGTGTGTGTCCTCGTTTTCTTTGTGGGTTTGCTTTCCTTCCGCTTCTTGTTTTTCATTTCATTCATCTGTTTACTTTGGGCAGGTTTTTTTTTTTTTAGTTGGTTGTTTTTTTGTTAAATATTGAAAAAGTCTAGGAATCAAACTATGCAACTATTTGTTTCGGTTTATATATATATATATATATATATATATATGTATCTATTTTTTTTTATACAAGATATAATTTCTGCTCTAGCCTAATCTAAGTGTATATGTGTGTGAAATTTCTTTTTGGAGACTTGAACTTCGGCTCTTACCCCTCTCACACCCCACAAGCATTTATATTTGTGGAGTGACCACCGTAACAAGGGTATATAATAATATATATATATATATATATATATGTATGTATATATGTATTTGCTTTTGGGTCAATGTTGGGTCTACGTTTATCATTAAAAGATAGCATTATCACAATTGTCTATTTTCGTGACGCTTTCTCTCTCTCATTTAATTTAAATTATTTATAATTTTTTTAAAATCTTTGTTATTTCTAGACCCCCCTTAACTTTGTCTTTCACCAATTTAGTCCTTAAATTTTGATAATGTAGCCATAAGATCCCTTTAGTTTTTTTTCCTTCCAATTTAAACTATTTTTGTACAAATCATTATTGGAAAAAAATAAAATAAAATGATGGGGTCTAATTGCAACAATAAAAGTTAGGAGGTTTATTGATATATTATCAAACTTTTATGTGTTGAATTGACTAAAATAAAAGTTAAGGGGTAAGGGGTCTATTTGTTATAGTACTAAAATTTATGTACTACATTAGTTAAAATAAAAGTTTAAAATGTATAAGCGCAACTACTCTAAAGTTAAACGGTTAAAGGGTATTAGGGCATTGTCTGTTCTAATGACATCTTTTTCCACAAGAGGCAATCGATTCCTCTCAATTATCAATTCATTATAATAAAAGAAATTATTTTAGTTATCCAAGTGCTGAGCGGCTCCACTTTTAAAAGCTTTTGGGCTGTGATAGTTTCAAGCATCTACATTGGTGGAGCTATAAATTTAGCTATTTAGTACTACAAAAAATTATTTTATCTATTTTACTTTTTCATTTTACAAAACATCCAACATCAATGGTTTTATTTTAACTTTCAATATAATAAAATAATATAAATAATACAATAAAATAATATATTCACTATAATAAAAAATCATCACAACCACTATTGCAGTGGGTTTAGCCTTCTATTTTTCTTCCAATTTGAAGTCCACACTAACACACAACTTTGCCCAAAAAAAAAAAAATCAAAAAAGTTCACAAAATTCCAATTTACAAAACCCATAAACAACCAACATACCAAATCTGAAAACTGAAGAGAGTTGAGAGTCATTAGCTAAAAAATGGCGTGCGAGGGAGGAAAAAAAAAAAAAAAAGAAAAGAAAAGAAAAAAAAAGAAAGATGAGAGCGTGCAAGGGAGAAAGAGAGATGGAGGTGTAATAAAATACAATTTCTTCCTTTAGCTTTTTGCTACAGTACACAGCCATCTATAGCTGTGCACTGTAGTACGAAGCTAAATTTTTTTAGCTATGGCACCATTGCAGCATCCTTTTTAGTATTAGTGGTGCTAAAAATAACAACATAAATTTTTAGTACCATCAATACTAATGCTCTTACCTATTCCACATTAACCGCATACACTCCTCTAATAGGCAACAAAAAACAAAAAACCATTAAATAATCTCCAGTCAGCTATCTCAATTCCTCAGCTACTAAATTCCTTCTTCTCTACCTCCATTTAAAAAGAAAGAAAGAAAGAAAGAAGACCTTCAATCTCCCCCCAATAAATTTCCCCTATTAAAATGCCAACATAGAAAATGATTTATTCTGGTAAGTGGGAAGTGTTTTTTTTTTTTTTTTTTTTTTTTTTTTTTTTTTTTTTTTTTGATGAACTAAGTGGGAAGCGTTTGATTGGTAAGTTTACAACTCACTTTCTGTATCGAATAATAAGTTGAAATTACAATTCCGTTTGAGTGCAATGATGAGTACGGTGACTAGAAATTTTCAAAGAGTTAAAGGTTTTGTACAGAAACTTCCATGATAATGCAACAAAAAAAGCATCAATATGGCACTTAAAAAATTCAATGACTTGCTGTCACACCTAAAGCAAGCCACTTTTAAAGTCTTCTCTTGCTTGCATGCACCCTCTTCCAAATTTTTCATACACTTTCATAACAACCATTACATAGTTTTCTTTCTCCTCCCTTCAAATCTTTACAACAGTCTGCTCATAAAATCCTGATGGCTCTTGTGAAAGGAGCCTCATCTTCCTCTTTCACCCACCAACCCAAGAACTTTGATGTCTTTTTGAGTTTTAGTGGTCAAGATACCCGTTATGGTTTTACTAGCCATTTGTATGGGGCTTTGCGTTTGAAGGGTATTCACACCTTTATTGATGATATGCTCCCAAAAGGAGAAAAAATTTCTGCAAAGCTTCTCAAAACCATTGAGAACTCAACAATGTCAATTATTGTATTTTCTGAAAATTATGCATTCTCCACCTGGTGTTTAGATGAACTTGCCAAGATTGTTGAGTGTAAGAGGAATGACCAAGTACGACCAGTTTTTTACAAGGTGAACCCATCAGAAATACGTAATCAAAATGGAAAGTTCGGGAAAGCTCTAGCTAAACATGAAAAAAACATTAAGGACAACAAGAAGATACAAAGATGGAAAAACGCTCTCCGAGAAGTAGCCAATTTATCAGGTTGGCATTACGAGCATAGGTCTGTATTTAAGGGTGCTCAATATGTTGTCCACCCTAACTTAAAAAAATGATAATAAAATATATAAATAAATACATACATACATATATACATACATATGTATAAATATATATATATATATATATATAATTTTTGCAAACCCCAATCACATACCAGCTCAACCTAAAACCAAACAACACAGATCACAAATCTTTCTCTCTCTCTCTAATATGATCTTTGATCTCATTCTTATGAATACCATCTCATCTCTCTTCTCTACTAACTATGTCAGTACCTCAGACTCTAAAAGTAAAGAGTAGGTGTTTGTGAGTTGTGAGTATCTCTCTCTTTATTGTAAATTTAAATTGTGTGTGTGTGTGTGTGTGTGTGTGTGATATTGATTGTGCACATTACTTTTATTTTTTATTTGTTATAATGTTATTTGTGTGAATTGTGATGTGTGTGAATGTGTGTGTGTATAGTATAATTAAGAAATACAAAGGGTTTGTTACATATGTGTGTATTGTTAGCATGTTATAATAACTTTTTGTTATAAAGTCAGTGATTCAAGAAAAAAAAGTAGTAATGTTAGTGATTGTTTAAGCAAATAAACATTTAGTGTATTATATATGTATGGGATGAGTGTGGCTGTGTGGATCAGTAATAATTAATTCAATGTGAGCGGGTTGAGTTTTGTCATTTAGTTTAAAATATTGTTATAAAAACAATGACAAATAGATAATGATAATTGCATAAAAAAAAAATACAAACTTAACAAAATAAAATGATCACACCTACTCATATTGTCAATAGATAATGACAACTTATAATGAACTATCACGTAAAAATTTTAAAATATAAAAACTCATAGAAGGCAATTGTAAACTTCATGTTTTTTATGTGTGTGTGTGTGTGTGTTTGTGTGTCGATAACTCTATAAATTCAAGTTCTACTTTTATTAAATTTTGTTTAATTTAAGTTTCTTGATGCTCTGAAAAAAATTCCAAGTGCTGCCACTATATATTCATTGACAATTCTTGTACTTTTTAGGAGCTTGTGGTTTAATTTTTGGCCAAATTATGATTTTTTTTGGTATCTTCTACCATAGAATTTAGCTCAAAATCTCCAAAAAAAAAAAAAAAAAGTTAGCTCGAAATGGTAGAAGATTATTATTATTATTATTATTTTGAGAATTGGTTGAAAGAATAATTTAAACGTTTATTATTATTATTATTATTATTATTATTATTATTATTATTATTATTATTATTATTATTATTATTATTATTATTATTATTATTATTATTATTTTGAGAATTTGGTTGAAAGAATAATTTAAACGTACATTACCTTACCAATTAAATAGGAGTTCAGCTCACATATTATTCGTTTAAAATGACTTTGAAAACTTCCTCAATAATTTATTTTTGGGTAAATTACGTATTTGGTCCCTATCTTTTACACCATATTTCAATTTGGTCTCTAACATTTCAATTGTGTAAATTTGGCCCCTAACCTTTCATTGTCGTGTCAATTTAGTTCCCACCGTTATTTCTTGGATAGAAATTGCTGACGTGGCTAACGACCAAAATAAAAAATTAGTTTATTGCAGAGGATGCTTGGTCAAAACGTACACCATGTGAGCCTAAAAATAAAGTGGGAGTTTCCACGTGGCATGCACCAAGTCCAAAGGTATCTTTTCCAAAGGCAAATATCAGGTTTCCAAGTCTACTAGGGTTTTGTTGACATAAAACACGAGCTTTTGCATGTTGTTTTGAGCTTTGAGTAACACTCTGCTCACCGCATGCTTAGACATAGCTAGATACATGTATAAGTCTTCGCCAAGCTCTATACTAGACAAATTTGGTGGGTGAGCAAGATAGTGCTTCAGGCTTTGGAAAGCGCTGTCACATTCCTTGGTTCAATGAAATTCCTTCCACTTCCTCAACAACTGGAAAAAAAAAAAGGGCAACATCTGTCAGTTGACTTGGATACAAACTAATTCAGAGCTGCTATCATTCCTGTAAGCCACTATACTTCCTTTGGGTTCCTCGGTGGACTGAGCTATTGGATTGCGTTGATCTGGTCGAGGTTAACCTCGATTCCTTGGTAAGTTATCAAGTAACCAAGGAACTTTCCGAATCCTACCCTGAACACACACTTAGCAACATTAAGGCACAATCTGTGGTGCCTCAATATCTCAAACATTTCGGTAGAATTCGGCATGTGCTTCTCCGCCTTCTTACTCTTAACTACTATGTCATCAATATATACTTCCACTGTTTTACCGATTTGCAGCCTAAACATCCATGTAACCATTCGTTGGTAAGTCGCCGCAACATTCGTTAGACCAAATGGCATAACCATGTAATGGTAATTACCTTCTAGTGGTATCATTGGAAGGCATCTAGAAAATTCAACCTTGGATGGTCGTATGTGGCATCCACCAACTGGTCAATCTTCTAGACAAGGAACGGGTCATTGGGACATGCTCTGTTTAAATCTGTAAAATAGATGCAGACCCTTCACTTATCATTCTTCTTTTTCACCACCATCGTGTTGGCTAGCCAATCCAAGAAGAACACTTCTCTTATAGCCTCGGCATGTTTCAACTTCTCCACTTCCTCCTTTACGGCTTCCATGTGAGGTTTGGCCGACATCCTAGACTTTTGCTTCTTAAGGGAATATAAAGGGTCCACGTTTAGTCTATAAACTATGAACTCTGGATTTACCCTAAGCACCCTGTATGGGCTCCATGCAAAGAAATCTAAGTTTTAGACCAATGACAATAGTAACTTCACCAGATCCTCAGTTGGAAGGCTCTTACCCACCCGAAAGTATCTGTCATCATAGGGTAAAATGCGGACTTCATCCAATTCGTCTACACTATCAGCCCCATTGGAATGCTCGAGGCTCTATGACTGCTATAAAGGGTCTGACTCTAATTTCTCCTTCTACTTGATTTCATCATTGATCACGGCCACTAAGCATTGCCAAGCTACATTCTGATATCCCCTCACCACTACTATCCCATGCTCGATAGGGAACTCCACCTTTAAGTGCAATGTGGACGACGCGGCCCCCATGGCATGGATCCAAGGTCACGCCAAGATTGCTGTGTACGGCAAGAAAGCATGAACTACTATGAAATATACCATCACCTTTTTCCCTTCTATCACTACGGGGAGCTTGATCTGTCCTGCAAGTATCACCATCTTCCAGTCAAATCCCACTAACGGGGTATCATACTTGGTAAGGTCCTCAACTTTCAAACCCAACCCCTTATATAGATTGGGATACATGATCTCTGCCTTCTCCCTTAGTTAATCATAACTCTTTTCATAAGGAACCCTCAATCCTAATGGTCACGACCAATGCCTCGTCATGCAATTGTGTCATTCCTTCAAGGTCATCATCATTAAAAGCTATCTTTTCCTTCTTCGACTTGAGCTTTTTCCTAAGGTAGTCAATTGCATCTGAATCCTAATGGAAAGTAATTCTGAGTATCCCCCTTTGGCGATTAGTGCTCACTCTGATTGATGCGACGTGTATGACTTCGATTATGTCGAGGGGAAGTGGCATTGCTCCTCCTCATCTTCCTGACGCCTGACCTGTAGCACTACCCCTTGACCGACCACATACTTCCTCAAATGCCTCGCTTTGACCAACTAATCCAAGTATTTCTTGAACATTCTACACTACTCAATAGTATGCCCATTTTTTCAGTGATAAGTGCAGTACATGTTCTGGTTCCTCTTGGCTAGATCTCTACTTATTTTACCAAGCCAGCGAAAATATGACTCATGCTTGATCTTCACCAAAAATTTATGCACAGGCTCTTTGAAAGCGACATTCACTTCTTCTGCTCAGCTAACGAGGTTATGTCCCCCAGTCTCCCTTCTAGGCCTTTGTTGAAAGCCCCTAATCTAGGATTCCTTCTAGTATTGAAACACAGCAAAGGCCTTCCCTTTATTTTGTAGCATGTCATCCTCCAGTCTCTTATGTTCTTCTATGCGCCTCATCAGCTGGTGCATGTTCTCAAGAGGTTACATGGTCAAGGATTCCCTTAGCTCGGAATGAAGGGGTAGCCCTAGTTTGAAAGTGCTTGGGGCCACATGTTTGTTATCTCCCCTAGTTTCATTATACAACTCCCAATACCTATCCGAGTAGGACTAGAAAGTCTCCCCACTCCCCATGGCCAGCATAGTAGACCATTATTCTGAGAATAGAGAGCCATAAGTTGGGTAAAATGGCTTATGTGCTCCACTAGATCCGTCTTGCCATTGTAACAAGTGAACAGTGAGCGAGTGAAGTGTCTTAGCATCTCGGTGCATTCGATTTCCTCTAAAAAAGGTGACTAGACTATCCTCTTTAATGCTTGGGTCTTGGCATTCATGGCTGCGTTTAGGCATCCATCCCTTTCTCTCCTTAGTGATATTGAATTTCTATCTCTAGACTCAGTTAACCTATCCCTAGACAACCGAGAGTGACTTTGGTGCGATGATCTCCCAGTATAACTCCTTCCCGAGCCATGGTCGTGGGACAATCCCTCAGGGGACCTTCTTCAGCGCCTGCTCCTAGCGTCCAACTTCAGCTCCCTACCCAGCCGTCATAGATTTTCCAATTCGCAGTCCTAGTTGCTCTAGTAAGAACCCTCTGGCACATATGCAACTATCCTTTCTCTTGTAGATGATGTTGCACGTGAGTCATCTTGAGTCTTATGTCCATTGTGGTCGTGGCGCTCTCTCCTATGCTCTTGCTCTTCCAACCTAAGGGCCAGAGATGAGGCCTTAGATTGGTTTCCAACCTCCCATTCCTACCTCTATTTCCCTATTTATATCCTTCTCTTAGTGGGATTGTCATGATGAGAGAATATTTAACATGTTAGTAGGTCCTTCCATATCGTATCACTGGTCAGAGGGGACCCACCACATGTAGTAAACATGACTCCCTAGTAACTCATGTCTGACGTTGGTTATTGCTCGATAGGCAGATTTCCCCAAGGCATTCTCTTGTTCTTGTACTTTCTAATGTGCTTGGATAACTTCCAACTGCTCAACAATATGGACCCGTATTGGGCCGGGGTTGTCCTAATGTAAGTAGGGTCTAACACAGGTCGAGGACCGGCCCACCATTCCTGGTCCATACAAGCACCATTGCATTTTTTTTTGGTTTATAGTATATTCACCTTTTTTCTTGTATTCTTTAAATTATTCTTATATAAAATAAATTAATTATTTGCCTAACAATTGATCCAGTGATACAATTGTTGAACCAATGACCACCACACCACTTAATGATTTAATGCTTGATATGTTTGGATAACTATGCCTAAAAGTATGGGTTTTCATAAACCTATTCGAACAACCGAAACCAATTGGAATTGATGCAACCGCACCGAAAAATGGATTGACCAATGGAGCTGAACTTGGCGAGTGGAGACTGGGGCTATCTCCAATGATGATCCAGTGAAGTAGTCAGAGGTGAAATCCCAAAATCAATGCAAACCAAAGCCGACCAACGTCTACATATATATATATATATATATATATTAACATATCCCTCTCTCCACCCCCCCTCTCTCATTTCACTCAATATTCATAAATACCTCTCTCTCTCTCTCTCTCTCTCTCTCTCTCTCTCTCTCTCCCCCCCCCCCTCGGCCTACTGCATAAACCCCAAAGACCCAAACCCTAGCTAGTATCTACCACTATTTCCGGTCGTCAATCCGATAAAATTTACCATAGTATCTTCAACTCATTCAAATCGCCAATCTTCAGCCCATTGGTTGGTTCCTTAATCTTCGGTTAGATTTTAGATCTCTAACCTTGTTTAGTTTGGTTTTTTGTGGGATTTGATGTTTAGATCTCAGGTTTTGATTTTTTGTGGGTTTTGATTTTGAGTTTTGAATCATTGGAGATTTTGTGGGTTTGTGAGTTGTAGTGATTGTTATAGTATGAAAATTTTAAACTTGAAGAATTGCCCGCTCTGATGGAAAAAAACCACATTGCTACAGGTCGAAAAGCTGACCTCAAGCAATTTATAATGGTGCTAGCTATGGGGAAACCGACCCCATTAGTTTGATGAAAAAATTGGGCAATAGTGCTAAGACTCAACTAAGATAATCTGTGATTAACATATAGAAAGGTATTTTTGGTTGATTTCAAGGACAACCAGGCCTCCTAAGAAAGTTGGGAAGAACAGAGATGAGTAAGAGAGACAAGTGTAGTATTTTTAACATTCATTCTTCAATGCCTTCTCTTCTTATTACAATCAGACTTATTCCCTCAAGCTCAACTACTGTAATTAACTCTACTATAACTAATTTTGATCCCCCTGCTAGTTGGCTTAGGTAACTAACTAACTACCTACAACTTCCAAGCCATGTGCTTAATACAATACCAGCATAAGCCAAAAGTACAATTCCCATCCCATCTAACTATTATGTCAATCAAAAAACTTGGCAACTATTACAAAACTACAACCTATAGCCCTAAAAACAACCAAACCAACCGAACCAACACCCATACCTAAAAGCCTAAAAATAATTTCCTAACAAAACAAAAATGCTAACATAAGGATAGTTATTTTATATATTAGTACATGTCGCTTACTTTAATTGTCACTATTTCAAATGTAATGCACACGCAAAACATCTTAAATATGGTTTATCTTCATATTTCTATTTTCTAGTCTAACTCATTATGTTTTTTTAATGTTGTGTGAATGACAGTTGTAACGAGTTCAAATTTATTCAAGAAATTGTTGAAGAGATCTCAAGTTCTAAATTAAATTGCACGCCATTATTTGTTGCTCAATACCCTGTGGGAATAAATTGTCGTGTAAAGACCATTCTTTTAGATATTGAATCAAATGATGCTCACATGATAGGGATTTATGGTCCTGGTGGAATAGGAAAGACAACAATCGTAAAAGCTATTTTCAACCAAATTTGTGATCATTTTGATGGATTTTGTTATCTAGAAAATTTTAGAGAAAAATCAAGGATAACTGATGGTGTAATTGAACTACAAGAGACACTTCTTTCTAAGATCTTAAAGGATACAAATTTAAAGGTGGGTAACAAATATAGAGGAATCAATATGATAAAGGAAAGACTTTCTTCTATAAAGATTCTTTTAGTTCTCGATGATGTGGATAAATGGGTCCAAATTGAAAATTTGCTTGGAGGATGTGATTGGTTTGCTTCTGGAAGCAAAATCATTATAACAACAAGAGACAAACACTTAGTAGCTACTCTTGGAAAATGTTTTTCAACATACGAGGTTAGGGAATTAAATCAAGATGAAGCTCTTGAACTCTTTAGTATGCATGCCTTCCAAAGCAACAAACCCAAAAAAGATTATTTGGAACTTGCAAATCAAGTTATACAATATACCAAGGGACTTCCATTAGCTCTAGTAATAATGGGTGCTGATTTGTGTGGAAGACCTAAAATTGAGTGGAAAAGTGCAATAGATAAGTATAAAAGAATTCCCAACAAAGAAATTCAAAAGGTACTTGAAATAAGTTATGAAGAATTGGATGAAACTGAACAAGATATTTTCCTCGATATTGCATGTTTCTTTAAGGGATTTCCAAAGAAGTATGTCATGGATATACTTGATTCTTGCGATTTAAATCCAACTTATGGAATTCAAAAACTTATTGAGAAGTGTCTAATAAGTGTTGATCAATATGACAAATTGTTAATGAATGACTTTCTACAAGAAATGGGTAAGGACATTGTTCGACGCGAATCACCACAACTACCTGGAGAGCGTAGTAGGCTATGGTGTTACCAGGATGTTCTTGATGTACTATCTGAAAATACGGTATGCATCATTTTAATTCATTTTTCAAATGGCATATGTAGTGATTGTTTTTTCTTCCATTGAAGTGTGGAAGAAAATTTAAGTTATTTAATTTTTGTTTAAATTTACTATCACTATAATTCCTATTGTGTAGTGTGATTCACCTAATAATTTGTCTATTTAGGGGTCGGAAAAAATTCGAGGCATAATGATATGCTCACCTGAGTCATCAAAGATTCAGTTAGAGCCTAAATGTCTTGAAAAGATGAAAAATCTCAAGTTCCTTATGGTTAGTAACATAGATATTTGTGGAGATCTTAAATATCTTCCCAACGGATTAAGAGTGCTTGATTGGGGTGGATTTCCTTTATCTTCCTTACCATTCAATTTTCATCCTCAAAAACTCACTGTACTTAACATGCCAAAAAGTCGGATGATATTGTACAAGCTTCTCGAGGTATAATTTTTATTTTTTTTTATTTTTTTTTTTATAAATGATTATACCTCATCAATTATTTAAAATATATTTTAACATTTGTTGAAGATATTTTTTATTCATTTATTTTTCTACAGAGGATACAATGTAAAAGCTTGACACATATGAATTTCCAATCATGTCAATACATTAGGGAATTGCCTGACTTATCATTCGCCACCCCAAACATAAAGCAATTGAATCTCCGTGAATGTATAAAATTAGTCAAGGTTCATGACTCTAATGGATGTCTTGATAAGCTTGAAAGTTGGAACCTCACAGGGTGCATTGAACTTCAAATTCTTCCAAGCTGCATCATGATGACATCTCTTAAATTTTTAATTCTTTATGAGTGCAAAATGGTTAAGAGGTTCCCTGATATTCCACAAGAAATGGAAAATTTAAAGTTTCTAAGTTTGGCATACACTGCCATTAAAGAGCTTCCTTCATCATTTGGGAATCTCATTGGGATTGAGCGATTGGATATAGGTTCCTATTTTTGTTTATGTCATCTTCCAAGTAGCATCTGTAAATTGCAATGTCTTCACAAACTCGTTCTTCATGGCAATGTCCAATTTCCAATGGACGTGGAGAGTGGTAGACAAGCACTATGCAATTCTTTTGGTGGCTTTTCAAAAAATCTGATGTTGAATTTTTTAAAATATTTGACTTCTTATTTCTACATGCCAGAGAAATGTTTATCATCAGAGAGTGAAAATTTGAACCTCCGAGATGGCATTATGAGATTCAATGGATTAAATTTTCTTCTAATTCAAGATTTCAAGTACCTTAAGAAAATTCCGAAGCTTCCAAAAAGTATAAGATCTGTGCATGCATCAAACTGCATCTCGTTGAAATCACAATCATTAAGAAAATTATTTCTTCAGGTACCTCTCTCTCTCTCTCTCTTAAAGTTATAAAGAAACAATTTTGGTTACATTACAAATACATACTTTACCAGATTTAGTAAACTTCCAATTCTCAAGTTTTCTAATTGCATGCAGTTTGGAAGAAATTTAAGGCTTCCACCAAATATGAAATGTTCATGTGTGAAAGGCAACGTCTTAGTGGATTCACATTCACATCAAATTAATTACTCTTCTCGGCTCCCCCTCTCCAAGTTAGTCCTAATTGAAGAAGAGTTACGTCCAACCCTAGATGCTTATTTGACTGATTTTGGAGAAAGATATAATATTATAGTGGCAAAAAAGAAGATTCCAAAGTGGTTCAACCATCAAAGCATTGAAAGTTCCATATCATTCTGGGTTGGTCCAGAATTTCCAACATTTGCCTTTTGTGTTGCTTTTCATCTAGTCCCATTAAAGGACAGCTATGCTAATAATGATAAGCGCAATTCTCTTCGTGATGATATAATCAGTTGGATTTGTGTTGTCAACATTTCCATAAATCATCATGAGCAACCTTTCATGCCGCAACCTATTTTTCAGTGTCTGAAGTGTGATCATTTGTGGTTTTATGGTGTACCTCATAGCCAATTACAACAAAAATTTGGGGACTTGATGCAAGGTGATTGGAATCATGTTGAGGTTTCATGTAAAATCTCTCATTGGACAAGTGAATTCGGAAATTTTGCTCCTGTCATTGCAGGTATGGGGGCACATGTGGAATGCATTAGTCCTCCTCAAAATTCCATTATCATCCATAACAAGTCTCAAAATGTTGATGACAACTCTGACATCGCACCTTTACTACCTCTTGTCTCCACTTTCGATGGTTCACATATGAACCATGTGAATCTCAACAAACGCAGACGCCGGAGAACCTTAACTCCCTCTAATCCTTGATGAAAAAAGGTGTCATTCCTACACATCTGATTCAAGGCTTCCAATGGATATAGCTAATGGGTTTGGCTTAATTTTGGGTTTTCTAAATTTGGGTATTGACTCAACCGATGGTGATGTGTTTGATTTGGTTCTTCTTCAATGGCCCATCCATCCATAAAAAATGACACCATCTTCAATCCATAGCCACCATTAAAGAAACTGAGAATCTCTCAATCAAAGTTTGAAAAAATATGCCCAGGTACTATTATTCCTTTGAAACTATGTTCCTTTGCATCATCTTTATTCAATTTCTTTTACGTTGTGAAATGCTAGAGTATGTCTCCCTCTTTTGCTTTGTTTGATTTGCATCTTTGGTGGTATTTGTCACTTCCCATTCTTTCTCTTACTAATTCAATTTGAGAGAACATTAAAACAAAGAAAAAGCAGAATAGATGGTTATTTGATTTGTTGTTGAATTCAATTTCTTGTAATGGTTTTCAAAATTACTTGAGAAAAATGCATTAAATTTATCAAGTTAATGGACGAGTAAAATCAAAAGGTCTATGTAACCCGTGCGTATGAATTGTTGTGGTGCTATTGATGTTAGCTTGGTTTATAAAACATATAGGATATTAATTTAATCAGGACATTTGGAATTATTAAATAGTTTTTTCTTGCAATTTTAATGATATTAGTTAGGCTAAGTTTCTCATTGCACTACCATTAAGTACATAATTTTGAAAATCACTATTGGATACTACATATACAATATCAATTCACAATCATTGTCCGTGAAATTATACTAAATACAACACAAAATAAAAGAATAAACCGGTCAAATAATATATCTTAAATTGAATGGGGATAGGTACATAAGGTTGTTCAGCTCAATTATAATTTGTTACTTTCAAGATCCTCGCATACAAAATATTCGAATAGAAACAGTATAAAAAGTATGCTCATTAGTTCAAAGAAAAAATAACAGCAAAAATTTAAACAATTTAATTTGTATGGAAAGCTAACAAAAGCAAAATTCAATTTTGAATCTAATTAAATTTTTTCTAAGCATTGGTTATATATATATATATATATATATGAATGAATGATATATATATATATATATATATATATATGAAAGATGGTTTTATACTGAACTCCTTGTTTTCTATATTGAATTTACTCATTTGGCACAAAATTTAAAAACTTAGATTAGATAGGACACGTAGCCAGTGGCGGCTCTAGGAATTTTGTTCAGGGTGTTCCTATTCTACTTTGAAAAATTTTTGGGACATTTGGGTCTATTTCTGGTCGTTTTGGTAAGTACGAGCCGAAATTCAAGGTTTGCCCGGCATAAAGTTTGTGCTTAAAAAAAATTTTCTTAAAATCAAAACAAATTTGCATTTTGTACACCGAAAAACCTCAAAAGGAAAAAAAAAAAATGAAAAGAAAAAAAATGAACAAAGGTATCTATACAATAAACTATAAGTTCATTTAAAATATTAATAAAATTGTTAATTATTGTTGTTTAGTTGTTTCATTAATTTGTTTGTCTTTTATAAATTATAATTTGTTGTATTGTTGTTTCATTAATTATTGAATTATTATTAATTGTTGTTTAGCTTAACATAATTTAATTTGTTTATCTTTTATAATGTATTAGTTAATTAAATTATTAATTATTGGTGTTTAGTTGCTTCATTAATTTTTTTTACTAACTACTAGCAGTCTAGCACACACTCCACTGTACATTAGCACACACTAGCACACACCTCATGTTTGCAAACACCCCTGCCTTTGCATGCTTTTACTTTCCCAATTCAAATATCCCACTCCTGACCCCACACCACTATGACTAAAATAATCCAAGTAAATATAGAATTGTATCTTTCAAATGTATTTTTTTTATATCATAACTTTCATAAAATAAATAAAAAATAAGAAATCCTAAGCAAACATCATAAATAAAACATATAGCAATATCATGTTTGATCTACTAATTATCAAAAAGAAAATTATTAATTTACATTGTAATATTTACCTAACGTTTACATTATAAACTAAATAAATGTGTATAATATTATTTTTTTTTATGTAAATATATTCAATATTGTACCCTTTATATAAATGTGCAATAATTTGATTACAATATCAACCAATAATTATTTTGCAAAAGAAACATGATTGATTTATAAAAACTACTGTTGAAGTAACAAATAATAAACCACTAGAATCAAATTTAAATCTAACCTAAAATATTACTAAAATATTAAAAGGGTGAGATGATGAAGTCAAAAGCTGCCGTGGTACACAAATATCAACAAAACTAATAATTAAATATAACAAATATTGGTGAAAATCTGAATTTTTGTGGTCTTGATAGAGTGTGGTACACAAAGTGGCAAGTGTCATTTCCTAAGCTAGAAAGTGGAAACTACTTTTACCAAATAGATAGATGGACTTCAAGTCTTCAACAAGCAAATGACAGAATGAGATGAGAGTTATCAGCAAAGAAACAAGAACAGTGAGAGACATTGCTCACTGGTCGTCGACTGGAGGCTGCAGAAGACAAGGATTGAAGCTGTGACTGGTGTCGGACGACTCCTGATTTTAGGTTTTGCTTTTAGCTTTACCATTTGATGATTGAGGCGGACGCGTATTTGTATTGAGTTTTGGTTGGTTTTTTTTTTTTTTTTTGGAGAATAGGTTTGGGTTGGGCTTGTTGGGTATTTGTTTAGGAATGATGTTGGTCTTTTTTTTTTGTTTTTTTGGCTAACTCTGTTACAATTTTTATTTTTTAGATTTTCTGTTACTTTTTTTTTTTTTTTAAGATTTTAGTTCAAAATTTGTTTGGCATAAAAATTTTGAGGGTGTTTCTAATTTTTCTTGAGGGTGTTCCTATTTGTTTTTTAAGGAAAAATAAATAATAAAATTTAAGTTATTATATATAATTTTTTTTTCTTTTCAAGTCAGGGTGTTCCTGGGAACACCTTGACCTCAACGTGGCGCCGCCACTGCACGTAGCATAAAATTAGACTCTAATTGAATTCCAATTTGAAATTTAATTGGATTTTCTCTCGGCTTTACAAAGCAATATATATATATATATATATATATACTAGTATGTAACTCCGTGCACATGCACGAGTACATTTAAAAACTATCACAATTATATTTATATATATATATATATATATATAATTTAGAATCTAATTGGAACCAGACTCATTGGTTTTTGTACCCAATAATTCACTTGCCACAAAAATTAAAAAATTAGATAGGACACATGGCGCAAAATTGAACTTCAATTTTAAATCTAATTGAATTTAGATTCTTGGATTTTTGCACCTAATAATTCACTTAACACACAAATTTAAAAATTAGATGAGACACGTGACGCAAAATTAGACTTCAATTTAGAATTTAATTGGATTTTCTCTTAACTTTGCCTATTAGACTGTGTTACCATACATAATAAATAAAAACTTGATCATCCATTGCAAATTAAAATTCCTTAAAAATAAGCATACTTAAGCACTTGTCTCTCTTAAATAACAATATTTATTACTATATTAGTACACACAAGTTCCACTTAAATGATTACATTTTACATTATATAGATTATTACATTTAACATTACATAATATTGTGTGTGTCTATTATATATCATGCGCGTTTGTCATCAACTTATTTAGTTTTTGGCTGTAAGTGTATCAAAATACACTTGTACTTTAAAAAAAAGTAAAAAAAAAAAAAAAAAAAAAGGTTTTAAAAAGTTATACATAAACTAATATGGGTCCGGTTAATGTATGCCCTTAGGGCACACATTAACCTATTCATTTTTGGAAAGCTTTTCTCGGGAATTGAAAAAGCTGTCAAAACTTTTTCAATTCCCGAGAAAAACTTTCCAAAAATGATTTACTAATGTGTGCCCTTAGGGCACACATTAGTAAAATCCAACTAATAAAGCTAAAAGCTAAAAGCTGGCCAAATAAGTTGAACACAAACGGACATGTAAGGGTAAAATATAATCCTGCTCCAGATCATGTTTAAGACAAAAAAAGCAAGACCACTGCAATAAGGATTTGAGAATCTCTTGTATATCACCTTTAGTTTGGTTTCTATTGCAACATAATGAAACCCAACCAATAGCTTAACTCAATCCCTGCAATAATGGAAGCCAATTCAAATTATTTATTTATTTTTTGGCAGAGCTAATTAGTAAACGATTGATGTAAACCATAGGGTTGTTACCTGACGACACCATGACAACAATCACAGCAATACAATAAGAAGTATATAGGTTGCTAATCTAAGATACTCTATTGAAAATTAGAAATACTAAATAGAAACATAAACAACTATCATCAAGAGCTTAAGAAAAATGTTGACAACATAAAACTAAGTTTCGAATTAGGCAACCCATATATCCACAAGTACTATCTATAAATATAAGCACCCATGACAACCTCCACACAGTTTTTAGAAGAAAAAGGAAAGCAAGAGAGATAGAGAAAGGGAGTACCTTCAATAACTTTCAACTCCAATAGCTATTCATCAATACCTTAACACTACTTTGGTAAAATAATTTTCTTATTCAAATGGAAATCTCATATTAACATAAAACACAATCCTGCACTCATTTGCCTTAGATTTAATAAGAAATTATTCCATTGCAACGACCATCATCAACTTTTTCAACAAACTTTAACAGCTTCTAACTTAAAAGCCACAAAATTAAAAGAAACGATTAATTTCCATTAGTCAAATGGACCATAAAAAGATAAACTATCTAAACCTAGGAAAAAAAGCAAAAACCACTAATTTTTTTTTTTTAAAAGCAGTAAAACACATAGACATGCCACTGCATGAGAATTGAAAAATATGAGCCTTCTTAAACTTTTTACCCAAACATCTCTGCTACTATTATAACTTAATAGATTAGATTTACTAATTCAAGAAAAACATTTGCACTTGTACAAAAACACAAGCACGTGCTACGCAACAGAGTGGAAGATCCTATAAGAGAGAACAAAGTCATATGGTATTTAATAAGAAAACAAATAGGAAAATTGCAAAATCTACCAATTTAATATCAGAGGATTATTGCTCTGTGTTAGAACTAAAAGAAAGAAGAAGAAAAAACCTTTTGCTTTCGAAAAGCAAAGAATAAGTCTGTGGAAAAACAACTTTTTAAAACGAAAATGAATAAAAATCTTCCCCTTTTCAAATTGAGATTACCCAATACTACTATTTTTTTTTTTTTAATTTCAAGCAATTAGTTGATATGTATATTCAAATTGATATATATTTTATTTATTTATTTTAAAATCAGAAAATTGCATGTCAATTAAGTAAGCATCGTTGTTTCTCTAAGGAATGGCTACATTACTAACGTGAAGTTATGGAAACATCTAGTAAGCATCGTCTTATGTTCTCAATTTCTTTCTCTCAAGAATTTTTGGTTTATAGGATTGATGATGGGCTTTTTTTTTTTTTTTTTCTTTTCTTTAGAGTGTTAAAGAGATATATAGTGTTTACTGCAAAGGTAGATTTCGGATGTATATATTTTTTTTTTAATTATTAAATATGGAAATCTTCTCAAGATTGAACCACAATTTTCTTAGATCTTTACTTATCAAAACTCAGACTTATATATGATTGGTAAAGACATGAACTCAAGCTATATTGCAGATCATATATACAATTAGCACTTATTCTATTTGTTTGTCTTTACGTTTTATACTCATAATTTTAGTGACTTTTAATTGATTAAATTTTTTTTAATGAGATTCACATTATTCTATTGTTATATATTGTTATGGGATGCATGTTATGAAATTCACATTTTTTTTATTAAAATATTTTGTTAAAAATTGTTTATGATAAAACAACTTAATTATAGCTATATTTCCCGTCTATGAATCAACCTTGAATATATATATATATATATATATATATATATATGTCTATGTAGCATTCTTTCTTTAGAATTTTGTATGATAAAAATATTTGTTAAAAAAATTACATAATGCTAAAATTTACTAACATGAATAAACTAAGTTTTTAAAATATGACTAAACTCATGATTAATAATAATAAAAAAAAACAAAACAAAACAAAACAAAACCAATAGTATCACTTAAATAATAAAATGCAATATATTTTTTTTTATTAATTTATATCCATTCTCGTGCGGTAGCATGGGTTACATACTAGTTTACTATAGATGGCTAAACACATTGGTTCTAAAAATGAACAAAATTGGCTTTTCCCCTTTTCAAAAAAACAATCCAGCATTTTGCGTCCTTTTCCAAACTAATTAGGGAAATGCCTTTTTTTTAAACTCGATTTTCTCAAAATCGAGTTTAAAAAAAAATTTCTAGAGCCCTGTAGTGGCGTTTTAAGGAGCCTATAGTGATTTTTTAAACTCGATCTTCATGAAATCGAGTTACATGCAATTTTTTTTTTTTAACCTACAACTCGATTTCATGAAGATCGAAAATGCCACTATAAGTCTTTAAAATGTCACTATAAGCTCTTTAAAAAAGTCACTATAGGCCTTTTTCCCTCATTAGTTTGGAAAATTGAGCAAAATGCTAGATTGTTTTTTTGAAAATGGCAAAAGCCCATTTTCTCCTTCTAAAAATTGAAAATATCACTTCTTTTACCGAATGAAAAGTTACAACTGTTCGGTTTTTAAATGTATATTTGGCATCAATTTATGTAGCCACATGGTGCAATGAGGAGTGGTCAATAAAAAGTCAATCGTTTCAACCATTAGTTATATATATATATATATATATATATAGGTCATTAGTTGCAAATCCATGCAATACGCAGAAATAAATAATTATTTTATAATTGTGGTATAATATATAGATTGTTTTATAAAATTTTTTGAAGATAATTTGTTCTCCATAAAAATTAAACAATTTCTAAAACTATTTCATCTTTCTATCTCTACCAATATATCATTCTATTATTTTGGGTATTTTTCATTGATATTATTCTTTTATGAGGTGTCCATGTTCTTCAAAATTATGTTATAATGCGCTATGTTTTACTTTTTTTTTCCATGCAACTAAACTTGTTAAGTTGCAAATAAATCATTCAAATTCCATATTTTCTTAAAAGAGATTATTATGATAATAAAAAGTCATAATAAAATTGCACTTAATATTACTTTAATAATTGATAGGCACATTTAAATGCATAGCCAATATTTTTTTTAAATATAAAATCAAATTCTCATGTCCAAAATAACTTAAGTCAAACAAAAAGCAAATCAAAACTATAAGAGAGGGAGAGACTAGTACTTTTGATGAGAAACTCAAAGATACAACACTAAAACCTATTAACCCAAAATAGAGTTTTAAAAAACACAATGATTCATCAACCTAAAGTAGAGTTGCAAGAAAGAATAAAAATGAGAGAGAGAGAGAGAGAGAGAGAGAGAGATGAATTTATAGATGTTAGGACATATGTAGTTCAAGTCCGTGAACATATGTCGCTATTTTATGTAATTGGCTTATCCTTAGACAAAACACACTTTACTTGTAATTTGGTAGATTTAGGATGAGTTTAACACTTCAAGAAACAGTGGTTCAAGATTAAGTGTTGAAGCCGTCAAAGTCTGTCCAAGAAACAAGCAAAGAAGTGCAAGTTTTTAAAGCTCGACACATACCTCGACAGATGCATCTATCGAGCTTTTAAAGAAGCTGTTTTGCCTGAGCCTCGACAGCTTCTCGACACCTCTCGACACCTCTATCTGTCGAGAATTAAAGAAAATAGATTTCCAAGTCTGTTTCAAGTCTAATCCGTGAGTGTGTCTTTGGGACTTCTTTTCTCCTAACCTTAGACATATAAAAGGATTATTTTAAGGGCCGTCAAGCAGGAGCAGAAGATACAAGTTGCACATTCTTTGAGAACTTATTGTTCATGCAATTTGTGATCAGAAAGACAAAGTTCGTGCCCTAGTTCATCTCTGATGATTTGAAGAACTTTGCAGCCAACTCTCTCTCTCTCTATAGTTGGTAATTGAAGTCGCATACTGGGATCTGCGCATCTGGTTAGTCACGTACTTGGGAGCCGTGCATTGAAAGGAGAAACTGTCACTACAGAACAAGTCCAATTGGGTATTGGAGTAAAAGTTCAACTGTAGGTTGGTGAGGTACTGGGATTCCTTACTTGTAACTGCTTGTTGTGATAATAGTGGAATTTCGGGAGTGGTGACCTTAAATCACCTGGTGGGGTTTTTGCCGTAAGGGTTTTCCCCATTCGTGAACAAATCACTGTGTTATTTATTTTCCGCTGCTTAATTTAGTTTGGTGATTTGTTTGTGCTACCACGTGATATTGCATGTTAATTTGATTAATTAAAAACTGGGCTAATTAATTAATCTAAGTTATCACAAGGGGTCAACGCATTTGTGGCCTGACAAGTGGTATCAGAGCAAGCACACTCTGATTAGGGTTTAATCTTTTATGTGTGATCCATTCGACCTCTGCTGTCATGGATAGAGGACAATCTCTTATTATACCTCCTTTATTTGATGGCACTAACTATGCATACTGGAAAGTACGCATGAGAGATTTCTTGCAGTCTTTAGATGAGAAGATGTGGCAAGCTGTGGAGATAGGCTGGACCAAGCCTACAGAAGCGCCGGCCGACTGGGATGATGCTAAGATCAAGGCGGCAAACTTCAACAGCAGAGCATTGAATGCCCTATTCAGTGCAGTCACCAATGAGGAGTTCAAGAAAATTTCCTCAACTGAAACTGCTAAGGAAGCATGGACCATCCTTCAGACAACCTATGAGGGTACCAAGGCTGTCAAAGATTCAAAACTGCAGAGGCTCACCACCCGCTTTGAAGAAATTAAGATGGAAGAGGATGAATCGTTTGATGAGTTCTATGCCAAGCTCAAGGACATAGTAAACTCAGCCTTTAATCTTGGGGAAACCATCCCTGAACCCAAGATAGTAAGGAAGGTGCTCAGATCGCTGCCCGAGAGATTCCATGCTAAGATCACGGCGATCGAAGAATCGAAGGATATTGACAGAATTCCTTTGACTGAGCTGGTTGGAAACTTGCAAACCTATGAGTTAGGGCTGACTAGGTTAGGCAAGTCAAGCAAGGGCAAGAGTTTGGCACTAAAGGCCAAGAGCAGTGATACGGATGACTCGTCAGATGATGAAGATTCCAAGATGAAGTCCTACATCACAAGGCAATTCAAGAAGTTTATGAAGAATGCCAACGGAAAGGGCTTCAACAAAGACCGTAGACAATCCAGTTCTTCACAATTCAAGAATTCAGATAAAGGGAAGAAGGATGTCAAGGATGGCGGTCAGTACACTGTTCCCCCTGGACCAAAATGCTTCGGGTGTCAAGGCTTTGGACATATGAAACAAGAGTGTCCTACGTACCTCAAGAGCATAGGGAAGAGCAAAGCACTTGTTGTTATCTTAAGCGACACAGAGCCCGAGGACGATTCTGAAAATGAAGACAACGGAATCTTGAATGCCTTCACTGCCACTGTTAATCCCACTGATGGGGTTAGTGAAAAAGTGGATGAAGAAGAAGAATTGGTGGATTCCAAGTGTGAAATTATGGATGATCAAGATGATATCTATACCTCCTATGAGAAGCTATACAAGCTTTCTGAGAAGCATGAAAAACTGTATAGGCTGGCCACCAAGAAGCTCAGTGATGTGGAACTCAACCGTGAGGAGCTGTCCACAAAGGTTGATGAAGCAAATCAGACCATCGGAGCACTAAGGTTCGAAAACAATTTCTTGGTTGAAAGGACCAAGAAGCTTGAAGCTTGAAGCAGAGCTGTTTCAAGTTAGAGCACAACTGGAGAGGACGTCAAGTGCTAAACTGGACGAGATGCTGAATGCTCAGAGATACTCTTCAGATCGTACTGGATTGGGGTATGAATTCTCTCTCTCTAATACTCCTACTTCTAGTACTACTGTGTTTGTTCCATCTGCTAATAACATTGAAAATGAAGAAAAGAAAGTTAAAACTGAATTAGCTAGTGAGAACGTAGATAAGGGCAAGTCCATCCTAGGAGCACCCCCTAAGATTGAGAAAAGGGAATCTAGAAACCCTAGGACTAAGAAGACTAACACTCAAAAGGCCAAACAGAAGAAACCGCATCTCTGTTATCATTGTGGTGTTGCCGGTCACACAAGACCTAATTGCTACAAGTGGCGTGCCACTCAACAGAGCAATGGCACAATAGCATCTAGGAGCCAGAATCAGCTTCAGTCTTCTCTTGCTCCAATTGGAGACATTCTTAAAGCCCTCATGTTCCTTTCGAACTTGAACGGGTTAAACTCTTCTCCCTCATCACCGGTTCAAGAGTCGACCAAAAGGAAAGGTTCTTCCAAGGTGTGGAAGGCAAAGGGATCTAAGTGATTCAGTCACCTCTTTTTTTTCTCTCTCTTTTTGTGTGTTGCATTACTTGTGTGTTTCTTTACTATTTTGAGTCAGTCTAGTTTCATGTATTGTTTTGCTTTACATGTTTTTGTTTGTGTGTTTTCAGTTTTGTGTTTTATTTTTGCTTCTCTAATAAAAATAAAAAAAAATTGAAAAATTGAAAAATACAAAAATAGTGTGTGTTTGTGTGCATTAGTTCATGTGAACTTTTGATATGGCCATTGAAACAGAGTTTTCTAAACTTTGTATCACCTGTAACTTAGATGAGCATTCTTCTGTACAACTAAGCAAGTGAGTTTTGTAGCTCTTTGTTTGTGATGAGTAAGGTTAAGTGATCTCTTCTTCTTAATACTCGTATCACTCTTTTTGACGGGTTGAACTAGAAAATCCCAAGAGAAAGGCATAAATAACCATCTCACCACTATTACTCGCCAATCATAATATGACATCTGTATGCTTCGGCATAGCAAAAGTGCAATGTCAATGACACCTGTATGCTTCAGCATAGCAAAAGTGCAGTGTCAAAAGCTTAACATAATTGGGTATTTCTTTTCTTTCTCTTGTATGCCCATGCATGATATGCTTGTTAAAAGAAAATATGCAAAAATATAAAAAGCAAAAAGATCAAAAATGCTTTAAAATATGGTTGCAAGCGTGTTTTCTAGGAGATGTGGGAGTTATAGGATGTACCTCGAAGGTGATAGTCCCCATCAAACGGTTATGATTGTGCGTAAGTTTAAGTGATTTTCTTATATCTCAAATCGTCATAACATTGAGACACTTATGCAATCTTGCGATATTTTCACACACGACACGCAATACTCTTTGCTATTCTTGATACATGTGCAGATACAATGTGATTTGGCCATCACAAGGTTTACATGCTTTAATGTATGCTCACTAAACTGTCTGGACTTGTTTTTGAAATATAAAATTGGTTAGACTTGTTTAGTGTGTGTGTGCGTGTTTTGAGATACATGTGCATCATTTTTCTTGTTAAGAGATGATTTTAAGAGCTTAATGTGTTGATTGGATCTTTGGTTGAGTTACATGCATGATTGCATTCATGTCTGTGTTTTTCCTCTTTTGAAAAACTGTTTTTAAAGGCATCTCGACACCTCCTCGATACCTCTCGACACATAGGCTATCTGTCGAGATCCTTAGACTCTTTCTTATCGCAGTCTCGATAGATACCTCGACACCTGCCGGATCGATCGAGAAACTTTCTGTCTGCTCGATAGCTTCTCGATAGCTGCTGGATCGATCGAGGTCACTTCTCGTCAGTTTCTTCTCCCTCGATACCTGACCTCGATAGCTTTATCTGTCCATGTGTATTTCTCGACACATGACCTCGACAGCAGTCTCGACACCTCCCGATAGCATCATCTGTCGAGAATTACTAAGAGGCTATATATTGAGATTTCACGATTTTTCTTCTCACTTGCTCGATCTCTCTCGCTCGAAACTCCTGTTCTCTCTCTCAAAATCTCTCCTTTTCCCTCCAAACCTCTTCCCAAGGCGTTTTCAAGTGTTTCTTTGCGATCTTCATCTCTTGGTAAGCGTCTTATTCCTCATATTCATGCATTTCATTGTTTTAAAACCCTAGGTTTTGTGTTTTTGAAAATTTTTGAGAGTTTTCAAAATTGTTAGGGTTTTCATGAAATTCTTGGGTTGTTTTGATAGTTTTGATCTTCAAAACCACATGCATTGCATCACATTCGCATTCTAATAGTATTTTCATGCATTTAGATGTGTGTCTATCGATTGTGCGCTGTTAGGTTTGAATTGGGCTGAGCCCATGATGTTTTTATGTTGCATGTCACATGTTCATACATTCTCCATGCATACGTTCTTTCTTTTCAATATTATTCTGCCAATATTGAACTGTTTGGAACTTTTTTGTGTGTCTCTTTCTCTTTCCCCCTCTCTATGGTTGCGTTAGTTGTGTCTATGGCACCTAAGCATAAGTCCATTCCGTCCCAGAACCCTCTGCGTTCTAAGGGACAGTCTTCCTCTGACTCTACCCCTCTTTCTGTCCGGTTCCGTGATGAGAAAGCCCATAAGGACTTCTCGGAGAACTTTTCTAAACGAGGTGTTCATTCGGAACGCCACGTTGTCCTGGCAGACTTTGTCGACACCGACCTTCCCGATGTCATTCACACTCGGGGATGGGAGTCACTGTGTGACGTCCCGGTCACATCTCCTCTCGTGTTGATACAGGAGTTTTACTCCAACATCCACGGGATAGATTCTTCAGTACCTTCTTTCTACTCTTGCGTCCGAGGTACGCGCTTTTGTGTCACCCCAGATTTAGTCTCTGAGGTTCTTCATGTCCCTAGGGTGGATCATCCTGATTACCCTAACTGTGAGCGTCTCTGGACTGTGTCCAAAGACGAGATGATCTCGGCGTTCTATGAGCGTCCGTCCTCTTGGGGAGATCATATGTACACACCATGTCGACCTTTTGCTAAAGGTCCTCGTTTTCTTAACATGGTGATGAATTTTGTTTTACACCCACTCTCTCACTATAACTCTATCACAGAGCCTCGCGCTCGATTTTTGCTATCCCTCTTAAAGGATCTCTCTATAGACTTTCCTTCGCACTTTATCTTTTCCATCATAGATGTCTATAGAGACACGGCCACCCGTGATAAGCTCATTTTCCCTTCCGCTATCACGAGGATTCTGAGCCGTTTTTCCATCCCTTTCCCCTCGTCCGATCCTTACCACGTCATGTCTGCCATAGATGCCGCTACCGTAAAACGTAGTGAGGCACAGTTCCGATCGCGACAGACCGATGATGCCACTCCTTCCACTCGTCTGGCCACCTCCAGATCAGCTCGTGCGTCTGCTTCTTCCTCCTCGAGCGACGTCACGTTAGGAGACATCATGGCGCAGCTACAGCGCATGGATGCTCGCCTAGATACACTCTCCACGGAGTTGTATCAGGTGAACGTCCGTGTTGGTCACATTGTCAGGCGACAGGCGACCAAGGGCGGCTTTGCTCCAGAGGCTTCTCCTCCGCCACCTCATGTGTCGACTGAGACCGAGGTTGATGATGATGGCAATGATGATGATGCTTCCGACAATGATGATGATGGAGATGCGAGTTCTTTGGATGAGATGTCTACTTGACACTCTACCCTTTGTCACTCGTGACAAAAAGGGGGAGTAGTTTTGTATGAGAGTAGTCATACTTAGGGGGAGTGTTGGAGTGTTAGCATAGGACATTTTTGTTAGGGGGAGTGTGGATTGAGGGATGTAGTGAGGTGATCATATGTATTTTTTTCTTTTCTCTTCTGTTTAGAGATACTTTGATCATGTATTGACATACATTGTATTTACTCTCTTCTTATATATGATGATGTATGTTTTTCTTTCACCTACCTTTACATGTGTTGTTTCTTTTCTGTCTTTATACACATGCTTCTTTACTTGTACGCAATCTATTATTTCTGTTTCACACAAAGATGCCTTGATGTGTTTTGTTTATAAGTGTTTCAGAAATACAGGTTGTCAAAGTCTTCTTGCCATAAACTCTCTTCTTGCAAAGTTTTTCAAGAGTTTGTGTTAGGATAGATTTTACTGTATGTAACAAGTGAATATGAGTTGAGTGATTTATGACTTCTCTCATATCTTCATTTGTATGTTGTGGTTTTGTCACGGATTGCCAAAGAGGGAGATTGTTAGGACATATGTAGTTCAAGTCCGTGAACATATGTCGCTATTTTATGTAATTGGCTTATCCTTAGACAAAACGCACTTTACTTGTAATTAGGTAGATTTAGGATGAGTTTAACACTTCAAGAAACAGTGGTTCAAGATTAAGTGTTGAAGCCGTCAAAGTCTGTCCAAGAAACAAGCAAGGAAGTGCAAGTTTTTAAAGCTCGACACATACCTCGACAGATGCATCTATCGAGCTTTAAAGAAGCTGTTTTGCCCGAGCCTCGACAGCTTCTCTACACCTCTCGACACCTCTATCTGTCGAGAATTAAAGAAAACAGATTTCCAAGTCTGTTTCAAGTCTAATCCGTGAGTGTGTCTTTGGGACTTCTTTTCTCCTAACCCTAAACATATAAAAGGATTATTTTAAGGGCCGTCAAACAGGAGCAGAAGATACAAGTTGCACATTCTTTGAGAACTTATTGTTCATGCAATTTGTGATTAGAAAGACAAAGTTCGTGCCCTAGTTCATCTCTGATGATTTGAAGAACTTTGCAGCCAACTCTCTCTCTCTCTATAGTTGGTAATTGAAGTCACGTACTAGGATCCGCGCATCTGGTTAGTCACATACTTGGAAGCCGTGCATTGAAAGGAGAAACTGTCACTACATAACAAGTCCAATTGGGTATTGGGGTAAGAGTTCAACTGTAGGTTGGTGAAGTACTAGGATTCCTTACTTGTAACTGCTTGTTGTGATAATAGTGGAGTTTCGGGAGTGGTGACCTTAAATCACCCGGTGGGGTTTTTGCCATAAGGGTTTTCCCCATTCGTGAACAAATCACCGTGTTATTTATTTTCCGCTGCTTAACTTAGTTTGGTGATTTGTTTGTGCTGCTACGTGATATTGCATGTTAATTTGATTAATTAAAAACTGGGCTAATTAATTAATCTAAGTTATCACAAGGGGTCAACGCATTTGTGGCCTGACAATAGAAAATAAGATGAGAAGAAAAATAGGAAAAATAAAAGATTTAGTAATAAACACCAAAGTATCCAAATCATGCTATGTAATAAAATAACATTATGTTCTTATATATTATCTTTATAATGCAATAGGATAACATTTATGAAATCAAAAAAAAAAGATAACAACTTAAAAATACCAAACTAAATCATGTAAACCTAAAGTAGAGTTCTAAAGAATACAAAGATTCATCAACCTAAAGTAGAGATGCAAGAAAAATAAAAATAAAAATTCACAAAAAAAAAATTTTTGAGAAAAAGAGAAAAAATAACCTTTCATGTGTGGAAAAACTATGCATAGAATAAGAGAGAGAATTGAAAATTTATAGTAAGATAATGAGAATCAAAAGAGTTAAAAATAAAGGAAAATAAAGTGATAGGGGAAGAGTGATATTAAGGCAGTTAGTAGTGGGGAGATGAAAATGTTAAAGGGGGGGGGGGGAGGTTGGAGAAAGTGTAATAATAAGTTGAGAAATTAATAAGAAGAAAAAGAGTTAAGAGAGAGAGAGAGAGAGAAAGAGATGAAAGTAGGTGGATGATTTGGCCATTGATATGGCTCAACAAGAATGAAATAACAATAAATTCTACGCTTCAGCTTTTATATATATATATATATATATATATATATATTAGTAGAGCATAAATTCTACGCAAAAGTTTGTGCAGTTGGTGATTCTACTTTTATTCATTCAATACTTATGTTTTTACTTATTGATTGAGAAATTCAGAAGTTTTCGGTTTAGCATATGCATAAAGAAGTATCTAAATTACATACGAAGAGATATATGTTGTATGATTGTATATGGTGAAATTTGTTGGGGGGGGGGGGGGGGGGGGGTTTCATCTGTTTGCAACTGTAACAAACTGCAAAGAAGCAAATTTACTGCTTTATTTTTATTACTTACGGTTTCTAGCATAAAGACAGGCAATATTCCAACAGATGAAAAAGGGAAGAAAAACATAAAATAAATTGGCAGTACTTGGGGTATGTTCTTGCAATACAGAAGTCATCCGAGAAAATGTGCATCTAGAAAAGGATGGCACTTAGTGATTATATTGGAATGATCTGAAAAAAGGAAGCTCCCTTAACATAATTTTGCAATATTTAGAAGCCCATGACTAAAACCCAATTACAAATCCAATTCTTTTGATGTTTCAATTTCAATACCCTATGCCATTAATTGCTTGTTAGATCATAATCCCTGTTTCAGTTACACCAGAAATGTTCTTTGATCTTCTCCTGCCTGCCTCACTTGTTCAAGACTTGATTAAGTGATTGAGGGAAGTAGGTTGATAGTGATGTATTGGAGTTGGAGAAGGAGTTTGGTGTGGGAAATGCTGTGTGGGAGAGCAATTCATAACTAGGTAGTTAATTGTAATTCTTTATGGATCCCTATTTTGTTAAGTACAAATTGGAGTCTATCACCTTACGTGAATGTTAATAAAATTCTCAAGGATTATGACCTTTGGTGGCCCTCAAATAATTAGCAGGGGTTCTCCCTCTGTTTTGTTAGTGATAGCAACACCCTCCCATATGGTCAATTAACAACGATATTTTTGTGAACAGGAGAGCAAGAATGGGAAGGGAAGCATGGAGAGCTGGCTATTTTCGAGGATATGACTGAAATATTGTCTAATTAAAAAGATTTTTGTTCTGAACAGGAGGCCAAGAATGAGAAGAAAAGCAAGAAGAGCTGCCCATATTTTGAGGACATGACCTTTCAGCAAGATGAATGTTCTATTAAAATTAGGACAGCTCTGACCACGATGAAGACCCATCAGCAACATAATAATTGTATTATGGCGAATTGAGCAACAATAGGTGAAGTAGATTTGTAGGACGCAGAGACTGTAAATTAATCAAATGAATAGCTGAGAAAGGGGAGGGTGACCAAAAGAGAAAGAAAATTGAATTTTGATACATGTGATGAAAATGTACTCCTGTACATTGCTCTGTTTTGATGTTTGGGGATACATTGTAACTGCACCATAGTTAATGGTGAAAGTACAATTTCCCCAAAAATATCTTTATCATTCTTTAGTTATACTGTTATATAGATACATTATGGGTAGTATTAACACATTTATGAGATAACACTTGGTTTTAGATGGATTCAATCTCAATTCTTTTTTGATTCTTAGTAAATTTGTCTATTACACTTGCATTTGAAAAACCACAATCTTAAAAAATGATAAGTTTGAATGTAACAATTTGAATAATTGTTTAGTGAATATATATATATAGGCAAAACTGAGAAAAACTCCAATTAAATTTCAAATTAAAATTTAATTACAGTCTAATTTTGCATCACGTGCCATATCTAATCTAAATTTGTATGCCAAGTGAGTTAATTCAATGTAAAAATTGGATTTCAATTAGAGTTTAATTTTGCGTCACGTGTCCTATATAATCTAAGTTTTTAAATTTTTGTACTAAATGAGTTAATTTAGTGTAGAAAACGAGGAGTCTAATGTAAATAAGCCATAAAAAACCTAATCATATATCTAACTCTATATATAAAATTAGAGAAAAAGAAAGTTTGAATGATTTTATATTTATGAGCTTTTTTGTTTTGTATAACTAAAAAAATTCAAATGTATAAATTATCTATCTCTCTCTCTCTCTCTCTCTCTCTCTCTCTCTCTCTCTCTCTCTCTCTCTCTATATATATATATATATATATAGGCAAAACTGAGAGAAAATTCAATTGGATTTTAAATTGGAATTCAATTAGAGTTTAATTTTGCTCCTCATGTCTCATCTAATCAAAGTTTTTAAATTTTTGTGCTAAGTAAGTTAATTTCATTGGCATTGAGGTCAATTACCAAACCACCTCTATCATACATACAACATTACATGATGCGAGAGTGCATGGTCAACAGACACCTAAAGCACCTACATTCCGCTTGCAACCAATACAACCACAACCACCTAACTTGCACGAGTCTCTTCAACAACCAAAACTATTGGTAGTCCCGAGGGGACAGCATCCACCTATAATAGTTAGGAGTACTGAACAAGTGAGTCATCGGTCTGGGGATAGAAAAGGACGTGTAAAAATTGGATTTCAATTAGAGTTTAATCTTGTGCCACATGTCCCATCTAATCTTATTTTTTTAATTTTTGTGCCAAATGAGTTAATTTAGTATAGAAAATAAGGAGTTCAATATAAATAAATCATAAAAAACTTAATCATATATCTAACTCTATATAGTCCAATATAAATAGACCATAAAAAACCTAATTATATATCTAACTCTATATATAAAATTAGAGGGAGAGCGAGTTTGAATGATTTTATATTTATGAGCCTTTTTTTTTGTATAACTAAAAATAATTCAAATTCATAAGTCATTTATGTAATATACCATGACTCATGACTATGTACCATCCATTACTAACTAGGTAATATATCTATCTATCTATCTATCTATCTATATATATTTGCTTCTTTAAACCAAAATTTAGAGAAATTTCAAATAGAATCAATGGGATTTTGCTTTTGTTAACTTTTTATACAAATTAAATTGTTTATATTTTTGTTGTTATTTTTTCTGTAAACTAATGAGCATTTTTTTTGTTAAAAAAAAAAATAGTTCTATTCAAATATTCTGTTTGTGAAGATATTAAATGCAACAAACTGTAAATAAGTTGAAGAATCCTATGCACCTATCCCCATTCAATTTAAGAGATATTATTTAACCAATTTATTATTTTATTTTGTGTTGTATGTAGTAAAATTTCACAGACAATAATTGCGAATTGATATTGTATATGTAGTATCTAGTAATTTTCGAAATTATATATGTAATAGTAATGTAATGAGAAACTTAGCGTAACCAATATCATGAAAATTGCAAAGAAAAACTATTTTAATACCTCCAAATATCCTAGTCGAACTATGTCATATAATTATAATAACTAACATTAATAGCACCATTGCAATTCATCATTCCTGTGCATAAACACGGTTGCATACTAGTAACTATAATAGAAAGAAACGTTTCGAAAGAATATTACCAATAAAAATAGAAATGGTTTCAATATCTAATTGAGAGTTTAAAAAATAGCTACACAATAAAAAATGGAGAAAATAAATTGGCAGTGGGAAAACCTCACATCAAGCACAACAAAACCTCTAGTTTCAACCTCTAGGCAATTGGCAGGCAATTGGCAACGGGCAACCTGAGAATATAATCAATTCATACATGCTAATTTAGCCCTCTACATAGTACATATACGGGTTATACTTTCCTCCAAAGGAAAAAGCCTTATATGGAAATTTGGATCATAATTTCCTCCAATAGAAAAAGCCTTATATGGAAATTTGGATCATCAACTTGATATAAACCATCCTTCAATTAACTCTGACCGTATTGATAATTTCATTGATATAGGATATAACATAGGGAATAATTGTCCTCTAGTTTGAAATAATTATCTTCTAGTTTGAAATCCTTGAAAAAGAATGTATATTGAGATTATCATTGATTATCCTCTAGCATCATATATATTTCAAAACATTTCTCCTGAATTGAATTCAAACACAGCCTTCCTTCGTGTTTTGACAAGTTGGACAAAGTTTTATTATAAATTTATGGAGGTGGAGTGAATTTTTGGAATGTTTCATTAGCCATATCAAATGCCAAAATGTTAACCAGGTGCATTTGATGATTGCAGAAATCCAACCAGTATAGAGTACCATTCAAACAGACTGTTCCATGTCTGGAACAATGTTTGTATTGCAGGTAATCATTAATGATCCTCAATGAATTTGAAGGGCTACCCACGGTTATTACCACAACCTTGACTTTAGAAACTAGTAATTTTTCATAAAAAAATTCAAAAATGATAATTACTTAGTATTGCTTTGTCAAAAGGACAATATCCAAATCCAATTTCATAAATACTCCTCTTCCGTATCAATTAAGACAAGTACGGTACGGGTGAGAATAACAAACTCTCCTTGGATTACACACATGAAAATCATCATTATTGGTTAAGAAGATTGAACCATTAATGAAATATTCAATTGTCAAATATAGATTGATGGAAGATATGTTTTTTGTAATCAAAGTCTTTAACCCAACTCCTATTCGTAAACAATATATGTCAAAGGAAATCATAACTTTAGAAATATTATTGTCATGGGAATCAAAACTAATTCCAAAGTCTGTTTTTTTTATTATATACTAGTAGCAAGTTCGTTTCAATGCCACTTGTTATTAGTTTCCTCCAATATTTCAAAGAGAGCTCAATTGGTTGGCACAATGTATAAAAAATATATTTCAATAACTTTCTTTATAAAATTTTTTAATCTTTATTCTATTTTATAAACAAAATTGAAAGACAAAGTAGTATAGTCATTTCATTATATCATATGTGTTTGCAAACTTGAAATTGCATGATATAATTAATGACTCATAATACATATGCTTCATGCCTACTTAAGAATGTAAATATTGTTTGATATAAAAAAAAATGCAAATATCATTCAATTATTTTGGCTAAAATGCAATAGTCACCCTTTATGTTTCACCAGAATTCATTTCAGTTCTCTAATTTTGTTTTTTTTTATTCATTTCAATCTTTTAAGTTTCAAATTTATTCAATTAAGGCCTCTCTATTATCCAATTTTTAATGATTGAAAGATATTTCCCAATTTTTTTAAAAAAAAAATTAACAAAAATTGACAAAGGCCTTAATTGAATAAACTCGAAACTTACATGACTGAAATGAACGAAAGCAAAGTTAGAGAACTGAAATAAATTCTGATGAAACTTAGAGGGTGGATTTCGCATTTTTTTAGTCTTTTTAAAAAAAATATTTTTTTTTGATTGTGTGTTACTAAATTTATTTCTTCTTTTGTTGGATTTTGTTTCAATTGTTGCAAAAGCAACTAAATTTGAACAAGAATTCCATATATCAAATCAATTTTTTCTCATATAAATCTTAGAAAAATGACATCAAAAGTTCATTATACTTAAAAACTAATGCATCAATAAAAATAATTAATATAACAAAATAAATGTATTTATCCTATCAGTAATCTTTTTAATTACATAGAAAAAAATGATGGTTCCATATGTGTGTGTGTGTGTGGGGGGGGGGGGCCAGGATGAGCTAAAGAAGACTGAGCCAAGTTTAGAGTAAAAAAGGGCCTATTGAAGCATTTACATAAAATTTTCAAGCCCAAGTAATTCGAGAAAAGTGTAGATCCAAAGACTAAGTCGAGGAAGGAAAAAGGCTCGAAACCTCAGGGAGAGGACTTGGGATTGTCAAGTCGTGCCTAGGATGACAACTGGTGAAAGGAACAGTAACTAGTTTGAACAAGATTTGGAGGAAGCTTCTTGACAAAGCCACTATCCCCTTCACATTAACTGCACTATACCAACCAACCATGCCGCATTAATGGCTCAATGACCCCTCTGAACAATGTCCCAACAGCTTGTTATCTACTCATCACAACCTCAGAAGGAGGAGAGGGAAAGAATGAGACAAGTATCTTGCCTGAAGAATCATCCATTCTACAAGTGAACGGCTGATATAGAGGCACCAAAACTATAAATAGGAAAAGATATCACGTGTTGTGAGAGGGGTTTTTCAAAAAAAAAAAAAATATGAAGAAAGAGAAAAGTGAGACCATTGTAAACACTCAAGAAAGCCTTAACTTGTACTTGTCACTTAATAGGAACTCTCCTTATTCCGAGGAAAGTGTAATAAACGAAGAGATACTCCTTGTCTAGGACTAAGACAGATTGTAGATCTACAATCTGTCTTAGTCCTAAAGTTTCTTTTCCTTATTTGAGCCTCTCTTTTTTTTTCTTACCTATTAGTCCAAAGATCTATCTCTTACATACATACATAAATATATATATATATATATATATATATATTGATGGTTTAAATTCTATAAAAAAATATACATTTGTTCAAATAGAAAATGTTGTGTCAAGATGACTAATTTACCATAGTAATTTGAGACTTCAATTTTTTATTTTATATCAATATTCCATGTAGTAATTTGTCAACATTATCCATTCACTTCCCACATGGCCACATTCTAAACAATCTCTCTCTCTCTCTCTCTCTCTCTCTCTCTCTCTCTCTCCATGTATCACCTTAATTAATGTAAATTAAAACTCTTTTTTTTTTTAATAAAAAGAATAATAAATTTTCATCTCTTTTAATATGCTAAAATTTTCCTATATATAAAATTGACCTTGTTTTGATTTGTTATTAATTCAACAAGGTCTATCCTATCAAAAAAAAAAAATTCTTGTTAAATTCGTCTTTATCCTATTGAAGTTGTTAGATGATTCTATCCAAGGAAGTTGCAACAGCGTGTTTGATAAATTAGAATTTAATCAATTTATTAATAAATTAAGCCACATATGAGTAAAAAAATAATAAAAAAAAAGAGTTATAATATAATAAAATATAAAAATAATACAATAGAAAGTTAACAATATTGTAATGATATTCAAGTATATAATATAACGATCCTTGATTATATAAAAAAATCTATTCTTTTTAAAATTCTTAGATCGCTTTACTAACAATATTTGTTATATTTGTTTTTTCAAAAGTAATTTTTTCAAGTTTCAATATTAAAAATAATGAAATCTTACTTTAAATATTTTAAATTAGCCATATAATCATTAAAAATGAAACATTAACTAAATTTAAATACAAAAATTGATTAGTAATTTTGCATTTTTTTTTTAAACTGATTAGTAATTTTGCATTTTAAGAAACGATAAACTTTTAAATATTTTAACTACATTGAAATACAAAATTGCTAATTAAATGTGAAAAAGACCACATTTAAAATTGTCATTTTAGGCCTCAAACCATATTGAGTTGTCATGTATATATCAATACACTATTAGTGAGGGTATTAAGAGGGAAAGAAATTCCAACAAGTTTGGCATCTTTGCCCAGATGATCGTACATAGAAAATATGATTCTCCCCATGTTAAATGATGTGACATAGATATACTTTTAAATTTGTAATAATTAATTTAAGTAATAAAATATATTCATTAAAAAAAAAAAGATAAAAACAATAAAGGGCGGACTTTTTCTTGATTATGAGACAAGTTAAGAGCTCAATATATTGGATGCGTGGTATTGGTCAAGAGCATAGATAAAATAATTGCTCAGAAGACTCATTCATTGACTAGAAAGAATTGGTCAGGTGCACAGGGAAAATACTTGCTCATATCCAAAGACTCATTCGTTGACCATAAAGAATGAGTAAGAGTGAAAGACGCACCAAAAAATATAAAAGAAAGGTAATGTAGCAAATCATGTTTCAGTAGACCAAGTTGTGGTTCGTATGATAGTATAAAAAATTCAAGCCTTTGCCTTGTTGACCGGCAAACGCTGTTCTAGATGCTTGATTTTGGCTTTGTTTCCTCGTCTATTCCTTTAGACACTATTCTCATGATAGCAATACATGACCTAATAGCCTTTGGATTCCTCCTTTTGATTTTTTCTTCATTTTGAACACTTCCTCACATGTTTCGAAAACTCACAGCAAGTTCTTCCCATGATCATGGATGGTTCAGCCTCAAAAGTGTATATAAGAATGTGTCATAACAATGTTGTAGAGCAATTCAAGTTAGCAAACAAGCTTGTTAGAACTTGATTCCATTTCTCACAACAATTCTATCATGAGGAAATCTGAAGACCTTGAGCAAGTTTTCCATTACTTTGATGAAGATGGTGATGGGAAAGTATCAGCCTCAGACTTGAGACATGGTTTGAGTCTTATGGGTGGAGACCTATTTTCAAAAGAGATTGAGGTTGCAATGGAGGCATTGGATTCTGATGGAGATGGTTTCTTGGGTTTAGAAGATTTTATTGGGCTAATGGAAGGAGGAGAAGAGGAAGACAAGATAAAGGATTTGAGAGAGGCTTTTGCAATGTATGATATGGAAGGTTGTGGCTTTATTACACCCAAGAGTTTGAAAAGAATGCTCAGCAGATTGGGGGACTCAAAGTCGATTGAAGAGTGCAGAGTGATGATCAATCAGTTTGATTTGAATGGAGATGGTGTGCTCAGTTTTGAAGAATTTAGAATTATGATGCTGTAATCATTTAAGACATCCCCTGCGTGATGATTAGATTTTTAATTTGTCAATCATTTTAGGCATCCCCTGCGTAATGATTAGATTTTTAGTATGTGTCATTTTAGGCATCCCCTGTGTGATGATTAGATTTTTAATGCGTGTATCAATATTTCTTTCAATTCACCAATTTCTAAAATATACAGTTGCAATGTTGTTTTCAATTGAATTTTATTAGTGTTAATTATTCTTTACTTGCATTATTTCATAGTATAAAGTGCAAAAAGAATTTATTATGATAAAATGGGTGGTATTTCTTCCATTAACTTTTATTTCTATGAACTAAATGTTATTACGCATTATCCCTCTTAAAGTGTATGGTCTTTTAATCATGTAGGACCCACATACTATGAAAGGAAGAATGTAATATATAAATGCATAAGATATGTACTCTTCATTCACACTTTTAACATGTGCTAAATTTACTCCTTTGTTTAATTTGAGATAATAATCTTATTTTAGCTTAATCTAAACGTACATATGTACAAAGCTTTATATTGGAGACTAGAACTTCAGCCTTTGTCCCTCCTATCTTATAAGAACTTGTACTTGTAAAATGACTATCATGCCAAAAGTGTGTGGTGATATATATGCTAAATTAACTAACAAGCTTGACAATTAACCCCTCTCTCGTATAAGTCATCATCAACATCACTTGTAGAGATCTGCAAGAGACCACAACTCATGCATACTGTCACACCATTACTAGCTTGGCCTGAGGAATCCGCCTTTCAAATTAAACATATAAGAAAAAAAAATAGGGAATAATTGGCCTTCAATAAGTCTTGGACCTCTTGGTGCAGATGTGCCTATTGATCTTGCTCAAATTTTGTAAAATTCATTGATGAGACAGATATATAAGCAGATAACGTTTAAATTAAGGGACATCATTTTAATATTATCTTATAAATGAAAAATAAATAATTTCGAAATATTATCTTATAAATGAAGAATTAATAAATTCGGAAATTGCTATATTTCATATAGATCCAAATAAAATTAATAAATAAAAATAAGATATTGACCTTTAGGTATAGACCATAGAATAAGTTAAAAGCTATTAAAATTATGATCATAAACATTTTATTAAAAAAAATTCATATATTATGATGTCCCAAGAGAGAATAAAAGACAAAAAAAAAAAAAAAAAAAAAAAAAAAAGAGGAGAGTAGGAATTTTTCTACCTTTGGAAAACTTCTTCCTTGAGCACATCAAGAAAGAAAAAATGTGGGGCAAAGTTTCATATATTAATGCTACAGTCACAAACTATTTTACAACATTTTTACAAACTATTGATATGACAAATTCTTCTTAGTTCTTAATAGTATGTGTGCATACCCAAGATGTAGTTAATAGGCTTGAACTATATTTTGGGCTTCACAATATATTTATATGGTGGGCTTTTGAGATTCCTACAACGGGTAGTCCTATGCTCGGCAACCCAAGTGTGTATCTTTCCAAAGCTGCTCTCAACGTTTTCTCCTAAATGATCAACTTCTTTACTCCCTCTTTTTTCTCCTCTCCCCCACCTCCCAAAAAACCAACCCATTAGTTGAGTTTTCCTCTCTTATTTATAGATGAGGTTAGTGGGAAGGCCATGATTATCTTCCTAGTGAGTGGAAGGAGAAGTCCAATATCGTTTCCTCTAAGTGGATGTTCAGTTGTGAGTGTGGGAAGGTGGGAGTGGCATTGGAATTAGCTCCATTGTTAGATGGGCTGCCTGGCAGGGGCACTCCCAAGGTAATGAAAGAAAGGTCCAATACCATTACTCTTAAGTGGATGTTCAGTCATGAGTGTGAGGCGGCGAGGGTGATATTGGATCTGATCCCATCGTTGGATGGACTACTCGAAAGCGATACTCCCTAAGCTCCGCTGGGCTCACGGGGGGCCCATCTCCTCGGAGAGCCACATTCTTGTTGACACCTCATTGTGCAACCCGCATTTAACCTCACTTGGAGAGTAAAAGGGTAATTTCACCTTGGAAATATGCATCTTAATTTTGGTCATTAGATCCATAATCTCATTTCACCAAAATGATTTTGATATTGTAATGATCAAATCGATTAGTTATAAACTCTAATCGGACCATCAGATTGAAAGTTATCATCAAATCAAGTTTTAATGGCCGAGATGCACTATCACAAATTGAGTTCAACCTTATGTGATTATGAACAATTGATTCCAATTGGTTATAATTGTAATTAATTTGAAATTAATGATGTGTCATAATTTGATTGGTTAGGACTACATTTTATGGTAAGGTTGCATACACCTAATTAATTAGATAGTTAAACATTAATTATTCAATGAGTAATTTGTGCAATTATCTTTTAATTAGGGTAAATTTGGAAGTAATTAGGTCTAAAATGGGAGTGATTGGAGCCTATTAATGTTAATTAGAAACAAATTTGGGACCTATTAATGTTAATTGTGCTGAAACCATTTTTCTAAGAAATGACCTCTGCTCACTATTTCATTGATATCTCTCAGAATATTTTGAATCTGTGAATGAGGTTAATTTTTCCAGAAACTAGACATCTGGGGCTTCAATTTGAGCACAAGAACGAGACAATTCTGATCAGAATTGAGTCAAATATGATTTTTCAAAATTGGCTCTACAAGCTGTTACAGCAGCTACGGGAAAACCGAATTTTGGCTTGCTCCTTACTCCCACCAATCTTTCCATTTAATGCACCAAATCTCCCCAAAGGCTAAAATGAGGTCTAGGTTCATGATTCTTTGTCAACCCTCATTAATGGACTTCCATTCATATTTCCTCCACCACTACTATATAAACCCCCCCTCTCCTTCATTCCAAGACACGGAAAAACCCCCCCTCTCTTCTCCTCTCTTGAGTTCTAGGAAGTTGAGTAGTCTTGTCATATTTTGGTCTTCTTGAGACTCAAAGTATTGAGTGAGACTTGCTCGTCTTCTCCTAACTCTTCTTTTCCTCCACTCATAGGACCTCCCTCAAGAGTCTCCTCATCCACCATATGGATCTTGCATGAAGGTATAATTTCTTTCCCTAACTTATTTTTTGTGTTGTCATGATAGGAATTTAGGATAAAAGCATTATAGTAACTGTTTAAATTCCCTTGAATATGTTTGAATGTTCTTAAATATTCCTATGTGTTCATCACATGTTCATACGTAACACTAGTTTTAATCTTAAATTCACATCAAAAATAAGAAAAACATGTTTGTTTAATAATTCTTTCAAATCCTTGAATCTAAAATGTCACCATACACACACATTCACTAGAATTTATTTTTCAATCCAAATGCCATACTTAATAAATTGAATTAGGGTTCATCACATGCACACACCTTAAATTCAACATGCAAATTGATTGACATATTGGATGATATAATATGAATGTTGGGCACCATAGTCTAGAAGACCGATTTCACCGGGCAAGATGGGTGCCTAACACCTTCCCACCTTATAACATAGCCTCCGAACTTAGATCAAAGTTTAGTAGATCAAATGCTTGTCCATGTAATTTTCTATTTTTAGATTGTAACTAGGAAATAAAGCCATGTACTTTTTCTTAGATTGTATCTAGGACCAAATCCATGTACTTTTCCTATGACCAATGTAAATTCAATTGAAAATTAATAAAATGATGAATTTTTCAATTTTGGTTTTCTTATTTTTCCAATAATTAAATAAATGGCGATTCCATTGTAAAACCCTTAATCTAAAGGGAAAAATATAATTAGTCGAACCTCCATTTTGAGAGGCAATAACACGACTCCACCCATTCACGTGGGTTTGGCCCAACTTATTATAAAACGGGCCGGGGGCGCGGTCTCTCACAATTCCCTGAACAATCGAGATCTTACCTTCGTAGTTAATGCCATAATTAGCTTCGCGACGTTTTCCGGATTTGAATTGAGTGCCGAGGCCTCCACGGATTATGTCCGTGGATCCAATAGAGTATGTGTCGCATAGGACACTTTAGAGCTCTAGACCCAAACGGGTTCTAGGCCTGTACAAGGCTTCATTGCGATGGGTTTTGAGGGGTATTGGGCCTACAGGGGAATAGTGTTCCGTACAGTATGCATAGCTTCAAAATTTCAACCTGTCTAAAACTATAATAATACTCCCAAAAACGACGTAGCAATTTTCATTCTTTTCCTTATAAACATGAAGGAACTTTTATCCATTTTTAATATAACTTTTTCCCTTTTTTTCCCTTAATTTTTCATTTATTTTTACTCATTTCCCTGGAAAAAAAAAAGTAAAAAAAAAGCATATTTGGTGTGGGACAAATGGATATTCAAATTTTAATAACACAATGAACACAAAAAATTTTACAACTCTTATTACTAACTTTTATTTTATTATATATCAATCAAACCTACATTTTTCTCAACAAAAAAAAAAAAATAATCACAACCTACTTCTTCAATAATTTTTAAAAATTATGAAATTTATTGTACAACTAAACTTATATAATTTTGACTTATTGTTAGAAAAAAAATGCTAAAAATATTACAAATTTTCCTATATAATATTTACCAAATGATATGTCAATGAATGTGACTAATAAATTTCAAAATGGAGATTTCTAAAATTGCTACAAATTTTACTTTATAAAGCTTGCAAACTGAAGTGGCAATGAACATGATTCCTAAATCCTAACCACGAAATAAATGAATGTTTAAACTATTTTTTGGTGATTGTTGACACAATAGTTTGTAAGCTCTATGAAACAAATTTTGTAGTAGGACCAAAATCCTCTATAATTTGTAGGTTACTCTGCCATATAGAGTTCTTTAAATATTTACTTTTTATTTATACTAAAAGGCTAAAATTATGTCACACCATCAATCTAGTGACTTAATCATAAAATAATATATTTAAAAAAAAAACACAAAATCATTTCAAAAATGTTTCATGTTAAATAAATGTTTGAAGTACATTTGTAAAGGCTATATAGTAAAATTTGTAATTTTTTTTCAATTTAGTTAGAATTGAGTGATGCTAAAAAAACTACAAATTAATTTTTATAAAATAATCATTACAAGCTAACATGTCATTAATCCCAAAAAAATCATTCTAACTGATAAGGGTTATCCTGATGATATAAAGCTGACGAGCCTTGGGCTGACGACCCCAAGGCTGACGACCCCAACTCTAGGGCTACTTGAAGCTGACGACCTTAGAAGCTGTAGAGTCTGAAGCTAATGACCTTCACCAACAAGCCAACGACTCCACGTATATCGCCAAGCTAACGACATAAGGCTGACGAGGTTAGACGTGGTCCCGTCCACAACCTTGCTTGGTTAACACGCATACGAAAACGATTCTTGAACAACCCTCCTAATTAAGGAGACTCCTATAAGGGCAAGGATTCTGGGAGATACGTGAGATCCAAGTATTACTGTCCTAAAAGGAAAAGAACTCCTTGACTAAGACATGAATTTCGGCCCAACGCTACTATAAATACCTCAAGACCCTCTTAAAGCAAGATACGGGCAATTAACTCAACTCTAGCACTCTAGTGTTGAAGATAAAGGTTTCTAACTTGACCTTCGGAGGGTCTTTGGCCGGCACTACATCGGCGCCATTTCTTAGGTCTTCACTCTTTTTGTTGCGCAGGTACGTCATCAGGAGCACGTGCGGACCGTGTAGCTTACTGACGAATTTGAGCATCATCACTAACAATTATTTATATTATATTATTTTAGGTTAATTAACACAAATCATATTCTTAACACATTAGTTTATAATTTTTTGTAATAAAATTTGCAATAGTTCTACTTTTTCTTTTTCTTTTTCTTTTCGGAAATTTAGAAGGGGTTGCAGCTTGAAATGATGCGAAGGCGAGGCCTGTGGAAGTGTCAAAAGAAGCATAATATGAAGCAGAGCTTTGTACCCTTAAAAGCATTAAAAAGCCTTGGGAATTTCAGTGGCACACACTGGAAAGTGAAAACAAATCAATGTTTAACACCTAAGATCTTTCTTTTTATATATTTAAGCCTCGTGATCATGAATTGACAACCGTAGACTCAGAAAGTGATTCGCTTGCAGCTTACGCGGTTGTGGGTAGTAAAATATTCTTTGTGGGAATTTATTGGATAATGTGGGAGGAATGAGCAACGCTTTATTACTATATACATTTACTCCTACTCTATTATTAAAAAAAAAAAAAAAAAATCTAAAGAACTAATAATTTAAACCATACAACTCTCATTATTTTTAATTAAGGCCGTAACTTTTTTTACAATCAATTTTACAATTTGTTTTAGGTGGTAAATTGTGACTATGCAACGTCATTTTTCTATAGATCAACCACTGATTACCAATTACATCATGTTGTAAAAAATTGTCACTAAATTATTTGTTTCTTTAGCAAGTGGGTAAGGGTAAGGGAGGCAATCATAATATAGTAGGCATGGGCAGTAAGCCGAGTTGTTTATGAATAATACTAAGCAATTTGAAAAATATTAAATTGTCCATGTTGGTTTATTTAACATATAAGCCATACTTAAAATAATATCTTTGATTTGAATATATATTATATGTATACATGCACATATAAAATTTGTTTATATGATCATTCATGTGTGCTTTAATCACATGAGCCAAAATAATAAATCATGTGATTAATGGTTCGTCACATGAACCACCATGTAATGGGTACCTAATTTGAAAGAATAATTTGTTCGTTTGGAGATAAGCTCGTCAAATATCACATTATTATTTAATTTATTGCAAGATACACAATATATTTTGTAATAAAAGTTTATTAATTTAGTTATTAATTTTTTATAACTAAAAATTAATTTACCTTATTAATTTAAATTGAAAAACGGTGTTTTGAGTTTAAAATGATCATTTGTAAAAATAAAAAGTTATAAAGTTTTATGGTTGCAAAATAGAGTTTACAGACCCAATATAATTTTAACTAAAAATTACAATTTATCAATCATTAGCATAAGTTAAAAAAAGAGTAGTCTATTTTTATTTTATATAAGAAAATATTAAGACAATAAAATAAATAAATTTGATTTAATTAACATACAATTTAGCTTGGCAGATCACAATATCATCATCTTTTTATGGAACAAATTAAGAAAGGAAAGAATCAATGCCTGAAAAAGCTAATCCACAACCAAAACCCTATTAGTGTGTGAATCTTTGTTATTATAACTAAATAATAGTGCTAACTCATGCAGCAACCATCATTGTAGAGAGAGAGAGATGGAGGAAACGACGGCGTCTCATCCACAAACGAATGATAATAATAATAACATTAATAATATTGCAATGGAATACGAAATAGTGACTACTGCCACCTCCTCCGGTGCACACCTCTCCGGTTTGAGTTCCGATGGCCTTATTCTCGGCCTCACCGCCACCACGTCATCACCTTCTTCCGACTGCGGTTCATGCTCCTCCCCTGGATTACCCGGTGACCCTATCAATCCTCCCAAACAGCCCTTCGTCATTGGTAATATAATATGTATATATTGTTATTGTTCTATGAATACTATATAATACTAATAATTTTATACTGTTATTTTACGTTTAGTTTTAGGACCGACCAAACAACCTCGGAGAACACAAATTCAAATCTACGTACTTCCTTGTTTTGTTTTTTTTTTGGTTTGTCGTTTTCTGGTTTTCACTTTATAATTTTATATTGATTAATTGGAAAATTGTGAAGAACATAGCTTTAACTTTTGAATACTAATATTATTTCTACATGGTGATTAATGCAATTTATGCAACGTGAAAACGCAATGTAATTTTTGTAATTTTGATAAGTTATCATTAAAGGTATTACAAATTTTATTATAGTATTCTTATAATTTTACAAACACATGCATATTTCATGTGACACCCTTTTTATTTTAGTAGTTTTAGTGTTTTTTTTTTTTTTTCAATTTTTATTTGCAAATGAGCTCTAGGCATGGATGTGATACTAAAAAAATTACATATATATATATATATATATATGTGTATAATATATACATTTGAAAATTTCAGGAGTCTCAGGAGGTACAGCATCAGGCAAGACTACAGTGTGTGACATGATGATTCAACAACTCCATGATCATAGGGTTGTGCTAGTCAATCAGGTGCATATTTTGTATTTTTCTTCTGAATTCCTTTGATTATTTATTACTCATTGCTTGAGTAATCACTTTGTAGTTTTACCTTCATGATTTTTCAAAGATTGTATTTGTTACTTGTTAAAAAGTGATACTATAAAGGAATGAGTTTTTTTTTTTTTTTTTTTTTTTTTTATAGAATTGAAATCTTATTGCCTATAATGTATTCCACATGCTGTAAATCAGGGAATCATAGTAACATAAGAACAGCAGGTAAAATCTTGCTATATTTTGTGTTGTGTCACAGAGTTTTGAATCTCATGAAATTGCCTAATTTTGCTTTATTGGCTCTATGAAAGTTTTCATCTTCTTACCCTCTTGGATGGGATTATGCTCTTTGTTAGTATTTTGAAAATAGTATATTCTTTTAGTTTCTTAATAAATTTTGTGATGAATTTCGTAGGACTCATTCTACCGTGGTTTAACAGATGAAGAATTAAAACATGTACACGAGTATAATTTTGATCACCCTGGTAAGCTAATCATGGATTAAGAGCAATGCAGGCTTTGAATAATTGTTGAATGTACCTTATATTAGTTACAAATTTGTCATTCTATTAAAATATATCTGGTTTCCTTTATAGATGCATTTGACACAGAACAACTTTTAGAGTGTATTGGCAAGCTCAAATCTGGTCAGTCTGTTCAAGTTCCAATATATGATTTTAAGAACCATCAGCGATTCTCTGACCGTTTTCGACAGGTAGTTCTTTTGTCTTATGAAAACTATTGTAGTTCCAGTTGATATAGGTTTATACTCTTGTTAGAATTTGCTCAAATATTTGAGGCAATGGTTTTTGTAACAAGCCAATGCAGTTAGAAAAAATTAGAAGCGGAACTGATAATGTAATGGGTGACACATATTGCTGTGGATTTCGCAAGCATACCTGCTATACTTTCGTTCTTTTTTCCTTTTATCTAATGCTAACTTTTTAGCAGTATACTTCCTGTGTACTGCGAATCTCTTTTTTCATCTTTCAATGAATTACTTAATTCTTACTGATCCAAAAAAATCTAAATCAATTCAAAGGTCTGCACTATTGGCCAACTAATTAACTTTCATTTTCTTTTTTTTGGTCATATCTTGGCAGGTCAATGCATCTGATGTAATCATATTGGAAGGAATATTGGTTTTTCATGATCAACGTGTCCGCAACTTGATGAATATGAAGATTTTCGTTGATGCAGGTTTCTTTCCTTATATCTTGTTAAACTTGTGAAGCTTTGATTGCTGGTAATCTGTCCTGGTGTCCATGATATAACTAATGTCTTGGAACTGAGCATATTGCTATACAGACTTGTAACTTTGTTACCATTTAGTTGATATCTGGCAGCAAGTTCTGTGCTGTTAACTTTTCTATTCAAAGCACTGTCAAAGTGCAAATTTGTTTTCCTCTCATTAGCTATCTTACTGTCCTTACATTGTTATCTAGATGCTGATGTAAGGCTTGCCCGAAGAATAAAGCGCGACACAGTTGACAGAGGTAGAGATGTACACTCTGTTCTTGAACAGGCAAGAATCATTTTTCCTTGTATAAAATTAAATTGATACAACATATTGAACTGAGCGTACTACAAAATATCCTGGTTTCTTGAGAAAACATCTGAGAGGCTTGAGCAGCTGTTTAAATAAATGAAAAGATGTAATGTAGTTAGGCCAGGTATGATAAATGTCATGCAGGTCCTACAACCAGAAACAGCATTATATGCATTTCTGAAGGTTTGGAGCCCACTGAACTGCACAAATGGTTGTGATCATGCAGCATAAATTAAGACAAAGCTTGAATGTTGAAGATGATGCATCTCTTTGTTTTTAATTATGAAACGAAAAATGCATCTCCTAAAGTTTTTATGTTATGTTTATTTATTTAAGTTTATCTTTACATGCTCCTCTGTGAAAATAGAAATGTGAAAAAGGATACACAGGCTATTGGTTATGATAGGACTAATTGGCACTGGCGTAGGCCGGGAAATGATCAATTATATAACTTATTGTGAAACTAGTTTTCTCCTATTTGTAATTTTGCTTACTGCATGACATATACGTATCCATATAAGAGTAACAATTTAGTTACTTCAAAACAAGGTAATAGGAATTAAATTATGCAAACAGTCATGTTTTCAATTTATTTTAGGTTTAACTAGAGTAAACAATAATTTGCCTGTTGGGTTGGAATTGAGCTATGGGAATCAAAATATTCTGCTTTTAATACAATTTTGGAAGGACCAGAAGTGGCAAAAGTTTTCTGAAAGCTTAGTTACAGTATTCTTCATTAATGAGCTGTAGTGTTCAAGGATGCATCTAGCTACTGTTATCTTGCTTGTGGCATTGCATACTGCAATTGTGGGTGATAAAAGTTTTTCTAAGTTTAATCTTCTGGGTTTGGATTTTGATTTTGAATAAGATCAATCACTTGCTTGGAAAAATTAGTTTCTTAGTGTTTCATCAATTGTGCAGTATTCAAAGTTTGTCAAGGCTTCTTTTGATGGCTTCATTCTTCCATCAAAGAAATATGCTGATGTCATCATACCCCGGGGTGGTGACAATCATGTTGCAATTGATTTAATTGTGCAACATATCCGCACAAAGCTTGGTCAGCATAACCTCTGCAAGATATATCCCAATTTGAATGTGATTCAGTCTACATTCCAGGTATTTATCATCATCCTTTTCTTCTTTCTGTCACCTAGTAGGGTAAATTTTTTACAGAACATTGTTCATACTGGACAAAACCAACAAAACTGAAACTACAAATTGACACAAACTTTTTTATTTGATCAGTAAACCACAATTTGACACAAACTAGATATCAGGAGTGCTCCACGCAGCAGCCAATCTTTAGTGCACTGCAGTAACCATCTAATATGGTCATACCTTGGTCTGAGTTAAACTGGATGCAACCTCTGAGTGGGTAGTAGTCTGATAACTTTAGGAGGTGTGAATATTAATTCTAATGATCATAATTGTAATCAGCTGCATTAAGATATATAACATGTTCTGAGACAAGAAGATTGGAACAATGATTACCTGGGATAGAGTCCACATGCATAGTGTGTGCTTGAATTTCCTACTTTTCTCAAATTAAGCTTCATTATATTTTTCCTTTGTGTTTTATATAATGTTAGGATTGGTTTTACAGATAAGAGGCATGCACACTCTGATTCGTGACAAGGAAATAACAAAGCATGATTTTGTTTTTTATTCAGATCGTTTAATACGTCTGGTATGTAGAGACTGTTTATCCTGAGGACCTTCAATTTGTATATCCATTTGTGTCAACATATACTAAAAACCATAAATATTTCAGGTAGTGGAACATGGTCTTGGCTACTTGCCTTTTACAGAGAAGCAAGTAATCACTCCTACAGGTGTGTTTGAAGGCAAGGGGAGAAAAAAAAAAGTACAATGAAAATTTCATATTATGGAAACAAAAAAAATAAAAAAAATAAAAAAGTATATAATTCAAGTCATGTGAGTTTGCACCATGACTGGCTCAAGCTGGGCCTGTCACTGGAAAAACTGCAATCCTTATTATCTGATTGGTAATTGATACTGCTATATCAAACTCTGCTGCAAATCACTTACAGTATCTAGTCCTATTCCAGGATCAGTGTATACCGGAGTTGACTTTTGCAAGAAATTATGTGGAGTTTCCGTTATTCGAAGGTGAGCTTAGAATTTAGTGTTGTTTAATTTTAACCACAGGTTACATTTAAGCGGCACTCGTGAATTTCTTTCTGTTTGTATTTTAAGACTTGGTTATATAAATTCTTTTAACTTTAGGAGCTTCCTGGGGCTCTTTGACATTGGATCAGGGTAGAACGTATCTTTTTTTGATCCAAGAATTTATGTTTTCTTCAGTCCAAATATTCCCTAAAAGTAACAATATGTAACTAGTTTTCTTAATTGTTTATATTTCAGTGGGGAAAGTATGGAGAATGCATTGCGTGCATGCTGCAAAGGAATCAAGATAGGAAAGATCCTCATCCATCGTACCGGTGATAATAAAAAACAGGTGTCACATATTTTTGAAATGAGTATTGGTTTTTATTCTTCAAGGTGAAATGGAGTTCCCCCTACATAATTCCTCTCCTTCCTCTTACATCATCCAGCTTATATATGAGAAGCTTCCAAAAGATATTTCAGAACGACATGTCCTCCTCATGGATCCAGTTCTAGCAACAGGTGACCTTTGTTACTGTTTACATGCATTTATATTATTCCACTTATCATCTATAGAAAACTATTCTAACTGTTTATTGTCTAATTAAGTCTTAAGTTTAAGAACCTATAATCATCTATGGATCCAAGGAAACTAAAAGCATTACAGTACCACTATCAGTTAGTGCATTTCCCCTTGTGAGTGATGCATTTATGTGGCTAAGTATGAGACCGCCTTGTTTGCTTCCTTGAAGGTAATTCTGCCAGCCAAGCAATTGAACTCCTTACACGAAAGGGAGTTCCAGAGTCTCGAATTATATTCCTCAACCTCATCTCTGTGAGTTAGCTTAAATGCTAGTTACATATTTTTCGTCTTTTTTTGTTTTCTTTGCAACTAACTTTCCTCAAATTCCATGCTTAAAATGTGTGATTTTGCATTTGTTTTATGACACTATTCCAGGCTCCTGAGGGGATACATCGTGTATGCAAACAGTTTCCATTTCTGAAAATTGTAACTTCAGAGATTGATGCTGGACTAAACAATCAATTTCGTGTCATACCAGGGATGGGAGAGTTTGGCGATCGCTACTTTGGTACTGATGATTTTTAATTTGACCATTGAAGATGGATTCAAAAATATACCATTATGATTTACAAGAACTGAAGCTCATAGTAATTTATTTGCATCGCAGAAGTTGTTATGTTGTCATGTCAGATTTGCATACCACTCAAATCAAATGTGGTATATTTATCTATAGGAAAGAAGTTTTGGGAAAACAATGAGGAAAGCCATTTTCTATTTTACCTTTTTCCACTTTATCTAATATTATTTACTTACTATAATATCTTGTTTGGATTGTGTAGTACTATGTTGGTTGAAACATGAGGAAAGATGAGTGATGGAAGATACAGTTTGAAGGAAAGATTCAATCTGAAAAAGTATTGGACTTTCTTTTGGACTAATGATAATCATAGGTAGGTTTGTATGTCTCATGTTTTCCTCTTGTATAATATAGCTATCAGCCCTTAATGGTTTCCTCAGTTAAATAGGTAGAGAAGTCTCTGCCTTGGAACAAAAACTTTTTTATTATTGTAGGGCTGTATGTTTCAGCCCCCCATGAATGATAATATCATACATGATATGACCACCGTTTCCTCCCTATAGGACTGCCATTAAATGCCCCCAAAATAAACAACAATGCTAAGGAGTTCTACATAATGATGGGAAGAAGCCCTAAAATGAGAAGTATAGAGATTATTTAGAAGGACTAGCTCAGTGCATTTTGAGGACCCTTTTAAAGATTACTTAAATAGTATTTTTAGTTAATGTTCTACGTTATAAATTGTTTTATTTAAAATCCATTATTCTTACTTTTTAAGATGATTAATTTTCATCGTATTTCTATTAATCTAAAATTATTTTGGCCTTCTTAAAAATTGAGGAAAAAATATACAACTTACATGTTTAATTTATTTTTTTTTTAAATCACTTATTCTCCACATATTTAGGGCCTTTTACTATTAGGTGCCCTAGGTCATAGCCTAAGTGGCGAGGCCTAAGGCTGGCCCTGATTATATAAGTTAGGACTGCTCAACATCAACAATCCCAGAATCCTGATTTAGTCAAATCCAAAAGGGTCATTGGCAATTTCACCCAAATGGCAATTAGGGTGGTAAGTCTGAGATTTATAAAAATTTGGGGAATCAAGCAAGTTTCAAGTGTGAAAAATTTCCACCTAGTAAACTTGACTCGATCACATATATATTTCCCTTATGTGCTCTTGGATATGGGGATTACATCTTATTCCCACCCACGAGTGTCTCATTATTTAATTTTTTTGGTTTTAAAATCTCAAGTTTTCTCCTGCTCTTGGATATGGGGGATTACATCTTATTCGCAATCCATGAGTCTCTCATTCTTTAATTTTGTTGGTTTTAAACTTTCAAGTTTTCTCCACCTCTCTCCTGTGTCTCCGACCCTCTGCTAAGTCGTGCAACCGCCACCACATGCAGTTTCTTGTCATACATGGCCATAGCCATGCAAAGCCATCGCCATACACTCCCCCCACCCCAATCATCTCTCTCTCCACCGTTGAGCCATAGTTTTGTCCACCATCATCAATAAGGTATGAGCCATCTCAATTTGTATCATAATGATTAATTGGGGATGAAACACCCAGCCATCTTTGTACGCCATCATTAACAGGTTAACCCTAACTTATTTGGACAGCTAGTTTTTGTTGCTCTGTTATGTTCTGAATTTTTAGCAAACTAAAATCTTTATTCCACCCCCACCCCATCTAAAAAGTAACACCCTACTCTTACTCCGAAGTGGAGTGCAATCGATTTCACTTGATTTATCAGTTGGCAGCAAAATGGAAGAGTTTCCCACCTAAGGTATTGGGTCAAGGACTAAAGTGGCAATTTGACCCCAAACTTGGGTCCAACCAACTTGTTAGCACCCCTAATATAAGTTGATACAATCTAGGGTTTAGAACGAAAAAGCAACGCCCAACCTAAGAGTATTGTAATTAACCCTACCCAAATCTCCTTTCTCCCTCACCTGCACTATGATGGTACAAGTAACTTCTTTTTTCTCTTGCAAGAATGGAGTTTCAAATCAAGATTTTATATTCTTTCACTTTCTTTTCTTTTAAGAGAGGAGAGAGATTCAAATCCTATAATGAATCAAACAACACCATTAGCCACTAACCTCTTGGCACTAGTCCATCGTCTAATAATTAAGCTGACAACTCTACTAAAGAAGGGGGAAAAACTAATAAAGAGTAGTAATTTTGTATATAAGTTGATAGTACAAAAATTTCGCCTCCATTTTAAGTTCTTTAGCCTCTCTAATTTGTAAGAACACTGCAAAGAATGTCCAAGAACCAATTATTACAATAAATCAAACAATAATTGAAGTTCCAAAAAAAAACTTAAAATGAAATTATGACCAAAAAGAAAAAAATTACATCTACAAGCCACTCAGCGCAAAGTGGCAAAAATCTACAAGCTGATCACGCTCTGCCTATCTGGAGGGGCTACACACTGCCACAAGGAACAGAATGCTGGAATAGTGGCTGCATCAACCCCTAGGGCAGCAAGGTTGCGACCATACTCCTGGTGAAAATATTTACAAAGGAAACTTGTATAAGTCATCCCAGAGAGTCCATGGTTTGCTACCCAACAACTCATGATTCATGCACACAAATGGAGAGAGATTAAGTATGGTCATACAGTTGATTTTTACCTGAATATCAAGGAACAGTTGCATACAAATCTTGCCCGTGTCAGACACATTATTATCCGACACATCTGAGCTTGCTCCAGCTCGTCTTTGAGCCCCTTGTCGTATTCTCTGAAGTGAAGACTCTGTTTTCCTCGCCTGGTCAAGATAGCATAAATTTTAAACGGATAATATTTCAGGGCAAGGGGAATTCTAGGAGACCGAAAGGTTTACAGATGTAATTGGCAATTAGATACTAACCACACTGACAAGATCAGCAGCTAATTCATAATAACGACCAGTAATCTCAGTTGCAGCACCAAGCAGTAGTTCATTCCTAGTTTCCCTTGCCAAGTATATTGTAGCTTGCTCTCCTTCCAAAAGAACCTGGGAGCAGTTGGTAGTTCAACATAAAAATAAAAACTCATAAGTAATCCACCATGTTAGTGTAAATGTGAAGCTGACAATAGAACTAGAAATACAGTAAGTGATACATCCATAGATGAATATAGCCATAGCACTAATTAATGTCCAGTCTGTAAATTTAAAAATAAAAAAAAATAAAAAATAAAAAAAACCAAGGATATTTTCAGAAAGGACTTGGGGATTAGATGCTCTAACACCTAGATGAAGAGCCTCCCCAAATATTTGTATGCATTCTCATATCATTTGTTGGAACTTTTTTTTTCATAAGTCACGTCATATTCTGAACTTTTAGTTGTTCTATTTTAGGTTGTGTAGTTATTCCTTGTGTCCAAATTCCAGATTATATAATATTGATAAAAGTTATTCGGAAAACTTAGATACAGTATATTAGGCTCTCCAATGTGCTCACTTTTAGCATCTACGCATGTACCTGGAGAAATTTTCTAGGCACTAAAGGAAATTAAAACAGAAGATAAGATAGTGGGGCTTAGCTGGCCATCACTAACAGAGCAAAAGTCAAAGTTAAAAAAATATTTAAAAAACAAAAAAAAAGGCTTTGGACTCAGAATCCCAAACCCTTCCACTTCATACACAGGTCTTCTTTGGCCCATCCAAAGGCATCACACAGTTTTTTCTTTTACTCTCCCTCCCCTCTCTTTTTTTTTTTTTTTCATCAATTCGGAAACATATTTTTTTCAATTTCAATTATATAATCTTCAGCACTATAGTGATTCTATCTTCTTTTTTCATCTCCTTTTTATATAAGTTTATTGTAAAGTCTTTCTTAGATGAATTTATAAAACCTGTATGATTTAAGCTCTAGGATTATAGTATTCCAATGCATTAGATGAAGATGATTTAACTTTAAACTCTATATATTAATATATAGATAATAACTGCATTTAGAATTGGGCAACTCACTACACTCAAGCTAGTCCCTTTTTGGCACCTCACACCTCGGGCAATACAAGGCCTTGATGGCTTAAGGTTGCCTTTCGCCTTTGACAACATATGATAATAAATCATATGGCCTTTTCTATCCAACTTTTTCTTAGGACACAATCAAGGAATCTACCAGTAGATAATCGGATAGCACAGAATTTTTTTTTTTTTTTTTTTATAGGTAATAGAAGTTTTATTAAGTAGAAAAGTAAAATGTGTTTACTGTAGTAAACCCATTGCACTTGAAACGAATTCAAACAAATCAAAGAGAAGATTTAACAGAAACTAAAAAATCAGACATGATAATACAATGGGTAAAACCCCAAACCCATTGCACAGAAAACATCTAGCTTGGATAACAGGATAACACAACAGCTATAAATCAAAGAGAATTGCACACCTTCAGGGGTCGCAATACCGCTGACACATAGGGTGAATGTCTCACAGGAAGAGGTTTATTTGTCATCCTATAAGTTGCGGTTATTCCCTTCAGCTGTCTCAAGTCCTACATTTAAATTTGAGAAAATCTTATGAACGAACAAATATTCAGAACTAATAAAAAAATAAATAAGTAAATATATGAACAAAAATAATTCAGAACATCAGATATTCACTGGGCCAATCAGCCAGCAGATTAGTTCTATCACTGCATATTACAATCAAGAAAATATTTGAAGCAGCAAATAAACATAAGCACACCAACTCCTTCCAGGTTATTTCAGACAATATCATTGATAAATTATAGCTTACCTCAACAGACTTCTCAACCAGTGCCTCTATTATTGTGTTAATAACCAGAGGCACTAAATCCTCCAATGACTTTCCACCATGTAAAATACTCTGTTTTACTGAATCTAGAACAACAGCAGAGCATGAAGAAAGAATTTGAAGTACTTGTCCCAGGTAATCACCACAAACCTCCGAGGCCAGGCAATTTATATCATGAATAATCTGTAAATCCAATGACCTCTATCAATACACAAGTAAAGCATGATCATCTCATGCATTTTAATTTATCTTTTATTCTTTTTATTGAGAAAAATTCACTTGATGAACAAATCACCATCTGTCCATGAACCTCTCTCTCTCGCTCTCTCTCTCTGTGTCTCTATAAATGACATGCTGCCTTCAGGTAGAGAACAAAGAGCCACAAACCATGGACCAACATGTTATGTATTGATTTTATATAAAAATAACAAAGGAATAACTTACATAAATAAAATCTTCTGGGACAGCTGAAACAGCCCATTCACATCCAGAGCTGGAGGCTGTATTACCCTTCTTCCGGGCGGCCAATCCAGATGACAGCCAATTTGAGTATCTAATATACATTCAAAAATAGGCAGTCAATTGTTAATGTATCAGCAGAATCGACTCAAACAAACTTTTTAAGTTCCAAGATAACTGACCTTGAAAGAAGCTGCAAAGATAATTTTAGAAACCTGTCAGCATAAGAGAGGACAAGAACATCTTCTCTCCAGCAGGCTCTCAGGCTCTCCAGGAGAGTAACACTTTGTTTCAAAGTCAATTCACGAGAATTTCTTTGACCAGAATTTATATTCTGAATAGGGACAAGACCGGTGGTCATAAGTGCAGAATTTAAATCCCCCGCTATTTCCTGAAGTCTGAGGTAATTGTAGTTATATAAGCGCACCATTAAATAATACTTAACCAATTTGATAACAATAGACACCATAATAAAGTTACAGTGAGTACCTCAAAGAGTAATAAGCCCCAACACTCCATTGCTTCATGAACTCAACATATATAGCTTCTGCTCGAAATTTAGCAACAGCAGATCTGGATGGACAGTAGCCTTGCATGACAATTTGATGTTATAACTACAATGAACAACAAATGCTCTTATATGCATAATACATGTAACATAACAGCCTTAAACGATCACCTGACAAATGTCTTAATAGATTGCATAATATTTTTGTCAAGTTTTTACAATCTGAAGGGCACAATTAAAAGAAAGAATAGGAAGAGGGGGGGGGGGGGGGAGAGAGAGAGAGAGCTGATAAGTACCCTCTAGATGAGCCAAGAAATCTAGGCTTGATTTGTAATTTTTCAAGAATTCTGGAGGTCTTCCTGGAGAAAAAACACCTGGTTTTCCCTTTTGGAGTGCAGAGAGAACCTCTTTTAGAATGGAATTGGCCAAGAAGTCAAACACATGCAAACCAGAGTTTTCTGAAAAGCCCAATAAGCATTACAACAGTCAATAGCATTCATAACCAATAAGTCATAAATCCATACGCACAGAAAGAACCAGTTAGTTAACATGCTATAAGATTACACTTTTTTCATATTAAATCTATTATACAGAGATTGCAACGGTGTGAAGATTGTCCTCTCTAAGAGGTTAGTGGATTTATTATCCAGTATAGATGGCTTTTGAAAAAAAATGATGGTTTTTATTATTAAAAAAAAAAATCTTTATTTTGTAAATTTAAGACCAATGACTGCACCAGTTGGTGATATCAAGGAGACAAAGACCAGAGGAACATAGATTGAGGTTGTGAAATGGAACTTCCAATGATAGAGCTTAAGGTCTAAATAGCATCAGATGATGAAGAATTTCACAGCCGGCCTAACATCTATAAGCTTTATAAGTTGTTGTGCATACAATATATACACTGAAGGCAGAGGGCAATACCTGCAGAAGAAATTTCCAGTAAGAATTTACAGTCTTTCTCAACACATTGTTTAATTTGCTGATAATCATTCTTGAGTTCATCTATTGATGACCCTGCAACAACCGTTGACGCCCCATGCGGAATAATTTTCTGTATCAATGGAGCCACAATAGTTGTACGAAAAATTTCTTCTGCACTCATAGTGTTATCAATAGCTGCATATGCACGTAAACAATTGTAAATTGCATTTGCATCCCGGTGCTCAAGCCCATCTGTGAAACAATGTCCCAAGCTTGCATCTAATAATAGGCTAGCACTCTGAATCCTCTTCTCCATGTTTTCAATGAAAGGCAGGTTCTGTACTGGCATAATATAGAAACGAGATGAGCACAGAATGTACAAGTTCCTAACAGAGCAATTGCAAGCTCAGTCCTGTTTCACTATATTATGTAGGTAAGTGGATTTTGCTTTTTCCTTTTTATGTTATAATTGCAATTAGAAACATGCAATTGGACGGTAGCAGAAAAGGGAATTTAGATACAGTAAGGATCTCACATTAAAAAAAAAAAAAAAAATAGCTGGCACATCTATTCAAATGTCAGCCCAAGTTTTACAATTTAACCCCTACAAGAAAACTGAAATTTATTCTATGCTATCCCTTTTAAAGAGGCTGAGGCTGTAACCAGCATTTGCATCCCAATAGCTCATCTAACATTTAACAAAATAGCACTTTGAATCCCCACCCCCCTTCTCTCTGTTAAGTATACATCTTTATCAATAAGAGGTGATAAGAGTAAGGATACGATTTTAAAATGTAAAATACATAAATACTAAGTTATCATTCAACCCTTTTGGCCATAAGTCTAATGACAACACGCTCTCTTGACCTCTTTCTTCAATCATACACCACACAACAATACACAAACCCCACAAACACAAAAACACAAGATACACAAACACCACAGACACCAACCCTTCTTAGCTCACACGCTTCACACAGCTTGTATACTTCCTTGAGCGTTCCTAGAATCTTGAAAAACACATACATATTCCACCTTAAATGGAAATCTTTGTAAGATTTTTGAACTCATAATGTTTCAACTAATTATACAATTTTTTTCTTTTTCTTTTTTTCTTTTTATGATGACATGGAACCTCCCAAGGCAGGGCCATTTGGACCCATCCCTAGGGAATAAACCACAGATACACGAACCCACCCGTCAGAAACATGTATCAAGTAGTCTGGGGGAACTCCTAGTTGGGATCAAACCCAGGATGTTTGGGTCTAAAACTCTACTCAAGCTTCCAACCACCAGGCTGCACCTTAACAGACAATGATTAACAGGTAAATTAGTCAAGTATATGGAGACATGGGGAATTGAACCTACCCCTAAATATCAACTTCTCAACTTCTTGGCCATCTTAAATCAATGTAAGCAAATTACTATATACGTTAGCCCCTCAACTGGAAAACCCTCACTCCACTCGTCCTGCCTGCCCACAAACACAAACAGCCATCCCATCCTGTCTCACATAGACAAACGCTACTCCTGCCTGCCTGCACACATGTACACAAACGCACTAAGCTCCCCCCCCCCCTTCTTCCAACTTCTGGGTCTCTCTCTCGCAGACACTAGTCTCCTCTTCCCCCACCTCCCTATCTCTTCCTCTCTGGTCTTTCTCTCACAGACAGTAGACATAACCTGCTATTCTCGTTTGCTTGTTGAAAAATAAAAACATGTAGAATGCTCAAGAAACAGTAAGATTTCTACCATTTTCCTTTCGTAACCATCAGTCTTTCTACGAAATAAAAGGAGCCTAAGTTCTTCAATTACTTTTCTAGTTTTAGCTAAGCAATGGTAAGTATGCAACAACAAAGCAAGATAATTCTCATAAAAGCTAGTTGGTGAGACAATGAATAATCAAGCTGGAGTATTTAACACAACAATATATTTTTTACAATTGTATTTCCATTTAAGGTTATACATGGTCCAGCATGTAAATCTTAGTTGTCTTAATGGTTCATCATCTTTCCCCAAGATTCCTTCATAAAAAAACACAACCTTAATTCTAATTTTCTCTTTCATGTTTAAATGTATATGTAACCAAAAATAAATCTAAATGTGAGGGAGAGCAGAAAATAGACCTGTGCGTGAGCAATATAGAACTTCAGCCGATTCATCTCACTGGCAATTCTCTCCAAAAGCATACTCTGAGTCTCTCTCAAATTCATCCCATTCTCAACATGCTGTGCAGAAATTCCATTGCTCATAGAATTCCGCTCTGCCACATTTACATCCCCATTTGACCAATCAGCAGGCACACTTGGTAGTTCCTTTATTAGTTTTTCGACCTGCACTTATTAGACAACATCATATCCAAATTACTAAAACTCGTTCGCACTAAACTCAGTACAAACCTTGATCTGCAACAATCACATCTAAACCTTCCCAATGCAATTAAAACACACACTAAGCTCAAACTTAATATTCTTCAGCAAACTAAAATCCAAATAAGACTATAAAAAAAGATTCAACTCCATTGAAAAATGAAAATTCTACACAATGAGGCTTCAATTGAACCAAATTAATGTGTGATCTAGGTAATCATAAATCCAGATACAAATACATTAATAAACTAATCACTCAGAGACTGAAATTGAATCAAAAATATACTAATATTAACCCAAATACGATCCAAATAAACATGAAATCACACGCAACGTGAGACTGAGAGATATATATACCTTCGATACAACGTGAAACGTATCGAGCAAAATCTGCAAGGTCTCTTTCGCCGACGCAGCTTCAGATCTCTGCTTCAACCCGTTCTTGAGAGCAACAAGCGAGCGATCGACGGAGGCACGGTACTGCTCGATCTTCTCGCGGAGCTCGAGGAGCGGAGCGCGCATTCGCACGACGGAGGCGTCGACGTCGACGAGCTTGGTGCTGAGGTTGACGAAGTCGGCGTAGTCGCGGTTGATGAGGTCGATGAGCTCGTGGTTGAGCGAAGCGCGGTGGGACTCGAGCTCGGATCGGAGCGTGTCGAAGGGGACGAAGGTGCGGAGCTCCGAAATGTAGGACTCGGAGTCGAAGTTCGGGGAGAGGAAGAGCGAGGGCTTGAACCATAGCGGGTGAGAGTCTAGCGGGTCCGAGAAGAAGTCCGTCGCGGATCTCGGTGGCGCTTGTGCCGGAATCGGATCCGCCATTTCGGATCCCGGTTTTGCTTCTTCTTTTTTTGGTTTCTTTGATTTTGTTTTGTGTTTGGTTGGTGAGAAAGAAAAAACCGTGAGAAAATTGGGTTTCTCTCGAAGACTAATGAAGGAATTATACCATACAAAATGTTTTAATTGGAGACGAAGAAATAGAAGCAGCGTGTGAGAAGTGACTAGTGGGAACTACTTGCAATACTATTTTGCTAAAAAACAAAACAAAACGTTGGAAAATCCCATCAATACCGTTTATATCATGGGACCCACGTGAATATGACGTAGATTCATTTGTTTGGACGGTCAAGATTTAATTAGGAAGAAAAAGAAAAAGGAAAAAAAACCCTAAATATCCCTAAACTTAAAAATTCCTCCAATATCATTTGTTTCTTAAAAATAAAAATAAAAAACTTATTCATATCCTTAAAATATATATATATATATATATATAAATTAAAGAAAAATTTTGTACATTAATGTTAAGAACTTGAAAAATTGGAAATTATGAAGTGTTTCGTTCTAAATTTTATTTGATCATAAATCTTAGCGAAAGTTACAGTTTAAGAATGTATATGATTTGTTTCATTTTAATGTCACGCTTATAAGTTGAATATAAATCTCATAAAGAACTATGATTTAAATGAATTTAATTCATATGATTCATTTCTTTCTATTCTAATTTCTTTGAGGCCCATGAGTTAATAATATCTCATTTCTTTGTACTCTAATTTCTTTAAGGAATATGAGTAAATCATAAATCTCATGGAGAGGCCTGTGTAACAATTCATCATATTTTCATTTTTGTTTCACCATTGAGTTGATTCTAACACTCCACATTTTATACTGTTTAATTTGTTGTAAAATAGTTGGTCAACCGTAAAATGTTTTCAAACAATTGTAAAATCCAAGGCAAAAACATGTAAAATATTGTACACTCGAATTGCTCTCTCAAGTCTCAACCACAAGGCCACAGCCCTCTTAACTCATTTACAATCTCAACCATCTTGCACCAATGCCACCAACCTTCATCACTGTCTCTTCCTCGCACAAACCACTATCCTCTCTCTTCTCTTCTCTCTCACACAATCTCTTGGGAACCTACTATCAAGCAACGGTCTTGGGTATTTGGTGGCTGCTGCTCCAATCTCGTCGTCACTGGGTTTGATGGGTTAGATTTTTAGATCAAACTCTGGGATCAATGGTTTTCCTATCGGGTTTCAGATCTTTCCAATCAGGGTTCGTGGGTTTTTTATTTTTTGGCTTTTTGATCTAGATTTATGGGTAGTTGATGGTTGTGTTTTGGGTGGTTGTTGGCTAGTGCATCTGCGCTTGCATTTGGTGGGTTTTGAGAACTAGGAAATTTTTTCATTTTATAGCAACACAATAACTAAAAACCGATTTCCACAGCAATTTCAAGGACACAATCAAACACCATAAAATAAAAATGTTTTCAATGTAAAATATTTTACATCTAAAAACATTTTACATACAGCAAAATGGATGTGTTTATGTTGCATAAGGGCCAGAGCGCCATTTTGTTTTATTGAGACACTGAGTTCATTCCACTTTGCCATGCAAGGCAAGTTTCACTCAATGATCTTTGACACCAAAGAAAAACAATTTCAACATTGAAAATGGTTTTGAAACAAAATAAAAATCCCCATACAAAGATTTGACACTGAGCTACACTTTTTAAGCACGAGATTAACACCGCTGACATTATAAAGACCACAATGTTCTTGCTTAGCACGAATTGACGAACCAACCATTCAATTTTCTTATGTTAAGGAAACCATAATTCATGATATAACGAGACAAGGTATTTAAACAGGCTCTGCATGCATTTACATAACATATTCATAAAGCCAATTCATAGTATCATATGGTGTAAGCATCATTGCTTATTGTTCAATTCGAACAAACCCCATAAAGAATGACTACAAATATATGCACAGGGTCCTCTTTCTTTTTCTAAATTTAAAAGGACAAGATCTTTATGTTGACAGAAAGGAGATGGGGAACAAAACAAAAGCAGCGGAGCCAGGCCAAGACTTTGAAAAGGCTCTCACTCACTTTATTTCCACCATCACAAATCTAACTCGGGAATAAATTATTTAAGAACCTATACTTCATTTTACAGACAAAATGGCTCCCTAGCAAAGCCCTAGAGGAGCAGCAAAATTCACCTAAAGCACAGCCTTAGAACCAAGAGCAGAGAATTATAAGGAGAAAAGAACTATTTGTACAGGATAGCCTTCACATGAAGTAGCTGAGAGCCTTTTTTCTTCTAGAACCCCCTTCACCATAGAGTTCATTCCATTGTAAAAGCTCAGTCATGTTCACAGACTCGGAAGAGACACTTGCACATACCTATATCCACATAAAAAGAACAGTACATATAAAAAAAAGGCAATTAAACCAAGCAAAGGAAAATATAGTATTAATTGATATTTAAGATTTGCTTTACCCGTTCATGAGCATATTTAAAGTCATCCATGTTTAAAGGCCGTATATCAGCACTGCCACTCAAAGCTGGGGCAGATCTACCTTCTGCTAAAGCTGCTTCACGATCCTGTAAGTTTAACATATTAGATCAGAAAAGCTATGCATCTAGACAAAGAGCACCTGCATAAGATGGTTATGAATCTAAGGGAACAGGTACATGTTCTTCAGTTTTTCACCTCAATTCTAAGTTTTAAATTAATACCACAACCTAAGGGAACGGGAAAGTTAAAAAAGTGAAGCCAGTACGTGTTGAACACAATACCACAATCTCACACCATTCTTATGAGGGAAGAATGTTCTATTTGAAATTGAGCTCATTGGCAAGAAAAGGTTGATTTATACAATGGGTTCAAAATCAAATATGCCAGAAAGGAGCACACTACTGGACATTTTGTATATACTAATTTTTAAGCTCTCATTTCAAAGCAAGCCTAAAGATTTTGTATCCAAAAACAATGGGTTGCAATTGACAATTTGAAGGCCGTCATATTCATTGGCATTTTGATCAGCAAACTCATGATATTAGTAAACTGGATTGACAGTAAAAGATTTGGTGCTACCAACCCCAAATAATTTTACAAACATCAAAAGGGAAAGTAACGAGAACACTGTTGAGCAAGAATAAATTTCTAAACTGTCTGTTGATTGGATGGAAGAAACAAACCTTTTTTTCCTTTTCCAATATCTCTTTAATTGGACGGTGTGCAGCAGTTACACATAGATTCTGCAAGATGACAGAGCAAATATGATCACAGTCACTCCGCTTATTAAATAATAATTAAACCATCAACTACCGAAGAAACTAGTGACAAAAAAACACCTTCAGGTCACTTCCAGAGTATCCATCTGTCATACTTGCAACTGAATCAAAATCAAAACTGGGAGACAAGTCCTCCTTTGCCAGTATAACTCTTAGTATCTTCGCCCTATTTGGAGCGTCTGGCAAATTTACCATCAATCTGTGGAAGAAAACATGCCCAAAGTTACCAGAATGTTGAAATGATATAACCTAGCACAAGAAATGTGTATGCATGTAAGCACAGTAGCGAGTTTCTTCTATACACGTGCATGAGACTTATGGGTCCAGTTTGACATGATGTTTTACCTACGCGGAAGCCTTCGAATGACTGCCTCATCAAGGTCAAAAGGTCTATTTGTGGCTGCAAGTACAAGAACCCGTTCTGTATCTTTTGTCCGTAAGCCATCCCAGTTCACCATAAACTCATTTTTCATTTTACGCATGGCCTCATGCTCCCCCGGATTTTCCCTCCGGCCCAGCATGCTGTCAACCTATAAAAAGACCAAGCGAAAAAACAAAAATTGAGGATATTCAACATGAATGTGTATAAAAAGCTTACTTCAAATACAACAAATCTACTATTCAACATGCAAGGGTATAAAAAGGCAAAGAGCTTACTTCGTCAACAAATACCACACTAGGCGCAATTTTACTTGCTAGTGAGAAAACAGCTTTTACGTACTTCTCACCCTCACCAAACCACTACAGCAAGGACAAGATTGTGAGTCTAAAATTATGAAATGAAGTCGTTAAAGAGGTGTCATGATCAACAAGGAAATTATAATTGTTAACCTTAGACGTGATGCTTGACATGGAAATGTTGATGAAGTTTGCACCAGCTTCAGTAGCCACAGCCTTCGCAAGCATAGTCTTACCAGTTCCAGGGGGGCCAAATAATAGTATTCCCTTGCAGGGCTGGAAACAAAAGATGTAAAGTGAGATAGTTCTTCTAGACATTCATAACAAAACAAGTTTAATACCATATATTTATACAAGTGTGGTGTTGCACCAGTATGTATGCATCAAATCTTAAAGAAGTGTTAAATTACCAATTCTCCCAAAATCTAAAGCAATTAGGATATGGTCAATTTAATCATTTAACCACATACTTCTAACACTCCCCCTCACATGTGGGCTCCAATTCCCTTTTAATAGGTGATGTCAAACACATGAGATTTTAAATGAGAGGTAGAGTGGAGGAAACAAGGATCAAACTCAGGACCTCCTACTCCGATACTATGTTAAATTACCAATTGTCCACGGAATGACGCTTATAGCAAATTTATTAAGGAAAGAGAAGCATCTAAGGCCATGGTCAAGTTCTAAAATATGAAAAACCCAAATTGTAAGGGCAAAGACATAACAGTAAAAATTTTGAAACCTGCACTTTCATGTATGTAGATTACTTATGCAAAGATACATGTTCTTGCTTAATGGTAACTCATAAATAATAGATCAAGCATATATTATTTTTGCGCAGAAAACCAGAAATTCATAAGACACGATGTTCATTTTTTCAATAAAAGTTATATTACCTATCAAAAAAAATGTTACCAAAACTTGGGCAATCACAATGTGGCAAATTTAGGAGTAGAAGACATCAGCTTTTAAAACAATTTATATTTAATAATTTTGGTTAAATTATTTAAATTAAGAATACCAAAAACAAAACGTGAAAATGAATAAGGTGTCCATTTAACTCGTTTATGATGGAACCAACATCCAAAGAGTAAAATGAAAAGGTTTCCCTTAATTTAAAATACACACACACACACACACACACATATATATATAGAGTTATGAAAGATAAATAAATTGTAACACATCAATCTTTAAACAAAGAAGCTCATTTTCTTTGAACTAAGAGATTAAACCTTGGTTAATTGTCCCTTGCAAAAAAGTTCAGGCCTTTGTAACGGAAGCATCACCAACTCCTTCAATGTATCCTTGACATTTTCAAGAGCTCCAATATCATCAAAAGTAACTCCAATGTCATTGGGTGGAATAACATCAGCTAGCAGCCTTTTCTCAAATTCATTTTCTGTTACAACATCCTGATTTCAGCCAAAACAATCAGTTTGATGATCATTATATTATAGATGCACTAAAGAAAACTAGTCAAAGTAACATCTCCTAGCAGGAAAGTGTAATAAGCACCTTAAGTGACTTCTTCAAGCTCTTAGATTCATTCTGGACAGCCTGCAAGATTCTAATGCCGTACTGGATGCTGCCAGAATTGCAATATGGCATTACAACTGTGTAATTTCCATCCAGTAACTAATATTTCAGCCAACCACTACTTAAAATGATGGCAGCAAACAAACTATCAATTACCTCTCACTAGACAATACAAGCCTTGCATCAGGATCAGCCTCAGGATTCTGCATAAGATGATGGCTTAAAGCCCACCCAACTACCTTCTCTGCACCTGCAATACATAACAAAATATAATAGAATTTTTAAAAAATAATAATAATGATAGTAAAACTGGCAAATCATCATGTCTTGATATAGAAAGAAAACAACATACTTTCATTTGTAAGTGTTTGGTCCTTAACGCATAATGTCTCAAGTCCTTCACATTCCATCCCACTCCGACCAAGAACCTACAAATAATGAACATTAACTGCGAGTATCATTTGCAAAACACTGCATGTTAACATACATACATTCAAAATATGAGAAATATTTTGAGAAAAATGCTAACATACTCACAACGTTCAATTTAGAAAAATATGAAACTACACAGGTGCTAACAACACAAAAGGTTTTCAAATTTAAACTTTTGCAGACTTTATCCATAATGTTAATTAACTAAAGCACCAATTTATCAAGTAATAGTATAATTTGTGTTAAAAGCAACAATAATGCTTATGATCTAATATTTAAGAAGAGCAAAATTGCTCACAGTGCGCAGGTGATTCAGATTTCCTTTCATTTTGAGGGTTTCAGAATCTCGATCCAATTGGTGCTTCCATGATGCAAGAAGTGCTTCATCCTGCAATGAATTAATAAGCCTCCAGAATATGTTGAGTAAGCAAAGCCAACTGATGGTAAGGAATCCACTACAACAGACCTGTGGCATGTGAATGGTTACTTTGTTGGGAAAAAGCTTAGTCAGATGTTTTGTCGCCTTTGGGACCTCCTTACCCCTGTCATGCAATCTTCCAAAACTATCCTGAGAAAATAAAAAGGCAGCAACATTAACAATTTCTGTCAGAAAGAGCACATTTTCCCAATTTCCATTCAGCAATCTGCACAAGCCCATAAAAATTAAGTTTGTGTATGTGCAAGAAAGAGCATAGACATTTTTCATAACATATAATGACAGGTTTTATGCAAAGACATTTATACATAAAAATCATTAACTAGTGTGAAAGAAATCCAACTTTCCAACCACTCTCCCATGATATATCATAAACCAATAATAGCCTAGACCTACAAAAACTCAATAAAACTAACTGTGGACATCAGTCCCATATAAAATGTGAAGTCAATTCCCAAGATGACCCATAACAACATAACAGTGCCCTCGTGTCTTCCCTCCTACTTCAGAATTGCACTTCAGTTATCAAAACATTGTTCAATATTTGTAATAAAACATAGTTTTTGTACCTCCAGTAAAAATTAAAGTATAATGAAGTAGGCATATCATCAGAAGAAAAATAAGGGGAATGAAGCCAAGGAAAAATGATAGAAGTCATAGAACGAAAAGGAGTGATTGTTCCTCTCACTCAATATTACTCACAATAGACATAAAAGGGCTATAATTAATAAATAAAAATTTCCTTTGTTTACCAGACCAGTTCTATCAAAAAAGTAAAACATAACTCTCTTGGGGACTACCGATGGACCACAAACAGTGAAAATAAAAAAGACTATAGCTCACGGGCCACAACATAATGCATGAAAAGATAATCCACAGTTTCACCATGATACACCAAAAATACACCTATCCTACTAAGGTTATAAGTTGTTAAAATTTTCCTGTATACTGTCAGCCATACAAAAAATGTGCCTCTTCTTGGAGCTGGAGCCTACTGCACCAAAGGCACTTCTAAAGGAAAGACACCAGTTGTACATCTCAAAACCTCTTAATAAGAATGGACATCAAACTTACTATTGCTAACTAATCACCTTCCACCTAGTCAGGGCATTCCCCCTGGAAATGCGTCATAGATTCTACTAGTTCAAACTCCCAATCATTAAAAGCACAAATAAGCCTGATATTCCAAGGGGAAGATCCCCACCCCCACCCCCACCCCCACCCCCACATTCTAATTGTCCAAGTAAGAATTTATCAAGGCCTCCTTCTCAACTGCAAGTGCATATAATTCCAAATTCAGCTCTTTCAACGAATGGTTCCCACACCATATTTCATCACTCTTTGGCCATCCCCAATCACATACAGGATAACCAGCAAATTTCTCCCAACCCATCCTAATAATCTACATACATTCTTTCATACAACATTTTCTCACTCACACGTATTTCAAAAAACTATAAACAACATTACTCAAACTCCTCTACCAAACGGGCCCTTAGTCATTCTTACTTTGAACAATAGAAGGTTCAGGAAATTACTGTTCAACATTGCTGATTATAATAACACATACATTTCAAACTCCTAACTTAGTAAAGTAAATATCCTCAGCTTTAAGTTTCTTTTTGTCCAAAGCAACAAATATTTACGTCTTTCACACATATTGAACAGATGTAGTAGCAAAAGGCAAACAAAGAATAATGATTATATGTCAATAAATTACAAACATCAAAATCAGAATCAAATTTATGGAAAATTGGAAATGCCTCCATAAAGGATTACGCACCCAAAAAAAACACCAAGAAAAAAATAATAATACAAGCAGGAAGATTTTTTAACCAAAAAATCTTCATAATCCTAGAAAAAGTTATTGAAACTGAACATCCAGGAAGCAGTACCATTATAAGGCACATTTCTGCTTCAGAAAGAACAACCCACATTCACAATAGGAAAACATCAACCAAAACTTGCACAACTTCAAGGAAAAATGGAAACCCATGAACTATCTAGAGACTAAGCATTACCGGGAAAGCCAAGTCAAGAAGAGCAGTTTGATTGCTGCCAAATTTTGTGAAAAGAAGACCACCAGGATGTGACTGCAAGAAAATATATATACATGGTAAGAAGAAAACAGATCTACATGAGGAAGCCATAAGAAATACTTAAAATGCAACATACAAGCAAAATTCATTGGATCCCCTACAAATCCAAGGTGTCACTTTACTTGACTGCAATGAACTCTTTATCATGCTTCTTTAGCATTCTCTACTCATCTGAAATAACAATTAACTCACCACACCTAATGCTACCCAGGATAGTACATTGCTCTCTTAAGCAGCACAATAACAGGTATAAAGGAATGCTGCTTAGATGGTAGGTTTACACCATCACAGTAAGCAGCAAAAAGTATTAGAGTAGAATGTGCCAAGTAGTTCTCCAAGCAAGTCAGATTTTCAACTCTCTCAGATTGGTATAACCCTAGGCCTTTGGTAGGCAGACCCCTCCTGAGCCCATTCCCAGACCAAGGCGGTTAGTCCTTCCTCCAGGCATTCCAAATAGACTAAGTGGCATCGTAAAACCTTTCCTTTAGTGTTAACACCTATGCTACTGATATCCTCCTAGCATCAATGAATGATGGTCAGCATTACTACTTTTTAACCTAGTACCTAATATTCATATCTACATAAGTTACTGATTTAGTAATTGTTAAAAGTAATAATAATTAAATAAAATAAACTAATTATAATTAAAATTAAAAAAACCCCTGTAATAAGTGGACAAAAAAATAAGAAAAATACTTAGAACTGCAGCAACTAGGTGTAGAAATGCAAAACAAGTATATAAGTCACCTCAAATAGCATGATCTACATAATGTATGATATAAGTGCCAGAAAATTGTGATAATATAGGCCAAATTTATGTCATATTCAAAAAAGGCATAAATGATGTACGTATGTAAGAATATAGACATATTATGTTCAATACATGTCATAAAAGCCATTGTAATCTCTATTCATCATTTCCATTTTAAAGTTGAGGAAGGATGAAGTTAAGACTCAAGCTGTACCTCATCTCACATTGCATTTAATTATACAAGAATATCAGACTATATAATTGAAGGGAAAATGAAATCCCCGGCATGATTGATAAATTTGTAGCAATGAAAACATTACCTTCTCCTTGCGATTGTCAGTATGAGTGTGTGAACCAATTACAACCACGTTATCAGGAAGCTTGTCAAGTTTGCTTCTGAATGTTGAAACTTCATTTCCTACAATGGACTTCTCAGCATCTTTCATAAACAGAATGAAAGGCCAGCTTCTGCTCTCACTTAATACAACCTGGCAATAAGATGTTAAAAGTCATCCACAAGCTAATGAAAATATTATTCACAAAAGAGAATCTAAATAGAATCAATTGTTTAGAACAAGAAAATCTACCTCAAACAAAGTGTTAATAAGCAACTTATCCAATTCTTCTACACTCGGGCCATCCGAACGAAGATCAGAAACTAGAGAGAGAGAGAGATTCAACATATAACAATAGAAATGATGAAAATAATAAGACATCTTATGAGGTCTATTCTTGTGAAAATGGTGTGACAGTAAAATTTACCATTGCAGAAGAATCCGAAACCTGCCTCACACCGACCTCCAAGATCAACCCCATCTGGTATAGGTTTATCAAACCTAACCCCAACTTTTGACCACGGGTTCTCCTCAAAAACTAATACCACCTTTCCACGGGCTCCACTAGACGGACCCCTACACATTAAGTTCACTAAGCATGTGTTACAGCAGAACCACCTTATAAGTTCATGTTGCGCAAAAATAAACAAGAAAAAAGGCCATATAATATTATGTTTAGATGGAAAGAGAGCCTACGCATGAATTCCCTCAGAAGAATACAAGAGAATAACAAAAACAATCAAATGGGAAAGGAATATCTGAAACTGAATCATCCAGAAAAGATGATAATATAGCACTGGCAATTATTCATAACGATTTTACCGTGAAGAAGATGCTGCTGTATACATGCCACCAACTGAACCATTAAATTTTACCCTATCACCTGCACATATCATATTTGTAGAAATGAATCCAGAGGAAACAAAAGGAAATCCAAACATCCAAATAGTATGGAAAACTGGAAATCCACATGCAAAGGTCATCTCTAAATATAATGCAAAAAGTATACCTAGTTTAAACAAGTCATTCTTAGATGCCCCAGAAGAAGAGGGTACAGCGTCAGCCTCCGTCTTAGGCTGAGATTCCAAGCCAGAAGGAGAAGGTGCATTTGAAGAGCTGGGTATATCTGCTTCACCGGCTGATGGATCCATGCTCGCAGCCAAGTCCAAGGGTAAAGGATTTTGTTTGCCACAGTTGCAAGACTTCTCTGCATTATTTCCATCTTTCAGCAGCTCTGCTTCCTTCGACGATAACCCCTACATGTTTGTTATTAATATTCCAATCAATTAGCCTGATCATCTCTGGTAAATAAACAAACGAAACATCAAAAGAGAAATAAGATAATGAATACAAAAACTAAATAAAATTGCAGAAAATCATTGTACCATGCGTGAATGATCAATTTAGTCACTGGGTATCATAAAAACAGCAAGTAAGGAAAGAGGAAGAGCTTAATTCCAGAATTATCAAATAGAAAATAGGTATAACTGTAATTCTAATATCAGAGTCAAGAAAGTAATTTTATCTTACACCCAACAATGAATGGCTATCAAATATGAGCAACTTAGCCCCAAAGTAATTAGCAAGTGCCTTTGCCAACATCTCCTGATATATCTCCGACCCTATATAGAGGTTCAAAAACAAAAAAAAAAAAATTGCAGTTCAATTTTCTGGAATGTAAACAACAAATCTAGCCTCAACATCTATTGATATATCTCAAAACCTACACCCTAGAGATTAAAATTGGTTTAAAAAAATATATACGCACAAACCTGCAGGACCAGAGAGCAAAATTCGCGGATTCACAGTAGTAAGCTCCGAGGTATACTTTGCATGTTCTTTATGCTTCAAGTGTATAAATGAAGCTGCAATCAGCACATTTTTTGTGTTCTCACTGCATGAGTAAAAAATGAAACCACAAGTTATGATTGCAGAATTCAATATCAAAAACCATCCAACATCTTGTCTACCAGTCAGCCAATGGACACACTAAAACTCATGTGTATATGTAATTATAATTGCAGAATTCAATATCAAAAACCATCCAACAACTTGTCTACCAGTCAGCCAATGGACACACTAAAACTCACGTGTAATCTAGTTAGGAAACCACAACAAACTTGGTTATCTACCAATCATTTAATCAGCTAATCTCCATGATTGAATGAAACCAAATGAATAACAAAAAAAATAAACAAAATGATAAATAAATGGTATCAGGCCTTTAGGCCAAATGGCACACCTCCACCCCCAATAAGCATGGGGCAGTGGGTGAGGGTGGGGGTTTGAATCTAGGAAGCACGAACAAGGACACAGGTGCAGGTAAAACACAGCGACACAAGCATTTTCTAAAAAATTATTACATGAGACTAGTACAACACTGGTATGACATAGGTACAACACAGGTACGGCACCCTAAATTAAGCACCTGTGCTTACTAGGCTTGCATTTCCTGAGGTACATGAATATCTAGTATTTACCTTAAAAAAAATGGTATCAAAGCTTAAAAATTCACAACATCAAACCCAAGAAGACTTCAAATAGAAGCAAGTTGCTTTGCATCATGTCAAGTGGATTGTTTGTCACTACAACTTGGCTTCCCAAAATAGATAGTTCACAGAACCCTGAAATTACTGTCAAGTAAAATGGATCCCTGCCTCAAAGTCCATAAGTTCCACTCATCAAGAAAATATGTCCTAATTCTCGAAACCTGTCTCATGTTGAGGGCAGGGAACAAGAGCTATAGACAAGCTTGTGCTACCTTTTGATTCCCCCACACTGCATTTAGCATGAGGTAATCCTTTTGGAGGAAATAAGATCCCTAGAAGTGAATTATAGCCAGAGCAAGTCCATGAAAGAAACCCAATAGCAGAAAATCATATTGATTTGAAAATGTGGAGATCGATTAAATTCTAAGCTTGAAATAACATCATTATTTGTTTCTTAATAGAATATAGAAAACTATTATGACAAAGGCAAATGATTAAAGCACATAAATTTGGATAAAGACCATTCCTCTCAAAGTGGACAGGAAAAGGGGAGAAATTTCATCATGACATGGTACTAAGGAAAACATCAATAAAAAACAACTCTAATATCCAGAAAATCCGCTTCAAAATTTTCAAACAAATGAGATCAAGGCATTATCTTGACAAGATCAGGTGCCTCATTGTAAACCAAGGGCCTCATACCATCCCCTATTTATCTTATTATACTGTCACAATCTCCGCCTACTAAATAAAAGAAATAAATGAACCTTTACTTCATAAGGTAACGCACCACTTTCATTTTAATTTAGACCTAGAATATTAGGTATCAAGGCCACACTACAGCAATACAAGGCAGCTTCACAACCCATTGCATTCAATTATAAATGGGTAAAACTTAAGTACAATACCTTAGGTGGAGCATTTTAGGTTTTCCAATTAAATTCAAGCATTTAGTTGCATTGAATTTAATTATCCTAGATTCTCAAAAAAAAAAAAAATTTAATTATCCTTGTAAAAGATAATACCATTTGTTTTTTATTGGTAAGATGGGACAAGGTATGCAGGCTAATGGTGGTTTAGGGATAAGGAAGATTACCACCTTCAATAAAGCTCTCTCGGGAAAGAGGTTGTGGAGGTTTAGGATTGAGGATACATATGATAGCTTCAAAGTATGGGGAGGAAAGGGAGGGTTGGACTTCTAAGTTGGGTAGTGGTTCTCCTGGTTGTGGTCTTTGGAGGAGCATTAAATGGGTTGGGAGAAGTTTCACTAGCACATTCAATTTGAAGTTGGAGTGGAGAATCAAGTTCGTTTTGACATGACTGTCAGTGTGGTGATCAACCTCTAAAAGAGGTTGACCCAGTTTTGTACAGTATTTCTACTAATCAGGAGGCGCTAGTAGAGTCTCTAATGGTGAGATAGGATGTGGGGACAAGGAGGTGTTGGGATGTGAGATTCTTCCAGGATTTTAACAATTGGGAGTTGGATTTGGTGGATGCCTTTATTCCTCTTTTGGACTCTCATATTCCTCCCAATGAAGGCAGAGACTGGGTGAGGTGTTTGTTCTTATTATGATGATTTGCAGGGATCCACTTCTTTCAATTTCCCTTGGATAGGTATTTGGAGTATTAAGGCTCCCGGACAAGTTTCTTTCGATTTTTGGACAGCAGTGTGGGGGAAAATGCTAGTAATGACCTTAGGAGGAGGGGTTACACCTAAGTGGATTCGAATTGTATGTGCCAGAGTAGTGGGAAGGCAGTGGATCACCTTGCTCCATTGTAGTGTAGCCTATCAGTTATGAAGCTTTGCTTTAGTTTGTTTGGGGTGGGGTCTCTTGGGTTTTATGTGGGAGTGAATGGACTTGTGTTTGCTTGGAGGAATTGGTTCAGGAAGTACTCTTTGGGTATTTGGAATTTGGTGCCGCAATGTTTGATGTGGATTATTTGGACGGAGCATAACAGACGCATGTTTGAGGATTTGGAGAACTTGGAGGACCAGCCTTTCACCTTATTTGTAGGCACTTTGTTTGAATGGTCTCATACATGGGGATTCACATCTAGTGACTCCATTCTCATGTTTATAGACTCTTTTTTATTGTACATAATTTTTTTGTTTTCTTTAGACTACTTTGTGCTTTTTGTAGAAAGTAGTATTTTTTCGATAAAATTATTCTTACTTATCAAAATTTATTGGTTAATGTAACCAAGTGCTCAAATTCAGTTGGGGAACCTAATATACTACACCTAAGATGTTGCACCTAAATTTTATCTATTATAAATTAATGCGATTGATTTTTATTCCTCTATTGAGGAAAGATAACTTAAAAGCTATGATTTGATAGCCAAAAGCTACATCTAAAGTAAAAAAAGGACACAACATAAAGGAATTGCCCATAACAAAAATCTAGACTAACAGGGCCCTTTTCTAGAATGATTTGTGATATCTTATAATTTTTAGGTTTCTACCCAAGACAAAGGCATCTACCAAGCCACATTATTCCCGATATCTCTTTTTTTACAACGTTAATTTACACCCACTATTATTTGAAATACAGTAACATAGAAGCATTGGTCTAATAGACAAATCAAGTCAGCCCAACAAAAATTTAGTTTCCAGAAACAATAAGACACATTTCAAAATTACGCAACATATGTTATCCACTAGACAAGAGCTGCCTATATAGACCCTGGGGATGGGGGGGCCTACATGAATAAAGGAAATAAGGAAAACAAATCAAAATATTAAGCAAATTATTACAATTCCCTGTATCTTTTTTTTTTTAATAAATATTCCCTGTCTTTAAATTGTACATAACACACAGGCATACATATCTAAAAGACTAGAAGAGATATAATTAATCACGGCATGGTAAAATGAAAGAATCATACCTTAAATAATATGGGAAGTTGTCAAATGAAACGTCTAAGTTCCTGCCATCAAGAATTCCTAAGAGAACTTCTTCTCGAAATACCGCACACCGCACAGACATACCCGATGTTGATGTTGGCTGCGAATCCCTCATCCACTCGTTTCTTTCTTCCAAAACCTGTTTAAACATACTTTTGCTCAATTTTAGTGTACAACTAGTTGATCGAGCTAACATCCTGAACAAAGGCCTTAGCAAATCATTCACCCCAGAGAATTTTACATTGCCTGCCTCTATGCCAGAGTCCGGGTTGCAGTCATGAGGAGAGTTCCTGTTGGTGGTTCCAGTTTCTGCAGCTTTATCACTCCCAATGTTTGGTGCAGAGTTGCATTCCAGGCCATCAAGCTCAACCTCTGTGCCATCCTGAACAACGGATTGAGCAGGCACCTCACTACCCTGGTTGACTTTAGTGGTAGTTTGAGTTGGAGACTTCCAACGTGATAGATCTTGTCTCATGCTGGAAAGGCCCGAAAGGGATGCCAGTATGGAAGCTCCAGCTACAGCTGAAGGATCCCCCGTCCTCCTTTCAAAATGCAGAAGCTTCCCAACACCACTTTGAACCTCTGCACCTTTGGCTGCAACCTCAGGCACGGGATGCTGAAATATCTATGTTGACAAGAATTAAGGTGCCCATGAACACAGTCACAAACACACACGCATAGCTACACACAGGAAAACACAAGGAAGAATATAACAAAGAACCGTCCAAGAACCAAAGAGAAGGATACATAAGCATGGTTCGCCCCAAACACCACCTCATCACCCGAGTTGAGCATGCAGCTGCTATTCCTCTTGATAGTTGTCCCATTTACTTGCACCAGTCCCTTGCTCCCCAGAATTTCTAGCACAGCTGAGTCACTACCATCGCGCTGATCATGTCCAGAAACAATGAGTACTCATACTGCATGTACATATCTCTAAGGATTTCATCTCCAAAAAGATAGAAAACCAAAGTACATACACCCAAGTACAATCACAAATACATATGTGTGCTTGCTTGTTACTCCCTTAATTGTCATCAAAACCATGCCTAATTTCATAACTATCCTACAAAACTTCTAAGTAAAATTACACTGAAACACAAGGTATACCTGGGTGTGCTTTATTTTGCATAGAGTCCCACTAACAGTGTGATCCTTCAATAATAAACCGCAGTTTCTACTCGACCCAATCGCGAATGCATCAGTGCAAATCGAAATATTCAGATTCTGCGGCATATAATCAAACAATTACCACACAGAAAAATGAAAACCCACTTCCCAACTCAATTCAACCTTATAAAAAAAAAAAAAACAAAAACAAAAACACAATCCCAACCTGTGCAGACTGTGATAGAAGCTTGCACCACGGGGTCGAAATCTCGTAGGTCGAAGCCGGGTTTCGCTTCTGATACACACTCCACGAAGAGAACGAACTCCTCGGCTTATCAACTATCGAAATCGGATTCGGCGTATCTCCTAAAATAAAAATAAAAAATAAAAAAGAACAAAACTTTCAACTTCGAGTTTCGATAATCGTAAAGTTTTGACATAATCGAAACGCCCAGACAAAGAAATGATAAAGCTTTGAGCACAGTGAGAGAGTGACAGAGCGAAACAAAGAAGAAGAAGAAGAAGAAAAAAAGAACTCACCGTCGGCGATCGGAGCATCAACGGCGGTGGCTGGCGCGACCTCGTCTTTCTGAGTACTCACGACGTCTTCTCCGATGATCGGAGCATTTTCCGACGGATCTGCCGTCGACGGCTCGCACAATTCTTTTAAATTCTCCGCCCCCGCTTGAGTCGGTTTCTCTCCGCCATTCTCGACCTGAAAATTCCATAACTTTCCGTCAAGAAAACAAGCCCTAGACCAAAACGACACCGTACAGATCACAAAAACGAAAAAATCGAAAATCTTGAGCGTTGAATTTCATTTCTTCAAAAAAAAAAAACCTTTTGACGCTTTGGTGAAGGAGGCTTATCTTCAGAAGAAGATGATCTTTTACTATTGTTGTTGTTGTTGTTGTTGTTGTTGGTGGTGTTACCAGAGAGAGATCCACTTCTTCTTGTTGAAACCATGCCTCTCTCTCTCTCTCTCTCTCTCTTTCTTTCTTTCTCACTCTCTCTCTCTCTTCTAGTCTTGTTTTTTCGTTTGGTTTTTTTCTCTTTCTTTTTGCCTATCAATGTTAATGTGAGCGACAGAAATGACCGAAAAGAGAGTGTGTGAGAGAGAGAGATATTATAGGAGATAGATTATGGTATGAACTTTATTGTTTTGTTTTTGTTTACCAAAATAAAATAAAACTTTATTGTTTCCTACCAAAAAATAAGAAAACTCCATTATGCAATTTGGTTAATTTGTGTTTGTTTTTTTTTGGGTTAAATTTGAATATTTGGGCTTTTTTTTAAAAAAAAAATCTCAAAAGAGTTCAAAATGACTGAAAATGTCCTTATCGTTATCTAGTAGATGAGGACGGATTGCATTTCAAACGACATCTATGAATTAAAGTTAGGTGGATGACGTGGCACGAGTTTCATTTGCTATGTTAGCATTTTTCTCTCGTTTTTTTTTGCAAGTTTTGTATCAACATTTTTCATTTGTTATATGATGATAATGATTCTTTTCTTAAGAATTTTGAAGGTGAAAGAGTTCCTCTTAGTGATGGAATCATTAAGTCATAATCCGTTGAATAATTGTATCATCGACTATTTACTTGTGTTAAGGTGATGAAGCTTATAATGAGTTCATTGGATTTTTGTCACTTCTAATGTTGTTGTTAAGTCGTCCTTCAGCCTTGCTTCAATTGGACCAGCACCAATTTTCCCCTATGTGAATGACAATCATTGGTTTTTGTCAACTTTTGTCGTTCCTTTCTCCCATTTTGTGTTTATTCATTTCCAATACTTTATACATATACGTGAAATTTTTTCAAGTACTCATGGTATATTCTCCTCACACGTGAATAATGAATCCTACTAATTAAATTCATAATAAAGCCTATTATTCAAACGAGATGAGTGAATATCACATCACTATATTTTAGGAATACCATATAGTTACTCTCCGTCCATTCCATTCAATAGTGACATCTTAGGGCCTTGGCCTTAGGTCCCTACATGTCCCAACTTTTTTTTTTTTAATGGTTTCAACTTTTAAGGCCCTCCACTAAATAGACAAAAGGTCCCAAAATTGTACCTAAGCAAATCCCAAAATGTAGAATCATAACTAACTTATATATATGTGTGTGTGTGTGTGTGGAGGGGAGTTTCCATTCGTTCCACATCTTCAATAAGGTCCCCAAATTTTTGAGCCAATATTTTATACAAATGAAACCCTAAATTGATTATAAAAAAATTTTGTTATGAGTCTAGCATCAACTATGCTATGCCAAATGCTAAAATAACACGCAAAATCCTACTTTTGCTACTTTAATATAGTATTTGATAATACACCCTACATCAAATGTTCCATTTTAACATTACAACATATTAAAATAATATAAACAACTAATAAAAAATTCATTTGATTTCTCTAAAAACACCTATCTCTCTTACCTTTAACCTGTCCCATAACTCATCCAACACCACCAACAACCCACCACATTCACTTCTCAAAATCCATCCCAAAAAACAAACAAACCCAAAAAACCCATAACTCTTCAATCAAGAGAGAGAGAGATCCAGTGCTGTGGTGTGGCAAGGCGGAGGCGTGGTAAGGCCAAGAGTGTGAGCGAGAGAGGAAGAGAATGTGTGTGTGCGTGTGCGTGTGTGTGTGTGTGTGTGAGAGAGAGAGAGAGAGAGAGAGAGAGAGGAAAAAAAAGAGTGAAAAATTTTAGCATTTCTACAATATAATTTTACTAACTGAATTGTATAGTTCATCCCTACTAAATTTTTTAGCATTTGGAACATTTGATATGGGACGTTTTTTGGTGTGCTAAATGCATAATTTTCAAAATCGGATGGGACCATCCAGTTCAACCACAAATTGGGTACAAATTCGGTCCAGTAAAACCCTTAAAATCAGGAGCAAAAGCAGTTCTTTACTTGTACTAGATTTTAAAATCATGGCTAAATGCTAAAAATGCAGCATACCTAATACTAATGCTCTTATGATATGTAGAATAAACATTGAAGATTGCCTAACAACTAGTAAAATAGATATTAACAAAAGCTAAACACAAAAAGTATATTAACAATTTTTATCTCACTAGGCTAGAAGAACAATTGTTTTTATTGATATTTTGATAGGTAAGAAGAACGATTTTTAAATAAAATAAATATACAAACTTAAATTAACAAATATTTAAAAATTAAAAAACAATCATTAAAACTTATCGTCTTAGACCCCAAAATGTATCGAGTTGTCCATGTCATTCAATTCTTTTCCATTATAAGACATATAATATTTGAATTTTTTTTTTTTTTGAAAGCTTTATTAATTTATGGACTTCTTATAGCCTTTATACTTTTATATGTGTGTTTGAATGTTCTATTGAACAAAAATGTGAATCCTTAGCAGAATTACACCTTTTTTTTTTTTGTATTGAATGATAATTGAATTTAACTATATAATTCATTAGTTAATGCAAACACATAATTGAATTTAATTGGAGGAACCTAAGAAACTGCAAAGCGTACGTGAGTTTGTGGGTTTTAAAGTGTAAGAGTTTTAATTTACATATTTATCCCCGTTAGTTGAAAACTTATAAGTGGATATAATGAGGGTACTTTAGACATCCAAAATGTGGAATCAAAATAGGGAAAGTCCCTTAAATAGTAGTATAGATACTTAAATTGTGTATTTTAAAAATATAGGTATTAAAATTAAATATTTTAAAATCTAAGCATGATTTTGAAATTAGTCAATTATCTAATAATAATAGGACAATTTTTTTTATATGAAATAGGACAAAGTCTGGTTACAAACTTGGTTGACTAAAACTTTCACTAAAAAAACTAAAATGGCTACATATTTTGAAAATCTAACAATTGGATTGTAGTTTTTTATATTCTTAACACGTATGTCAAATTTTATGTTAATTGGATGTTTTTTACTATTCAATTCACAAACTTATTTTTTATGCATAATTTTAGAGTATAAAAACTTAAAATTTAAATATTTGATTGATGGTATAGTTATAAATTTTCATCTTTTTGAAATTTTGCAAATATGGAGGATATAAAAAGAAAATGCAATCTAATAGTGAATTTGTTTAAATTCGTATTTAATAAAGAAAATATCTAGCATTTTTTTTAGAAAGTTTGAACCTATGACGTTTACTTCTGATAATAACTCTTTATCATTAGATTAAAACATCAATCGTTTTTTGGTATAGGCGGGGATTAAGCTCAAAATCCCTTATTCAACCATAAAAAACTTCATCAATTAAGCTAACTGGAACCCATAGATATTGAGTAGAGTTGCAATCAAACATTACCCTTAATAATGTAACATTTTTTCCTTGTCAGCTTTGGTCCTTAATAATATAACATTTTTTCCTTGTCAGCTTAGGTTGGTGCACAAAGATTCCTTACAGCGTAGGTTAGCAAACATGTTTTTGTTTTGTTTTTGTTTTGTTTTGTTTTGTTTTGTTTTGTTTTTGTTTTTGTTTTTGTTTTTTGAGAATAGATTGGTGAAATTGTCCAAAGATATGTCAAGGTAACACAATGGTGATATTGTTACGGGATTTTCTTTTTTTTTTAGAGAGTTTCAACCTCTAGCATCCGCTTCTGATGATATTGATATATGAATTATTTTAAAAAAAATTCGAGAAAAAGATTTATTTTAAATTATACCATGAGATGTTGAAGTAATGATTTGTTTTTTTACAAAAAAAAAAAAACACGCATTTACGTTACATTAAACATTTGTTTGACCATTCATTGTTTATTAAGAAAATATTACTTTTTTTTTTAGAGATTAGTTAGTTAAGTTAGAACATGGAAAATCTAGTATACTAACAGGTCTAATATCACAAACGGTATTTAAGAAAATATTACTTACATCCACAAAGTGGTATATATATATATATATATATATATATGAGAATTTGGTCTCCCAAGGTTATAAATATGTCTATGTTTAGCTTATTTTCTGAAAATCCTATGAGAACTATTTGTTCTTCCTCAAATATCCTTACGTTCGTGAATGTAATTTCAAGCATATTAATTGTCACTTGATGTGGATTCCTACAAACAAATAATAAAAATTAACAATACAAAGTTTTCATCCAAACTAGTTTGAAGAAATTTCCTTCAACATATTATATGATGATTTATAAAACTATGCACATATATTGTTTAAATAAATTATATGGCTTATTAACATGTGACTTATGTGATCAAAAATACACGTACATGATTTTATTGATTCCCGTGTCATGGACTAGAGGAATTCTCTTTCAAGTTAGTTTATAGGTAAACTTTTTTTTTTTCCAAATTATGTAAAAAGTCAAATATCCTAAATCAGCATTTTAACATTTTCAAATAACTTAATAACACCAAAATAATGATTTCATTTTTTATGGTTTGACAGAACATAAGGGATAAAAAAAATTCAACAGTAATCTTTAAAGATGAAGATGATTGTTTAGGGACAAAAAATAATTTATTAAATTTTAGGAAAAATATATGAATTTCATACAAATTTTAGAGCCGTAAACAATATTTTAGACACTAACAAAAATACAATAGTACTACCCAAAGAGTAGTGGCACTATCCATCATCTCTCTCATTAGAAGAATATTAATTTGAATCCCTCATAAGTAACAAATTAGACCTTGAGGATTTTAGAAGTAACATAATAAAACATACAATTTAAAAGGTAACAAATTAAATATTGATGTTTAGGAAAGCAAGAATTTAAAACTTAACTCATTTAGGCAAAATAACATTGTGTTTGAGGTTTAGTATAGTCACTTTTAAAAATATTAAGTTTAATTTGTAACTTTTGAAGTACATAATAGGTTTTTTTACATGTACTATAAAATAATAGAATTTAACCTATTAGAGCATTAGCAATAGTGACATTAAATTGCTATATTTAATACTGTGGCAATAGTGAATGTACACGGTAACAAGTAGCTAAATTTTATTTATTTATTTACTAAACTCTCTCTTCTCACGTTAAAAAAATAATTTATCTTTTCTTTCTTTCTCTCTCTCTCTCTCTCTCTCCGACTTTTCTTCTTTCTTTCATTTTTCCTTCTCTTTTTTTTTTCTCTCTCCCTCATTGCCGAGACCCATCTCGCCCAGCTCCATTGCTGATCAAGCTCCATCGCCGATAGTTAAGAATAGAGGACAGTAATGATCGGACTGAGTCTTTTCTATGAATCTGATCCATTACTTGCCTTCAGTCAAAAGTAAGCAAACGTGTTGAACTTAGACACAGTCCCCCCCCCCCCCTCTCTCTCTCTCTCTCTCAACACCATCTTCACCTCCCCATTTATATTCATCCCTCACTTCCTCAACTTCACACACCAATTTCACACTTCGCAAAAAAAAAAAAGAAAAAAAAAAGACCACCTCGGTCTTCTCTCTAACTAGCAAAATTTTCAGCTTAGAATTTCCAAGACGGTGACTTTAGAGTGATCAAGAAGATTGAGAGCGATGATTTCAGAGAGGCAGAAACCGATTACGATCCAGGAGGTGTGGGCTGGTAATTTGGAATCCAAGTTCGAACTCATTCGTGACATGATTGATCAATACCCTTATATTTCTATGGACGCTGAGTTTCTTAGTCTTGTTTTTCGACCATCTATATTATCACCGTCCTTTTCAGCCGTCCGATCATCACTGTGTTTGGTTATTGCATTTGTCATGGTTAAGAATAGGGATGAATTTTGGCAGCGGTTATGGGTGGTTGTTCTTGACTTGCTAGTTGTTGTTGAGGGGTTCTTCTTGGTTGGCAGTAGTTGTGGTTGTTCTTGGTTATAGTGTTTTTTTTATTTTTGGCAGTGAGATATATTATTTTATTGTAATAGATATATTATTTTATTGTGATATTTATATTATTTTATTGTGCTAAAAGTTAAAATAAATCCACTATTATTAGATGTTTTGTAAAATGAATAAATAAAATAACTTTTTGTAGTGTCAAATAGTTAAAAAAATAATTACACTGTTATAAATGCTCCTACTTTATAAAACTTCCTAAGGTAGTAGTCTGATTTTTTTTTTGATTTATTACATCACTCATATTATAGAATTTAAATTATAATATATACGGTTCTAGGAGAGAGAGAGAGAGAGAGAAAATATATATATAAAAGCACAATGGATCTAGGTGAGGTTTGAGTAACCGTTGAATGTTGTCATGGTTGAGACAGATAGCAGGAAATAATGCGAGTTGTCTACTTGTCTTTGCTGGAAACAAACATACGTTACGGTCGTCCATGGTTCTGCCATATTTTGTATACGTGGGACATGCCTAACCTGCGCCACTGAATACAGTTTTGTACTGCCTTCAGAATTTTTGACTAATTGGCTCTAAAGCATCACTGGCCCACTTTTTCTTTTTCCCCATATCTCTTTATTTATTTTTATAATATATTTTTATAAATCAATAATTGAGAGTGATTTGGATTGAACGTGGACATGAACTTTTTCTAATAAAATATCAAAAAACGACAATTAAGCTTCTCGGAGGCTTCTACTTGGTCATCTCTCCTAAAATTACTCCACTTCAATCTTTGAGAAGTGTATTTGACGAATTTCTTCCTAAAACGGTGTCTGTTATGGTCACAGTAGATGGCGATGCTACCTCCACATCAAACTTTCTTCCTCCACTTTTATATAACTCCCTTGTTAATTTTAGGATAAATTGTAAATTACACTCTTAAAATTTGAGGGTGTTTGAATTTTATACTTCAAAATTTTATAATTTAGATTTTATCCATGAAATTTGAAGATTTTTGAATTTTACAATTTGACATTTTCAAATTTGGAATTTACCCCCAAAAACTTAGTATTTGGATTTTACTTCCTAAAATTTAGGGGTGTTTGAATTTTACATTCTGAAGTTTCTGAAGTTTGGAGTATAGAATCTAGATTCTGAAACTTAAGGGCGTAAAATTTAAATACCTTCAAATTTTAGGGGATATGATCTAAATTTTGAAATTTCAGGGTTTAAAATTTAAATACTCCTAAATTTTAGAAGTGTAATTTATAATTTACCCTTAATTTTAATAGCAAGAGTGTTGTGTTTTTTATATTTGAGAAAATTTTGGACATTCAATACATTATGTCAATGGGTTCTAACAATGAAATCAACTGATATAATCTAATATGAAATAAATGCTACATTGATATATCGAGTAATTTCATGTATCTCTTACTCAAATCCAGAAATAGACATGTAAATATGAGGGAAAAAAAAAGATGCTAGTAAAGGTTATGCCTTGAAAATAATATCAATTAAAATGCATTGTATTTTTGAACAAATAAATCAGATAAATTGATGTGATTGTAATAAAATTACATTAGTCAATCATGTAATCAGATGGATGAAAATGATGCATGATTAAAGTAAGAAAATTTCAGAGACGTATGAGTATTGTGTATTCAACATAAATACTAATGTGTATCTATTCATTTTATTTGTTTATTTATAAAAGTGTATCTATAAAATTGGATATAAAATAATATGAACGCTATTTTTACTACAATCCCATTTGGCTACCACATCTCATATTATAGCTCTTTCCTTTTCCTCTAAAACAATTTGGCCAAACTTCACTGGTGGGCATGATCTGACCAATCAATCTTCCCATATTAACTACAATAGTTTCTCTTACCATTGTGGTTGTGAGGCGCCCTATGTTTTAATTCAAATTGATCTCCCAAAAAATTAAGAACAAAAAATTATTTTGTCAAACAGTTAATTATTCCTTAATTGGTGTCTTGATCAAATGATAACGAGACTCTATCAAAAGTGGACATTATAAATTGAAACTATCTCTCTAAAAAAATTGGGGCACAAAAAGGAGAGCAGATAATCAAACTAGAAAAAAAATCAATATATCTTACTAAATAATTCATGCTTCATACATAGTTGTAATTGTTAATAGTTTATATTTTTTGAGATATATATATATATATATATATATATATATATATAACTACTGAATTTTTTCAATATTTTTCCCTAAACAGTTAGAACATTAGTAAAATTAAGATGTAGTTCTTAATTAGGTGTTGTGTCTTAGGAGTTAAGATCCTTAATTAATAAATTCAACCTAGTTTCATTCACCGATCAATATATTGGGAAATTTAATTGTCCTTGAAAAGATAATTTGTAATATTATCTTTATTGTCCTTAAAATTAATAGTTTTTGAGATAAATTCATTACTAAAATACTTTGTTCAATAACTGAAGTCCAACATTGCTAAGAGAGATAGTGACCATACCTAAAATATTAAATTTTTTTGGATACTCATTGTTTCGAATTAATTTTTTAAAATACATTTTATAAATATGTGAAAATAGTCTAATTAATGTATTAAATTATATAAAAAGTTTGGATTCTTTTTTTTTTTTTCTAATTCATGTATTGCTCATAAAAATATTAAGTAACAATACATTTTACATTTGCATTTGGCCCTAAAATGTGTTGAATTGGCCCTAAACAAGGCCATATTTTTGCAGATCATGAATTTGAGTAAGGTTTAAAAAGAATCGATTTAAAACTGAATTGATATATTAAGTAGAAACGACACCATTTATAGTTTGCAAGTTTTTAATTTTTAAAAATTTTATATTTAAAATACTTAATTTACAAAAATATTTATAGAAATGTAGTCACATTATGCATGAAATGCATTTAACATTATTCATATTTCATGATTTTGACATGATCATGGTAGTATTAGTAAAAAAAACCAATTCAATTAAAACCTCACAATATAAGCTCCACTTTTATTGAACATTTTAACAGATATGACATCCTGGAAAGACCAATGGGAGAAGCATGGAACTTGTAGTGGCAAAGCCGCAAAAGAGTTATAGAATATAGATTTTACCCCATAAAACTTGAGAGTGTTTGGATTTTACACTATGGCATTTTAGAATTTGAAATTTACCCCATAAATTTTAAAGGTGTTTGAATTTTACTTCCTAAAATTTGAGGATGTTTGAATTTTACATCCTAAAATTTCAGAAGTTTGGAGTGTATGATTTAAAATTTGAAACTTAAAGGTGTAAAATTCAAACACCCTAAATTTTAGAGGCTAAAATTCAAATTCTGAAATTTCAGGGTGTAAAATTCAAGTACCTCTAAACTTTAGGGGTAATTTACAATTTACCCTTAATTTTAATAGTAAAAATGTTTTGCTTTTTATTTTTGATAAAATTTTGTTCAATACATTATGTCAATGGGTTCTAACAATGAAATCAACTGATAGAATCTACATTCTCAAAAAAAAAAAAACTGATAGAATCTAATATGAAATAAATGCTACATTAGATGCATCGAGTAGTTGCACGTGTCTCTTACTCAAATCTAGAAATAGACATAAAAATATGAAAAAAAAAGGATGCTAGTGAAGGTTATGCCTAGAAAATAACACCAATCAAAATGCATCATTATATTTTTCAACAGATAAATTGATGTGATTGTAATAAAATGACATTAGTCAATCATTTTTTTTTTGGTAAACTACATTAGTCAATCATGTAATCATATGAATGAAAATGATGCATGATTAAAGTAAGAAAATGTCAGAGACGTATGAGAATTGTGTATTCAACATAAATACTGATGTGTATTCATTCATTCATTTTATTTATTTATTTATAAAAGTGTTTTTTCTTATAAGATTTATTTATAAAAGTGTATCTATTATTTTGGACTGTAATTATACAAATGATGATAAAGGTGTTGGATATAAAATAAGTTGAACACTCTGTTCTTTATGACAATCTCATTTGGCTGCCACATCACATAATATTATGGCTCTTTCTTTTTCCTCTAAAAGAATTTGGCCAAACTTCACCGGTGGGCATGATCTGACCAACCAAACTTCCCATATTAACTACAATAGTTGCTCTTACAATAATTGTGGTTGTGGGGAGTCCTATGTTTTAATTCAAATTGATCTCCCAAAAACACAAATTAAGAACAAAAAAATTAGTTTAACAAAGGTCAACAACTAAATTGGTAAACAAAAAGGAGAGCAAATAATCAAACTGGAAAAAAATCAATATTTCTAACTAAATAATTCATTTTTTATGTTTCATACATAGTTGTAATTGTTAATAATTTAGATTATATATACATATATACACTGAATTTTTTCAAAACTTTTCCACATCTAATTAGGTGTTGCACCTTAGGAGTTAGGATCCTTAACTAAATTTAATCATGTGGTTGCATTCACCAATCAAACATACAGTAGAATTAAATTATTCTTAAAAAAGATAATATTATCTTTATTGTATTGGTCAATTCAACCATGAAATTAATTTCAATTGAAAGATTTAAGGAATTATATCTAAAATTTTCCCTTAAAATATTAAATGAATGATATACATATAAAGCTTTTAAGCAAATGGTTGCAACGAGGTTAGTTTATCATTATCATCTTCAACTTAATTATCACAATTCACACACACAAAGGGGGGAAAATCATTACCATGGGAATGATCTTTCGCTATTTCTAGGATCAAAAGCCCAACCCAAATATTTTTAACTGGGCTAGTCTAAAACTCAAAACTTTTCATGCACTTGCTTGTCGAGCCAGTAGCACCTGACCTGACCATGAAATGCTACAATCTTGATATCAATGCAGATATATAACTCAACAGGAGCTATATAGAAACACAAATTTTCACAACTTTGATAAGATAGGAAGTTGCAATTGGAGCAATATCTATATAATATGGGCCTATTATAGACACAACTTTTATTATGCACTAATTGTATAATGTCAAATTAGTGATTGTGAAAAAAGTCGTAAAAAATCGTTGCTAGATTTATTATTATTATAAGTCACTGATTAGTTAATGAGGAAAGTGGTTCGGAATACATGTCTTGATCTCACACATTGAAGGACTGCTTGAATCACCCGAACCTTATAAGCTTTCAAATTCAAAACCCTTTCATCATTTATCTTTTAATTTGAAACCACAGGGCTATAATGGAAATTACATGACCAATACTCTCTTTTCATGTCTTTCTAGCAGAAGAGTGATAAATTGTTTTAGAGCAAAAACCGATTTTGGTTTGGCATCATGTGATCATGTAACCAAAACAAAACATTCTAGATTAGTTGAGATGTAAATACTTTTTTATTTTTCTTTATGTTATTTTAGATGGTGAAAAAAAAAACATTTTTTTAGTAATGCGTCTGTATGGAAGGTACAGTCATTTACGTGGGCACAAAGGATATCTAGGATTTATACCTGGATAAGATATTGCATGTCCCAAGCTTTGCCTACATAATTTTGAGTATTAAAACCAATGACTCTTAACAGATTTGAAGGGATAAAGTTTCTCTCCAAATTAATTACTTTGAAAAGAAACACTCCAAACTCTTACTAAAAAATTAACATAGTTACATATTTTGAAAATCTAATTATTGAATTGTATGTTTTTTATGTTCTTATTACACATATTAAATTTTGTTCAAATAAGATGTTATTTATCATTCAATCCATAAACTTATTTTTCTTGCATAATTTAAGATTACAAAACTTGAAATTTAAACCTTTGATTGATGACATAAGTATTAATCTTTGATCTACTTAAATTTTGCAAACATGAAGGATATAACAAGAAAATGCAATCTAATGATGAATTTGTCAAAATTCATATACAATAAAAAGATATAAAAAGAGTTTGAAGTGGTTCTTTTCAAATTAGTTTAAAGAAAATTTTGTATGATTTGAAGTTGCTTTTGCTACCTACTTTGTATGACCTGAGGGCTGTTTCAACAACCTTCATCAAAAAGTTTTGAAGCCAATGAGCTATAGCTTATATGACACTTCTCCTCCATAATAATGGGTTGGAGGGTGAGGTTATTATTCAAGACCTACAAGGTGTGTGTGTGCAACTTACCAATACAAATTTAAAAAATGTCAATCTGAAATGTAACTAATTTAAGTAATTATTTAGGAAAAATAAATATAATAGAAAGAAAAAATTGGAAAGGATACTGCCAAAAAAATAAAAAGAAATGGTTTCAATATCTAATTGAGAGTTTAAAATTAGCCCTCACAATAAAAGAAAATAAATTGGCAGTGAGAGAACCCCACATCAAGCACAACAGCCTCCAGGCAATCAGGGCATATTATCTTCAACGACATTAGCTTCAACCTCTAGGCAATTGGCAGTGAGAATATCATTCATACCACATATAGAGGCTAGACTTTCTTCATAAGGAAAAAAGCTTATACTGAAATTTGAATCAGCAACTTCAATAGTTTCGTAGGTTTTGCTTTTGATATCAAAAAAAATCCATCCATCAATCAACTCTGACCATATTATTAATTTCCCATTTCTGAGGCATTGATATTTGGTATAACATAGAAAATAATCAAAATCTAGTTTGAAATCCTTAGAAAATAATGTATATCGAGACTCCCATTGATGATCCTCTACCATCATATATATCTCAATAGATTTCTCATCATCAAGGTCGTTGAAGTCAATTAAACACAATTTCCCTTCAAGTTCGGACAAGTTGGGCAAAGTTTTATCATAAATTTCCGGAGGTGGAGTGATTTTTCGGACTGTTTCATCGGCCACATCAAATGCCAAAACGTCAAGAAGATGGGTACGATGATTGCAGAAACCCATCAGGTATATAGTGCCATTCAAACATACTGTTCCTCGTACGCCAAGATATTTATATTGCGGGAAATCATCGATGATCCTCCATGAATTTGAAGAACTTCTCATTGTTATTACTGCAACCTTGACCTTAGAAACTGGTTTTTTTCCACAAAAATCTTGAAAGATAATGATCACTTTATATTGATTTGTCAATGAAGAATATCCAAATCCAGTTTCATAAATCCTCCTTTTCGTGTCAGTATCAGGACAAGAATGATAATGAATAAGTGTGGGGAGAGTAACAAACTCTCCCGTGGTTGGATTACACACATGAAAATCATCTTTATCGGCTAGGAAGATCAAACCATTAATTGAATATCTAACCCTCAAACATCCACCGATGGCAGATATGTTTTTTATCATTAAAGACTTTATCCCACTCCCTATTTGTAAAGAAGATATTTCATAAGGAATCATAGTTTTAGAATCATAGTCGTGGGCATGAGGACCAGTACTAATCCCAATACCAACCCCAAAAGAGTTTTCCCTTGAAAGCTTAAAGTATAAGTCTGTGAAGTCATTATGGATTAATACATACCAGGCCTTACACACGGACTTCAATCTGAGGACGTAATGCAGTTGAAGCTTTAAGAAAATATTGAGGATGATTTGATGTGGGATGGAATCAAAAAAACTTCTGCCTGTTTCCATAGCTGCTTTTCTTTTTTCTTTGACTTGAAACTCAGCCATGTTTATGTAAGCAATCACACAAAGAACACAATTTACGAGATCATAGAGAAGCCTATTCTAATATTGCGGCAACCGTGTTATATATATATATATATATATATATATATATATGTGCTTTAGCCCTTCAGGTTTTGCCGTAGTACAAGTCCTACACGAATAAGGAATAGTATTCTTAATAAGTAGGTTAAAGGCTTGATAATTATTTTCGAGTACTTTTTATTACGTGTCCAACACAAAGTATAACTTGGGAAGGAATAAAACATCCAATATATATATATATATATATATATATATTGAACGTATTTGTTTTTTTTTTTCCTTTTTTTAAAAAGGACAAACTACTTGGCCAATTTGACAATTTCTCAATTCTCTCTCTCACTAATATGCATCCAATGTGCTGCATTCTCAAATTTTACGTCTAATATATTAGTTACTCTATTATTATAATCCTAATGAGTAGGACACCTAGATTCACATGAATTTTACGTCTAATGTAATACTAATATGTATCCAATGCGCAACATTCTCAAATTTTATGTCTAATATACAGTTACTTCATTATTATAATCCTAATGAGTAGAGGCATCCACTGTGTTAGAATTTCTTTCCTTCTTCTTTGTGTGTGTTTATTTCTCAAAAAAAAAAAAAAAAAGATGAATGGGTAATTGCTCCCACATTACTTAAGAAATTGTGTTGTATGCAGTATAACTTGTCCCATCTTCCCTTAAAAATTACCTTGGCTTTTGAGTAAAATTGTGGCGTGCTTTTGTGTTAGAATCTCTTTCCTCCTTCCTAAAAAAAAAAAACATTAAGAATCAATATAGTTAGGAAAAGTTGGAAAATAGAGATGATAGGCTGCAAGTTCTTCGCGTTTCCATGGAGTAAGTTGTAATTAGAGTAACATTTATATAATATGAATCTTCTTTACACTATGAAAGCATAGGGTAAATTTTTATTTATTTTATTCTATCCATCAATTTTCGGCAAAATTAGTCCACCACTGATATTAATTTTTAGTAAAAATAGTTCTTGAAGTTTACTAAGTGTGCATTTTTGGTTCTGAAGTTTCAAATAAGCTCTAAAGGTCCTTGAAGTTCAACAAATGATCATTTTTAAATAATCCTTCTATTAAAGTCTGTTAGTGTCATTTTGTATGTGGCTGATGAAATAATGATGTGATATGACACCATTTTTTATAGTATGTAACTCTAGCATTTTTCTTAACAAATTACGCATCCCCTCACATTAGAAATCATAGGATCAGTGTTGCAATATTAGAGTAGGTTTCTCTATCCTCTCGTATTGCTTGCATAAATATTAGGGGTGTCAAATGGGTGGGTTTGGGTGGGTTTGGGGTGGACATAAATGGGTTGGGTATATAAAACCCATTCACCCATTAAAACCCATTTAACTAATTTCTGTTGACCCAAATCCAACCCAACCCAATTATAATGGGTAAACCCCAACCCACCCAATTATTAAAATTACCAAAATGCCTATAAACACAGTAACAGCACAGCAATAGGAAAATAGAGGAATGTCCACTGTTTGGTTGCCAAGAAAATTTAGAAAAATTAGGAAATGAATTTTGAAAATTGGATTCCAATTATTTACAAATCGAAAACCAAAAAAATAAAAAAAATGCTTTGTCCTCTTCCTCCTCTAAAACCCCCAAGCTCATCATCCACCGTAACCCAGCTCGGACTCGAATCTACGGCATTGCATGTCAGGCCAAGTACCTTGTTGACTCGTCGGAGAACAGTTGGGGATGCCTCGACGAGTCCATGCTCGTCGAGTCCGCCGCGCGAATCATGTCCGACGATCTCTCCGTTTTGTCCAATTTTCCTCTGCTTCACCATCAATGGCAGATCGTTGAGAGCTTCAAGGTTCAGATCTCACAGCGGAGTCGCGAGTGTTGCTGGAGCGAGAGCTTCCGATTTCGGCTTACGCCAATGCGTTGGCTGGCGTCGTCGTCGTCATCTACGAGATTCATCCCAATCAGGTTCTTCCATCATCCAATCGTTTCCAGCTTCGATTCCGTCTTGAATTTCTCTCAACGTTTGGAAAATGCTTCCTTCGATGCTTCGGAGCCGCTAGAAATGGACTCTGGTGAGCTCTCTTTTAATGCTTTAAAGATATTAACGAAATTGGAATGCGTTTGGTTGCTGAGAAAGTTAGGGAAACAGAAATAAGAAAATTAAAGTCTAACTTTGTCTGAGAACTTTTTTTTTTTTTTTTTTTTAAAGTGAGAAGGGCTGGGTTGAATTTGGGTATATAATTTTTGGGTTAAATGGGTTTTTAGTTAAAACCCAATAATTATTGAGTCTAATTGAGTTGATGTCCATTTAACCCAACTAATAATTGGGTAGATTTGGGTTCAATTAGAGTGGGTGAATTTAAGTGAGTAAATGGGTTTGGGCTTATTTTGCCACCCCTAATAAATATGGCCGAGTTTCAGGTTAAAGAAAAAAGAAGAGCAGCGATGGAAGGAGGCAGCATAAGTTTTTTTTTTTATTCCATCCCACGTCAAATCATCCTCAATATTTTCTTAAAGCTTCAACTGCGTTTCGTCCTCAGATTGAAGTCTTTGTGTAAGTCCTGGACCCCTGGTATGTATTAATCCATAATGACTTCACGTACTTTAATAAGCGTTCAAGGGAAACTTTTTTGGGATTGGTACTGATTTGTATGCCCACGACTGTAGGTTAAAAACTTTATGACAAAAAACATATTTGCCATCAATTTTTGAAAGTTAAATATTCAATTAATGATGATGATTTTCATGTGTGTAATCTAAACATCGGGAGAGTTTATTACTCTCTCCATATTTATTCATCGTCCTTGTCTTGATACTGCTACAAAAAAAGAGTATTAATAAAACTTGATTCGGATATTTTCCTTTGACTGTCGAGCAATATAAAGTGATCATCTTCTTTTCAAGATATTTGTGAAAATAAGCCAGTTTCTAAAGTCAAGGTTACAGTAATAAGCCAGTTTGCTTGAATAAACATGTTGGGTTATCGTCAATATATAGCTAGAGTAATCTCTCTTTAGCAAGGATCAAAGATTGGGGGAATTCATTTTAGCTACAAAATTCCTGACATCTTGATTTTTGAATATGGAAGCCGTGGCAAGAATCTTTAAACAGCTTGGGTGGTCTACAAACGGTTTCAAGATTTGAAACCTTAGTGAACATAAAGTTTTGTTTGTGTTTGATAATCTGGCTGATGTTGACAGAATCATTCGAGGCCAACCTTGGAGCTTTGATAAACATCTTGTAGTCGTTCAAAGGTATAATTTTGATACCCTTATATGGAATGTGCTTTTCGATAAAGTCCATAATCTTCCCATTAGATATATGACAATACGTGAAATCGTTGGAGAGGTGCGAACACTTTATAAGGGTTAGGGTGAATATTGATATATCTCTACCCCTATGTTGGGGGCGAGTTGTTACTCTAAGTATTGGGTTACTTTCAAGTATGAAAGGTTGTCAAATATTTGCTATTAGTGTTGTCATGTGACTCACGACGATAAAAGCTACGAGTTATGGATTTAGAGTAAATGATCTCTCTCGAGTGATCAACGACAATATGGGCCATGGCTAAGGGCTGCTCTCTATCAATCAGTGGGTAAGGATGTTATCTTCGTTTTGGAATACTTTGAAAGTCGCTTTCCTCGCAAAAAGGAAATGCAACTGGAGGTGTGCAGAGAACAACAACAATAATAAACAACCAAAAGCCCAAAGATTTTATATTAAACAACAACAGTAATAAACAAGAGAAAGCCCAAAGATTTTTTATTAAACAACGATAACAATATAAATCTATCCTCATTTTCAAAATATTTTATATTCAACAACAATAATAATAATCTACACCATGATATCGTTTTGTATAAATATTTTCCAATATCAACTTTAATTGTAACAAATTTATGGTTTAATTTGAAACCTATTTTATAAGTATATAATTTCATTTGAAACTTTTATGTTTAATTTGAAATCACTTGTTCATAAAAAAAAAAAAAAAAAAAAAAATTGAAATCACCTTTAAACTACAAATTAAGAATGTGACTCATCACACTTGAGGTCCATTACGAAAGACTTTCAATGAAATTCGTATATATTTCACAAAAATAGTGGGAAGAGCTTGTGAATTGACAACTAACATCACTCATGGCAACTCCATTAATTTTAGTCTAATCTCAATTGAAAGTTAACTATTGTGCAAAGAATTAGAGAAAGACTATTTTCAGTTTCTATCAAAGTGTCATTCATTTTTGGAGAAGCACTCTAACAAAATTTAATTTTAGCTAATGGTTGTTAATCCAATATAGGGGTGTTTTTTTTTTTTTTAGTTTATTATGTATGTGGGGGCCAGAGACGTCCGGATGGCTGCGTGGGCCTTAGGCCTGGCCCAAGGACATTGTTCGGCCCAAGAAGCCACGAAAAGGGAGGAGGTCATTAAAGACCCAAAGGCCATGGGCCCATCAGGGAGACCACCGCGTAGGTGGCCGCGTCCGAGGAGGACATGACTCCTAACGGCAAGGGCTAGAGCTGAGGAATGGGATCCCATGGGACGCCGAGGAAGGAGAGCAAGCGGGACGTGCCCTGCAAAAAGGTTACTGCCTCCGCATTAAAAGCTTCCACCTACCCGCCTGGCCGCATTAATGAGGAGATGACTTCTGAAGGGACGGAGGTCAGCTTTATAGTCTTGGGGAGCGTTTTCAGGGACGGGACTGGTGGCAGCCAGAGGAGGGGAGTATAAATAGAATGGGGGATGCTGCAAGAAAGGGGGATGGGGATTAAGGGAAAGGGAAGAAGAAGAAGGTTCTCTCTTTCTCTCCCTTGAAGCACAGAGCGCCGCCCAGCATAGAGGCTCCTCGGCCCACGTCCGAGAAGGGAGTTGGGCTAATCTGCTAGCAAGCCGCTTCACAGAAGTGGGCTTGGACCTTACACCGCATCCTTCTACAAGTACCCAGGGGTCTAGGCTTTGAACCCACTCTCTACAAATTCTATTGTAAAGGCAACTTGGGCCAGCCCAGCCACACCTTTGGGCCATAGGCCATTTTGTGTCCTTACAATTGGCGCCGTCTGTGGGAAGCCTTGACCGGAGGGACCGGAAGCGCCATGGAGGGCTCAGGTTCACGTCACGCGGAGTCCAGGGGATCCCAGCGGGAAGATCAGTTCGCGCGGTTGGAAAGAGAGCACGATGCCAGTGCCCACACGGGGCGTACGCGCGGGAGGAGTCATGCCCGCGGTGATAGTAGGGCCTCCAGCGAGAAAAGTGTTGAGACCCTGCAAAGGGAGGTTGACCATTTAAGAAGAAAGCTGCGCCGGGAAAAACGGAGGCGTACGCCCTCCCCTTCAGACCGGTCTTCTACGGATGTCAGCAGTAGCACCGGCAGTTCCAGGTCGAGGACTCCCCTTCGCGAGTCCTCTTCCCAGGAGGACGAGCAACGTCGCCAACCTAAGGACAAGAGGACGTCCTCCAGAGGCCTGGCCAACAATGCACTGAGTAAGGCGCTCCACCAGATTTCCAAGTCGCCCTTCACCCGGAGGATCGAGAAGGGAAAACTTCCAAGGAGGTTCGCCCAGCCAGCCTTCACCGTTTACAACGGAAGAACGGACCCAGTGGAGCACGTGAGCCACTTCAGCCAGAGGATGGCAGTGCACTCGAAGAACGAGACCCTGATGTGCAAGGTCTTCCCTTCCAGCCTAGGACCCGTCGCGATGAGATGGTTTAACAGCCTAAAAGCAGGTTCTGTCAACTCTTTCGCGGAGCTCACCAGGGCATTTGGCTCGCGGTTTATCACGTGCAGCAGGATCCCTCGGCCGATAGATTCTCTGTTGTCCATGGCTATGAGAGAGGGAGAGACCCTCAGAGCCTATACCGACAGATATTGGGAGATGTACAATGAGATTGATGGAGACTTCGACGAAGTTGCCATAAGCACTTTCAAGGTCGGCCTACCGAACGAGCACGACCTGAGGAAGTCGCTGACCAGGCGGCCTGTCAAGAGTGTGCGACGGCTCATGGACCGCATTGATGAGTATACGCGGGTGGAGGAGGATCAATTACAGGTGAAGGCTAGGGCGAAGGTTATCCCTCAGGAAAGGAGGGATTTCAGGTCGGACGGGTACAGCAACAATAGGCCGAGGAGAGAGTTCATAGGGCAACCTCGTCGGGCGCCGGCACAAGTACTCGGCATCGCATTTCGCGAGCCCATACAACGGGTGTTTGAGAAAATCCACCACGAGCCCTATTTCCGGTGGCCCAACAAAATGATAGGCGATCCCTCGAAGCGTAACCAGAACCTCCACTGCCAATACCACCAAGAGCACGGCCATACGACCGAGAACTGCAAGAGCTTGCGGTTCTATCTGGAACAGCTGGCAAAGGATGGAAAGTTGGGACAGTTCGTGCACCAGCGAGAGGAGCAAGGGGGACAAACTGGGCCGGCGAACCGAGGCCATCACGCCCCTAGGCCCCCGCTGGGGACCATCAATACCATCCTGGCCACTCCCGGGAGGACCGGTTCACGCCCTCCCCGGATAATGTCCCTAGCACGAACTTCCGCCCAGGAATCCACCTCCAAGCCGAAGAGGATCAAGAGCAACGGGCCGCCTCCAATGACCTTCTCGGACACCGACAAGGAGGGGACGATCCAACCCCACGACGACGCGTTAGTTATAACGCTGAGAATCGGGGGATATGACGTGAAGAGGGTGATGGTGGACCAGGGGAGTGGCGCAGACATCATGTACCCTGACCTATTTAAGGGGTTGAACTTGAGGGAAGAGGACCTGTCGGCCTACGACTCGCCTCTGATAAGCTTCGAGGGGAGGACAGTGGTGCCGAAGGGACAGATCAGACTGCCTGTACAATCGGGCCCGGCAGTGGTGGAGGTAGACTTCATCGTGGTAGACGCCTACTCTCCTTACACGGCCATTGTGGGGAGGCCTTGGCTACATACCCTGGGGGCCGTCTCATCCACCCTCCACCTCAAGGTGAAGTTTCCTTTTTGCGGCCAAGTCGAGGAAATCCTGGGAAGTCAGTTCGCGGCGAGACAGTGCCTGACAGCAGCAGTTCTGCGCAAACTGGAACCCGAGCCCTCGGCGCCCACTGCTCTGGTCCTATAGCAATTAGCCTCTTCTGCCACGACTAGAGGGGCAGTGGCAGAAGGGCCCGGATGCGAGGGGTTGGACAGAGTCCTTGTCGGCGACGACCCAGAGAGGTTCTTCCAGATTGGTGCTCAGCTGCCGACCGAAGAAAGGGAAGAGTTGGTCGCGCTCTTGAGGAAAAACCTCGATGTGTTTGCATGGGACGAGCATGAGATGCCTGGGATCGACCCAAACTTCATCTGCCACCACCTGAACGTTAACCCGGCGGCAGTGCCAAAGAAGCAACCTTCTCGGCGCTCTTCCGCGGAGCACTCAGAGGCCGTAAAGGAGGAAGTCATTAAGCTCAAGAGGGCAGGAGCTATCAAAGAGGTGTTCTATCCTGAATGGCTGGCGCACACGGTGGTGGTGAAGAAGAAGAACGGGAAATGGAGAGTGTGTGTGGACTTCACAGACCTCAACAAGGCCTGTCCCAAGGACCCATTCCCGATGCCGCGCATAGATCAGCTTGTAGATGCGACGGTTGGCCACCCTCGCATGAGTTTCCTGGACGCCTTCCAGGGATACCACCAGATACCCCTGGCCTTGGAAGACCAGGAGAAGACCGCCTTCGTGACCCCCACCGGCAACTATCATTACAAGGTGATGCCCTTTGGTCTGAAAAACGCAGGGGCCACCTATCAGAGGATGATGACCCGGATGTTCGAGGCTCAGTTGGGGAAGACTGTCGAGGTATACGTAGACGACATGGTAGTGAAGAGCAGGGCCGTATCGGACCACGTGGCCGACCTCGATAGCACATTCCGGACTCTGCGGGAACATAAGTTACGACTGAATGCCACCAAGTGCTCTTTCGGCGTGGGATCGGGTAAATTCCTGGGCTACATGCTTACTCACAGGGGTATCGAGGCCAACCCCGAGCAGATTTCCGCGATCTGTAACCTGCAACCACCTCGAAACCCGAAAGAGGTCCAGAAGCTGGCCGGAATGACAGCTGCCCTCAGCAGGTTCATCTCACGATCGGCCGACAGATGCCGACCGTTCTTTCAGCTGCTAAACAAATGGAAGGGATTCGAATGGACCGAGGAGTGCTCCTTGGCGTTCCAACAGCTGAAGGAATACCTCTCTCGACCACCCATTATGTCTCGCCCCGATCCAGACGAGGTACTGTTTGCGTACTTCGCCGTGGCTGCCCACGCAGTTAGCCTGGTTCTAATACGGGACGACGGCGGCATACAACGGCCGGTCTACTACATCAGCAAGTCTCTGCAGGAGGCCGAGGTTCGGTACTTACCCTTGGAAAAGGCGGTTTTGGCCATAGTGCACGCGACGCGCCGGCTCCCACATTACTTCCAATCCCACACGGTCGTCGTATTAACTCAACTCCCACTCCAATCCGTGCTGCGGAGCGCTGACTACTCTAGTAGAATCGCCAAATGGGGAACCTTTTTGGGGGCCTTCGACATTAAGTATTTACCTCGTACATCTGTAAGGGGCCAAGTCCTGGCCGACCTGGTGGCGGAGTTCACTGAACCTTCCCCGAAAGAAAACCTGGGGGGATGGGGCGCCGGCGGAAAGCCTGTCGGTGCGATCTCGAGCGAGACGCATCCGGTGTGGAAGCTCTACGTTGACGGAGCGGCAAACCAGAGGGTTTCAGGCACGGGAATAGTGTTGACGTCCCCTGAGGGGATCACCTTAGAAAAATTCTTGAGGCTAGCGTTCTCGGCCACAAACAACGAAGCCGAGTACGAAGCTCTGCTGGCAGGAATGGAAATGGCACAAAAAATGGGGGCAAGGTCGGTGCTAGTATTTTCTGACTCACAGCTGGTGGTTGGTCAGATGGGAGGGAAACTAGAGGCTAGGGAGCCGAGGATGCGGAACTATCTGGCCCGCGCGAAGCACTTACAAGCCAAATTCGAGTCCTTCGGGTTGTCACATGTTTCGAGGAGCGGAAACACCCACGCTGACTCGCTCGCCACTCTCGCTACCACCTCGGCCCATGGGCTCCCTCGGGTCATTCTCGTTGAGGACATGCTCAAGCCAACTGGGCAGGAAAGCTACACCCTTCGGATCCAGCAAGTCAGAGTTGGGCGTAGTTGGATGGACCCCATTGCTTCCTTCCTTAAGCACGACATACTGCCGGAGGACAAGTCTGAAGCCAACAAGATCCGCCGAAAGGCTCCGCGCTTTTGGCTGTCCGAGGACCAAAAGCTTTATAAACGCTCCTTCTCGGGGCCCTACCTGTTGTGTGTACATCCGGAAGAGACGGAACAGATCTTAGAAGAGCTACACGAGGGAATTTGCGGTAGCCACACGGGCGGAAGGTCGTTGGCCCACAGGGCCCTCACGCAGGGGTACTGGTGGCCGAACATGCAAAGAGAAGCGCAAGAGTACGCGAGGAAGTGTGACCAATGTCAGAGGTATGCTCCCAACATCCACCAACCCGGCGGTGTTCTTAATCCATTGGTCAGCCCGTGGCCGTTCGCACAGTGGGGCCTGGATATAGTAGGACCGTTTCCAAGAGCGGCAGGCAACAAGCGATGGCTGATTGTCGGAACAGACTACTTCACTAAGTGGGTAGAAGCAGAACCCCTCTCGAATATCCGGGACGTGGATGCGAAGAGATTTGTTTGGAAGAACATCGTCACCAGGTTCGGGATCCCGCGCACTCTAATCTCGGATAATGGACTGCAGTTCGACAGCAAGGGCTTCAGAAAATACTGCGGGAACCTCGGCATCACGAACAGGTACTCCACTCCGGCCTACCCGCAGGGTAACGGCCAGGCTGAGGCGACCAATAAGTCGATAGTCAACGGACTCAAGAAAAGATTAGACGATGCGAAGGGCAGATGGGTGGATGAAATACCCCATGTGCTGTGGACTTACCGAACCACGCCACGGAGGTCCACGGGAGAGACTCCCTTCGCGATGACGTATGGCGCCGAGGCCGTAATACCCTTAGAAATGGGGTTCCCGACGATGAGGGCGCAGTCGTTCGCCCCGGACGCTAATGATAACACGCTACTGAATGAGCTGGATTTAGTAGAAGAAAGAAGGGAAAACGCCATGGTCTGATTGGCTTGTTATCAACAGAAGCTCAAGCAAGGATATGACTCTCACGTGCGGTCTAGACCTCTCGCTCCAGGAGACCTTGTCCTGAAAAAGGTCGTGGGAACAGCAAAGGACCCATCATGGGGGAAGTTGGGGCCGAATTGGGAGGGACCCTACCGGATAACCTCAATAGCTGGTGTGGGGGCCTACTATCTAGCCGACCTGGATGACAAACCTGTAAAGCGACCTTTTAATGTAAATAACCTTCGAAGGTATTACTACTGATGAAAGGCGTGTCCGCCATATTTTCAGATATCATTGTCCTGTTCCGATTGTCAAGTACTATCATCTCTATCGGTACAATTCATCCCACTTAATGTGTTGAATGTCAAACTGGGACTAAGCCAGGTCCTTAGACCTTCTGCCTTAGGAAAATTTTAACACGCCGACGGTTTATCATGTTAATGGCATCCTTGGCTAAGCCAGGTCCGAGGACCTTCTGCCTTGTGAAAATTTAACATGCACATTATTCACTCTTATTCATTCCTATTAAGTGTTAATGTCAACCTTGGTTACGCCAGGTCCTCAGACCTTCTGCCTTGGGAAAATTTAACACGGATCAATATTAAATAAAGTGTTAAATGTCAACTGGGGCTAAGCCAGGTCCTTAGACCTTCTGCCTTAGGAAAATTTTAACACGCCGACGGTTTATCATGTTAATGGCATCCTTGGCTAAGCCAGGTCCGAGGACCTTTTGCCTTGTGAAAATTTAACATGCACATTATTCACTCTTATTCATTCCTATTAAGTGTTAATGTCAACCTTGGTTACGCCAGGTCCTCGGACCTTCTGCCTTGGGAAAATTTAACACGGATCAATATTAAATAAAGTGTTAAATGTCAACTGGGGCTAAGCCAGGTCTTTAGACCTTCTGCCTTAGGAAAATTTTAACACGCCGACGGTTTATCATGTTAATGGCATCCTTGGCTAAGCCAGGTCCGAGGACCTTCTGCCTTGTGAAAATTTAACATGCACATTATTCACTCTTATTCATTCCTATTAAGTGTTAATGTCAACCTTGGTTACGCCAGGTCCTCGGACCTTCTGCCTTAGGAAAATTTAACACGGATCAATATTAAATAAAGTGTTAAATGTCAACTGGGGCTAAGCCAGGTCCTTAGACCTTCTGCCTTAGGAAAATTTTAACACGCCGACGGTTTATCATGTTAATAGCATCCTTGGCTAAGCCAGGTCCGAGGACCTTCTGCCTTGTGAAAATTTAACATGCACATTATTCACTCTTATTCATTCCTATTAAGTGTTAATGTCAACCTTGGTTACGCCAGGTCCTCGAACCTTCTGCCTTGGGAAGATTTAACACGGATCAATATTAAATAAAGTGTTAAATGTCAACTGGGGCTAAGCCAGGTCCTTAGACCTTCTGCCTTAGGAAAATTTTAACACCCAAACGGTTTATCATGTTAATGTCAACCTTGGCTAAGCCAGGTCCGAGGACCTTCTGCCTTGTGAAAATTTAACATGCACATTATTCACTTCTATTCGTTCCTATTAAGTGTTAACGTCCAATTTATCTCGTTTAATGTGTTAAATGTCGACTGGGGCTGTGCCATGTCCTCAGACCTTCTGCCTTAGGGAAACTCTGACACGTACAATTTATTGTTTGAATTAAGTGTCAATATCAGCCTTGGTCAGGACAGGTCCTCGGACCCCCTGCCAGGGGAAAGCTTAACGCGCTTCAATTATTTTAAACGTTACCGTGGGAAAGTCTAACACTGTTCCTTTTTCGTTGAACGTTAATATCCATCTTTTACTTGAGCACTAGCATCACGCTAAGCACATGGGCCCCTAGTTCGTTAGCATTTTTTATCCAAAGAATTACCTAAGTGTTAACGAAAGCCTATAAAAAGAACCTCTTGCGCAAACAAAGGAAACATATCCCAAACATTTACGGAGTAATCATTCACAGAAAAATAGTTCAATCACAAACAAACATAGCTCATGATCACTAATAAAATAGTTACGGACAAACTGTCAAGAAAAGGTCCTCTAGATGAAAATAAAGGAACAAAAACAGAGACCAGCAGCTCAATCTCCAGCCACTTGGGGAAAATCCTTTGCTCCTTGGGCCTCCGGCTGGGGCGCATCTTCGGGCTCCGCCTCGACAGGGGCTTCCTGGCCTGGGTCCGAGGGGACTGGAGGAAGAACAGGGGTCACCAGGGGAGTTGAGGTTGCCGCAGGAGGGGGAGCCTCGAACTCGCCGATATCGGGAGGATACCATATGTTCTCGGCCTTCCTCCATTCGGACGTTGAAGGAGCACCCGCCGTGTTGAGGGCTTCGGACCAGACCTGGCGGCAGTATTCCCTGCACAGGTCTGCCAGTTCTTCAACAAGGCGGGTCTCGGTCTCCTCAACCCCCCTCTGGAAGGAGGCGGCCGAAGCGGCATCCGCGGCCACCTTAGCGGCTTGGGCCTCCTCCTTAGCCCTCGCCAACTCCTCCTTTAGTGCGGCATTCTCCCCCTTCGCCGCGGCGAGCTCCTCTTTGCAGCCGAGAAGCTCCTTCCTCTGGCTCTCAGCCTGAGCCGTAGCATTCTGAAGGCCGGCCTCGGCGCTCCTTTTAGCCTGCTCCTCTGCCTTCAGTTTCTGCCCAAGTTTAACGTTCTCCGCCTCGACGCGGCAGAGAGCCTTCTCCGTCTCCACTCGGACATTCAGCTCATAGGAGGCCTTCTTCCTGGCGTCCTCCACCCACCGTTCAGCCACAGCGACCTCCTGGATGGCCTGCATGCACGCGAAAAGTATGAGTGAGAGAGTGCACAAGTTTAGGACTGGCATAAACAAACCATGGCGAGATGAAGCATACCAGCCCTAAGTCCCTCTTCAGAGAGAGGAACAGCTGCGGCTGCTGCATCTGCTCGAGGGCCTCCATATCCTTGGGGAGGAGCAGAGGCTTCTCCAAGGCCTCGGCCAGATACAGGGAGTGCCCCTTTTGATACTCCCTTATGCTGGCGCGTTCGGGAATGGGACTCCCGTCCACCTCCAGCGCCGGGGACCAAAACCCTGAGGCTCGGCGCACCTCAGCCAGTGGGTGGCTCTCCCCGCTCTCCACCGAGTGGGCGCGCGGCCTGACCTTGGCGGCCTTCTGCTGCTGCTGCTGCTGCTGTTGGTGTTGTTGGTGTTGCTGCTGCTTAAGCTTTTTCTGACGAGCCTCCTCGGCCTCGTCTTCTTCTTTCTTCCTCTTCTTCTTAGCGTCGGCGGGGGAAGCTTGGGGTCGGCGTGCGGAGGAGGGGGAGGGGGAAGCTGGGGTGGGAGGTGAGACCCGGAGGCACCCTTCTTAGCCACCTGGGCACCTCGAGCGCCCATGAGGGATCGCAGACTGTTCATGTCGTCCTCCTCGGTACTACTGTCGACCTTGGAGATTATTAAGCCTTTGATGCCCGAACACTGGGTGGCCTCGTCGTCGGAGACCTCAACGACGCCGACTTCCTCCTCGGCAGGAATTCTCGGCGGTCTAACCGAGACTGGAACTGCGCGCACCGGCGGAGCGTACAGAATCACCGCGGGGTCGTCGGGGATGTCGCGTGGGGCGAGAAAACCGGGCTTGGTGACGTCTATTCGTCTCCGCCTTTTGTCACAGGCGAGGATTGCGTCCTCAACCTCCCCGAAAGCGGTGGACAACGGCTCGTACCCCAAGATTAGATGGGCGGCTCTCACTTGTAAGTCCTCGTGCACAAACACCTCGGACCTCAGCACCCTATTTAAGTCTCGGACGTTGACGTCGGAGAGGCTGGGGGAAACGTGCTGCTTATCTGCGAAAAGACATCCAAAAGAAGAGTTACAATCAAGTTCGGCAACAAAGATAGGCAGTAAGGACGACGGGCGTCAAAATTCCCAAAAGTGAAGGCAAAGGAACTGAAACGTAAACGAAAGCCCAAAACCTAAGACAATCACACCTGGTTTCCCCTCTTGAACAGGGCAATGGATCACGTCGTACCATCTCCCGGATGCGACGACGTAGTCATCCTTCATCCCTTTGTTGGACTTAGGGAGACACGATATGAGCCTCACGACGCTCGACCGGGACTTTAGGTAATACCCTTTGGACGTGAGCGGGTGGCACTCGTACATATAGACCACGTCCCGCCACGTGAGGTTCAAACCCATCTGCTCATTTAGAGCGTCTACACTCCCTAGGACCCTAAACATATTGGGCGTGCACTGATCGGGGCACAGCCGGTGATTGCGAAGGTATTCCCTAGTGACGGGACCCATGGGGAGGGTCATGCCGCCCTCCAGGAAGGCGATGATGGGGATGACCACCTGCCCGTTCCCCCTGGAATCAGCCACCGCCTCAGGCGGGCAATATTTAAGTTCCACTTCCGGGGGGATGTGGAACTTGGCTCGGAACCCTTCCATACCGGATTCGGAGTCGACCAGACACTTAAATCTACCCATAGTGTCCCAGACTAAGGAGCGAACCTAGAAGGTGGAAGGGAAACTTGACAGCCGAGGAGAAAAAGGTTAAGATGGCGAAAACTTACGAAGAGAGAAGGACACAACTTTGAGAGTGCTTCAGTAGACGAAATGAAAGTGTTCGTTTCCAGGAGCGCGATTATTTTCTGGGGAGCGAAAAGGTGGATACGCGACTTCCCAAACGCTTAGGGATCTTGGAGAAGCAAGCATTTATGAGGCCTGACCCGCACGAACTTTCAGGAAGAATCACAGCCGCACGATCCGTATCTCACCGTCCAACGTGGGCGACAGGGAGTTACTCAGCGCAGTAAATGCGGGTGTTGTGCGTTACGAGGCGTCGCGGGCTATCTGAGAGGGCGCGGGAGAAATTCTGCACGCGCTGCATTTAAAGGGGCACGTGGAAGAAACACTTGTGAGTCAAAAACTCATTTCCCCTCTCGGATCGAGGTCAAATAAATTTTTGAGGGGCTATTGTGGGGGCCAGAGACGTCCGGATGGCTGCGTGGGCCTTAGGCCTGGCCCAAGGACACTGTTCGGCCCAAGAAGCCACGAAAAGGGAGGAGGTCATTAAAGACCCAAAGGCCATGGGCCCATCAGGGAGACCACCGCGTAGGTGGCCGCGTCCGAAGAGGACATGACTCCTAACGGCAAGGGCTAGAGCTGAGGAATGGGATCCCATGGGACGCCGAGGAAGGAGAGCAAGCGGGACGTGCCCTGCAAAAAGGTTACTGCCTCCGCATTAAAAGCTTCCACCTACTCGCCTGGTCGCATTAATGAGGAGATGACTTCTGAAGGGACGGAGGTCAGCTTTATAGTCTTGGGGAGCGTTTTCAGGGACGGGACTGGTGGCAGCCAGAGGAGGGGAGTATAAATAGAATGGGGGATGCTGCAAGAAAGGGGGATGGGGATTAAGGGAAAGGGAAGAAGAAGAAGGTTCTCTCTTTCTCTCCCTTGAAGCACAGAGCGCCGCCCAGCATAGAGGCTCCTCGGCCCACGTCCGAGAAGGGAGTTGGGCTAATCTGCTAGCAAGCCGCTTCACAGAAGTGGGCTTGGACCTTACACCGCATCCTTCTACAAGTACCCAGGGGTCTAGGCTTTAAACCCACTCTCTACAAATTCTATTGTAAAGGCAACTTGGGCTAGCCCAGCCACACCTTTGGGCCATAGGCCATTTTGTGTCCTTACAATGTATATTTGGTTGAAATCCTATTTGAGCTAATCTAATTTGAATGCTCTAGTAATTTTAAATACTTGAGAGTGATTGGTTAATACTTAAAAAAAACTTGTTAGATATGGAGACTGACTTGACTAATACTTCCAAGTATTCTAGGTAGGATAAGATTTGCGTGATTAGGAGTCTAGACAAATTCATACTATTTGGGGCCGTAAATACCATATTTTGTCCGACCTTAAATTTGGTTGGGAACCCGAGTTTTAAATCAAAGATTTCGTGATCTTATTTTAACAAGACATCAAACATATTGGAATTCTCTTCATTTTAATATCCAAAGACAAAAATTAGGCTTGAGTTGATCGAATTGTTGTGAAAGTGAGAAATTTACCAGGAGCAAATTTGCTATTAAAATGTGCTTTTTTTCTTAAATTGACAATTGTTCCCCCTTTGAGATGCATTGAGATTGAAATTATTCTTGAAGTTTTCAAGTTTGCTCTGGTGAGCTTCATTTGATATGGAAACTATTCTTAGACCGTGCTCAAAATTACCATGTAGGATTTTAGCTGGATTTATCAAGAAATTCTTGTCATTAGTTTAATTGGGTTTGATAATTTCACATTTATTTTAATTTGATTCCGTTATGTTTATCTCTTGATGAATTTATCTCTTTATCCTAACATTTTATTGAGTGTGTTTAAGGTCCCATGATTATTGATTAGTGTCAAAAATGAATGATGGAATGATGAGAAATGATTTGTAATTGGTTTTAGAGTATTCTCCAAGTAGCCAATTTTGGACCTATCTGCCAGCCATGCTTGGGCAGCTTGCAGGACTCAGCTCTGTTCACACATTCCTTACCTGACAAAGACAGCTCACTCATTGAAAAAATCCCTTGGAGATCCACGGGCAGAGAGAGAAATCTCTCTAGCCCTCCCTCATTCTCTCCCTTTTCCCTCCAAAAATCCCAGAGAGAGGCTGAAGAAAAAGAAGAGAAAGAAGAAAAGAGAAGCAGCAAACATAGGGCTTCCATGGCATCTACAGAGAACCAAATCACAACCATGAGCTTGTCCTTTACTCATTTATTTGTTGATTTGAATCTTCACCCATTTCTGTGTTTTCTCTTCAGCCAAACATCAAGAAGGACAAGTAGATTCAAGGTTACCACAGACACAAAACCAAAGCCAGAATCAACAACAAAAAGAACAACAACCATCAAGCATCAAAGCGAATAGAGTACATCAACTGGGTAAACCTTAAACCCTCTTCCTTTTTCCTATTTCTCTCCTTCCATAATACCTCTGTGTCTCCCACACACACTCTCTGTGTTTCTAACTTCTACAATAGACTGTTTCTTTTCTCTGTTACATGTTCACAAAGCCTCACAAGACTGAGCACACAAACACATAAATTAAGCTCTTACCCTCTGTTTTGCACACACAGTTGTTCATGCGCCACCATGTTCATGGTTCATGGCAAATCCGTGAGGCTTGGATCCCCCACATCGCCTCTTCAAGCCCGATCCGTGGATGGCCTTCGGGCCATTTTACTAGCCCACCAACCTTGAAGCTTTTTGGAGCCTTGTGCCTTTCTTTTGTTCACATGTTTAGGCTTTGGCCCATGTGTACTTTTTAAACCCATCTCATATTTTATAAACTATCAGCCCACTTTGGTTTTAATCCCTTTTACATGTTTAAACACTTTCAGCCCATCTTTATAAATAAAAGGGCCCATGCATGTTCGTTTTTTTTTGTTAAATAAAAGGCCATCTATTTTCTTCATTTGCTTTTTAATATTTTTTCCCCATATTTGCATTTTAATCCAAAATTCTCAAAATTGCATTTTGACCCAAAAATTCTCAAAATTACATTTTGGCCCCAAATCTTTCTAAAAATTGCAATAAAATGCTCAATCTTTTCAAAACTTACAAAGAGTCTCCCAAACTCTTTGGAAGTTGTTTGAAGTCATTCAAACAACTCCCAAGGTCTTTTAATCATGTTTATATCCACACCTTTTGTTTGTCTTCATCTTAAGATAATTGCTTTGCAACTTGTGTGATGTTTATGCTTGAGGCTTCATGCCTACCTTTTGATGAGTTACTCATGTGCTATGCTTGAGTGCTTTATAGCTTTTAGTATATTTGTTTGTACTTCTTGCCATGTTCATATACTTAATGCTTTGCTTGGATGCTATGTCTCGTGCTTGTTATAGCTTTATGTTTCTTGCTTATGCCTTTTTCTTGTGCTTTGGTCCTTTAGGTAGGGTGTAGATCTAGATTTTGTGGTCTAGGCCTACATCCATATGCCTAGGCCTATATCAAAGGTTTAGATCATTTCATTTATGTATGTGTATAATTGCTTGCTTCTATGCTTTATATCCGTATTTGCCTGTTTAGATATAGGCTTTGCCATGTTTTTTGTCCTCCATGGGCCTGTGCTCATTGGACTTTAGGGCCACTTGTCGTGTGGTTGCATTTGTCCTTCTTGTGGCTTGTTTAGATGTAACCGCTTGTGAGACACATCTCCGTGATGTTGGTGTGCTTGATACACACCTTTCTCTGCTTCGTGCGATGATGTTATGCTTGCCTTTGCTTGCTTTGTGCCACCCGTTTGGCTTTCTTTGCTTCTTTGCATTTATGCATGCTTGCCTACATGTTCATGCATGAGTCCTTGCTTGCTTGTGCCATTAAGCCTAATTCTTACTATCTCGTGCAGGGTCACACTCGTCTTTGATACATGAACTCAAGATTTCTTACCCATCCACATTAGATTAGAAAAAGTGACATTTTTCTTAGCCTAGGATTAGTAATAATATCAAATAGAGTCAGGTAACTAATCACACCTTAGAAAAACCCAATGATTAGTGGTGACTTCACGTACTTTTGGTAACTCAATAAAAATTGACTCACTTTCCAATCACATACCAGAGGTACAACCCTCCTCCACAACACCTGAGTTCCCGAGCTTGTACTTGCTTAAGCACGTGTGAGCATCACTGCAATGGGTGGTCAAACTGCCGTGAGGAATCGGTAGGGGCGAATTTTGATTACATTGAAGAACTATTTAGTAACCTTAACAAATAAGAATGAATGTAAATTGATTTAATTCAAGATATTTGCCTTAAAATAAATAGGAGGAAAGAGAAAAGTTAAAAAAAAAAAGTTGTGATAAGTTAATAAAGTCATAAAGAATACTATGTGCTACAAGTATTTATACAAGTAGATTTATGCAAGTCCAAAATAACCATCTAACTTGTAATTAATTTGGACCCATTTGATAGATCAAATGGTAGGCTTCAATCCAATCCAACGAGCTAGCATACCTAGCTAGCATATTTGGTTTTCGCGAACCTCATAGATTGCATGTTATAATTTTTATCTTTTTTTTTTTTTTAATAAGTAGTAGATAGAGATTGTAATAATTATTCTACAATCAGTGTCTCATAATTTATAGGTCATATAAAAATGTAGGTTTTACAAACTATACGTAACACATATGTTGCATAAGATTTAAAATGATAGAATAAAACTAGTAGTGAATTCTTTTTCCTTATCATCCTTATATATGCTTGAAGGAATTGTTCATGTTATAAGTAGAGAACAACTTGTGTTTGCAACTTTGTGCAAAAACTGAAGCACTAATCCTTTGAGACCCACTAAATAATTAGGTGAGAAACCCAATAACTAATGAGAGAGAGAGAGAGAGAGAGAGAGAGAGAGAGAGAGAGAGAGAGAGAGAGAGAGAGAGAGAGAGAGAGAGAGAGAGAGTTGTATAACTCCCATATATACATGCAATCATTAGTAGACATGGCAAAACGGGCGGGTTGAGTTGGGTTCGGGTTGGGTCAATTCGGTTGCAAGTCAAAATGGGTCATTTTAAGTGAGTTAAAAACTGGTTTGGGTCAATCGGGTTGTGGGTTGGGTTGACCCGTATTTTTCATGCGATTTTTTTTTAATAAAGAAAAAAAATCATGTATTTGCTATTTGGAAAGTCATGAACAAATTTCTTAATGCAGAATGCAATGCTTTGAATTCACCGCTTATATCAAGAACGAACTTAGTTAAACTTATTAATATGTATTCAGTAATTTTAAAATTATACAAATCCTAACATTGCTATCTAAAACAAAATAACACAAAGATAAATAAAACAAATACACAAGTTTTATTTCTACACAATATCAACATCCCAAAATATAAAACAAAATTACAAATGACTTTTTAAATAACTCATTTAACAATGAATAAAAACATATAAGAAATTTACAACCTTGAAAATTAATTTTATAATCTATTATCAATTGTGGTTGATATTCTATTTCAATTTGAGATGTACATTAAAGTTTGATTGTTTACTTATTTATACATGATCTCTTTTATGAATATCAAATCATTGTTAAGGAACACACATTCTAGGAAACGTCATAATTTATTTTGAAAAATCCTTTATTTTGGACATAAATTGTTAAAAATAGGTCTAAGTATTCATAATTTATGCTAATTTGATACTTTGGCTTCATTATTTTCACACTTGTGAATGTTTTTCACACATGTCTATAACTTTAAATATATGTTTTTAACTCTACTGTAACCAGATTATCTTACTATATACTTTGCTATTTGATATCTAAATATCTTTACTCATTACAAAATGCTCAACTATTCATCTTTCAATTAATTTGTATACAGTTATGTAAATATCTCAATTGGTTCCTTAAAACTCATAACAAACAATTAAACTAATATTGTCTTAATTTTATTATTTTTTTTACCAAAAAAAAGTTTTAAAAAATGGTTTAGGTTCGGGTTCGGGTTCGATCGGGTTGACCTGCAAAAAACACGGGTCGGGTCACGGGTCAATTATTTTTGCTTCGGGTCAAAAAAATTAGGTTCAGGTTGGGAATTTCTTGGGCTAGGTCAAAATATTCTGACTCATTTTGCTATGTCTAATCATTACATCTAGGTACTTACACTAAGTTACACTTCCAAGTTTTTTCTTTTCTTGAAAGAGAAGTGAGAAAAGAAAAGAAAAAAACTAGTGTGAAAGTTGGGAGAGATATGGCAGAACCAGTAGTAGTCTCTGTATTGATTCTCCATAAGGAAGGTTTTGTTACTTCTCGATTCTTAGGGTTTTTTGAGCAACCTTCTAATATAGATGCTGAGACTTTAAGAAGAATTTTCGTAAAATTGATGATTACACTACAAGGCTTCAAATGCTGAGAGCCCAAACCAAAGTGCCACATCTTATTCCTTCCGCTATAGTCAATATCTCCATGCAAAGTAGCAGAGTAGAAGGTATGTAGATTGGGTTTTTTTTTTTTTTTTTTTCATTTCTTGAATAGAGTTCTTAGGGTTCTTTTGTAGTCATTATTTGGTTAATTTGTGTGAATAGTTGGAAATTGTATTAGAAATTTTTTGTGTTTTTTCTTCTTTCATTTCTTAAATAAAGTTGTTTAGGGTTCATTCATTTTCATTGTTGGGTTAATTAATTTGTGTGCGTATTAAAAATGAACTTAGGGAATTCTTTGTGCAACATTAGCAATTCTATACCGGTAATATGTTTGGTGTCTTTGACTCAAGAGTTATAGGGATGTGGAGTGAAATTGAAGGTCCTCAATTGAATTTTACAAATAGAGTTAAACTCTTTTGTAAAATTTTCCAACAAAATGTAAAAGGAATTGTTAAACCAATAATGGTAAATATTTCACATATTTTAATTGTATTTCACTTATTAAATTATCAACCATTAATTTTTTTAATTAATATATACCATGCATATATAGGGAAGAAGAAGAGAATTAACGATTCACCATCCCTGTTTAGCCAATAGAGCAAAATTGAATGCCTTCAAGTCTCAAAATCCTAACCCACCCTCATCTTTTGGTAGATACATCTTATCCCAGCTTAGCCATGCCATTTTGTTTCTCTCATTTGTTTGACCCCACCAATATTTATGCACTATACTAGTCATTTCATCACAGAGAGTACTAGGAAGTTTAAAGACACTCAATCGTGTAAGTTGGCACTGCTTGTGCCACAGTCTTTATCACGATCTCCTTACCTGCATTAGACAACAATTGTTCTTTCCACCTAGAAAGTTTATTATCTACCAAAGATGGGGGCCAAGATATTTCTCATGTTGCTTGATGATCTTTGCCCCAAACCTATTCTTAATGTCATCTTGAATAGGCTGTGGAGTGTTACGACTGAAGAAGAGGGATGTCTTATCGTGATTCAATTGTTGGCCTAAATCCCGTTCATATGTTTCCAATATGGTAATCAAGTTAGAGCACTCTTCATTTGTGGCTCAGCAAAAGATCAGACTGTCATCTACAAAGAACAAGTGAGAAATAGTTGGTCCTCTTGCACAAGCTGCTATCCCCTTAATGGCACCACGTTCCACTGTTTGTCTAATTAGTGCAAAGAGCCCTTATGCACAAAATAAAAATAGATATGGGGAAAGGGGATCCCCTTGGTGTAGACCCTTAGTGGGGTGAATGACACCTCAAGGCTTACCATTAAACTTAATAGAATTGCCGACAGAATGAACACACTGCATCATTAAATCCACCCACTATCTATGAAAACCCATCTTAAGCATAATATTCTCCAAACATTCCCATTCAACCCAATCATAGGTCTTACTCATATCTAATTTAAGAGTCATCTCCCCTACCTTTCCCTTTTTTATGACTAATATGTTGCATAGCTTCAAAGGCCATCAAAACATTGTTAGTGATTAAGCATTTGGTCATGAAGGCACTTTGATTCTCACTAATAATATGAGGAAGGAAGGTTTTCAACTGGTTTGCTAATACTTTGGAAGCAATCTTGGAAACAACATTACTAAGGCTAATCGGCCTATACTGAGTTATCTTTGTCGGGTTCTTCACTTTAGGTACTAGGATAATATGTGTTTCATTAAATTTCGGGGGGGCTATACAATGATTTAGAAAATCCAGAATAGTCTGAGCGACACAATTACCAACTAAGGACCAATAATGTTGATAAAAGAGGGGGGCATACCATTCGGGCTAGGTGCTTGTTTTGGATGCATTCGTAAAAGTGCTTTAGAAACCTCCTTAGCTTTGAACTCCATGACTAGGGCATCATTCATGGAACTAGCCACCATTGGCTAAATAGCTTCTATAACCCTAGTTGCCTTAGTTCGGCCATTTGATTGAAAGATTGAGTGGAAGTACCCCACAGCTATCTCCTCCATAATCAGATCCTCCTCTTGCCATACCCCAGCTGCATCGCACAAACCTTTTATAGTGTTACATTGAAACAGATGAGATGCCTTCGCATGGAAGAAGCCAGTATTATGATTTCTACTAACCAAGCATGTGTTATAAGACCTTTGATTCCACATTGCACTTTTTGCATCGAACCACATATTTAAATCTCTATGAACCTCAAATATTTCCTTCTCAGCTTGTCTTGTTGTCTTTTGATATTCCAGCTCCTGTAGTTTTTTTTGTAGACCCGCAATTTTCCTCCCCACATGCCCAAACTCCACTTTATTCCAAACCTTCAACCTTTCACTGCATCTATCAATAAAATTGTTAAATTGATATCCTCCAAGTCTATTCAGACCTTCTTGCCACGAATCCGTCACCACCTCATCTAATCTAGGATCTTTAAGCCAAATAACCTCAAACCTAAAGGGTTTATGGTGCTGCCCACCTGAAGGGTTTATGGTCAAGAACTTCAATGGTAGACTAGAAGCACACTCAACCACTCGTGGAGGACCAAAACAACCAAAGGCACAAGCCAAAATAGGAAAAAAAGAAAAGCAATAAATTCATTAATGGCACTAAAAAATGATGGGTGGTAGGATGAAGAAGACAAACGAGACTTCCAAGTTCCAACCCCAAATAGGTAGGGGTGGCTGCACATACAAGTTAGGGGACAACCCTCGCTTGCCAAAAATAAAAATATACTTGTGAATTATTTTTTTTATATATAATTATATTTAAATTAGCTTGTTTTGTCTACTCTAAAAAAAATTGACTATCTTGACTTAATAATCTTAAGAATTTGGATTTAATAAAAATAAGAATAATGTTAGGGATATTATAAAATGTTACAACAATTTTACAATATTCTTAAATTAGCATGCTGATTCACACATGTTTTTTTTTTTAATCCCTATTTTTTTTTTTTTTTTTTTGGTGCTAGTCTAAGAATTGTTGTACCTCTAGCATTACTCACTAAAATAATATTGGCACCCTAAATGTAATCTTTAATCCCTTAAACAAAAAATAAATAAAATTTCTAATAACAATAAAAATGAGTCAAAATAATATAAAAAATAGCCCAAAAAAAGAACAAGATTAGAAAAAAACAACACTATATTTAAGAAAAGTTCTTTTAAAAACAAAAAAAATAAGAACCCTATTCATTCATATTTATAACTTGTACAATCTATTCCATAAAAATAATTAAATAATTCCTAATTTCATTTTCTTAAAAAAAACGTTACTAAGAGAGAGATTGTGGTTGTGAGTTTTCTTCGGAGATGCTGGGAGCTCTACTCTTCAGCAGCTTGGTTTGCAATTGCAACATGTATCATTCGTTTCTCTCTCTCACTTTCTCCATTTTTTTTTTCTCTATCATCATTTCAGGCTCTTTCTCTTATATATATATATATATATATATATATATATATAACCGAAACCTCTAAAACTCTCACAATTTTTCAAGTCAGCACAATATTTAAATAAAATTATCATTTTATTTAAATAAAATTATTTTTGTTTAGTCCAAACTTAACAAGGAGTAAAATTTTATCTCTCTAACAAGTCCAACTTAAACTCAAACTCATTATTATCATTTTTTTAAACAAAATTATTTTTATTTAATCCAAACTTAATAAGGAGCGAATCTCTATCTCTCTAATAAGTCCAACTTGAATTCAAACTCAAACATTGATAATTTATTTAACATTTAATGAAAAAAATTTATCTTACAATAATATCAACAACCAGAGTCTAAACTTAACAAAAAGTAAAATTCTATCTCTCTAATAATTTTATTGATGTGGCCAATAAAATAGTATTAAAAAAAATTTATTTGACATTTAATGAAAAAAATTTATCTAACAAGTGATTTACACGCGTGAAAAGGAACAAAACTTTGAGTACATGTACTCTACGTCTCTACCTAATCTAACCAAGAAAAGCAAGAATCCTTATTCTACTAGAACAAGGTATAATAATGGTCATATATAATATGGGCTATAGTTCCAGACCAAAGTCAATAGTGTTTTGAAAGAAACCCTACTTTTTATATATATATATATATATATATATATATATATAAAACTGAAATTTTTGACTTTTTATTGACCTCTCCAGAACTTGCCACATCATTATTATTTTTTTAAAACAAAATTATTTTTTTAAAACAATATTAACAGCCAAAGTTCAAAATTAATAAGGAGTGAAACTTTATTTTTCTAACAAGTTCAACTTAAATTCAAACTCAAACGTTGATAATTTATCTCCAAATTCGTGAGGTTAGTCATGAACACTATAAAAGAAGTGCAAACCCCAATATTTTTTTTTTAAGCCGAGTAGAGGTATGAGCTATTCTTCTGTTATTCTTTTCTCCTTTACTTTGTTAATATATATATATATATATATATATATATATATATATAAATATATGTATATGAAATGGGTTCAAGGTATATTTGGTGTAACTTTTGTAAAGTTACACATTTTTTATACTGTAGATTTCTAAAAGATCTAACGATTAAAAAAAATATTATTAAATGCTATTACTTTCCACCTCATTCCTAATTAATACCAGCAATTTTTTTCTCTCCTTATTTAATGTTTTTTTTTTTTCCACTTGATTAAAGGCACATGCCATTTTCAACAACCTAGAAACCATACTAATCTACTAAAGAGCAACCCACCATGGCCAAACCTCCCATTTCATTGACAAGCAAGTGAAAGCTACAATAGAAATTTCTAAATCTTCATCGCAATCTAAAACTTTTTTGTTCCCTCGGGTTTAATACTTATCTTTTCAGTAGAAAGATGGATTGTAGATTTCTAATGTATTGGAAAAATCTAGGCATGGAACCATGTGAAAGAATTATGCAATACCTAGAGCCATCAAATCCACAAAAGACTACACGTGAAAAATACGAAAGATTAACAATTTAACACTTACCTAAAAGAAATTTTTCAAAGAAAAAGACAAATCTTAAAGATGAACCTAGTAGAGTTTTCTAAGAAAATTTAGAGCTTCCATGCGATAAAACACAGCTGTAAGGACACAAAGTTGGCCCTGGGCCAAAATTCGTGACCGGACCGGCCCAAGTGGCCTTTACAATAGAATTTGTAGAGAACGGGCTTAAAGCCTAGACTTCTTGGGGCTTTAGAAGGCTATGAGGTAAGGACTAAGTCCACTTCTTGCGGGTAGCGGGTCGATGGGTGGTCTTCTTCTCTCCTCGGACACGATCCGAGGAACTTATACACTAGCTGCCTTTCTGTTCTTTGGGAGGAGAGAGTGAGCCTTCTTCTTTCCTGGGGAAAAGTCCGGTCCCCTTCCTATGGTCCGTCCCCCTCTATTTATACTTCCCATCCCTGATTCCCATCTGTCTTTTCCCTGAAAACGCTCCCCAAGGCGCAGAGAGCTATCCACCGTCCCCTCAGGAGTCATTTCCCCATTAATGCGGCTAGGCGAGTAGGTGGAAGGCCTTTAATGCGGTGGTTGCAGCTTTATGCAGTGTGCGTCTTCCCTGTCCCCCTCCTCGGCGCCCCGTTGGTGCGTGGGGCGACGCGCCGGGCTTCAGGAATCCTTCCTCGGACGCCGGGCTGCGCTCCTCGGACCGAGGACCTTAGTCCGAGGAGACCTTCTCCTCGGATCAGTACATATTCGGCTGGCAGCCTGGTCGGTGGGCCTTTGGGCCCTCGTTTTAGGAGGCCCTATCCACGACCCACAGCCCCTTCGGTGGAGCTCCGTCCTCGGACCAGGCCCTAGGCTCACATGGTGTTTTGACACTTTTACCCCTTACAATAGCCCATCAAAAAGTCGTTTGACTCCGATCTGAGGAGGCACATGGGTTTTTGATTGACGAATCTCTCCCCCACGTGACGTTTAAATCGTCACATGTGCGGAGCCCGCCCGCACCTTTTAGACAAGTCTTTGACGCTTCGTTATGCGCAACGCCTACATTAATTGCATTGAGTAACTCCTTGTTGCGCACGTTCAACGGTGAGATGGGAATCCTGCGGCTTGGATTTGTCCTCAAAAATTTGAGCTGGATGTTTCCCACGAACCGCCGCTCCCCAATCATATAAAACGCTTCGATAGCCGCGACGCCCTCCATTTCCACCAAAAGCAAACTTGTCACGGAGCGATTCAATCTCTCACTCTCTCTCTCTCAAGGAGTTCCCAAAGTACTCGCGTTCTTTCCCTCCGTAAGTCTCCCTTCTTCTTAACTTTTTCCCCCTTGGTTACCAGTTTTCCTTTCCTTTCTTCACGAATCTTTGTCTCCCACCTATACCTCATGGGTAAGTTTAAGTGTCTAGTCGATACGCCTTCTGGCATGGAGGTATTTAGGGCTAAGTACCGTATCCCTTCAGATGTGGGCCTGTAGTACTGCCCCTTAGAAGCCGTGGCTAATTCCAGGCAGGAGGGGCAGGTAGTCATCCCCATCATCGCCTTCCTAGAGGGTGGGATGACGTTACCTATGAAGGGCGTGACCAGCGAATATCTTCGCAACCATAGGCTGTGTCCGGACCAGTGTACCCCCAATATGTTTAGAATATTAGGCTGCGTTGACGCCCTGAACGAGCAGATGGGCTTGCGCCTTACGTGGCACGACGTGGTTTACATGTACGAGTGCCATAGGTTGAGAGACGCCGGTTATTACCTCAAGTCGAGGTCCAATACCGTTAGGCTAATTTCCTGCCTGCCCAAGTCCAATAAGGGCATGAAAGACGACTACCTCATCGCCACCGGGCGGTGGCATGACGGTCCCCATTGCCCAGTGAACGAGGGGCAGCCAGGTGTGACTATTCCCCACTTAGGAGTTTTTGGTTCTTCCCTTCTTCCCCCCTTCCTTACTTCGTGTTTCCCTTAGTAGATTCGTTGTTATTTGCTGTTCCTCCTCGTTGAGTCCGTCATTTACGTCTAACCATGTCTACCTTCCCTGTTGTCTTTCCTGCAGATAAGCAACACACTGCTCCTCGCTTGGGCGACGTGAACGTCTCAAACCTTAATAGGGTGCTGAGATCCGAGATCTTTGTGACAAAAGATCTGCAAGTGAGGGCCGCCCACCTTATACTAGGGTACGACCCCATTTCGAAGGCATTTGGTGAGGTCGAGGATTCAATCCTCGTGGGCGATCGTAGGCGCGCTAGGATAGACGTTTGCTATCTGGAGTTCCTCACTCCACGACCCATCCCGGACGCGCCGTTTACCCTGCTGTACGGCCAAGCCGTCGTAGCCACTCCCTTGGCAATGCAGCCGCGGGGCGAGGTCGTCCGAGAAGCGTCCGAGGCTTCCCCTTCTTCCCTTGGCGAGGAGATTGACCGGTTCCATTTAGAGGAGGCCGAGAAACCTTTGGGGGATCAAGTGGTCGAAATCTCAAACGAGGAAGAGGGCCATTCGGACAGGAACTTCGGCATTAGGGGCCTAATACTTGCTCGACCGGAAGATTCCTCCGAAGAGGACGACGACATGTCCTTGAGAGAACTTTTTGCCAGAAGGAGGGGGGCTCTGACTCCCAAGACAGACGCCTCGGGGTCCCAGCCCAAGCTACCCCCGCCTCCCCATCCCCCTCCATCTGACCTGCCCCCTCCTGCTCTTGTTATCCCAAAGAAGAGGAGGAATGAGGGCGAAGACGCAGACAAGGAGAGGGAGAAGAAGCAGAAGCATCAGCGACAGCTGCAGCAGCAACAGCAGCAAATTGCCAAGGGTGAGGGACGGGCCTCATCTGTTGAAAGCGGGGAAATTCGCGGACAAGCAGAGGTTCGTAGAGGGGTGTCCAGCTGGTTTCCCCCTCTGGAAGTGGACGGGGCTCCCATACCAACCCAAGCGAGCATCCGAGACTTCTAGAGAGGTCACGCCCTCCACCTTGCCAACTCACTAGAGCAGCCCTTACTTCTGCCCAGGGACATGGAGGAGCTGGGGAGGACGAGTCGTACGCGCCTATTTCTTTCCCTTAAAAGAAACTTGGGTCTGGTAAGCACCGAATATTTAGTTTTCTGTTGTTGTCTCTGTCCCCATGCGCGCTAACTTGCATATAACATGCTTTCGTCAGTGCCCTCTTCACAGGCCATCCAGGAGGCCTTTGCTGCCGATGCCCTGGTGGAGCATTACCAGACCCAGGTCGGCTCCGAGCAGGCAGCAAGAGCCGAGATCGAGCTGGAGCTGAGCCGCGTTGAGGCGGAGAAGGTCGACCTGGGTGTTAAGCTGGCCTCGGAGCAGTCGGAGAGGAGGAGCCTAGACGCAGGCCTCAAGACGGCGCAGGCGGAGGCCCAGCGCAAGCTCTTGCATCAGAAGGACAAGGCCCTAGCCAAAGTGGGGCAGGAGGCCTCGGATTTGAGAAGAGAGCTTGCGCAAGCGGAGGAAGCGGCTCGCGTCGTCAGGGAGACCGTGGACGCCGCCACCAAGGCAGCCTACCACGAGGGGGTCGAGGCAACAGAGAATCACCTGACGGAGGAGTTGGGCGAGCTGTGCAGGGAGTACTGCCAGCAAGTTTGGGCGGAAGCCTTAAACGCTGCGGGAGTCCCTGCAAGCTCCGAGTTGAGGGCTGCGGAGAAGGTCTAGTATCCAGAGGATATCAGATTCATCGAAGATACTCCCACTACTCTACCTCCCTCCTCCTCGGATCAGGTCCTGCCCATTCAAGAGGTCGTTGCTTCGGTGGTGGGGTCGGGCGAGCCGGCCGGCCAGGTCTTGCCCCCACCTAAGCCAAAGGACAAAGGAAAACAAGTCCAGGATCCGTCCGAGGTCGCACCAGAGCGACCCGAGGTGGATGGCAAGACCAAAGAGCCTCCGTCCAAGCCCGTGAAGGAGCCCCCACTGAAGATCAAGGGATAGGCGGCTTTGGGCCCCCCCATTCTCTGTTTTGTGCAGGCCTTTCCCTTTTATGGATTGCCATTATGTAGACCTTAAGTATTTTTATTTGTAATTTGCCTTATTTTTGCTTTGTTTCGAACAGCTTATTATTTATGAATTCGTTATTTTACCCTTATAGCGTAACTTTTTAATGCATTACGTTTATTGCGGTGTTGCTTGTATTATTGCGCCATGCGTTGTGTGTGAATGCTAAGTAATTCAACATCCGAGGCGGTAGCTTAGTGCCCATGGGTGTGTTCGAGTTTAGGATAAGCGCGGCCTCGCTACGAAGGCATTTCAACCTTTGGTTAAATTTCCCCAAGGCAGAAGGTCCGTGGACCTGGCTTAGCCCCAGTTGACATTAACACTTAAGATAAATGAACAGTTTTTGAACCGCGCTAAATTTTCCCAAGGCAGAAGGTTTGAGGACTTGGCTTAGCCTAGGTTGAGATTAGCACTTAAGATAAATAAATTGCATGTTAAATTTTCCCAAGGCAGAAGGTCCGAGGACCTGGCTTAGCCTAGGTTGACATTAACATTTAAAATGAATAAATTGTATGTTAAATTTTTCCAAGGCAGAAGGTTCGAGGACCTGGCTTAGCCTAGGTTGACATTAACATTTAAAATGAATAAATTGTATGTTAAATTTTTCCAAGGCAGAAGGTCCGAGGACCTGGCTTAGCCTAGGTTGACATTAACATTTAAAATGAATAAATTGTATGTTAAATTTTCCCAAGGTAGAAGGTCCGAGGACCTGGCTTAGCCCCAGTTGACATTAACATTTAATAAAAAGTGATAGAGATTATGGTATTAACAACCAGTATAACAAAATGATATCCGAATACAGTGCAAGCATGCCTTTCGTTAGTAGTAATACCTTCGAAGGTTATTTACATTCCATGGTCGTTTTACACGTTTGTTCTCCAAGTCGGCTAGATAATATGACCCTATGCCGGCTACTGAGGTGATACGGTAGGGCCTCTCCCAGTTTGGTCCCAATTTTCCCCATGATGGGTCCCTAGCAGTTCCGACGACTTTTTTCAAAACTAGGTCCCCCGGAGCGAGAGGCTTGGATCGCACGCGGGAGTCATACCCCCGTTTGAGCTTCTGCTGGTAGCAAGCTAGCCTGACCATAGCGCTTTCTCGCCTTTCCTCCACCAAGTCCAGCCCCTTCAGTAGCATGCCGTCATTGGCGTTTGGGGCGAAAGGCTGCGCCCTTATTGTCGGGAACCCCATCTCCACTGGGATCACCGCCTCGGCGCCATATGTCATCGCGAAAGGGGTCTCACCCGTGGATCTTCGCAGCGTGGTTCGGTAAGTCCACAGCACGTGCGGTACCTCGTCCACCCACCTGCCCTTGGTATCGTCAAGTCTTTTCTTGAGTCCATTGACTATCGACTTGTTGATCGCTTCGGCTTGCCCATTCCCCTGCGGGTAGGCTGGGGAGGAATACCTGTTAGTGATGCCGAAGTCCCCACAATACTCCCTGAAGGCTTTGCTATCGAACTGCAGTCCATTGTCCGAGACGAGAGTACGTGGGATCCCAAATCTGGTGATGATGTTCTTCCAGACGAATCTCTTCACGTCCACGTCCCGGATGTTCGAGAGTGCCTCGGCCTCTACCCATTTGGTAAAGTAGTCTGTCCCAACGAACAGCCATCGCTTGTTGCCTACCGCCCTCGGAAACGGTCCCACTATGTCCAATCCCCATTGTGCAAACGGCCAAGGGCTAGCCAACGAGTTAAGCACACCCCCAGGCTGGTGGATATTGGGCGCGAACCTCTGACATTGGTCGCATTTCCTCGCATACTCCTGCGATTCTCTCTACATGTTCGGCCATCAGTACCCCTACGTGAGGGCCCTGTGAGCTAATGACCTGCCTCCCGTGTGGCTGCCGCAAATTCCCTCGTGCAACTCCTCTAAGAGCTGCTCCGTCCCCTCCGGGTGTACACACAGCTGGTAGGGCCCCGAGAACGAGCGTTTATAGAGCTTCTTGTCCTCGGATAGCCAGAACCGAGGAGCCTTCCTATGGATCTTGTCGGCTTCAGTCTTGTCTTCTGGCAGCGTGTTATGTTTAAGGAAAGATACTATGGGGTCTATCCAACTGGGCTCTGTTCCGACTCGTTGGACCCGAATCACCTGACAACTTGGACCGGCTGGCCTGAGCAGATCCTCTACGAGAATGACCCGAGGAAGGCCCTGTGCCGAGGAGGTTGCCAGAGTGGCCAGCGAATCTGCGTGGGTGTTTCCGCTTCTAGAGATGTGCGATAGTGCGAAGGATTCGAACTTGGCCTGTAGGTGCTTAGCGCGGGCTAAATACTCTCGCATTCTCGGTTCCCTGGCCTCCAACTTCCCTTCCACTTGGCCGACCACCAGCTGCGAGTCTGAGAACGCCCGTACCGCCTTACCCCCCATTTTTCGAACCATGTCCATTCCCACCAGCAAGGCTTCGTACTCGGCCTTGTTGTTGGTGGCTGGAAACGCTATCCTCAGAGACTTTTCAATGACGACACCATCCGGTGATATCAAGACTATCCCAGCCCCTGAACCTCTCTGGTTGGACGCTCCGTCCACATAGGCTTCCCATACTGGAGGCTTCCCGTTCGAGACTACGCCGACTTGCTTTCCCCCCAAGCTACATCCCTCTAGGCTCTCCTCTAGGGAAAGCTCAGTGAACTCTGCCACCAGGTCGGCCAAGACTTGCCCCTTCACAGATGTACGTGGAAAGTACTTGATGTCGAAGGCACCCAGGAAAGTTCCCCATTTAACGATCCTGCTGGAGTAATCGCACTCCGCAACACAGACTTAAGTGGGAGTTGGGTTAGCACGACGACCGTATGAGATTGAAAATAGTGCGGGAGTCGGCAAGTCGCGTGCACTATTGCCAGGACCGCCTTTTCCAATGGTAAATACCGGATCTCGGCCTCCTGCAGAGACTTGCTCACGTAGTAGACCGGTCTCTGTATGCCGTTGTCGTCCCGTATCAGAACCATGCTAACGGCATGGGCAGCCACGGCTAGGTAGGCAAACAACACTTCGTTTAGATCAGGGCGGGACATAACGGGTGGCCAAGAGAGGTATTCCTTCAGCTGCAGGAAGGCCGAGGAGCATTCCTTGGTCCATTCAAATCCCTTCCACTTGTTCAGCAGCTGGAAGAAGGGTCAGCACCTACCCGCGGATCGGGAGATGAACCTGCTGAGGGCAGCCGTCATTCCGGCCAGCTTCTGGACCTCCTTCGGGTTCCGAGGCGGTTGCAGGTTACAGATTGCGGAGATTTGTTCGGGGTTGGCCTCGATACCCCTGTGAGTAAGCATGTAGCCTAGGAATTTACCAGACCCTACGCCGAAGGAGCATTTGGAGGCATTCAGTCGTAACTTATGTTTCCGCAAAGTCTGGAACGTGCTATCCAGGTCGGCCACATGGTCCGATATGGCCTTGCTCTTCACAACCATGTCGTCTACATATACCTCGACGGTTTTTCCCAACTGTGCCTCGAACATCCAGGTCATCATCCTCTGATAGGTAGCCCCTATGTTCTTCAGACCGAAGGGCATCACCTTGTAATGGTAGTTGCCGGTGAGGGTCACGAAGGCGGTTTTCTCTTGGTCCTCTAAAGCCAAAGGTATCTGATGGTACCCCTGAAAGGCGTCCAGGAAACTCATGCGAGGGTGGCCGACTGTCGCATCTACCAGTTGATCTATGCGTGGCATCGGGAAAGGGTCCTTGGGACAGGCTTTGTCGAGGTCCGTGAAGTCTATGCACACTCTCCACTTCCCACTTTTCTTCTTCACCATGACTGTGTGCACCAACCACTCAGAATAGAATACCTCCTTGATAGCCCCCGCTCTCTTGAGCTTGATGACTTCCTCCTTGACGGCCTCGGAGTGCTCCGCGGAAGAGCGCCGAGGAGGTTGCTTCTTTGGTACTGCTGCCGGGTTGACGTTCAGGTGGTGGCATATAAATTTTGGGTCGATTCCGGGCATCTCATGCTCGTCCCACGCAAACACGTCGAGGTTCCCTCTCAAGAACGCGACCAACTCTTCCTTTTCTTCGGTCGACAGCTGGGCCCCAATCTAGAAGAACCTCTCTGGGTCGTCGTCTACGAGGACTCTGTCTAACTCCTCACACATGGACTCCTCCACCACTGTTATTTCAGTAGTGGTAGAAGAGGCTAATTGTTATGAGGTCGGAGCAACCGGAGCCGCGGGTTCGGGGTCCGGCCTGTGTAGAATCGCGGCGGTCAGGCACTGCCTTGTTGCAGACTGACTCCCAATAATATCCTCGACTTAGCCGCCGAAAGGGAACTTCACCTTGGCGTGGAGGGTGGAGGAGACGGCCCCTAGGGTATGCGGCCAAGGTCTCCCTACAATGGCTGTGTATGGGGAGTAGGCATCCACCACGATGAAATCCACTTCTACCACTGCTGGCCCTGATTGTATAGGCAATCTGATCTGCCCTTTGGGGATCACCACCTTTCCCTCGAAGCTTATCAGGGGCGAGTCGTAGGCCGAGAGGTCCTCCTCCCTCAAGTTCAGCCCCTTGTACAGGTCGGGGTACATGATGTCTGCGCCGCTTCCCTGGTCCACCATCATCCTCTTTACATCGTAGCCTCCAATTCTCAGCATTATGACCAGGGCGTCGTCGTGGAATTAAATGGTCCCTTCCTTGTCGGCGTCCGAGAAGGCCAAAGTGGGGCGCTCGTTGCCCCTAATCCTTTTCGTCTCGGAGCCAGGGCCCTCAACATGGGCTCGTGCCACAAACATCACCCGGGACGGGCGCGAGCCAGTTCTCCTAGGGGCGGCGAGAATGAGGTTGATGGTTCCTAGATGAGGCCTCGGGGCGTGATGGTTCTGGCTTGACGGCCCAGGGTGCTCTCTCTGCCTTTCGTGTTGATGCACGAACTGCCTCAACTTTCCCTCCTTCGTCAGCTGTTCTAGGTAGTACCGTAAGCTCTTGCAGTTCTCGGTCGTATGGCCGTGCTCTTGATGGTACTGGCAGTGGAGGTTCTGGTTTCGCTTCGCGGGATCTCCTGTCATTTTGCTGGGCCACCTGAAATAGGACTCGTGGCGGATTTTCTCAAACACCCGCTGTATGGGTTCACGAAACACAACGTCGACCACCTGTGTTGGCATCTGACGAGGTTGCCCGACGAACTCTCTCCTTGGCCTATTGTTGCTGTACCCGTCCGACCTGAAATCCCTCCTTTCTTGAGGGATAACCTTCATCCTGGCCTTCACTTGCAACTGATCCTCCTCCACCTGCGTGTACTCATCAATGCGGTCCATGAGACGACGCACGCACTTGACAGGCCTCTTGGTTAGTGACTTCCTCAGGTTATGCTCGTTTGGAAGGTCGACCTTGAAGGTACTTATGGTGACTTCGTCGAAGTCCCCATCGATCTCGTTGTACATCTCCCAATATCTGGCGGTATATGCCCTTAGGGTCTCTCCCTCTCTCATGGCCATGGACAACAGCGAATCTAGAGGTCGAGAGATTCTGCTGCACGTGATGAACCGTGAGCCGAATGCCCTGGTGAGCTCCGCGAAGGAGTTGACAGAGCTCGCCTTTAGGTCGTTAAACCATCTTATCGCGACGGGTCCCAGGCTAGAAGGGAAGACCTTACACATCAGGGTCTCATTCTTCGAGTACACCGCCATTCTCTGGCTGAAGTGGCTCACGTGTTCCACTGGGTCCATTCTCCCATTGTAAATTGTGAAGGTTGGCTGAGTGAACTGTCTTGGAAGTTTTCCCCTCTCAATTCTCCGCGTGAAGGGTGACTTGGAAATCTGGAGGACCGCCCTGCTCAGTGCGTTATTGGCCAGGCCTCTGGAGGACGTCCTCGTATCCTTAGGCTGGCGACGGTGTTCATCCTCCTGGGAAGAGGACTCGCAAAGGGGGGTCCTCGACCTGGAGTTGCCGGAGCTACTACTAGCGATCGCTGAGGACTGGTCTGAAGGGGATGGTGTGCGCCTTTGTTTCTCCCGGCGTAGCTTCCTTCTTAGATGGTCAACCTCCCGTTGCAGGGTCTCGACGCTTTTTTCGCGGGTAGCTCTACTTCCATCACGTGCATGGCTCCTCCCGCGCGTGTGTTCAGTGCACACGCTGGCTTCGCGCTCTCCTTCCCACTCTAATCGCGCAAATTGGTCCTCGCGCTGGGACCCCCTAGACTCTGCATGACGTGAACCCGAACCTTCCATGGTACTTCCAGTCCCTTTTGTCAAGGCTCCCCACAGAGGTGCCAATTGTAAGGACACAAAGTTGGCCCTGGGCCCAAATGCGTGACCGGGCCGGCCCAAGTGGCCTTTACAATAGAATTTGTAGAGAATGAGTTTAAAGCCTAGACTTCTTGGGGCTTTAGAAGGCTATAGGATAAGGACTAAGTCCACTTCTTGCGGGTAGCGGGTTGATGGGTGGTCTCCTTCTCTCCTCGGACACGATCCGAGGAGCTTATACACTAGCTGCCTTTTTGTTCTTTGGGAGGAGAGAGTGAGCCTTCTTCTTTCTTGGGGAAAAGTCCGGTCCCCTTCCTATGGTCCGTCCCCCTCTATTTATACTTCCCATCCTTGGTTCCCATCTGTCTTTTCCCTGAAAACGCTCCCCAAGGCGCAGAGAGTTGTCCACCGTTCCCTCAGGAGTCATTTCCCTATTAATGCGGCCGGGCGAGTAGGTGGAAGGCCTTTAATGCGGTGGCTGCAGCTTTATGCAGTGCGCGTCTTCCCTGTCCCCCTCCTCGGCGCCCCGTTGGTGCGTGGGGAGACGCGCCGGGCTTCAGGAATCCTTCCTCGGACGCCGGGCTGCGCTCCTCGGACCGAGGACCTTAGTCTGAGGAGACCTTCTCCTCGGATCAGTACATATTCGGCTGGCAGCCTGGTCGGCGAGCCTTTGGGCCCTCGTTTTAGGAGGCCCTATCCACGACCCACAGCCCCTTCGGTGGAGCCCTGTCCTCGGACCAGGCCCTAGGCCCACATGATGTTTTGACGCTTTTACCCCTCACAACAGCAAAAGAAAATTTTATGGAAAGACTCAAGAATAAAAATAATGTCTTTTGTTTAGTTTTCTAAATTGACATTTAGACTAGATCTCCCTCACTCCATTGCCAAGTGACAGAGGACTTATAACTCGTAAAAAAGTTAATAGTTTTGGCCATAGTTGGTTTTGGACTGATATCTAAAACTATATTATTATTTTGAATTAATTTAGCAAGCTAATAAATTTAACATGTAGCTCCAATAAGCTATGTGGGTCAATGCAGGAGAAGGAGGTGAGTTCAGAGAGGTCTAGAAAGGGAGAGAGTGAGTTCAAAAAGGTCTAGCGAGAGAGAGAGAGAGAGAATGTAATACCCAAAAAAAAAAAAGATTAAAAGGAAGGGTATTTAAGTAAATCTTTTGTGGGGTTAATTTTATAATTTATAATTATAAGGGAGTTTTTAGAGAACAAGGTTGAAACCCTAACGATATATATAAGCATATTAAGTCAAGGTATATGGGGAGATCTTTTGAGAGAGGAGACTACTCAAAGGACTAAACTAGAGAAGGTTTGACTACACTCTTGAGGAAAGAGCCTAAGAATCTCTTTCTTGTCAAATTTAAGCTTTATTTGGAATTAGAATTTTTTTCATGTGAGTATTTTGACTAGAGAAATTATTTAAATTATTTAAATATTCAAAAATTTTAAGGATGCAAACAAAGAGAAGCTTAGATTTATCTTTTGTAAACTAAACGGTGTACCTGCAGATTTTTTTAGGTTTTGTGTTGAGCGCATATTAAAGCTGCAGGTTTAAGCTGGTAAGGGACCAGTTTTCTGCACAGTGTTTGTGCCAGGAAACTGCACCGAATTGATGGATTTGGAGAAAAACAAAAAGGCCTAGTGAGTATAGGTTTAGGTTTGAGTTCTGAAAAGTCCAAAAAAAAAAAAGGGGGGGGGGGCTATATGTAACAGTGATTTTTGTTGAAGATGTCGGCTACAAAAAAGAAGAAGAAGAAGAAAAGTAGGTGCAGTACTTTGAAGGATGGCCCACGCTGTCCTTCCTAGAGTGACATAGCACCAGCCTTTTCTTTCAAGGCATTAATGGTGGCAGAATGTGTGTGTGTGTGTGTATATATATATATATAGAAAAGTATTATGATAGGTGGAATTTTAGTGTGAGATAAGTAGACAATTATGGAATATTTTTAATAGTCTTTTTTTGGTTGGGTACCATTATAAGTCTTTCTTAAATTATTTGATTATTGAGTAAATTGTGCTTATAAATTGTTAGGTGAGATCTACGGATTTTAGAGAAAGTGTTAGGGAGAAGTTCTTCATGGTGAATTAGCCGAGGTAAGTCACCTTATCCTAATTGGTTTTATTTTGCGTATTTTAACTATTGAAAATTGTATATAATTGTTATAATTTTATTTCCATTGTATTACTGATTTCAAGTAAAGAATTATCACAAATATATTTTATTACTAAATATATGATGTATTTTATTTAGTTGTTTTTAGCTATACTGATTCAAAGTAAAGAATAAATAATTTTCACAAAATATATATGAGCATTGAATATAAGATTTATTTTATTTAATTTTTTTTTTTAGCTATATTGATTTTAAGTGAAGGATATAGAAATATCACATATATTTGAATATTGAATATATGATTATATATATATATATATATATGTATTTGAATAAGATATATTTTTGTTAGAAACTATGGTTTTATATAAAAGATTATGGACAATTTGACTATGAATTGATTCTGATACCCAAACTAATGGGGGTTATTCATTAGTACTCTGATATCCAGCCAATAAGGGTTATTCATTGGTATTCTGATACCTAAACCAATGGGGATTATTCATTGGTACTCTGATACCCAGCCAATGAGGGTTATTCATTGGTATTCTGATACCCAAACCAATAGGGGTTATTCATTGATACTCTGATACCCAATCACGGGGATATAGCGTAACCATAGTCATAAGATTGTTAAGGATATGAATTACGTTTGAATATTGAACTATTTTGAGTCCCTAAAACTACATATGTGATTTGGAAATGCTGAGTATTTAAACTATTTTGAGTCGCTAAAATTGCTTATGTGTTTTTGGAACCTATTATAAGTTATAGCTTTTGATATATGAAGAATTGATTATTTTCTAAACCATCTATGATATAGGATTAAAGTATGTGATCTACGTGCAACTTATCATTTTAAGACCATGAAACTTCTTTAGTTATTTTGAAAATACATAGTATATTATAACTTTTGAAAACATATATTACATTTTATTATTTTATAGATCTATTACTTGATAGAACTTATTAGGACATTGGTTACTTATTGAGTTATCAACTCACCCATTTTTCCCCTCCAGTTTCAGATTGTGAAGAATAGCAAGTTTTGAGAGTTTTGATGTTGTGTTGTGAGTAAGAAAAGAAGCTTAGTGATTTTGGAATTGGATGGTCTTCTAATAGTTTTATATTTATTGGCCAATTGGCATTATGTGTTGGATAAAAATTTAATTTTGTATCTCATACAAAACACACAGTGGAAGTAATAAATAATGATTTATTTCATTCATGATTGACAACATGCACTATGTAAATTTCAGAATTTAAGAACAAGATAGCATACCTTGGTGTGGAGAAATTCAAAACAAAGATTAGAAGCACTTGGGAACACTTTTAATTTTCACTCCAATTCCACTTTACGCCCAAGATGTGTGGTCTCTCAATCAGTTTCCAAAGGGAGAACGAAAGTGTGTCTCACACTCTCTCTTTTTTTTTTCTTTTTTTTTTCTACGATTCTTTTCTTAAAAAAAATTTCTGTATATTTCTCCCTTTACAACTAACTGATTATCTAATTGGGACGGCCTATTGAGCCTTTCCAATTGGGCTTTAGTATGTGGCTTGGAGTGGGACCAAAAGAGACCAATAAGACACTAGCTCCAATGGGTCTTGGGCTTTTCCGTCAACTCTTGACAAGTCCAAAGTTACCATTAATTATATTTAATACCACTATATAAATATAATTGCACTCTAAGCCTTATTAACAAATTATATCCCAAAACTTTATTATACACCCAACTTCTTCATAAAATATTTGTAGTAATACAAAGTAATGAATATAGACTGCCACTTTGAAAATTACTACATTGTAATCCTTGAGTACCCGGTTTAATCCTTTAAAGTTATTCATCATATATTTATGAAATCCAATTTCATAAATATATATACTTTAGTAATTTCTTACCAAAGTGGTTGGGCTCATCTCTCTGAATAACCAAACCCATTAAACTTATCTCAAGGGAATATTTTACATCTTCGTAAAGAGATTATAAATTCCATCTTGAGAATATGTTCTATCAATACTAAATGTGGCTGCCCAACATACTGAAGTTTTGACCGTTACTTTAGATCTCACTCCTGATATATCAAAACAACCTACACATCATGATCAGGTCTATTATTCTCTCAGGATTAAGAGTTCATGCAAATAAAAGTCGTGAAATTTATTATTCTTGACAGTCGTTAGGAGAATAATAAATCTTACAGCAGTCCAGTTTAATATGTCTTAACTCTTAAAACATATCAACATATCAACTAGAAGTCTCCACTTCCATAATTAAGACAAATCATCTTAATTGATACGTTATAGTCTTCGCAAATGAAATGCCTAATTTTATCACCGACTACGAACTACAAATTCTGAGTTTACAAAGAATTTGTGATTTATATCTTCTGTGACTTTTTACATAAATCACATACTATGCATCTCATGGACTATATGATAATGTCCAAATATTCATATTGCCATTATTTTAGATAAAAATAAACAAATTTATTAAACACAATATTAAGTCATACATAGCATCATACAATAGGATTTAAGGGCACATATCCTAACAATCTCTCACTTGCCTTAAAGACTATTGTGTACTAATCTAACTCCCATTCCCTCCAAATGTGACTCGAAGGTCCTTTGAGGCAAGGTTTTGGTAAAAGGATTTGTTAAATTATTTGCACTTTCAACCTTTGCTACCACAACATCTCCACAAGCAACAATGTCTCAAATGATATGGTACTTTCTCTCAATGTGCTTTCCTTTCTTGTGATTTCTTGGATCTTTGGATTGTGCAACCGCTTCACTATTATCACAAAATAATGTGATGAGAACTTACTCCATTCTTACAGCACCAAGATCAGAAAGGAATTTCTTGAGCTAAACAGCTTCCTTTGCTGCTTCACAAGCAGCAACGTACTCAGCTTCCATGGTGGAGTCTGTAATACAAGATTGTTTAACACTCATCCAACTTATGGCTCCACCTCCCAAGGTAAAAACACATCCTGAAGTGGATTTTTTGAAATCTAGATCTGATTGAAAATCTGAATCTGTATAGCCAATAGGAATCAAATCCTCACTATGGTAAACAAGCATATAATTCCTCGTTCTCTGTAGATACTTAAGAATATGCTTTACCGCTTGCCAATATTTTGGTCTTAGATTTGATTAATATCGGTTGACCATGTCAACTGAATAACAAATATCTGGTCTAGTACAAAGCATGGCATACAAGAGACTTCCCACTGTAGAAGTATAAGGAACTTGTCTTATCATATTTTCTTCCTCTTAAGTCTTAGGCCTTTGGTCATCAGACAGAGGAACTCCATGTCTAAAAGGAAGCAATCATTTCTTGGAGTTTTGCATGCTAAATCGTTCTAGAATCTTATCTATATATCCAACTTGTGATAAGCCTAACATCTTATTCTTGCGATCTTGTCAAAGCTTGATTCCTAAAATAAAGTTAGTCTCACCTAAGTCCTTCATATCAAATTAGCTAGACAACCAAATTTTAACCGATGACATTACCCCTACATCATTTCCAATGAGTAGAATATCATCAACATAAAACACTAGGAATATTACTACTATGTCTTGGTGTCTTTTGTACACACATGGTTCATCAAGATTTTGTTTAAAATCAAATGATTTGATTGCTTGATCAAACCTACTGTTCCATGACCCAGATACTTGCTTAAGTCCATAAATGGACCTATTCAACCTGCATACTATATGCTTTTGGTTCTTTGCTGTGAAGCCTTTCGGTTGCATCATGTATATTTCTTCTTTAAGATTGCCATTAAGAAATGCAGTCTTGATATCTATTTGCCAAATCTTATAATCATAATAAGCAACAATGGATAAGAGAATTCTGATAGGCTTAAGTATGGCTATTGGCGAAAAAGTTTCATCATAATCAATGCCTTTTTTTTGTGTATACCCTTTCGCTACTAGTCTTACTTTAAAGGTTTCAACATTTCCATTTATCATTCTCTTCTTCTTGTAAACCCATTTGCAACCAACAGGTTTAATGCCGTTAGGCGCCTTTATAAGATCCCATACATGATTGGAATACATAGAATCCAATTTAGATTTCATATCATTCATGGCTTCATCATAAGTGTAAGGATCCGATTCAACCTCTTCTGAGATAGCTTCATAGGTTTCTCCCAAACCTATAAATCTTATAAGAGGCCGAACAATTCTCCCACTACGATGAGGCACCTGTGTACTAGACATTTTATGAGTAGTATCTTGTGGTGTATCTAATACAGCCACATCATCCCTAGTTTCATCCATTGGTTGTTCAATTATAAGTTCATTCATTTCAGCCAAGACAACTCTTCTTTTAGGAGTGTAATCATTCATATAATCATTTTTCAAGAATTTGGCATTTATGCTAACAAGCACTTTATTATCCTTATAACTATAGAATAAACCTCCAACAGTTCATTTTGGATACCCTACAAAGAAAACCACTTCTGTTTTAGGCTGTAACTTGTCAGACTTTCCTTTCAACACATGTGTTAGACAACCCCAAATGTGGAGATGTCTCATACTAGGCTTACGCCTATTCCACAACTCTACAGGTGTTTTAGGAACAGATTTCGAAGCTACTAAATTCAGAAGATACATTGCAGTATTTAAGGCATATCCTCAAAAGGAAATTGGTGGAGTCGAATAACTCAACATGGACCTAACCATATCTAAAAGAGTTCTATTCCTTCTTTCTGCTACACCATTTTGTTGTGGAGTTCCAGATGCAGTCAATTGGGACATAATCCCATTTTCAATTAAGTAATCCTTAAAGTCACCAAGAAGGTATATGCCACCTCGATCAGATCGAATGGCCTTTATGTGTTTACCCAATTGATTCTCAATTTCAGCCCTAAACTCTTTGAACTTTTCAAAGGTTTCAGACTTCCATTTCATTAGGTACACATAACCAAATCTAGAGTAATCATCAGTGAAAGTAATGAAATACTCATAGCCACCCCTTGCTTGGATTGACATAGGACCACATACATCTGAATGTACTAGTCCTAGCAAGTCTTGGGCTCTTCTACCTTTTGCATTAAAAGGTCGTTTGGTTACTTTACCTTCCGAACAAGATTCGCAAACTGGAAAACCATCAAAGTTCATGGGTTGTAAAAGTCCATCTTTGATTAGTCTTTGAATCTTACTTGAATTAATATGACCCAAACGCAAGTGTCAAAGATACGCTTCACTAGTAGAAGAAAATTTTTCTTTAATGATTTCACATGTAAATTATTATCTAATTCAAAATTATATAATTCATGCTTATCAAGAATTAAAATATAAAGATCATCCACAATATTGCCAGAACAAGTAAACATTTTATCCTTCTTTATTACAATATTGTCTTTTAGAATAACACAATATCTATGCTTACCTAAATAAGTTGCAGAAATTAAATTCCTACGAACATTAGGTACATACAAACAGTCTCTCAATATTAAAACTCTAGACTTAAAGCATAAATTAAGCATTCTAATAGCTACAACCGGAATCTTGCTCCCATCAGCCAAAGTAAAAAATAGTTATCCCTCATTCAACTTTCTAGTCTCTTGGATCTGCAAAGAATTGCAGATATGATTAGTACAACCTGAATCCACACACCAAGAATCCGTTGGATTCTGTACCAAACATATTTCAAGAAGAAATGAACTTTTATTACCCATATTCTTGGCAACCTTAAAATATTGGACAATTCTTCTTCCAATGTTCTTTCTCACCACAATGGAAACACTTTCCTTTGGTTTTCTTTCCTTTGTCGGCAACCCTTAAGGCAATTTGTTTACCATCTTTCTTAATGAAGTCTTTCTTCTTCTTCTTCTTCTTCTTCTTCTTCTTCTTCTTCTTACTCTTGCCTTTTGACTTAGGTTGAGAAGTAGAAGCTTCACCCACATTGGCTTCAACACTAGAAGTACCAAAGATGCCTTCCGCCGCTACTAACTCATTCATTAATTCAGACAAAGAATAAATCTTTTTGTTCATATTATAATTGAGTCTGAATTCCTTGAATGACTTTGGCAGTGACTGGAGTATCACATCCACTTGAGATTTTCCATCAATGTCGGCACCTAAAATTTCTAATGTGTTCAGATTAGCAATCATCCTAAGACAATGCTCTCTCACTGAACTTCCTACAGCCATTTTGGTATTATAAATTTGCCTCATAGTTTCTTGCCTTGCAGAGCGACCTTACTCACCAAACATCTCATTCAAACTAAGCATGATGTCTGAAGCTAGTTCTACATCTTGCATTTGATGCTGTAGAACATTTGAGATAGATGCTAGGATGTAGCACTTGACCATCTCATTAGATTTTTACCAATGATCATATCGTTGTTTTTCCTCAAGAGGAGCATCTAATGAAGGAAAGTTAGGACATAGTTGAATAAGCACATATTTGTGCTCTTTAGCTGTAAGAACAATGTCTAAATTTCTTTTTTAGTCAACATAGTTGGATTCAGTCAGTTTGTTTTGGTTAAGAATAGCAATAAGTGGGCTAAATGATGCCATGATTTAAATCTGAAAATAATAAACATGAATATAATAAGTAAACTGGGCATTATCAATTTAGCATATAAGCATATAGTATGGAACCTTAATAAAACCATAAAATAATATATGCAACGACAACCCAATTCCATATTCAATATCCCTCAGCATAGAGTGAATATTAAATACTATGATTGATTGAGAATTACTCTCATTATTAGTGCTATCATGATAACTCTTATCAAACACTAATAATATGTCGTTTTACATTTAGCCTCTAAGTAATAATAGCACGAACTCAGCATAGAGGATACTAAAATAATTAGTCTAGTGTATACCATTGTCTAGAATCATGTTTAGCCACATTTTATCCCTTTAACAAGCTTATTTTGTAGTACCATGATAAAAACACCCTCCGCATGGAATGCAAAACTCGAAGCTAAGACAAGGTGTTTATCAAACCACTATAAACCAGGAAATTCAATCTTGTAGGACCATGAAATAAATACTCTCCGCATGGAATGCTAAGCTCGAGGCAAAGACAAAGTATATATTTCACACTACTATAAACCAACAATAGAGGCCGTGAGATGCAACCCTTGTATCTCTCTCCTACTAGATATTTTAAAAATAAAGGTTTTTAAGGTCAAGAACCATAATAATGTTAGACACTTTGAAAACATAATCCTAATCTCATTAGGAACAAATTTCATTAAACTAGCATTAACTTATATAAATTTCATTAACGTAATATATAATATATTACGTTATAAAATATATATTATATTATATATAATATAATATATATTTTATATAATAATATATTATATTATTACATGATAATATATATATACAAGATGGCCATGTACAATGCTTGCTTTAATTCATGCAAGATGGCCAAATTGAAAACATATATATCTGTACCAAACCAAGTAAAACATTTAAAGCGAAGCCGTGGACTTAAAATCAAGCCATGCAAAGAAACTCCAAGCCGCACAATTAAGACTTAAGCCATGCATTAATGAAGCCATGCAATTCATGCAAGCCATATGTGAAAGACCAAGTGGTGCAAGAAAAAATCCAACCCGTGCATGCATATTATAGTTACAAGAGTAAACAATAACCATAAATCAATGCAATTCATGGGACATCCAAGACAATTACCATGAAATTGTCTTATTATACATCCCATCGCACTTGACAGTTATTGTTTTATTCAATAACTGTATCCTTTAGCCCATAATCATACATGGCTCCTCTTCACTATTACTTTATGATGCAGAAAATTAAAACACAAAAGTAACGGTTTTCTTAAATTCTAAAATTCAATCACATGCCATACAATCATGATATGAAAACCTGGCTCTGATACCAATTGTTGGATAAAAATCTAGTTTTGTATCTCATACAAAACACACAATGGAAGCAACAAACAAGAATCTATTTCATTCATGATTGACAACATGCACTATGTAAATTTCAGAATTTAAGAACAAGATAGCGTATTTTAGTGTGGAGAAATTCAAAACAAAGATTAGAAGCACTTGGGAACACTTTTAATCTTCACTCCAATTTCACTTTACGCCCAAGATGTGGGGTCGGAGAATGAAAGTATGTCTCACACTCTCTCTTTTTCTTTTTCTCTTTTTTCTACGATTCTTTTCTTAATATTTTTTTTTTATATATTTCTCCTTTTATAACTAACTGATTATCTAATTGGGTCAGCCTATTGGGCCTTTCCAATTGGGCTTTAATGTGTGGCTTGGAGTGAGACCAATAAATCACTAGCTCCAATAGGCCTTGGACTTTTCTGTTAACTCTTGACAAGTTCAAAGTTACCATTAATTATATTTAATACCACTATATAAATATAATTGCATTCTAAGCATTATTAATAAATTATATTTCAAGACTTTATTATACTCGCAACCCCTTCATAAAATATTCGTAATAATACAAAGTCATGAATATAGACTTTCACTTTGAAAATTACTACATCTTAATCCTTGAGTACCCAGTTTAATCCTTTAAAGTTATTCATCGTATATTTATGAAATTCAATTTCATAAATATATATACTTTAGTAATTTCTTACCAAAGTGGTTGGGCCTAGCTCTCTGAATAATCAAACCCATTAAACTTATCTCAAGGGAATATTTTATATCTTCGTTAAGAGATTATGAATTCCATCTTGAGAATATATGTTCTATCAACACTAAATGTGACTGCCCAACATACTGAGGTTTTGACCGTTACTTTAGATCTCACTCTTGATATATCAAAGCAACTTACACGTCATGATCAGGTCTATTATTCTCTCAGGATTAAGAGTTCATGCAAATAAAAGTCGTGAGATTTATTATTCATTTGACAGTCGTTAGGAGAATAATAAATCTCACAGCGGTCAAGTTCAATATATCTTAACTCTTAAAATATATAAACATATCAACTAGAAGTCTCCATTTCCATGATCAAGACAAATCATCTTAGTTGATACATTATAGTCTTCGCAGATGAAATGCCCAAGTTCATCGTCGACTACAAACTACAAATTCTGAGTTTACAAAGAACTTGTGATTTATATCTTCTGTGACTTTTCACATAAATCACATACTATGCATCTCATGGACTATATGATAATGTCCAAATATTCATGTTGCCATTATTTTAGATAAAAATAAATAAATTTATTAAGCACAACATTAAGTCATACATAATGTCATACATAACGTCATACATAATGTCATACATAGCGTCATAGGGCACATATTCTAATATTATGTACATGAGATTTGGATTTTATTCCTATTAAATTATTGGAGATCTATTCATAAAGAAACTGTGTAATACCCCACATAATTTTATTTAAGAGTTTTCTTTAAAATAAAATTAATGGGCTATAGGTTTTCTTTTATTTATAACTGCAGCCCACTATCACCAAGCCCACATCTTATAAACAACTAAAGGGTAGAGGAAGAGATAGTTAGGGTTTTATCTAAGGAGGCTAGAAGGTGTATTTTTTCCTTGGAGATAATTGAAGAGATAGCCAATTATTCCAGGTATGATTTATTTTTTTTAAAACAATTAGAATTTGATCTTAGGAACGTTATTGATGTTTAGATTTTGCAAAAAGGGATTTTTCTCCTAGAATTGTTGTTTACTAAATCTTGGATTGCCCACTGCTAGTATGTGGGTCCTTAAACAAATTCATGGAATTCAATCCCTAACATAAGAGCACGGCTGGAAAATTTTGGATTGTGGTTAATATATATATATATATATATATATATATATTATAAGATGGCCTTAAGGTTAGAATGGTTTTAGGCCTTAACGTCGTTTCTTTGGGATATAAACATACATATATGTTATGGCATTCAAGAATCTATGGCTATGGCATTTCAAGAGTCATACTGTCGGCTTAAGTCTTTTGGGTTGTACATATATATATATATATATATATATAATAGATATATAACAAGTCAAAGAATACGGCTAAGATATATATATATATATATTATAGATATATGACAAAGTCAAAGAATGCGGCCATATTTTCATTGCCTCTGGACCTTTCCTTTAGATTGTGATACGCCGTTGTGGTTATATATATATATATATATATATATATTAGGTGGCTTTAACGTGTTTGGGGGTTATGTATATCAACTTAAAACCCTAAAGTATTAGCTGCTGCCTCTAAGTTTTGAAAAATTCAAGGAAAATACATTTTTGGGTAGAGATACTTTACATTAGTGCTATCATTTAGTTCAGCAAAGTATTTTATTAGTGAGTTAGTTTGTATAGTTTAGTAAAATTTATTTTTGTGGAGGAGATTAAGTAATTTTCACGATTGATTATAGGTCCTATTTGAGAGTATTTTGAGACCATTTGGAGGGTGTTTCAGCTGGACTCTCAGAGTGATTCAAGTGCAGTAAGTAATTATGCATAATATGCACAATTTTGTTCTTTAGGTTCTTAGAAGTTAAAGGTTTTCAAAAGTTATATTTTTTTTTAGCTTACGTTTTAAAAGTTTATCAAAAAGCATTTTTACACTTTTGAAAGAGAAATTTTAATTGGTTTTCAAATAATGTTTTAAGAGAACTTTCAAATTTTAAATGACGTTTCGAATGTCCAAATCCCATTTAAAATGTGATTTTTAAACTAAACTATTTTCTGAAAATAATTGAGTTTCAAAGTAGGTTTTTCTAAAAAGATTCTTGTTCTTTAAATTTGTTTCAAACCAAGTGATTTCAAAGTCATATTCTTATTTTCCAATGGTATTTAAGACGTGTCTTTTAGCAATTGGATTTTCAAACTTACTCAAGAATTTTAAAAATTTATATAAACCCTTTAGTTCTATTCGTTCCCTAGGAGAGTCAAGCATCTTTTGATTTATGTTTCAATCTGTTATTATGATATTCAATATGCTTTTATTGTTGGAATAATTGTTAATATTGAGAAAATTATTTTATGTTGTATAAACTTTGTTTTTTTGTGATATGTGGCTCAAAACGAGTGTTTTTAGAATTGATCAGATATATGTGTAAATCCGCTCACAGGATTGTATGTGAGAATATGTGTTGATCCCTCACCAGCAGGGGTTAGATGTTAGTATCCGCTCACAGGATTGTATGTGAGAATATGTGATGTGTATATGTGACACTGTGCCCTGATCAATTATTTGTATGTGTTTTCGAAAGACTTAAAGATTGATTTTGTGTGTATTAAGTGATTCCTTACATGTTTGGAAAACTATATTGGATATTTTTAGTGAAATTGTGAAATCAAACTCGTGCTTGGCTTGACTCTATTCCGTTGTATATTCTGTATAATTACTTACTAGATGTGTGGCTCACCCAATCAATTAATATTTTCAGATTAAAGTGTAGTTGGGAATTAGAACCCTTGGATCGCTTGTAAGGTGCAAGGTAGAACGTGGAAGTTGTAGGCGACTACAGTATTACTTGAAGACTCATAGAATTTTAGTTTCCTTGTTTTGGTAATTTACATTTTATATAGTGGAGATTGTTTCCAATTTGTGGAGTTTCTTTTAAGATTTATTAGTTATTTTTTGGTATTTCCGCTTTAGACTTCACAGTGTTTTGGAGATTGTTATAAATTGTGGATTTTAGTTATTGTAAGAGATTTATCAGTAGCATTGTTTATTTGGAGATTTATGGAACTATGTTTAAATAAATTATTTTTGTTGAGCTAGTAAGGTTAGCAAGTTAGTCATGCATCTAAATTCATGTTTCATGGATTTGGGTCGTGACAAACTGTTAAGGTATTTTGAATTTATTTGAATTAATTTTTGAGGATAAATTTTAGTTGGTAAGAAGGCCTTGTAGACTTATAGGGTACTTACTTTATAAGCATGCGGCAGTTGTCACGTGCCTATCTTTATAGTTAGGTTTGAGGCGTGACAAATTTAATGGTATTAGAGCTTAGGTTATGATCTCGCATACTCTATACATGGATTTGATTTGGAATAAGGTTTGCGCACTAGGGATTACGGTTATAATCATTGTTAATGAGGTTTATTAAACCATAGATAGTGTTCTTTTGATGACTTGATGGGAAGTGTAAGTGAGGTTCCATCATAGGATGATTTGTTAGGTCATATTTGAAGGATTGATACTTCTGTCTACATGGTTATGCATACGTGACTTACAAATACAAAAGGGAGGATTTTAATTAATATACTTCTATGATCTTATACTAGCATTACGTGGGTGTATTTTACTCTTGAAAATTTTGTAATTGATCTGATTGGTTATTAAAACTTCTTCTTATTAAAAGGAAAAAGAGTGAGAAAAGAACAAGCAAAGGAAATCTTCCTGCTATTTTGTGACTAATCTTCTGTAAACTTATTTGATAGTTTTGCCTAATATAGTTGACCTACTTGAAGTTAATTTGATCTGTAGGGGATTCTCATTGGTCTAATTATTGAATGGTAGTTTACTATATGTCCTATTCAGAATTTGGAGTGTTGGAAATTGCAAAACTTTATTTAGGAGTTAAGGTTTGATGTTAGAGCTATGGTTCCTTGATTTTAGTTTATATGGAGTTAGGAAATTAACGGAAAGTTCGTAGTGTGAAGGGAAAATCAAATTGTGGTTGTTGTAGTTCACATTATATTATATGTTATCATATAAATTCTGAGGGTGTTTAAATAATTCAACAATATATTGGTGGACTTCCTTGGATTCTATGTTAAGGACCGACCTTCTTTTGGATCATTGCTCTTGTTAGCGTTGACCTACATGGATTACCATAGCCTAATTTATGTGTGGGGTAGTCCCTAAATGTTTTTGAGACATGTATAGTTACTTAGAAGTTTGAGGTCCTCAATTTCTTTCAATAAACTTGGAGGATTGTCTAAATATCCTGGGGAATAAGTTTCAATCCTAGAAATGTAATTCTTTGAATTTTAACGGAGAAGAGTTAATGGATTGGCTCAATTAAAAAATAAGGTGGATACAACACAAGAACGTGGTAGTATTGAATTGGACTAGTGAACCATAATTTTGATTGGATATTGAAGGTTTTGGGTGGCAAGAGAGATTGTTTTGAAAGACTATTACAATTTGAATTATGGTCAATTCTGGTACCTTTTGTTTTATATTGGCAAATGGTTAATGATTATAAATTGCATTGTACTCTAAGTTCTAGGTTGCTTGGACAAAATTATCGGCAAGTCAAAGAAGGAAAAAAAAAAAAAAAAAAACAAACAAAAGAGGGTTTGAGATACTTCATGGACTATTCCCTTCTAGCTGATGTATACTTAGGGATTTGTTTTCATAGTAGGCAATGTAATTATAAGGAACCTAGCTCTTCAATGAGTTCCAGCCCAAGTATCATTTGGAGATTAAAAGTGAATAAATGTTGCTTATATGAGAAGATAATTTATGGTTAAGATCGAGGATCTATGAAAGACCTTATATCAATGCTCAATTGATAATTTATGGAGATTTTGGAATTTCTTTTTCTTACAAATCTTGAGGAAGAAAAGATATAGTGATATATGCATATGTTGTAAATTAGTTTTGAACTTAGGAAGGATTGGAACTTTGGATGCACTACTTAATTTTGAGGCATAGAATTAAATGGATGCTAGCATTCAATGGTCTATGGTGAATCTCAAAATTGTGGATTTCCCTTGTTGTAATTCTTGGAGACTACTTAGGCTTTGGAATTTTGTTGAAATGAATAATTGATGGAAAATTAGTTATTGTAGTTAATCTAAACGAACGGGCCTTGGAACTTATGTTCATATTGAAAGGAATTTAGAGAGCTATTCAGACTAGAGATATGTATATCTTTAAAGAATCTTATATTTTTATAGTGGTATTGTATTATGCGGCGGAAGCATCATGGCTCCATTTGCTTTGGAAATTTTTATTTTACAAATTTTGAGGAAGGAAAAGTTTATGCATATGTTGTGAAATTGTTTTGAATTTATATTTAAGTGGAAGTAATATACAACTCAATGGGATGTTAGAGCATAATGATTTAAGGTAGACTTTGATTGTGGTTTTCTTTTATTACAACCTTGGGGGCTCCTTCACCATTTAGAATTATTGGAGATTACTTCTTGAAGAAACTATTGTTTTTACTGGGTTTACTTGAACATGTGGGTTTTGAAATTTATATTCACTATGGAGGTAAATTATAGTGCAATTCGGGTCGAGTGATAGGCATAAAAAAAAAAAAAAAATTAAAAAAGAAGAAGAAAAGGAATTCTTCATAGTTTAATTGCTCTTACTGTGGTAATGGGAGATAAATTTGTATAGACCAAAATGATTGCGGCTTTAGAGTAGCGCAGTGGAAGCGTGATAAATTGGTTCAGTTTGTAATGAATTCAGAGGATTGAATTCTTGTAAGTGGGGGAGATCGTAATACCCGAAAAAAAAAAAAAAAGATTAAAAGGAAGGGTATTTAAGTAAATCTTTTGTGGGGTTAATTTTATAATTTAAAATTATAAGAGAGTTTTTAGAAAATAAGGTTGAAACCCTAACTATATATATAAGCATATGAAGTCAAGGTATATGGGGAGATATTTTGAGAGAGGAGACTACTCAAAGGACTGGATTAGAGAAGGTTTGACTACACTCTTGAAGTAAGAGCCTAAGAATTTCTTTCTTGTCAAATTTAAGCTTTATTTGGAATTAGAGTTTTTTTTTTTAATGTGAGTATTTTGACCAAAGAAATTATTTAAATATTCAAAAATTTTAAGGATGCAAACAAAGAGAAGCTTAGATTTATGTTTTGTAAACTAGACAGTATACCTGCAGATTTTTCTAGGTTTAGTGTTGAGCGCATATTGAAGCTGCAGGTTTAAGTTGGTGAGTGATCAATTTTCTGCACAGTGTTTGTGCTAGGAAATTGCACCAAATTGATGGATTTGGAGAAAAACAAAAAAGCCTAGTGAGTATAGGTTTAGGTTTGAGGTTTGACAAGTCAAAAAAAAAAAAAAAAGGACTATATGTAATGGTGATTTTTTTTGAAGATGTCGGCTACAAGAAAACCAAAAAAAAAAAAAAAAAAAAAAAGAGAGAAGAAGAATAAGAAGAAAAGTAGTGCAGTACTTGGAAGGATGGCCCACGTTATCCTTCCTAGAGTGATATAGCACCAGCCTTTTCTTTCAAGGCATTAATGGTGGCAGAACGAATATATATATATAGAAAAGTATTATGATAGGTAGAATTTTGGTGTGAGATAAGCAGATAATTATAGGATATTTTTAATAGTCTTTTTTCGGTCAGGTACCATTATACGTCTTTCTTAAATTATTTGATTATTGAGTAAATTGTGGTTATGAATTGTTAGGTGAGATCTATGGATTTTAGAGAAAGTGTTAGGGAGAAGTTCTTTGTGGTGAACTAATCGAGGTAAGTTACCTTATCTTAATTAGTTTTATTTTGCGTATTTTAACTAGTGAAAATTGTATATAGTTGTTATAATTTTATTTCCATTGTATTACTGATTTCAAGTAAAGAATTATCACAAATATATCTTATTACTGAATATATGATGTATTTTATTTAGTTGTTTTTAGCTATACTGATTCAAAGTAAAGAATAAATAATTTTCACAAAATATATACGAGCATTGAATATAAGATTTATTTTATTTAATTGTTTTTTTTTTAGCTATATTGATTTTAAGTAAAGGATATAGAAATATCACAAATATATTTGAATATTGAATATATGATTATATATATATATATATATGTATTTGAATAAGATATATTTTTGTTAGAAATTATGATTTTATATAAAAGATTATGGACAATCTGACTATGAATTGATTCTGATACTCAAACCAATGGAGATTATTCATTGGTACTCTGATACTCAGCCAATGGGGGTTATTTATTGAATTAGAGAAGGTTTGACTACACTCTTGAGGTAAGAGCCTAAGAATTTCTTTCTTGTCAAATTTAAGCTTTATTTAGAATTAGAGTTTTTTTTTTTTATGTGAGTATTTTGACCAAAGAAATTATTTAAATATTCAAAAATTTTAAGGATGCAAACAAAGAGAAGCTTAGATTTATCTTTTGTAAACTAGACAGTGTACCTGCAGATTTTTCTAGGTTTAGTGTTGAGCGCATATTAAAGCTTCAGGTTTAAGTTGGTGAGGGATCAGTTTTCTGCACAGTGTTTGTGCTAGGAAACTGCACCGAATTGATGAATTTGGAGAAAAACAACAAGGCCTAGTGAGTATAGGTTTAGGTTTGAGTTCTGACAAGTTAAAAAAAAAAAAAAAAAAAAAGGACTATATGTAACAGTGATTTTTTTTTGAAGACGTCGGCTACAAGAAAAAAAAAAAAAAAAAAAAAAAGATGAAGAAGAAGAAGAAGAAGAAGAAGAAAAGTAGGTGCAGTACTTGGAAGGATGGCCTACGTTGTCCTTCCTAGAGTGATATAGCACCAGCCTTTTCTTTCCAAGCACTAATGGTGGCAGAATGAATATATATATATATATATATATAGAGAGAGAGAGAGAGAGAGAGAGAGAGAAGTATTATGATAGGTAGAATTTTGGTGTGAGATAAGCAGATAATTATAGGATATTTTTAACAGTATTTTTTCGGTCAGGTACCATTATACGTCTTTCTTAAATTATTTGATTATTGAGTAGATTGTGCTTATAAATTGTTAGGTGAGATCTATGGATTTTAGAGGAAGTGTTAGGGAGAAGTTCTTTGTGGTGAACTAACCGAGGTAAATAACCTTATCCTAATTAGTTTTATTTTGCGTATTTTAACTACTAAAAATTATATATAGTTGTTATAATTTTATTTCCATTGTATACTGATTTCAAGTAAAGAATTATCACAAATCTATCTTATTACTAAATATATGATGTATTTTATTTAGTTGTTTTTAGCTATACTAATTCAAAGTAAAGAATAAATAATTTTCACAAAATATATATGAGTATTGAATATAAGATTTATTTTATTTAATTGTTTTTTTTTAGCTATATTGATTTTAAGTAAAGGATATAGAAATATCACAAATATATTTGAATATTGAATATATGATTATATATATATGTATTTGAATAAGATATATTTTTGTTAGAAACTATGGTTTTATATAAAAGATTATGGACAATTTGACTATGAATTGATTCTGATATTCAAACCAATGGGGTTTATTCATTGGTACTCTGATACCTAGCCAATGGGGGTTATGTATTGGTATTTTGATACTCAAACCAATGGGAGTTATTCATTGGTACTTTGATACCCAACCAATGAGGATTGTTTATTAGTACCCTGATGCCCAATTACGGAGATATAGCGTGGCTATAGTTATAAAATTGTTAAGGATATAAATTACGTTTGAATATTGAACTATTTTGAGTCTCTAAAACTACATATGTGATTTGGAAATGTTGAGTATTTAAACTATTTTGAGTTGCTAAAATTGCTTATGTGTTTTTGGAACTTATTGTAAGTTATAACTTTTGATATATGAAGAATTGACTATTTTTTAAACCATCTATGACATAGGATTGAAGTATGTGATCTATGTGCAACTTATTATTTTAAAACTATGAAACTTCTTCAGTTATTTTGAAAATACATAGTATATTAAAACCTTTGAAAAACCCAAGGTATATTATAATTTTTGAAAACTCATATTACATTTTATTATTTTATAGATCTATTATTTGATAGAACTTATTAGAATATTGGTTACTTATTGAGTTGTCAACTCACCCCTTTTTTCCCTCCAGTTTCAGATTGTGAAGAATAGCAAGTTTTGAGAGTTTTGATGTAGTGTTGTGAGCAGGAAAAGAAGCTTAGTGATTTTGGAATTGGATGGTCTTCTAATAGTTTTATATTTATTGGCCAATTGGCATTATGTACATGAGGTTTAGATTTTGTTCCTATTAAATTATTGGAGATCTATTCATAAAGAAACTATTGAGGTATTTTGAATTTATTTGAATTAATTTTTGAGGATAAATTTTAGTTGCTGAAAAGGTCTTGCACACTTGTAGGGTGCTTACTTTATAAGCGTGCGGCAGTTGTCACGTGCCTATCTTTATAGTTGAGTTCGAGGTGTGATAGAATAGAAGAAGAAGAATGCCGGGAGGCTGGAGAGAGTTTAATGACACATTTGAAAAGTGGGTTGTTGAAAATGGCAAGTGCCCTTTAATTAAGTAAAAAACAAAAAATAAGGAGAGAGACAAAAGTGGAAAACAATAACATTTACTGGTGTCTTTTTTAACCGTTAGATCTTTTAGAAATCTATGGTGTAAAAAGTGTATAACTTTATAAGAGTTATACCAGGTGTAACTTGAACCCCTCTCTCTCTCTCTCTCTCTCTCTCTCTCTCTCTCTCTCTCTCTCTCTCTCTCTATATATATATATATATATATGTATTATGGTTTTTCATGTATTTTTTAAAAAGTGATTTTTATACTTGAACCATCAAACCATACGCTTGTGACTGTGTATGATATTTTTTTTTATTGTTTAAAGTTTAGACTCGTTAAAATTTAAAACTTATTATTTTATGGGTTTGTGCACTTTTTTTTTTCTTATATTTCTTTTTTGAATAATCATATATATTGAATGTAGCCAATCTTTCCCTTATATTTCTTTATTGTTTAGTCATATATATTTTATTTTCGTTTAAAGTTTAGACCCATTAAAATTTAAAACTTATTTCTTTATGGGTTCGTCTACTTTTTCCTTTTTCTTATATTTCTCTTTTGAATAGTCATATGTATTGAATGTAACCCAGCTTTCTCTCATATTTCTCTATTGTTTAGTTATATATATATATATATATATTTTTTTTTTCAATAATTTCTAAGCAATAAATCATCTAATTCTTTAATATTTTTTGGGTTTTTAGAAGTTTTAATTTCTGAATTTTTGAGTTATTTTTTTGCAATATTTGAAACTAAAAATTTTTTTGTAAGGCATTATTGCATGTTCAAATAACGACTTCTTCATCAAATTGTAACACAAATTAAAGTCACACAAAAGTATATCATGCAATAATATAATTTTTTAATCAATTTAAAATTTTATAAAATTATTTTAATCAATCTCACAAATAAATAAGTTTCGTGCATTCCACGGATTAACAACTAGGGAGTGTAAATTTGGTCAAGATGAAGTGTAACACGTGGATTTTAGGACCTTTCAATAAGAAACCTCCACTTCAGCATTTTCCTAATAACTTATTCCGAAATTTTACACGTCTTTCTGTCTCTCTCTCTCGTGGTCAATGTCTTCTCTTTCTCAGCTGACTCTTTCTTTCATTCTCATTTCTATTTCTTTTTCTTTGGATCTAATTTAACGCTTGAATCTCTCTCATTCTTTCAGTATATATATATTTTTTTCTTATCTTATTTCTCCCATCTCTTCCTCGATCATCTTTCTATTTTGGTGATGAAGTTCTTGTGGTCGTGGGTCAGCAATTTTTTATGAGTTAATGTCAATTGGGTTGATTGGATTTTGGGTTTGGCTGACATGAGTATTTGGAGTTTGATGTGGTGGTTCATGGCAATTTTGTGGTGGAGGTTAGGTCCTTGGCCGATGTGGTTGAATCAAGGCCATTGGGTTTTATTTTGGGATTCTTTGTGAAGAAGACGAGCATTTTCCTTCTGGTTTTCTTGGCTATTGGCTACCAAACAATGAGCGGAGACGAGACTTTGTTTAGATTTTCATTGAAGTGTGGACTGTGGAAGTTGAAATTTTTTTACCCACAAATCAATAAATGTTAACACACACTACCACTCCCCAAATACCAAATTTAATTTTTAAAAAAATTAAACCCAAAATTTGCAGAAAACAGGAACTCCAAGTCCCAGAAGTTGTTGGAGATGTGTAAATAGGAACTCCAAGTAACAGAGACTTATAAAAATGGCCAACATCAACAAGGAGAAGGATGGCTTAAGCATTAGCAGGAAATAAAATGAAATAGAATGGCTTTTGTTTCACTTTCACACTACCCATGAGAATCTACCTAACCCATCCTAGAGAATTTTTGTTTTTATTTTTAAATAACATTTAAACACGCTAAAAAAAAAAAAGAAAAAGCAACAAAAATCCAGAGATAACGGAAATTGGGCTTGATGTAGAATCATATATCAGACAATGTTTTGGTTGCCATTTGCTAAGGAGAAGAAAGTGGCAGACAACCAGAGGCGGAGGGAGGGGCTTTGGGTTTGTGCTTTCAGGTGAGGCGTTGAACACAACCACCCGTTTTGTCTAGTTTCTGGGTGGTACTTTCAGATTATGACTGTTATTTCGGGTTTTCATTTCTGAAGATTTGGGCCTTTTTTTTATTTTTATTTTACAACACAACATGTATTTTTACAATATTTTTTTATCTATATATATTTATACAGCATTTAAACACATTACTGCATTACCAAACCGCTCTTGGTTTCATATTTGTGAGAGAGTGATTGTGTTTGTTAAGTTTATTGTTTTAATGTGTAAAAATATGAGGTGGCACATGTCATTGGAGGGTGTAAAAAGTCCCTTTTAATCAAGGTCAATTTAATATATATATATATATATATATATATATTACACCAAATAATAAATCAAAGAGAAATAGACATGGCATCATGATAATAAATATTAAGCCCAATAATGCAGGATGCATTAAAAGTATAAAACCCATGTACCTACATACAGTTTTACATGGAGAATGAAAGAAAAGATGAACAATCATATATAAATTGTACTGACTAATTTATCGATAGATAATCAATATTATGAATGAACAATTCAATTTGTTGATTAAAATGAAAAAACATCTTTGTTTAAATTGGAATTTCATCATCAGCAGCTTTGAGAATTTTCTCGAAGGCATTTTCCACGCATGACTTGAATCTTTGGGGATCCATGAATCCTTTCTCCATTACGGCGCTAATCCTCATGCTTCCCATATAACTTATTATTGTTATAATAAGGTTCTGCAAATCCATTTAAAAAAAAAAAAATGTTTCAGTGGGTCATAAAATATGATGAATCTAATTGAAAGCAAGGTGTTCTATAATTATTCGTGAAGATGATAAAATAGGTGACGGGCTCGCGATGAATGACAGGTGTAGTTCATGACGCGCACTGGGCCCCCACGGCCTTTTATGCGAGCATGATTATGGCCCGTTTGCGGCCCATTTGGACTACTGTGGCTTTTTGGTGGACCTACATGCTTAGGCCCAAAAGAAGAATACACTACGCGACTATAAATACTCCAGAACCCTTACAAACCAAGGTATGCATATTTAATTCTACTCTAGCATTCTAGTTTGGGAAAAGAGTTCTCTGACTTGACCTTCGGAGGGTTCTTGGCCGGCATCACACCGGTGTCCCCTGCAAGGTCTTTTCTTGGTGTTTGTAGGTTCTTGTCCCGTTCACGTGAGGACCGTGCAGCTCACTGGTGGAAATTAGACTCATCAGTTGGCGCCGTCTGTGGGAATCGAAACGAACAAGGGTGATCAAAGCGTCACCTTGCTCCCGGGATAAAGAGTTGCATGGCTCACACCAGATCGATGGCAACAACCAACAACCAGGGTGACGAGCCGCGTGCTACGGCGTTGGAAAGACAGGTCCAAACACTGGCATCAGCGGTCGAACGACTAACCAAGCGGAATCAGGACTTGGAAGAACAGCTCCGACAAAGGAATGATCCGGGAATACAAGAGGACCAGGAAGCAACGAGTGCTGAAGGGCGGAACCCAGACGGACTTGAAGGAAGGAACGCCCCAAGCAAGAACGAAAGGACGGACGCCAAGCAGCCGTCTATTTCGGAGGCTTTACCACCCCACATCGCCGCGGAGATGCAGGAGATGCGGGAGCGGATGGACGTGATGATGAACGCCCTCAGAGGGCGTGTATCGAGCGACCTGGTCCACCGAACCGATTCGCCCTTCACGGCACACGTTACTTCGTGCCCTCTGCCTTCGAAGTTCCGTATGCCCCAGTTGGAAAGCTACGACGGAACTAAGGACCCCTTAGACCATTTGGAATCATTCAAGACCCTAATGCACCTTCAAGGGGTGCCGGATGAGATTCTGTGTAGGGCATTCCCAACTACACTGAAGGGACCCGCGAGGGTGTGGTATAGTAGATTGACGCCTAACTCAATAAGCACCTTTAAAGAATTAGGCGCCCAATTTGTGTCACACTTTATAGGGGGCCACCGATATAAGAAGTCCACGGCATGTTTAATGAGCATCAGGCAGAGGGAAGACGAGACCCTGAGATCTTACATAACGCGGTTCAATAGAGAAGCTCTCTCGATAGATGAAGCAGACGATAAGATACAAGTGGCGGCCTTTACAAACGGGCTACGAAAAGGCAAGTTCCTTTTCTCTCTGTACAAGAATGATCCGAAAACTATGTCCGAGGTACTCTATCGGGCGACGAAGTACATGAACGCAGAAGACGCATTGATAGCAAGAGAGGATAGGCCGACGAAAAGGGAGAGGCAGAATGAAGTAAGGGAAGCACGTACAGAGGGGGTACGGAAGAAGGCTAGGACGGAGGAAAGAAGAGAGGACAGACGACCGAAGCCGCCTACGGGGAAATTCGCTAGCTTCACACCCCTAACGGCCCCAATCGAACAAGTGCTAATGCAGATTAAGGATGAGGAGGCCCTGACGTACCCCGGAAAGCTGAAGGGAGACCCGAATAAGAGGTCAAGAAACAAGTACTGCCGGTTTCATCGTGACCACGGCCACGACACCTCTGAATGCTACGACCTAAAGCAGCAGATCGAGGCACTAATAAGGCAGGGGAAGTTGCAGAGATTTGTGAGTAAGGAAGGGGCGAATCCGCAACCAAACCAGCACCCACGACGGGAGAACGAGCGCCCAAGGCCACCGATTGTAGATATAAGAATGATCGTCGGAGGTACAATAGAGCCGTCCAAAAGAGGTCGTAAAACATACTTACGGACGGTGCAGAACGTCCAGACGACGGGCCTGACCCCGAAGTTTGCACGAATGGGGGTACCAGCTATCGGCTTTTCAGAAGAGGATGCCCGTCGCCTACACCATCCGCATGACGACGCCCTCGTGGTCAGCATACAGGTGGGAGAGTACAACATACATCGGGTACTGGTTGATAACGGAAGCTCAGCGGACATCCTCTACTATCCTGCGTTCCAGCAGATGGGGCTGACTAGGGAACACCTAGCCCCAGCAAATTGCCCCCTTGTCGGGTTCGGGGGGACGAGAGTCTATCCCCTTGGGATTGTCACATTGTCTGTAACGGTAGGAGATTACCCGCAACAAGTCACCACGGATGTGGTCTTCTTGGTGGTAGATTGTTCATCCGCCTACAACGCGATCCTTGGACGACCTACCCTTAACGCGTGGAAGGCCATCACGTCAACGTACCACTTGATGATCAAATTCCCGACTGAACATGGAGTCGGGGAGCTCTGCGGGAATCAGGCCGCAGCACGGGAGTGCTACGTTGCCATGACGGAAACAGAGATTCAACGTCAAGCGCTGAATGTAGAGGGACCGCGGATCACGGCTGAGGCCGTGGAAGAACTGGAAGAAGTAGAACTTGACGACCCAAGAACTGGACGGACTGTGAGGATTGGCACGTTGGCCAGCCCCTCAGTGCGGCAGAGCTTAACCACTTTCTTGATGGAAAATCAAGACGTATTCGCATGGACTCATGAGGACATGCCGGGGATCGATCCGGCAGTAATAGTACATAAGCTGAATGTATCCCAATCGTTCTGCCCCATCCGACAGAAGAAGCGAGTGTTTGCGCCAGAAAGAGACAGAGCCATCGCCGAAGAAGTCCTGAAATTGCTGGAGGCAGGTTTTATACGGGAAGTGCACTATCCCGACTGGCTTGCAAATGTGGTGATGGTCAAGAAGGCGAACGGGAAGTGGCGAATGTGCGTCGACTTCACTGATCTAAACAAGGCCTGCCCGAAGGATAGTTACCCCCTGCCGCGCATTGATATGCTAGTGGATTCGACCGCAAGACACGAACTCTTAAGTTTTATGGACGCATTCTCCGGTTACAACCAGATCAAGCTCGATGAGACGGATCAGGAAAAAACGTCGTTCGTCACAAGCCAGGGCCTCTTTTGCTACAAGGTAATGCCGTTCGGACTCAAGAACGCGGGGGCAACATACCAAAGGCTGATGAATAAGATGTTTGCACATCAGATTGGAAGGAATGTGCAGGTCTATGTGGACGGCATGCTGGTGAAGAGTGCTAGGGAGGGCAACCATCTGACCGACCTCAAAGAAACTTTCGACACCCTTCGATCCTACAACATGAAGCTAAACCCCAGCAAGTGCGCGTTTGGGGTGACGGCGGGGAATCGAGGTCAACCCAGAAAAGGTTAAGGCGATAGTTGATTTGGTTCCCCCGAAGACGCTGAAAGAGATCCAAAGCTTAAACGGCAAGATAGCAGCCCTGAACAGATTCGTGTCAAGGGCAACAGACAAGTGCCTACCGTTCTTTCGCACGTTGAGAAAGTCGTTTGAATGGACCGACGACTGCCAGAAAGCTTTCGAGGACCTGAAGGCGTATCTCTCCTCCTCACCACTGCTTAGCCCATCCGAGCAAGGTGAGGAGCTGTTCCTATATATTGCCGTCTCTCCAGCGGCTGTCAGTGCAGCTCTTATTAGAGAGGAAGATAGGGTTCAGAAGCCCGTTTACTTTACAAGTAAAGCACTCAGAGGGGCAGAGGAGAGATATCCACCGATGGAAAAATTGGCGTTCGCATTGGTTATTGCGGCTCGAAAGTTAAAACCGTACTTCCAAGAACACGTAATAAACGTGATGACCGACCAGCCCCTACGAAGAGCTATAAAGAGTCCCGAATCCGCAGGACGGATGGCGTTGTGGGCAATCGAGTTGAGTGAATACGACATTCGGTACCAACCTCGAACGTCAGTAAAGGGACAAATCCTGGAGGATTTCATTGCAGAGTTTACCGACACGGAAGACCCGGGTACGAGCGAGCCACCCGTGTGGAAAGTGCATACGGACGGATCCTCTAACAAGCGAGCGGGAGGAGTCGGTGTTGTGATCCACACGCCGGAAGGGGATCAGATAAAGTGCATGATCCGCTTATGCTTTTCAGCAACGAACAACGAAGCAGAGTACGAAGCCGTTATAGGGGGATTAGACATCGCTATTGCAGCTGGGGCGGAAAGGTTGGATGTTTACTCCGACTCCCAAGTCATCACGAGCCAAGTCAATGGGAGCTACGAATGTAGGGGTGAGAAAATGAAGAAGTACCTTGATGAGGTGAAGAGCCGGATGAGCAACCACCAGGTCAAATTAATTCGAGTGCCAAGGCTGGAGATCCAAGAAGCCGACCAGCTGGCCAAGGTGGCGTCCGCGGAGCCAATGCTTGTGCTCAGCAACGTGCTATCCTTCATCCAAACGTTACCACTAATAGACGGTACAGGGTTGCAGGAGGTAAGCAAAGAGCGATGTTGGATTACTCCAATAGTCACGTACCTGAAGGACGGCCTGTTACCGAACGATAAGATAGCCGCAAGGAAACTGAGGGTCACGGCGTCTCGGTTCGTCATGATGAAAAATGTGCTATACAAAAGAGGTTTCTCCCGACCCTATTTGAGATGCCTCGCTCCCGAGGAAGCAGACTATGTCATGAGGGAGGTCCACGAGGGAATTTGCGGAAATCACTCAGGATCAAGGTCTTTAGTACACAAGCTCCTCAGGGCAGGATACTACTGGCCGACAATGCAGAACGACGCCAACATGTATGTCAGATCTTGTGATAAGTGCCAACGTTTTGGAAACCTCATCAGGCAGCCTGCAGAGGAACTCATGCCCATAACGGCTCCATGGCCGTTCGCACAATGGGGACTTGACATCATGGGCCCCTTCCCGTTAGCGGCCAAGCAGTTAAAGTTCCTAGTAGTCGGCATCGACTACTTCACTAAGTGGGTGGAGGCTGAGGCTTTGGCAACCATCACAGAGAAAAATGTCCGGAACTTCGTTTGGAGAAATATCATATGCAGGTATGGCATACCACGGGTACTTGTATCGGACAATGGCAAGCAATTTGACAACGAAGCTTTCAGGGGTTTCTGCTCCCAGCTGGGGATAAAGAACCACTACTCATCACCGGCACATCCGCAAGCCAATGGACAGGTTGAGGTCACAAACCGATCCTTGCTCAAAATAATCAAGACTCGGCTTGAGGGGGCAAAGGGCATATGGCCGGACGAGCTACCAAGCGTCTTATGGGCGTACAGGACAACGGTAAGAACACCGACGGGCGAAACGCCATTCCAATTGGCATATGGATCTGAAGCGGTCATACCAGCTGAAATAGGTCTTGCTAGCTATCGTATTGTAAATCACGACGAGCATAAAAACGATGAAGCAATGCGCATACAGCTTGACCTAGCGGACGAAGTAAGGGCGGTGGCAGAACAAAGAATAGCACGATACCAAGACCTAATGGCGAAGCATTACAACTCTAGAGTTCGGCAAAGAGAATTCAAGGTCGGAGACCTTGTCCTAAAGAAAGTGCTCGCCGCTACTAAGGATGCCGCCCAAGGAAAGCTTGGACCGAACTGGGAAGGGCCATACAGGGTCACAGCGTGGCACAGGAAGGGAACGTACTACCTAGAGACCATGAACGGAAAGATGCTAAGTCACCCATGGAACGCACAGCACCTAAAGAAGTATTATCAGTAGACGACACAATAGACAGTCTGTTTATCTTGTTTCGAGCATTGTAATTTTACTTTTTCTACAGTACTTAGACTCAAAGCTACTTTTTCATATTTTTTAAACGAAGTGTTTGCACATCCAATGGGAGGAATTTTCAGAAAATCTGTCTCTCTTACGATTCTTTGTCAACAAAGTGGGCGGACCATCTGAAAGATGTAAATTATTAAGTCCACACAGTGACGGACCATCTAAATACGAAATTATGGTCCACAGAGTGGACGGACCGTCTAATAGCCAAAGCTACCACTGTCCACAAAGTGGACGGTCCATCCAAAAAGATGAAAATAAGTCCACATGGTGGACGGACCATCTAAATATGAAATTATGTCCACAACAGTGGACGGACCGTCTAATAGACAAAACTACTACTGCCCACAGAGTGGACGGACCATCTCAAAATAATGAAATTTATTACCAAGTCCACATAGTGGACGGACCATCTAAATACGAAATTATGGTCCACAGAGTGGACGGACCGTCTAATAGCCAAAGCTACCACTGTCCACAAAGTGGACGAGCCATCCAAAAAGATGAAAATAAGTCCACATGGTGGATGGACCATCTAAATATGAAATTATGTCCACAAGAGTGGACGTACCGTCTAATATACATAACTACTACTGCCCACAAAGTGGACGGACCATCTCAAAAGATGAAATTTATAACCAAGTCCACATAGTGGACGGACCATCTAAATACGAAATTATGGTCCACAGAGTGGACGGACCTTCTAATAGCCAAAGCTACTACTATGTCCACAAAGTGGACGAACCATCCAAAAAAGATGAAAATTATAAAGTCCACATAGTGGACGGACCATCTAAACATGAAATTATGTCCACAAGAGTGGACGGACCGTCTAATAGACAATACTAACACTGCAAACAAAGTGGACGGACCACCTAAAAAGATGAAAATTATTACCAAGTCCACAAAGCGGACGGAGCATTCAAAAGATGAAAAATTGCACTAAGTGGACGGACCACTTAAAACGAGAAATTAGGTAACGTCGACAATGTGGACGGATTTCAAATAGTGATGGACCAAACGGTCATAAAGCGAACGGTTATTTGCTTACAGTATATGGTAGACGGAAGGTTAATAAGAACATGCACCGTACGAGCATCAAGCATACATAATTGATAAAAAACACATATGACGGTTATAAAGTTACATAGCCAATTGTTCTTTGAATTACAACGTTTTCAAAAAAAAAAGAGAGCAGCAACAACACAACGGTTACAAAAACCATATCACACTTCAGCTTGGGGGGTATTGGCTTGCGCTTCGGCACCGTCTGGCTCTGGAGGACGGACGTCGTCATTGCCGGCACGAGGGGCTTCGTCCTCATTGGGGACCTCGCCGAATAGTTCAGCTGTACCCTCCGATTCGACGGTGTGAGCAGGAGTCTGTCCTCCGGCGTCGATGTTGATATGGCTGACGTCAAGATCCGGGAAGGATGATTTCACCTGACGGAGGCAATCATCGAACCCGTCAGCAAACGACGTCCCAAGCTCCGTCAACAACGCGTCGGAGTCTCTGTATTGCTGCACGGCCTCGTCTTTAGCTCGACGGATGTTCCCGTCATGAGCTTGAACCGCCTCCTTCAAAAGTTCTACTTCCTTTTCCAAAGCCTCACGAGCCTGCTCGGACGTTTTTAGTTTTTGCTCCTGACGGACCTTCCAGAGCTTCAACTCGTCCAACTCCTCAGCCAAAGCCCTTGCCTTGGAACGCACACGATCCAAGGACTTTTCACGGGCCAGGCAACGGTCCATAAGCCCCTTCGCCATTAACACCGTCTGCATCAGACAAGGAGAAGGTTAGCAAGCATCATAAATCCATTCAAGAGAGCAAGTAGACGGATGCATTACCTGGGTCAGGCTGAACAAGGCCGTCTCCCCCATGGCCTCCGTCGCATGGTTGCCAATGTCATCGTAATCCTCTTCCTTTATTATGGAAGTTATTTGGGCAAGTGCATACTGGGAGTCTTCACGTAGTAGGACGGGAGCTGTCTCTTGGACGGGGTTGGGGTTGGTCATTAGACCTTTTCCTTTACCCACTCCCAGCTTGGACGGAGGCCTGGCAGAGTCATGGAAGGCCGGCAAACCCGTCACTAGCCTCGCTTTCTTGCTAGGACGGTCGGTCCTCTCTGGCCCCCTTTTTGCTGACGGAGGAGGTGCTTTAGGTGTACCGTCACCCCCAGACTTCTTTTTGTTGGCTGCTTGCTGCTTGATCAGTGCTCGTCTCTTAGCCTCGTCCATTTCTGCAATGGTGGACGGTTAGAATATATGACGGACAAGAAACCATAACTACTCAAATTTAGACTTACGTTTGCGTATTCCCTCGTCGTACTTTATAGCTGCCTCTGAAGGTTCGGGACCGTCGCAGTACCAATGGATAGTGTTGAGGGTGACGAGCTTCGCCCAAGTCCTCTCCGACAACTTAGTCTTCTGGAATATTGTTTCAAGAAAGCCAAATTGCTCGACGGAGATTTCCGGACGGCTACGAGCTGCAACAGAGACGGAGTTAGTTGAACAAATAGTAGGAGGGAATAGGACGGACTCAAAAAAAAAAAAAAAAAAAAAAAAAAAAAAAAAGAAGCATACCAGACGGAGGTACAATGCCCCATGTCCTATCGACGGGCGTTAAATCTGGGTCGTCCCGACGACCCATCCATTCGTCTCCTTGTAGGAAGAAATACCTACTCTTCCAGTTGCGGTTGGAGTCTGGGGTCTCGGACACTAACCTAAGCAAAGGGCTTCGTGCCACGAAGCTATACATCCCCTTGGACTTATTAATTTCGTCCGGACGGTAACAATTAAAAAACTCTTCCAAGGTTAACCGTCTCGTCCCATCGGACATGACGCCATACAATACCTCAACACTTAAAAAAACCCTCCAGGCGTTTGGGGAAATTTGTGTAACGGACACTCCCAGATACCGAAGTAGACGACGGTGTAGGGCACTCAATGGGAAGCGAAGGCCGGCTTTGAGCATTTGCTCGTAGACCCCGACATCCTCTAGTCCCTTGTAGTAGCACCTCTCGGACTTAAAGGGCAGACGGATGGCAATTGAATTTGGAATTTGGTATTTCTCCCTAAGGGTGTTAAAATGTGGCAAACTGATGGATGAGGTGAAATGGTTCACCGTCCACTCCGGAAGCAGAATGAACTTCCTCAAGCCGTCTTTGCCGACCACCGACTGAACGGAAGGATCTACTTCCTCATTCGAGTCGTACTCCGACCCGTCTCCTCCTCGCCCTTCTTCTTCCGTGAAGGAAGGAGAGCTGGATGACGGTTCACTCTCCTCGACGGAGGTACCCCGGTCTCCTTGACCTGACGGGTTTACCTCCTCGTAGCCCGCTCCCTCACGGACAAAAGATTGACCGCTAGAAGCCTCACTAGACATCGACACCTACAAATGACGGATAGGGAAACCTAAGACTCTAGATCTTCACTGACAACGGACCAACTTTTAAATGAAAAAGCGGTGGAAGAAGTTAAAAATAAACTTACAAGTATGGAGACGACGGGAGAAAGTTGTAGTGGTGACCGGACGGTCGACTTATGTGTGGATGATCGCAGTGAGGACGGATGTGCTCTGATCAGCGAAAATTTCTCCAAAATGTGAGAATGACAGGAACGAAGGATATATATATAGGGTAAACGGCGCGACCCACGAAGAGACGCCTCGGTTCTGGCAAGCCTTCAACCAATGCTCACCACGTGTCCCCTAGAGCATTTATGACTCTACTCCAACCTGGCGATTCGTCCCCAACGAGTTCATGACGGATCATGGAGAACACAGCGGCCCGTCATATGTATCCGTCGTTCATGGTAACGAGTTGATTGTAATCACGCCATGTGCCTGTCATATGCTTTGCCGTGATGGTTATTCAATACACCCGTCATGTGCGTAACCAACAGACCTTTTACCATGGCCCGTCATGACCATGCATCACCTTTTCCACTTATTCCATGGGCCCGTCGTTGTTGGTGACGGACCCACGGAATGGGGGGCAGCTGAAGATGATAAAATAGGTGACGGGCTCGCGATGAATGACAGGTGTAGTTCATGACGCGCACTGGGCCCACACGGCCTTTTATGCGAGCATGATTATGGCCCGTTTGCGGCCCATTTGGACTACTGTGGCTTTTTGGTGGACCTACACGCTTAGGCCCAAAAGAAGAATACACTACGCGACTATAAATACTCCAGAACCCTTACAAACCAAGGTATGCATATTTAATTCTACTCTAGCATTTTAGTTTGGGAAAAGAGTTCTCTGACTTGACCTTCGGAGGGTTCTTGGCCGGCATCACACCGGTGTCCCCTGCAAGGTCTTTTCTTGGTGTTTGTAGGTTCTTGTCCCGTTCACGTGAGGACCGTGCAGCTCACTGGTGGAAATTAGACTCATCAATTCGTAAAGGTGATTGAATTTGAGGAATTTTTTCACATTAAATCATAAATCATGCTGGTTAATTTGTTCTATACTTTCCGCTGTAAAGACCAAAAAAGAAAAGTGAACACCAAAGATCTGAATATAAGTGTAACAAAATCATTATGTGATTACTTCTAATAAGTAGAAAGTTGCAAATATCACTCTGTGACTTCGAAATACAGAATCACTTTAATGACTTGAAAAAAAAAAAAAAAAAAAAAAACCAATGAAAGAAAAGCACATCTTCTCTGTTTTATGAGGCAAACATGTCACATCTATACTTCGATATCTACGAGATGGATTAAAAAAAAAAAAGTTACAAGAAGGTGGAATTTGGAATTTTATTTTATCGAAAAATCTTTATAATAGATATTTATTTGTTTAAGGCAAACAAGGTGGTATATAAATAGATGAGTGTTATTTCTATAATATTTTTACAAAAAATAATAGAGTGGTAAGTTGTTATTAGTTTTAATTTAAATTTAAAACTTAAATATTTTGTTTTTCTCACTTATAACAAGCAATAGTAACTCACCACCTAAAATTTGTTGTGAAAATATTATGAAAATATTATATAAATAGCATTTCTCTATATAATAACAATTTTAATTTTATATTTTTACCTGAGGTACACCTACCACCATGAAGTATAGACCTTTAATCGGATGATTATCCAAAGACACCTGTTCCACTGGCCCGATCACATTCGTAATTGACAAACTGGAGTTCCTTATTGTTTCATGGATGAATCTAGAGGCTGCCTGCAATATTACAAGAATGCCAAAAAGATCTTATGGAGTTCGTATTCAAAAATAAATTCAACTACTATGGAATCGTGCACATACAAATGTAAGATTTAAAAAAAAAAAAAAAAAAAACTCTCTCTCTCTCTCTCTCTCTCACGCGCGCGCGCGCACACACACATATATAATAAATAACGGTTGTTTATGGTATTATGCAAAAAGTTGATTAATTTGAATTATTTTTAACTAGACAATCAAATGAAATTGGAAAGCATAATTTTTCAAATTCTCTCTTTTTCTAATTTTAGATATGTGATTGAGTTTCTTAAAGTTCATTTATATTGAACTTATTGTATTCTGCACTAAATAATTAACTTACTTGACATAAAAATTAAAAAGTTTAGATAAAACACATGACACAAAATTAAATTCTAATTGAAATTTTAATTGGATTTTCTCTTAATTTTGACTATATGTATATAAGATTTTTTTTTTTCAATATTTTTTTAAGACAAAAATTGTATAACGTTAAAATAAAATTACACTTTACCAATATAAACTATACCACTACTTACATTTATCACTCTAAACTTTCAAAATGCATGATTACCATCCTAAATGCTTAAATTTTAACCCTATAGTCTATTGGGCTATTAAGTTAGATTGAAAACATGTCAAGTGTGACTCACATGAACTCTGCATACATGGCATCACATGAACATACCAAAATTCCCCTCTTTAATCCTTTAAAATAAAATTATTTAACAAATTTAACTCTTATTTTGCCACGTAATTTTTGTTTTAAACAGATTAAAGAGGGTCAATACGATTTGTTCACGTGGTGCCATGTATGCAGGAGTTACATGAGTTGCACGTGACATATTTATCAATCCAAGCTAATAGCCTAATTAATTAACGATAAAGTGCAAAACGAAACACAAGTTATAATTTAAGATATAGTCATGTATTCTGAAAGTTCATGGTGATAAATTGAAAATTACTCTAATATTGATTAATATTAGGCGGCTTTGCAATGTGAAGAATAAATTTTGGATATCAATATAGAGGCACCAATCCAAGATTATGTGGCTTGCTTATAAGGTATATACTATATACCGAAAACAATCCCCTCCCACCCTTTTTCTACCCATTTTTATTGAAGAAAAGAAAAACTAATTGACATTTTTAGTAATGTGATAGAAAAGTATGATATTAATATCATATGTTATAAGCAGCAAGTATTAATTATTTTACTATTAAACTAAGTATGCCAAGAATTCTGTTGCTCAATATATATATATATATATATATATATATATAAAAGTAGGATTTTTTAATTAAAAAAAAAAGATAGAAAAGAAAAAAAAAGAACCAACATAATTGATTTGAAAATTATCAAATGATTGAATGTAGAAATAGCAAAAAAGAAAGAGAAAAGAAAAAAAAAAAAAAAAAAGAACCAACATAATTGTTTTGGAAATTATCAAATGATCGAAGGTAGAAATAGTAAATTATTGGTAATGAATAAGATCATGAATATACCTCAGGACCTCTAAGTTTCTTCACAATCTCCAATAGCCTACCAGTGAGATAAACACCCAAAGAACTTTTCTTCTTCTTGATTATCTTGCTTGCTGCGAAAACAAAGTCAAGTGGGTTTGGAGATTTATGGTTCTTAAGCTCTGGCATTGGTACATGCAAGAAGGAGAATCGGTTCCCCCATTGCACCTTTGAGTTAGGTTTAAGCATCTCCTCAATTGACTTATAGCCACTCATTGTTCTAGTGTTGAGCAATACCAATGCTGTGGAATGTGATTTAGTTGATTTATTGCTAATCTCTTGCATGTATAACCGCGTGCCAAGGAAAATTATTCCAGTAATTACATCATTTACTGTCTGCACTTGAGAAAATAAAATTTGGTTGAACAGTAATTTTACTATAATTTTGAAAGTTAATTGTGCATTTTCTATAGATTTTTATAACAAATTAATCTTCATACTTATTAAAAAATATAATAAAAATTAACAAAATTCATTGTATCACAAAAAATAATTACATTAAAAAACTAAGTCTATAAATTCATAAGGGAACAATTTAATATCAAACTTCTGCGCCTAATGATGGAAATGATCACAAGATTGATACCAATCTGTGGACACCTAAGAAATAAAGTATAAAGTCCTTGAAGGCTACCAAAAGTAAACTGGTGAAAGACCGTGTATATTTTGATTAGGCTTACTAGTAGTTATCATATATACCTTTCTTTCATAGTTTGCCTTCTATTTAATCTCTTCGTGTGAAAGATTTTCTCCATGATTTACTTAGGATTTGAAATTTGAACATTGGCATGTTATTTGGCTTAATGGATGATATAGCATTGTGATGATTTGATATGAGAATTTTGGCAATCATGATACCTATCAGTTGCCTCTAATTCCTAGACCTAACACAACATAAATTCACAATGCCCTAATTTGTCTATGATCTCATAGTTGGCCCACTAAAATCTGCAATTTTTTTTAATAACCCTTGTGTGAGGAGGTAGGAAAATTTAAGAGTGTTGTAAAATTGTTGTGACCCTAGAAGGACTCTTAAATTTATATTCAATTTTTTATTTATTTATAATGAGAGGCTTTTAAATGGTGTTGTATTATTGCCAAACAAAATAATGTTTCGCTTTTTAAGTTATACGTGTCAGAATTTTAGATGGCTAGTTTTCCTATGTAGCAGCACGACCTTAATTGTAAGAAAAAACTTCTACTATTATATATAGTTTATTAAATACTTTGTTAATAGATCGGGTCAAAATTGGGTACAAAGTTATAATTAGATCTGACTAAAACGGTTTATTGTTCCTATTATCCATACCTATCTATTCTTTATGTGTGGGTGAAGATGGGTTAACAGGTGTAATTTTCCCAATCAACCCTTATCTTGGTTCCAATTTAAAGGCGTCATTGTCAACATATTGTCATGAAGGTGAAGATGGCGTGGTGGCTAAGAGGGCAATTACTATTTTCAATATTTTGGATGCTAAAACTAGGGTTGTAGGAGAACTAAACCTAGGAATTTTGGATAAATCTACTTTTGGGGCAATGCCACCTTCGAACTTTCTCTCCTTTGCTCACATAATTTATTAGACATGGAAATGCTGAACCCAACTCAAAGTTGAAATTTTTTGACCTAAAGTAAAAACAGGTTGACTCATGACTCGACCTTTTTTATGGATTGTTTTGGGTCAACCCGTTTCACCTGTGGCTCGACCCATTTTTTTTAAAAATTTATTATTATTATTTTTAATATCATGTGACCTCAAACATCTAGTGTTTAAAACCATTGGCCCTTGAATACACATGCATGGTAGAGCAAAAAAGGGGTGCTTATTAGCTGATAATGTTTAATGCTATTGCAAGCGTGTGTGCATACAATATATGTTATATGTAGACTATAAATAGTGATATAGGGCAAGGTACATATATGAAATAAGAGGATTAGTTATGCTATCTTGATTGATAAATTTGGTACATATGAAAAAAGGAAAATTATTAAATACTCTGAGAGTACTATAAATGCATACTCCCCCTCTCACATTAATTGTGTGTTCCACCATAAATTTAATTAGTGGGATCAACAGTAATGTGAGAGGGGGAGTACACATTTATTGTACTCCTAGAATACTTAATAATTACACATGAAAGAAGCAGAAAGGTAATGAATTTTTTTTTTTCCAATTTTGTAATATCTAACTCATAACATGTCCGATCTTCCAAATGGGACATCATTTATTAGTAATGAGACACGCATCATGATATGAGAGGATTAGTGATGCTATCTTAATTGATAAATTTGGTGCATATTAAAGAAGAGAAAGGTAGTGAAAAATTTCTCCAATTTTGTAATATCTAACTCATAACATGTGCGATCTTCCAAATGAGACATCATTTATTAGTAATGAGAGATGCATCATGAAATTAATTTTTTATTTTAATTTTTTATGGTGATGACATCATGATATCATTAGTGAATGGTGAACTTCGAATTGTTTAAATTCAAGAATCATTTTATTTTTTAAATGTTTTTTAAGTATTTTATTATTTTTGTTCATTTATTTATTTTTTCTATGAAAAAAAATAAGGGTCAATCCAACCCACTTACAACCCATTAACGATAGCCTGTTTCGACCTGAATCTAATTAACCTAACTCATTCGCCTTGACTATAATTTATGGGTAAGACTTATGTACAGTACATAGGTGCTGTTACTTAGGTTTCCCTCTTAAGATTCTGCCATGTGGATTTTTTCACATGATATATTAGTGTATTTTTTAATTAAGTAGCCACATGGTTGAATATTAAGAGGGGAACCTAAGGTACTGTACTTAAATTTTGTACATAAATTATTAGGGTGGACAATAAGGGGATTTTATTAAATGAAAGAGTACTATTGTTTTTGGACCAACAAATGAGAATAAGCTAGGGGGCCGAAATAATCTCTTTCTAAACCTTGGGCCACAGAGAGTGGAAGACTAGAGATGGATACTGATACTGTCAAATTAAAAAACAGACCAATGGGTCACAAAATGGGCAAGAACATCAAATTATTTAATAAAAGGAAAAAGAGAAGATATCAAAAGTATCGAAAGAATTTATGGTGAGTTCTATATTAGCAATTTAAGCTTTATAGTATGTTAAGATTTGGTAATTCTTGAATAAGTTTGAATTTTTTATGAGCTATTAGGTCAATTTTTTTCTTTCAAATTTTTATATGCAAAAATAAGGATTATGATTAAATTTTTTTACCTATTCATTAATATTCATACAAATGCTTAGTTATTAAGTTGCATGTAAACCATTATGCACCCTTAGCATGATAATCATTCTACAAGTACAAAGTTCCTGTGGGATGGAGGGGCAAAGGCCGAGGTTCATGTCTTATATGTAATTTATCACATATTATGTAATAAATCACATATGTGATTTTTTCCTTTAAAATAATTATATATGTGATTTGTTTTAACTAAAAGAATAATATAAAAGCAGTAGGTTTAGTCACATATGTAATAAATCACATATGTGATTTTTTTTTCCTTAAAATAATCATATATGTGATTTATTTTTAACTAAAGGAATAAAATAAAAAAGCAAGTTTATCCATATTATTATCATGCTATCAAATTTAAATAAACATTTCTTTTATATATTATACTAGTCTCATCATATGCGTGTGAGTTTTTTTTTTTTTTTTTTTTGGTTTAGTGTCATAATTTTTCATATATAACCGAATTTTCTATAATACTTTTCATATAGTTCACACATCATAGAATGCCATAGAATTACCAATTCACAATATATGTAGTTGATAAAGTACGATACATAATATAATTCAATTGCTAACGCAGTATATAAATTTTGTTTATAGGCTTACCAAATTTAGAAAAACATTTGACCATTGAGAAGAATTCAGTATATTAAATAGAGAGTGCAGAAAAAGATAGTGTCAATTAGAAATAGGATGAAAGAATAAAGAAGAAACTAAAGAAATATTGTGAGTTTTCAGTTAGAGGGATTTAATGTTATTAGAATTTTGCTTTATGCATTCCACTATGTTGAGAAAGGGAAAAGAGGAACAAATGAAATAAGAAGTTTTTTTAGGAAGTTGCAATTGGTTTCTCCGTGGGTTATTTATTTATTATTTTTTGAAGTGATGCGGGTAGTTTTCTTTTTATAGAATGTGAGATAGTTGTTATTTTTGATAGAAGCATGGGGTCTTTTTTTATATAGGACATGGGGTAGGGTTTTTTTTTTTTTTTTTTTTGATTGATAGGAGTGTGGGGTATTTTTTTTATTTTTTATTTTTTATTTTATGGAACATGGGGTAGCCTTTTTTTAGGAATTTAGGGTAGTTATCTAGTGGGGAGTTTTTACTCTATAATTTTTTAATTTTTAACTTTGGGTTTGGCTTACCTTCAGTACTTTTTTAACTGGGCATGTTATTTTGTTTTAAATATACAATGACAAGTGGTAGTAGGTTTTAATCTCCACATTTTATTTAGTTAGTAGATGATGTGACAGTTTCTTATTAAAATAAAAGGAAATTCATTTTAAAAAAGTACTGGAGGTCAACCAAACCTTTTAATTTTTGTTTATTTACAATTTTAATCTCATTTCTTATGTTTTAGAAATAATGATAAATTAATTAAATTAATGATATTTTTGGAAGAAAAAAAAGGTAATACCTAACTTTCCAAAACCTCTTAATATATTAAGATATACGCATGTCACTAGTAAAAAGAGAAAGCTTTTTTTTTTTTTTTTTTTAATTATTTAAATATTAAATAAATTTCAGATGAAAAGTATAGAATACATTCAGTAAAAATATTAATGATGTTTTAGCAAAAATGCTTTCATCCTATGACCACATTTAATAGGCATATTAGGTCATTAGTTACCAGAAAAATAATATGAAATTGAAATCATTAGCTAATTTGTAATAAAATATGCTGATCATACCACTCCAAGCTTGGCCTTAATGTGTTTCATACTATCCATAGAGAATATCATGTTTGATACCATGATTGGCTGATATTCGACTCCTTCAGCCCCAGACCTTATCGGTGTTCGATCATCTTCGACCAATGTACTCTTTAACATGCTCCAACCAAAATCAGATACAGAGTTAAAGACGAAGGAACAAAGTTGAGACACTCTTCCACGAACACTTTCTCTGCCACTTTCTGGCTCTGAGCGTTGGTGAGAAGGAAATGTTAGGGGAAGAGAAGGATTATCAGCCCTTTGAAGACAAGAAAGAAGTGCACCCATGAGAGAGTAGCCATCACCAAGCGCATGGTGAAGCTTGAATATGATAGTACCAGCTGCATTGCTTGTTGGATATTTAACCATGTGAATTTCCCATAGTGGTTTGTTTTGTGGAAAATGCTCCATTGCAATGTTTGATATATAATCTTCAAGATATTCATCATATGATGTGGGTGACAAGCCAGTAGGGAAAATAGGAAAATTAACGTGCTCTTCAAGCTTCACCTCAACCCTTTTCCATTGTTTCTCACCTTTCCTGTCCTCAACCTGTTCACAAATTCTCACTACTTAGTGCCAGTTTTAAAGGGATTAATGTAAGAACCTTAAAAACCAGCATCTGAATACCCATTTAACCTTCCATGCATTTATGTTTGTGTATTTCATAAAAGAGGAAAAAGAAGACAGAATCATGTTATTTTCCTAGAAAAACAATATTGAGAAAAGTAGATAACATCACCATGATGGAGGAGAAGCGTGTATTGATGGGCAGGAACACATCATTGAGCAATGATATGGCGCGCGCTTCGTTGATTTCAATTGGTACCTCACTTTGCATGACACCAATAATAAATACTGATAGAACAGAGCTGTTGAAGTATTGTGCATTAGGACTCGCAGGCTCTAATCCTTCCTTTAGCTCCATTTTAAATTGACAACAGTTTAGTCGCAGATTTGTGGCGTTAAAAGATTAGCTAGAACGTTATATTTATATTAGAAATTTAGAGCACTGACGACGATAAGTTCCTACAGAAAATAATTTGAAAAAGTGTTTGGCTAAATTACAATTTAATCCTTATATTTCAATAGTGGTTTGAAATTAGGAAAAATCTAATTTTACAACGTGTAAATTTATACGGTAGACCTACCATTTTTTTTTATAATACTCACAATTTGCCACGTGAATATCTATAATTAATAAAAATTATGATTTTTTTTATGTGGTCTTAAATTTTTTAAGAAATATAACGAAGAACAGAAGAAATTTATATTGAAGTTGCATCCAACCACCGGATAGGGTTATTGGTGATAATATTATGAGGTGGGTCTCCCCTTCCTATTATTAGACCCTTCTCCCTCCTTGTTGTTAAAAGAAGCTTTTTATTTTTATTTTTATTTTTTTGAGAAAGTTGTTGCTAAAAGAAGTTGGTTGATAGAAACTGTTCAGTATTCTTGAAGGACTACATCATTAATGTTCAGCCCTGTGCTCCATTCCAATAAAGTTAGCCATGTGCCAAAATTAATTTACTAAGCATCCCAGTCACCTAAGAAAAAGAATAAGGCAAAAATGTATTTTTGATCCTTATATTTTAAGTCAATTTATATTTTGGTCTCAAAATTATTGTTACTAATGTCGTCCCTAAAAAAAAGAAAATCAATTCTATTTTGGTCCTTACCATCAACCTACTAACTGAAACCTCCTATGTGGCAGATGGAAGCACTTACTTGCTAATATGACGCTGACGTGATCATTAAAATATTATTAAAAAAAATTTGACAAATTTTTTGGTATTTTTAAATACCACGTTAGATTTAAATTAAAAAAAAAATTCCCCAATTTTAATTTTAACTTAAAAAAATAAACAAAAAAAATTTACTTTTATTTGCTTTTAAACTTTTTTTTTTTTTTTTTTTTCAGAAAAATTTTGAGTTAGGATTTTTCATCTTTGCTATGGTATGGATCTAGAGAATGAAAATTTGAAAGTATCCCATCACCTCCACAAAAACAAATAAACTTTTTTTCAAACAAGCTCTCTCTCTCTCTCTCTCTCTCTCTTAAACCCGCTGGATGTGTCTCTCTCAAGCAAGCTCTCTCATCTCCTCAATTCAAGCCACTGCCATCGCCTCTGACGGCCAGAACTCCAAATCTTGAGCTGAACATGGAAGATGCCATAGACAGTCAAAAACCCAGATCTTTTATCTTCTCGGTTCAAGCTCTAGATGTATGGTTCATTCTCTCTCTAACTCAACATCTTTGTCTCTCTTTAAACCCATGGCCGATTTGTAGCAATTGGAGAATTTTTTGATGGGTTTTTATGGTTCGGGCATGGGTAATTGAATCCTACATATCTAATGGAAGTGAGATCATCAATGGGGGATTTAGTGAAATGGTATGTTTTGAGGAAGAAGCCACCAGGATTTAGTTTGCTCACGCTGTCGATAGAGAGTTTCAGGTTCTTTCTTTGTGATTACTTCGGTTGCTTATTTGATCTGCCTGGTTACTCGGAAAACCAAAAAGAAAAACAAAAAATTGAAATATATGGGTTTGTTGAGGATCTGAGTTTTCTTTGGGGTTTGTTGAGGATTTGTGGTTTGATGATTTTGGATGAAATTTATGGATTTTGGTTTGATGATTGAGTTTTCTCTGGGGTTTGTTAAGGATTTGTGGTCTGGAATTTATGGATTTTGGTTTGATGATTGGGTTTTGTTTTGTTGTTGATGTTGGATTAGATTTTTTGTTGTTGATTTGTTGGGTTTTGATTTACTGGTTTTGGAGATATGATTGGGATGGAATCCTATGTATTTAGTTGAATTTTGTTACGAGATATCTTGGAAAATAAAATCTTTGAGTACTATGTTTTTCGTTCTTGTGATCTGGGATTGTGTTCTTGTAATTTGGGTTTAAGTTCTTGTTTATTCATGTTCTTCAACATGATTTGAATTAATGTGATTTTATGTTTTTAATTTTTTTTTTATTTTTTTAATTTTGCTAAAATTGATAAATTAATTTTTAAAATAAGATACTGATGTGGATGCTGATGTGGTATTTTTTTTAATATGATTTTAATAGCTATATCAACATTTTTTGTGCCAACTGTGCCTCTGTCTACCACGTAGGAGGATTCCATTAGTAGGTTGAAGGTAGGGATCAAAATAGAATCCATTTTTTTTTTTTTTATAGGGACTATATTAGTAACAAAATCAATTTTGAGATCAAAATAGGAATTGACCTAAAATGTAGGGACTAAAAGTGCATTTTTGTCAAAAAATAATGCTTGTGTCACAACTCACCTCCATGGACTTTCCATCACCTCTATACCATGATTTTTAGACCCAGACCGTTCAATGAACCGTAAAAGAAAGAGGTTCAAGGTTTATTAAGGTCAGACCAAGGTCGAACCGTGATGACGTCATAATTAATTTAATAATTTTTTAAATATAAATAAATATATTAAATTAGTATAAATAGAAAATTTAACTAAAATAATCCAATTAAATATAAATATCTATATTTCAAATATATATTTCATATCATAACTTTTACAGAACGAATAAGAAATATCAAATCCTAAGCAAAATTAAATATAATATCTATTTATTTATTTATATATTGATTAGTTAAACTTGTAATAATAATAATAATAACTCCTCATAATTTTTTTTTTTTTTTTATTACTCATACTTTGCCATGTGTCAAATTTAGCAAAAAATTGTGTAAAATATTGTGACACTACATTACTTTAAAAGAATTATGCTAGAGAAACAAATTATTTTACAAAAATTTTACAAACTATTAATGTGATGAGTGATTATTGGTAAATAAAAATATGATATTAATGATAGATTTAAATGAAAATCAATAAAAAGCTGGTCACGTTAACATTTTATAAAAATATTGTAAAATAATTTGTGTATAGAGTATTACTCTTGTTAAATATACTTAAAATATTTAATGTATCTACCATGCATGTCACGTCATGTGGGTAGCTGAAAATTTAATGGCTGAAAATCTAATGAATGTTGGTATACTTAAATATTTAATGCACCTCGTATGCATGTCACGTCACATCATGTTCAGGTTGGTATACTTAAATCTAACGGCTGAAAATGTTTTGCTTTTATTATGAAAACCTTCCATCTTCCCAATGTTGGCCACGTGAGGGACTTGGGAATTCAAATTCAAAAGGAGTAACAAAAGAAAGAAAAAGAACACAGCAGTAGTCTTAAGGTCAGACCAAGGTCGAACCGTGATGACGTTATAATTAATTTAATAATTTTTTAAATATAAATAAATATATTAAATTAGTATAAATAGAAAATTTAACTAAAATAATCCAATTAAATATAAATATCTATATTTCAAATATATATTTCATATCATAACTTTTACAAGACGAATAAGAAATATCAAATCCTAAGCAAAATTAAATATAATATCTATTTATTTATTTATATATTGATTAGTTAAACTTGTAATAATAATAATAATAACTCCTCATAATTTTTTTTTTTTTTATTACTCATACTTTGCCATGTGTCAAATTTAGCAAAAAATTGTGTAAAATATTGTGACACTACATTACTTTTAAAAGAATAATGCTAGAGAAACAAATTATTTTACAAAAATTTTACAAACTATTAATGTGATGAGTGATTATTGGTAAATAAAAATATGATATTAATGATAAATTTAAATGAAAATCAATAAAAAGCTGGTCACGTTAACATTTTATAAAAATATTGTAAAATAATTTGTGCATAGAGTATTACTCTTGTTAAATATACTTAAAATATTTAATGTATCTACCATGCATGTCACGTCATGTGGGTAGCTGAAAATTTAATGGCTGAAAATCTAATGAATGTTGGTATACTTAAATATTTAATGCACCTCGTATGCATGTCACGTCACATCATGTTCAGGTTGGTATACTTAAATCTAACAGCTGAAAATGTTTTGCTTTTATTATGAAAACCTTTCATCTTCCCAATGTTGGCCACGTGAGGGACTTGGGAATTCAAATTCAAAAGGAGTAACAAAAGAAAGAAAAAGAACACAGCAGTAGTCTTAAGCGAAAAAGAGGATATTACAGAGTGATCTCCATCAACGGAAAAAAGAAAGAAAAGAAGAAAAAAAAGAAGAAAGAAGAAGAAGAAGAAGAAGAAGAAGAAGAAGAAGTGGCAGCAGAAGACGAAGGTGTGATCGGTGTTCTTCTTCTCTTCTCTAGTTTTTTTTTCCCCTACAAATTCCTTTGTTCAAGATCTGAAAGTATCAGATCTCCTACCAATATTTGTTCTTCTTCGTGTTCTTTCATTTCTTTTTTATTTCTTCTAGATCTAATCAGAACTTCATACCGGTGTATTGGCCAAAATTCACCGGAAAAGCTAAAACAAAAAAGGAACCGTTTGAACCTCAAAAACCGGTCACGGTTCTCAGAACCGTGCGGTCTGACCACAGTTCACATGAGTCCCTGTTTTTTTTCCCATAGAGCGGTTTTTGAAGCTAAAAAAAACCACAAAACTGAGGGGTTCAAGGTTTTCCCGGTCGGACCGTACGGTCCGGTCCAGGTTTCAAAACGTTGCTCTATACCACTGCATTCTTTATTATATTTTTCAATTGTTTGATTGAATTTATTTTGCCTTTTTTAGGTTCTTCATCTACTGTAGATGGAATTGAAGATACATTCTAAAATATCCTGGATGATTATGATGATGAAGAAGAAAATGGCGTCACAATGATGGAAGAAAGTGGAGATTCTTTTTGAAGAACTAGACAATTTTTATTTTGTTATGTATTAGGAGTTTGGGTTATTTTATTGTGTCATACTATGAGATTTTTGTTGTGATATTGTCTTGTTAAAGATTTAAATAATATTATTCAGTTTTTGCTAAAAATTGGTTTAATTTGATAGGATAAATTTATTTATAATTTTAAGTATATTGTTATTATTGAAACATGTCATTTTATTTGAAAAAATGGTAATAGTTGTAGGGCAAATTAACAAGAAATAGAGTTTTACGGGGTAGGACGGGGCCCTAAGGGGCGGGGATGAGGCAATAAAAATCCATGCGGGGCGGGGGCGAAGACCCCATCCTTCGGCCTTGCCCTGCCCCATTGCCATCCCTATACAATATCAATCAAAACATTTGAAAAATCCTCAGTACAGTTGGTATAGGAACTGTATAGCCCTGTGTTTTATCTGGTACATTTAAGAGGAGTATTGATATTGGCTTAATTGTTAGTATGGTATATACTGCTAGTACAATATTGACGTCTTTGATACTATGATCACAACAATGAGTGGGAAGAACAACAATCAAAATATCTGCTCTAATATATTTCAACACATTAATCACCACACTTTAAAATTTAAGTAGCCTCTCTCAATTTCAATATGTAAAACCCATGAATATATAAACTCATAAAATTTTAAATTCATTTCCCATGTGGGACACAAGGATTTCACCCCTAAAATCATTTTTGTTATTTTTATTTGATATATAATTCTACTCTAACTTAATCTAAATGTATGTGTATGAAACTCTCTGCTAAATACTTAAACCGCGACCCTTATTCCCCCTCACACACCACAAACACTTATACTTGTGGAGTGCTTATTCACTACATAATGGTCTTTGACAAATGACCATATAACATTAATCTCCTCAAAAATAAAATAGGTTCCAACTTAGACCCATCACATTGGACATACTTTAAATTTGACTAAAAAATAGCCTCCCAAACACTTTATAACAACCATTTTTTTGAACCAACCTTAATTAGGGCTGACCATAGATTGGTTCAGGTTGGGCTTGTGCATAACCCTCAACCAACCCGATTAGATTGGGGGGGGGGGGATCTCGAACCCACAGTTGACTAGTAAGACTATCAGGTTGGGCAGTTCAGGTGAATATTGGGTGGTGGTTGGTTTCGGGGGAAGTCAAAAATTGTGAAAAATTGGCAGAATCTCTTTAGATTCGGCGAGTTCTCACTAGATCCTATGAGATCTAGCCAGATCTGGAAAAGATCTCGTCGGATTCGGAGAGATTTCTGCCAAATTGTATGGAGAACTTGCCGGATCTAGTCAGAAAAGTCATCGAACTTGATGTTTTTCGGTCAGTTCGGGTTTCATGGGTTTTGGTGTATGAGACCCACAACCAACTCGTTGGCATCGGGTTTTTGAATTTCGAGACCCGCATTTGACCGCCAGAGCAATCAGATTGAGTGGCTGCGAGTCGTGTATGATCAGGCTGGGTGGGTTTGTCAGGTGGGTCGGTGGGTTGGACACGCCAAGCCTTAAGCATCACAACCATCATGCAACCTAGATTATTTCCACTATTCTTGACATTATTGTCACCATTGTGTCACAACAACTAATGACATCTTGATCAATATCATTTTTATAAAAAAAAAAATATAATTATATGAATGAACTAAAAAGTTTTAAAAAAAAAATTGTGTGTTTGGCTAATATATTTGCGTCTAACCTATTTGTTTAATTAATGTTGAGAGCTTAGATAAATAAATAAATAAATCTAAACAAATAAGTTAGTTTATTTTAAAGATGGTAATTTATTTATCCAAAGTTTTTTTTTTATTCCTTAATAAAATAAACTAAAAACACAAAATTGCTGAACACACAAATTTGAGAGAATTATTCATTTTCTAAAAAATATCAATGTAGGAATAAAACGAAGCATAAAATATAAAAGATAGAAATAGTGATATTTTATATTTTCGACTATATAAGTTTTGTTTCATTTCTTTTGTGGTTACGTAATTTGCTTTGGTAGAGATATGATGATAAGCAATTACTTTAAAATGCATATATTATAAAATAATTTTTTTTCTTTTAGCATCCACTAGGAAAATTTTCTTTAAAATTAATTTTGTTGTAAATAAATTATTGGTCTTATTTTTTCTTTTAATCCATCTTAATTTTAAATGATATATAGAAAATTAATTTTAAATTATAGGAAGATGTAATATAGTCGTAATATTGTTTGTAATAAATTTTTTCTAATTATGATTTATATGTCTTGCTCATACTTTAAAAGTAATAAAAATAAAAAGTTGAGAATTCATCCTAAAAAGGTTGAGGAAGTAATGTAATTTTGTTTTTTGATACCAAGCAAAATAGATCATAGCATTAAGATAGGTGTGCTTATGCCACAACAACCACAACTTTTCATTTTATAGAAAAGTGCCACAACCACAACTTGGTACTTGGTATTTAATATGTCTTTTACCATTCCATGGATATTGGGGAGACATCTCTTTAATGAGTAGGGACCCATGTTTTCAATTTTTAATTAAAGCAGGATGGCACACATGGCCCAGGACTCACTTGTTACCTCACACCAATGACTACGCGATAGGGACTCACCACTTCCAACCTCCCGAAAGGGGTATTAGTTTAACAATATTACATATACTTTGATGTTAAATTTTTTTTTTACAATATCTTATGTACGTAGCACGTTGTAATCAATGAATCATCATATTTATATGGATTATGATTGACATGATTTATAAGTTTTACATAGTTCAACTAGTAAAATCTCGCTTTGCTATAAGTTGAATTTTATCCTATTTATTAAAAAACTAGTTGATATAATTTTTATTGGATAAAGTTTAGTTACAAAATTGATAGCAGTCTTAGACTATAACCATATTCAATATCTTTTTATTGAAAGTGAAATTTTGACAAATCCATCATTGGATTACATATTCGTATTATATCTTCCATACTTGCAAAATTTCTAGAAAATTAAAGATTAAAAACTATGTTATCAATAAATTGTTTAAATTGCTAGTTTTTGTAATTTAAAATTATGCATAAAATATAAGCTTATAGATTACATAGTAAATAACATCTGATTGATCCAAAATTTGACATATGTAATAAAAGTGTAAAGAACATGTAATATATGTCTGAATTTTAAGAAATGAACTTAAGAAATAGCACTTAAGTACTGTGTATAAGTTTTGTCCATATATATAAAACCAAAATGTATTGCTCAAATATTTTATTTTTGTGATTATGTAAAACATGAACAACAAATAGTTTAATTTTCCAGGTTATGGTTTTTGAGTTTATACGCGCCTTGCATATGCTTTAAAGCTAATTATAAACAAAAAAATAAGAGTTAAAAATAATACTAATAAATAAATAAAAGTTGAGCAAGTATCGTGGTTGTTCTACGGCATAATCACAACGTGTTCAGTTAATGGGTGTTCTTAGGCATTTATATTAATTAATTATTTAAAGACATTTTTTATATTATTTTTATGATAATAAATAGAAGAAGTTGTCAAAAATCAGTTGCTTTTAAGTTTTATTATTTTTCCATAAAGACTTTCCTAAAATGAATTATTAACAAATGCTTTTAGTGGTTAACAAAATCCTAATATGAATATCAATAAATGAAGGTTGACAATACATTTGTTGTTATAAAATAAAATAACTGAGGAAAAATAAAGTGAAATAGTATTAATTTCTCTAGGATCATTTATTAGTTGAATACTGAAACAAAATTCCCTCTTTATGCTTCTCAAAAAAAAACAAAAAAAAAATCCCTATTTATATTGAAACATCACCAGCTTAGCTAAAAGGATTTGACAAAGCAATCAATTTCTAATGGTTACTGACGGCAATAAAAGGCCGCATAACTTTACTATAAATACACGCTACTGGGGAAAAAGAATGGCTATTAGTTGAATTATGAAGGGTTGGGATTGGCTTATCAAAAAAATGAAGGGTTAGGATTGTGTCCAGCCATGTCCCTAAATGATTGTGTCCAGCCATGTCCCTAAATGAATGGAAACAACATTTATTCTTAGAATATCAAACCCACAAACTCATGCAGCGCAGCACATCACTAGTTTACTATTTTTGGGTTGGTTAGGGAGACGATTGCCATCCCATTCTCCCTGTCTATAAATGAACCAAATTATTTATAAATAGCTCGAGTTCAACTTGAGAAAAAGCTTATGTATGTTCGTTTTAAATAAGCCAAGTTCAAATATGATAGTGTACTTGTGAGTAAGCTCATATACATGAGACTTGGTTTAATTATATATAATACTAGATTTGTCATTGCATACTGGTCTCAATATATGCTAATATAGACTTGAGATTAAATTGTATGCATGTATAAGTTTTTAATAAGTTCATATGACATCAAATTATTGTTTTATAATTTATTGATAATAGAAATAGTTTTTTCATAGGAAAATTTCATAGACTTGTGAGGTGGTAAACAACTTTAGTCGTGGTTTTACTATTTGTAGGAAAAAATAAATTAATCAAGTAGTTTATTCGACAAGAAAATAAATAAAATTTAAACATGCGATCTTGTTTGGTATTAAATTCAAGCTTGGCTCATGTTTAATATACAACTAGTCGCTAAGCCGTGCGATGCACAAGAAAGTTTTTAGTAACTATAAGATTTCAGCAAATCAAATGCTTTAAAATTTGAAAATTTTAAAGAACTTACATTAGCACTCATCAATTTGTTTACACAGCCAATGCTAAATAGATCTATGAATTGCATTCTCATATTCTCTGTCATTTGCAAGGTGACAAGAATTTTTTTTTCATTACGGTTTGCATCCTTCTATCCTTCAAAAGCTTTAAGAAGTGTCATGTGGTCATTGCATAAGAATATGTATAAGGTTATACAAAATTCTATCATTATAATTAGCAACCTAAGGCTAATATCCAATCCAAAAATGTGTAACCAATGTTACATATTAGACTGTTGTAGAGGGCAGAGAGTAGAGCAAATATTTTCTTACAACCATGACCATATGGCTTAGAGTTCTAACCATTATTCTAAGGAACTCAACAATATCAATAACCCAAAAATTGTTGTTGTGATGCATTTACTTTAGGACAAATAAATTCGAGCAATCAAAATCAAGCAAATCTATCTTAAAATTACAATTTCAAACACAATCACACAAACCCACTATGAAATTCTATTTAAATTGTCTACCGCTTTCATCAAACTATTTGATTAACAGGAATACAAACATCACTTAGTGTAAGTAAAGCCAATAAAAATCACCGAAAAAGGAAAACCATCTTGCTGGAAACATCACAAAGACCAATGAATTAGACAGAAATATAAAATTAAACAAACTCATTTCCAAACATGTATCTATGAAAAACTCAAAAATATATAACAAATTTTCTTCTATCTTCATTTAATATAAAAAAAAAATGATAAGAAACTGTTATTCTAACTTTCATAAATTGCACTTATATCTATTGCTTTCATCGAACTATTTGATTAACAGGCATACAAACAACACTTAGTGTAAGTAAAGCCAATAAAAATCATCCAAAAAGGAAAACCATCTTGTTGGAAACATCACAGAGACCAATAATTAGATAGAAATAAAAAATTAAACAAACTCTTACACAAACACATATCTATGAAAAACTAAAAAATATATAACAAATTTTTTTTCTATCTTCATTTAATAAAGAAAAATGACAGCAAATTGTCATTCTAACTTTCATAAATCGCACTTATATCCTTTTTTATAAGCAAGCAAAAAATGCATACCTCAAGTTGTAATAAGAAAATTGGAAAATTCTTAATGGAAGAAGGTAAGTTGTCTATGAATTCAATCAAAGATATAAGAGGCATATGAAAGCAATAATAACACCAATCAATCAATTATCCAACCTATCACACACTATCCTTAATTTGATCCTAGGCATCTGAAAATAGTCTGGCTTGTTTCATTAAAAAAATATTGTGAACTCTCAATATTCCTGGGCACTTGATAAATAGGAAAGGAAAATAAAAAAGGATAGAAAACATAGAGCTTTTTAAGTTATAAAGGCAGCCAATTGTCTTGTAGCTTAATTAACACTTCCACTTCCCTATAAGTTGTGGAGACTCATTTTGCACAAACCACCACATAAAAGAATCTCAAAGCACGGTCCTAAAACAGCCAATCTAATGCAAGCTTAGCAAATACAAATTTCGGATATAATCTGATTTTTATATTGTCTTCAAAATTTATCTGTTAACCTTGACTAATTTTGTAACTTCAAGTTCAAATCTCAAATATGCAATTCAATCTGATTCAAAGTGAAGATTCTCTTGGGGAAAATCTAATTGTTCTAAATCCAAGATCACAATTATAAAAATACGGGGTTTCAAGACAGTTCCTGAAGCTTTAAGTATAAGGTCAACTGCACAAAAAAAAAAAAAAAAAAAAATTGTATAAAGGTGTAATATATGCATTTTGATTTATCATGAATAAGGCCATAAGAAACTGTAAATGCATCCATATACCAATAATCACTTTCTTATATGCTTTGACACCAAATGGGTATTAATTTACTAAATTTCACATCACTAATCCAATGAAGCTCACCAAAGACCACAAAACATTTATATGAAAATCAATAGATTCACTACTTTAAAATAGATCATAACACTATAACTCTGAATTCAGAAATATATTTTGAGAGCAAAACCTTAGAAACCAAAAGTACACAACCTACTAATATTAAATCATGCAAAATAAACATGCATAATGGGGTAAACTTATATAATCTCTCAAATTAAACCCTCCAAAATATAGACATCTTGTTATTCCACAATTAAATTGCACTCCAAATACCCAACAGACACCTACTGCTTGACAAAAGTAGCCAGATCCTAGATTAATGTTCTTCTCAGAAATTGAATCTAATTGGTGGCAAAGTTTATGGTTGGTTTAGAATAGAGAAGAAAGATCGTGCCTTTTTCAAATATGAATTTTATTTATTTATTATTTAATCAAAAAAAGAAGAAAAAACATATTATCATGATGCTATTCGGCGCAATGTCTAGTAAATCTGCACAAAACAATCACATTATGAATCAATCATTAATGCCCATATGTCTCCAATTTGTGTCACCAACAATAGAGCAGAAAAATATACAAAACAACAAATCTAATGTTGACAAATAAATTGTGCTAATTTGTTCCCTTTGCAATCACTTATCACATATCTCTTTAATTAAGATTTTTATGTGTTTCATATGCTAGAATAGCTTAAAATTTCTTTTTAAGGAACCCAATTGACGTTTTAGGTGCCCAAATAATTATTTAATTAAACAAACGATTAAGCTAAGCTAAATTAAATGGGCTAAAAAACCTAGATAGCAAAATAAAGCAAAACTTGAAGGTAAAGCAAAGCTTGCAGGATTGTTGTTAGATTTTGACAGTTGGGAGGCTATTCAATACTATCTCCACTTTCTTACAAAATAGAAAGTGTCAAAATACATTTTTTTTCTATAGAGAAACTGTTTATGAGCAATTTGACAAAGATTTTTCTAGAAATTGAATAATTACTGAATCATACAAAAAGGAATTATGTTAACCCACTTTCATGTAGAGCATCATTATATCATTACTATAGAAACTACATAGAAAATAAAAGTAGCACAACCCATAATCAATTAAGCACAAGCACATATTGCTCAAAGAACATACATTTGAACTGCTACAAACAAAGAGCAGGTACCTTTCCATGTCAAAATTGAATTATGCACCTGGGCAATCTAATCCTTATAGGGAGGAGTCAAAATCATGGGCAAACTAATAGCTTGAATTTTACTTGGCTTCTCGAATCTCATCTCAATAAATAAAACCTTCAGCAGTTCTTTTGATAGATTCAAGTCCTCGAAAGTACTCGCGGATGTATACAGGGTATCATTCACAGTAACCTACATCAAATTAACCCCCTAATATATCAAAACCCAAAATTGAAAACTGAACAAAACATATTTATTAGACTTAACTATACATGTGTGTTTTTGCATTCATGTTCCAAGTAACATAATAACAGGAATTAAAACTATAGAGCACTATATCTATTACCACATTGTATAAGCATCAAAACAAAAAGTAATATCAATGATAAAGATTCAAAACCCTAATTAGGATCTCAAACTATAATCAAAATCAATACGTTATTATATTTTAACCAAAAGTAGCAGCAAAGGTATTGAGTTGATCGAAACCCTAATTAATATTAGGCAAATAAAGAAATTCAAATCTTGGTGATGTGAGAGATTGATGGTACCACAGTGATGTGAGCGTTTTGGTGTTGTTGATGGTCAAGGCCTCGATGTTGAGTTCGGCGGTAACTTTGTCCTACTGCGAAGTTAACGAAGTAGTTGTGTCCTCCAAAGGCTTGTCGTCTTCTTTGTCGCCCCAACGTTATGTCCCCGTATTTGGAATAGGGATTCCTTGTGGCGGCGACGGTGGAGCAGCAGTAGCAGCCATCGTGTTTTCCTGAGGCGGTGGCGGTGTCAGTAGTGTCAGCCATTGAGAGAGAGAGTGATCGATAAAAAAAACTTTTTTGAGAAGTAGAGTATATATTCTCATAGAGGGAGAGTATATATATATTTAATTAAAAGAAAAACTACTAGATTTAAAAATTAAAAAAAATACTGACATGAAAAATTGTGGAGAAAAAAGAGGCTTTGTTTTTTTTTTTTTTTTTTTTATTATTTTATATATATATATATATATATATATAGATTAAATGAACAAGCTTATACTTTTAATACTAAGCTCGGCTCGACTTTTTTACAGCCCGATCAATTTATTTTTCACATAGTTTTAGATTTTAAAAATATGTAGTCATTCTAATTTTTACAGTGAAATTAGGCTATAATTAAGTTTGTAGCCAAATTTTGCCCTATATTAAAAAGTTTTTTTAGTATATTGAATAGGCACTTAATAGTATACATCCTCTTTTGTCTCAAAAAGAATGAACAAAATAAAACAAAATGTGAAAAATCAATTGATTGGGTTGTGAAAAAGTTGAGCCGAGCATAGTATTAAAAGTATAAGCTTTTTTTTTTTTTTTAATATGAGCCAAGCAAGAATTCAATACCAAACAAGATTGTGTGTTTAAACTTGATTTATTTTCTTGTCTTATAACTTGATTTACAAATAGTAAAACCACAACTAAAGTTGTTTACCACCTCACAAATCTATGAAATTTTCCTATGAAAAGGCTATTTATATTATCAATAAATTATAAAATAATAATTTGATGTCATATGAACTTATTAAAAACTTATACATTCATACAATTTAATCTCAAGTCTATATTAGCATATATTGAGATAAGTATGCAATGAAAAATCTAGTATTATATATAATTAAATCAAGTCTCATGTTTATGAGCTTACTCACAAATACAATATTATATTTGAACTTGGCTTATTTAAAACAAACATATATAAGCTTTTTCTCAAGTTGAACTCGAACTATTTATAAATAACTTGGTTCATTTATAGTCCGGGGAAATGGGACGGCAATCGTCTCTCTAACCAACCTAACAACAGTAAACTAGTGATGAGCTGCGCTGCATGAGTTTGTGGGTTTGATATTCTAAGAATAAATATTATTTCCATTCATTTAGAAACATGGCTGGTGTCCAGTGCCTTAGTGCACTGGACACAATCCCAACCCTTCTCTTTTTTGATAAGCCAATCCCAACCCTTCATTATTCACCTAATAGCCATCCTTTTTCCCCAGTAGCATGTATTTACAGTAAAATTATGCGGCCATTTATTGCCATTAGTAACCATTAGAAATTGATTGCTTTGTCAAATCCTTTTAGCTAAGCCGGTGATGTTTCAATATAAATAGGGAGTTTTGTTTCAGTATTTAACTAATAAATGATCCTAGAGAAATTAGTACTATTTCTGAGGAAATAGTGAAATAGTATTAATTTCACTAGTGAAATAGTGAAATAGTAATAAATGGCATACGTGAAATGAAGTGTATAATTATTGTAAACGCGCGCGTGTGTGTATATGTTGATCTTATCACTCCAAGCTTGTCCATAATAAATTTGATATGATCGAGAGAGAATGTCATGTATAGTTGATATTGTAATTGGTCGAAACTCCACTCCTTTTTCCCCAGACCATATCTGAGTTCGATCATCTTCAATCAAATTGCTCTTTAACATGCTCCATCCAAAATCATATATAGTAGTATTAAAGATCAAGGAAAAGAGTTGGGACACCCCTCTGCTTAATCTATCACTTTTTGACTCCGAGCGTTGGCTTGAAGGAAATGTTAAGGGAAGAGAAGGATTATCAGCTCTTTGCAGACTAGAAAGAAGTGCACCCATGAGAGAGTAACCATCGCCAAGAGCATGGTGAAGATTGAATATGATAGTACCAGCTGCATTGCTTGTTGGATGGATATTTAACAATGTGAATTTCCCATGGTGGTTTGTTTTGTGGAAACTGGTTCATCGCTAACTCTGAAATGTAGTCATCAAAATAATTGTCATACGAATCAGGTGACAATCCAATAGGGAAAATGGGAACGTTAATGTGGTCTTCAAGCTTCACTTCTACTCTTCGCCATTGTTTCTCACCTTTTTTACCTGTAACCTGTTTTCAAATTCTCACTACTAATTAGTGCCATTTTTTAAATAGGCTAAAATAACTTCTTCTCTTTGCTTAAATACTATTGAAATTAAAGAACATAGTATTCTGGAAGAAAGGTAATTAATTAGAAAATAATAATTAAAACAACTTTGAAAATATGATGTAGGCTTAATACTTTCTCATAGCTAGTTAACCATATATTGCTTTTGCTAATTAAACTGAGAAATTAAGAAATTTATAAGTGTAATATAAAAGGAGAGAGAGAGAGAGAGAGAGAGAGATGAGCACCATAATGGAGAAGAAACGAGGATTGATGGGGAGGAATACATCTTTGAGCAATGACATCATGGAGGGCAGGTTGTTGATTGGAATCTCAAATTCCATAACAGCAATAATGGATACTGATAGCACAGAGCTAGCTGTCGAAGTACTGTGCAGTAGGACTTACTGGCTCTGATCCTTCCTCGAACTACATTATTTATAATGCGATCACTCAGCACAAAAGAAAACTATTTTGCTTCACAAGTTCCTTTTTTTCTTTTATGAGTTTTTAGCTTCACAAGTTGTTGCATATATTCCCCCTGCTTGAGAAAACACAAACTAAAAAAGAAAAGAATAGAGTATTGAACTGTTAATGACATTAAACCGTACTATGATAGGAAAAAACATTCAAGACATTGACCTAGTACATAATAAAATAAAATAAAATCTAGAACTACATAAAAAAAAAAAAAAAAAAATCATAATTTTTGTCACAATTATTCACGTACCAAATAATAGGTGGCGGAGAAAAAATGGTAATTAGCATTATCTTGAAGAAAGAATTGGTGAAATCGAAAATTCTACGAGGATGATGTGAAACTGGCAAGCATTCATGACATACATAGGTACAAAGAAGGGCCCTTATGACCATCAAAGATTTCGACTATGGTAGTTTACCTAGTACATAAGAAAAATTAAAAATTAAAATTATGAAAAAAGTTACAACTTTTGTCAGAATTGTTACATACCAACTAATAGGTGGTGGAGAAAAAGTGGTAAGCACTATCTAGAAGAAAGAATTGGTGAAATAGACATTTTTATGAGGATTATGTGAAAGTGACAAGCAGGCAGATATAATTTGTCACATAAGATAATTGTGACAAAAATTGTAACTTTTTATGTGGTACTAGAATTTCTCGACCTAATTTGCATTACTGTCCACATTGAAAGGTTAGACAGGGCAGAAAGGAATAATGCATGCATGGTGGAAATGCAAACAATTACATTTAAAAAGTACTTTTTTATTTTTATTTTTGCTAATAAGAAGAAACAATTACATTTTAAATAAAAAGGTATTCTCTTTTCTTTAGAAAAAAATACAATTGATATACAAGGACAAACAAAGATATCAAATAAATAGCAAAGCAATAACAACTTTGTTTTATTAAGAAGCTCGGTTTATTAGCAAAAAAAAATAAAAAGAAAAAGAAAATAAAGCAAAGCAATAAAAATTACAGGACATGCACTTATATGGCTGTAAACAGACAGTAATTAAAATCCCAAACATCAATGAGAAAATAGTAAAAATTCGTACTGAAAATTATTGAAGAGGAAGTGTAGGTTGGATCAACATCAACCAACTTGAGCGAGGGAGCTATTCCTAACAGAGGAGTGTGTAAGAGTTCTCCGATGCTTTGCATCTAAGATAAAAAATTTCACATGCATATACCACAGTATGTAGAATAGCCCCTTGCCGTTTCTTCATGCTCTAAATGGATTCCTTTCTCCTTCCTTAATCCTTTATGTTACCCAAAAGCTTGGAATGACTTCTAATCTAAGAATGGAATGACTCAGATTACAAGTCATCTCTAGTGGGCTAAGCAACAAGATGAACCCAAGGATTAAAGGAGTTATCAATACCTGGTAAAGTTATACGTTTACCTTATCATGGGTCTGGTTGAAATGCTGTTCTTAATAATAAAAATAACAAATCTCAACTTAAACAACTCCAAATTTAGGACTTTAGATTACACCAAATTATAAAAAGACCCTTAAAGTTTGGATCAATTACAAATAGACTCTCTATGTTATCAGGTTTGTATTATTGACTCATAATACTGTTTGACTACATTGACCACTCTGTCAAATTTCCATCCATTATGAGCAACGGAAGGGGTTCATGTGGACTGCACATGACCACTATACAATAAAAAAATAATTTATATTAAATCTTACTAAAAAATTGTTTTATATGTTTTGTCAGCTCCTCTATCCTTAGAATTTCTAATGCCCTCACTCTCTCAAAATAATTTAATCATTAAGGGTTGGATCTCTTACTCCTTCTCTAACCGAGCATAGTTTTTTAATACATTTATTTGATTACAAGTATCTACATCCATAATGAAGACATTACCTAAATGTAGAACAAATACAAATCTAACACATTCAAAACCAAAAAAAAAAAATTACACATGAAATTGGGAGAAAAAGACTAAAAATTTGTAGTTCGAATGTACAATATTTAGATACATTTTTTTGGAGAGAGAAAGAGTGGAATTTAGATGCTCAACATTTGGATTAATTTCTGCACAAAAATTTGGAATTCATGCATGTATAAATTGTTTCATGCAACCCCAAATGTGTAATTTATCTGACTATTAGTATTAAATTTCCAATCCTCCTCCAAATAGGGCAATGCCTAGAGAAAACATACCCTATTGTGGTATTAAAGAATCCACTCACGTATCAAGTCACCATAGTTAGAATTGGTTTTAGAAATTCGTGAGGGTGTGGGTCGATTGGTCAAGGTAGCAGAAAAATTTCACTCTAGTTGGAGGGCCAAAATAGCCAAATACTACTATTGGCCAAAATTATTAGTGTTTTACCATTGTTTGAGAAATATCTAGCAATGTATTACTTTTTTGAAACTCGAGTTTGATATAAAACTCGAGTTTCAAAAACTCGAATTCCATAAAAGAAGCCGTTGACATAGATTATTTGAATTAAAAATGTCTTGTAGAACTCAAGTTTAAGACACTTGAGTTAGCAATATGGTACTCGAGGTTTACAAACTCGAGTACCATGTAAGAATGTATTATGTATGCGTGCTTCAAGTTTTGTAAATAATATTTTAACAATTATCAAATGATATATTGTATGAAGTTAATGCAACGTGGCTCACAATATTTAGTGTTCAATAATTGTGGTTGAAGGTCATGTGTAATGATTAATCTTATAAGGTTGCGTTGATGCCGTCTGTTGAAGAAATTGAAAACCTATATGCAATAACGACAAAACGTAGATGTGTAAAATGAAATAAAAGAAATAGTAAGTAATGAATAAAATACAGCAAAGGGTCATTGTATAATTTTTCATTACATGATGGTGCAAGAAGTAACATATCAATATATGTAACTCTTTTGTGCATGGTACTCAAGTTTACAAAACTCAAGTATCACAAAGAACTTGAGTTTTATAAACTTGAGTTCCGTGTAGCATTTTTTAATTAAAATAATCCACTTAGCAGCATTTTTTATGGAACTCGAGTTCCATGTCAAAAACTCGAGAGTTTTACAAATTTGAGTTTTAAAAAGGTTTTAGATTACTAAATATTTCTCAAACAATAGTAAAACACTAATAATTTTGGCTAATAGTGGTATTTGGCCATTTTAGCCTGTTTATGTAAGCAATCACACAAAGAACACAATTTACGAGAGAATAGAGAATGATAGGCCAAAAACGTATTAACCACTTGTGATAGATTAATTGATTAATTAGTCAAGTTATTAATTAATCAAATTATCATGCAAAACACGTGGTAGCACAAACAAATCACCAAATAAACTAAGTACGCAGCGGAAATTAAATGACACGGTGATTTGTTTACGAATGGGGAAAACCTACACGGCAAAAACCTCATCAAGTAATTCTAAGGTCACCACTCCCGAAATTCCACTATTATCACAATAAGCGGTTACAAGTAAAGGAATCTCAAGTACTTTACCAATCTACAGTTGAACCCTTACCCCAATACTCAATTGGACTTATTCTGTAGTGACAATTTCTCCTTTCAATGCACGGCTCCCAAGTATGTGACTAACCAATTGCGTGGATCTCAGTACGTGACTTTAATCACCAACTAGAGAAAATTGTTGGTTACAAAGTTCTTCAATTCATCCACACAATGAAGATCAAGAAGATGCTTGGTTACAAAACTCTACGGTGCACATTACACAGCAACTTCTTCACAAGAGAGATGAACTAGAGTAAGAATTTGTCTCTGGTCACAACTTGCTTGAACAAAGATTTCTCAATGCTTGTGCAATTTGCGTACCCTTTGACGGCCCTTAAAATAATTCTTTTATATGTCTAGGGTTAGAAGAAAAGAAGTCCCAAAGACACATCCATGGATTGAAATCAAAATAGATCTGAAATTCTGTTTTCTTTAAATCTCAATAGCTATAGGTGGCGAGATGCTGTCGAGAAGTTGTTGAGCCTTAGGGCTGAAACAGCTCTTTAAACCTCGATACATGCTAGTTGTTGAGCCAACTGTCGAGATTTAATGAACTTGCACTTTTCAGCTTGTTTCTTAGACAGACTTGATGACTTCAACACTTGATTTTGAAACACATTTTCTTGAAGAGTTAAACGCATCTTAAATATACCCAATTACAAGTAAAGTGTGTTTTGTCAAAGGATTAGCCAATTACATTAAAAAATAACATATATTCTAAACAAGTGAAACACATATGTCTTAACAGAGAAGCCTATTCTAATATTGCGGCACTTATCCAATTGACAATAACCGTATTATATATATATATATATATATATATGCATGCTTTGGGTCTTGCCGTAGTACAAATACAAGTATTACACGAATAAGGAATAGTATTTTTAATAAGTAGGTTAAAGGCTTGATAACTATTCAATTGGAGTCCTTTTTATTACGTGCCCAACACAAAAGTATAAGTTGGGAAGGAATAAAACATCCAAGGCTATGATCCTATGTGGCATAGGTTGATGCACCTCAAGTTGTAACACTAAAAGAATTTTAGTGTTACACGATATGATGATAGGCCCAAGGTCAACACATGGCACCGACAAAGTCTGCCGGAGGATATTTATATTCAACGTGTTTGTTTCTCAAAAAAAAAAAAAAAAAAAAGAGACAAAATTTCTCAGGACTCTCACTAATATGCATCCAATGTGCTACATTCTCAAATTCTACGTCTAATATATCAGTTACTCCTTTTTTTTTTTTTTTTGGATGAGTATCAGTTACTCCATTATTATAATCCTAATGAGTAGGACACCTAGAAAAACATTAGGCATCATTATAGTTAGGAAAAGTTGGAATATAGAGATGATAGACCGCAAGTTCTTCGCGTTTCCATGGAGTAAGGATAAAATAGAGATGATAGACCGAAAATAGTTGAACACATTGTGAAGTTCTCACCTTCATATATTGTAATCGTAACACATAATAAAAGAGGTATGTGAACATTGTGTATTTAAACGAAGATGTTTAGGATTCAAATTTCTCATCTCTAACTATCAAATTTTTAGAACAAAAAATGGTATGTAAAAGTGATATCACTTTAATCATAATAAACCATGTTAGTAATTTTTAGAAGTCTTCCTCCCCTCTAAAGAAAACCTAGGTGCTAAAAAAAAAAAGGCCTAGGTTGACGTATTTGTTGCTAAAGAGGGGATGAGATCTTTTAATAACTTGTTGCTTGAAAAAATTGGTGATGCTTGAAGGATTCGATATTTATCCTTACTCAATGGAAACGCAAAGAACTTGCAGCCTATCATCTCTATTTTTTTTTTTTTCCTAACTATATTGATTCCTAATGGGTGTCCTACTCAGTAGGATATATAATAACTTAATAAGGGAGTTACTGATATATTAGATGTAAAATTTGAGAATGTAGCACATGGAGAGTTAGAAATTGGCCAAGTAATTTGTCCAAATTAACTTTTTTTTTTCTTTAGAAACAAACACGTTGAATATAAATATCTTACGGAAGATATTTTTTTTACCCACAAATCAATAAATGTTAACACACACTGCCACTCCCTCAAAAATACTAAATTTAATTTTAAAAAAAATTAAACCCAAAATTTGCAGAAAAACAGGAACTCCAAGTCCAAGAAGTTGTTGGAGATTTGTAAATAGGAATTCCAAGTAACTGAGACTTAGAAAAATGGCCAACATCAACAAGGAGAAGGATGGCTCAAGCATTAGCAGGAAAAAAATGAAATAGAATGGCTTTTGTTTCCCTTTCACACTGGCCATGCGAATCTACCTAACCCATCCTAGAGAATTTTTATTTTTATTTTAAAATAACATTTAAACACGCTAAAAAAAACAAAAGTATAAAACCCATGTACCTACATACAGTTTTACATGGAGAATGAAAGAAAAGATGAACAATCATATATAAATTGTACTGACTTATTTATCGATAGAAAATCAATCTTATGAATGAACAATTCAATTTGTTGATTAAAAAAAAAACATCTTTATTTAAATAGGAATTTCATCATCAGCAGCTTTGAGAATTTTCTCGAAGGCATTTTCCACGCATGACTTGAATCTTTGGGGATCCATGAATCCTTTCTCCATTATGGCGCTAATCCTCAGGTTTCCCATATAACTTACCATTGTTATAGTAAGATTCTGCAAATCCATTTAAAAAAAAAAATGTTACAGTGGGTCATAAAATATGATGAATCTAATTGAAAGCAAGGTGTGCTAGAAGTATTCGTAAAGGTGATTGAATTTGAAGAATTTTTTCACATTAAATCATAAATCATGCTCGTTAATTTGTTCTATACTTTCCGCAGTAAAGACCAAAAAAAAAAAAGTGAACATCAAAGATCTGAGAATAAGTGTAACAAAATCATTATGTGATTGCTTCTAATAAGTAGAAAGTTTTTTTTTTTTTTTTTTTTTTTGAGATAATAATAAGTAGAAAGTTACAAATATCATTCTGTGACATCGAACAACAGAATCATTTTTATGACTTGAAAAAAAAAAAAAAAAAAAAAAAAAAAAAAAAAAGAAAAGAAAAGAAGCCAATGAAAGAAAAGCACATGCTCTCTCTGTCTTATGAGGCAAACGTGTCACATCTATACTTCGATATCTAGGAGATGGATTAAAAAAATAATAATTAAAAAAAAATTTAAAACTACAAGAAGGTGGAATTTGGAATTTTATTTTTATCGTAAAATCTTTATAAAAGATATTTATTTGTTTAAGGCAAAATAGTTGCTATAGAATAGATGAGTGCTATTTCTATAATATTTTTACAAAAAATTATAGGTGGTAAACTATTATTAGTTCTAATTTAAATTTATAACTTAAATTACTTTTTTTTTTCCACTCATAACAACCAATAGCAACCCATCATTTAAAATATATTATGAAAATATTATAGAAATAGTATTTCTCAATATAATAACAATTTTAATTTTACATTTTTACCTGAGGTACACCTAACACCAAGAAGTATAGACCTTTAATCGGATGATTATCCAAAGACACCTGTTCCACTGGCCCGATCACATTCGAAATTGACAAACTGGAGTTCCTTAGTATCCCATGGACGAATCTAGCGACTGCCTACAGTAGTAAAAGAATGCCGAAAAGATCTTATAAGTACGTACGTATTCAAAAATAAATTCAACTACTTTAGAATCGTGTATATGCAAATGTAAGATTTAAAAAAAAAAAAACACTTTCTTACACACACACACACACATAATAAATAACGGTTGTTTATAGTATTATGTAAAAAGTTGATTAATTTGAATTATTTTTAACTAGACAAACAAATGAAATTGGAAAGCATCTCGATCAAACTCTCTCTTTTTCTAATTTTAGATATGTGATTGAGTTTTTTAAAATTCATTTATTTTGAACTTATTGTATTCGCACTAAATAATTAACTTGACATAAAAATTAAAAAGTTTAGATGAGACACATGATACAAAATTAAATTCTAATTAGATTTTCTCTTAATTTTGGTTACATGTATATAAGATTTTTTCTTTTCAATATTTTTTTAAGACAAAAATTGTATAACATTAAAATAAAATTACACTTTACCAATATAAACTATACCCCTATTTACATTTATGACTCTAAACTTTCAAAATGCATGATTACCATCCTAAATGGTTAAATTTGAACCCTATCATCTATTGGACTACTAAATTAGACTGAAAAACATGTCAAGTGTGACTCACGTGAACTTTGCATACATGGCATCACATAAACATACCAAATTTCCCTGCTTTAATTATTTAAAATAAAATTATTTAACAAATTTAACTCTTATTTTGCCACATAAGTTTTGTTTTAAAGGGATTAAAGAGGGTCAATTCGATTTGTTCACGTGGTGCCACGTATGCAAGAGTTACATGAGTTACATGTGACATATTTATCAATCCAAGCTAATAGCCTAATTAATTAACGATAAAGTGCAAAGTGAAACACAAGTTATAGTTTAAGATATAGTCATGTATTCTGAAAGTTCATGGTGATAAATAGTAATTACTTTGATATTGATTAATATTATGCGGCTTTGCAATGTGAAGAAATTGCTTCAAAAAAATTAAATAACTTTTAGATTTCAAAATAGAGGCACCAATCCAAGATTATGTGGCTTGCTTATAAGGTATATACTACATAGCAAATACAACCCCCTTTCACCACTCCCACCCTTTTTCTACCCATTTTTATTCAAGAAAAGAAAAACTAATTGACATTTTTAGTAACGTGATAGAAAAGTATGATATTAATATCAAATGTTATAAGCAGCAAGTATTAACTATATTAACTATTAAACTAAGTATGCCAAGAATTCTGTTGCTCAATATATATATATATATATATATATATATATATATAGAAATAGCAACATAATTGATTTGAAAAATTATCAAATGATTGAAGGTAGAAATAGCAAAAAAGAAAGAGAAAAGAAAAAAAAAAAAAAAAAAGAACCAACATAATTGTTTTGAATATTATCAAATGATTGAAGGTAGAAATAGTAAATTATTGGTGATGAATAAGATCATGAATATACCTCAGAACCTCTAAGTTTCTTCACAATCTCCAAAACACTACCAGTGAGATAAACACCCAATGAACTTTTCTTCTTCTTGAGTATCTTGCTTGCTGCCAAAATAAAGTCAAGTGGGTTTGGAGATTTATGGTCCTTAAGCTCTGGCATTGGTACATGCAAGAAGGCGAATTGGTTCCCCCATCGCGCCTTTGAGTTAGGTTTAAGCATCTCCTCAATTGACTTGTAGCCACTCATTGTTCTAGTGTTGATCAATACCAATGCTGTGGAATGTGATTTAGTTGATTTATTGCTAATCTCTTGCATGTAAAACTGGGTGCCGAGGAAAATTATTCCCGTAATTACATCATTTACTGTCTGTACTCGAGAAAATAAAATTTGGTCGAACAATGATTTTACTATAATTTTGATAATTAGTTGTGCATTTTGTATAGATTTTTATAACAAATTAATCTTCATACTTATTAAAAAATATAATAAAAATTAACAAAATTTATTGTATCACAAAAAATAATTACATTAAAAAACTAAGTTTATAAATATTTCAACAACCTATATGAAGATCAAGAATAATAAATTTGCACGATATATACAAAATGATATCCGCATAAGTTTTTTTTTTTTTTTTTTTTTTAAGAGTCAACTAAATTCATGAGGGAACAAAGTAATATCAAACTTTTGCGCATAATGATGCAAATGATCACAAGGTTGACACCAATCTGCGGACAGCTAACCTAAGAAATAAAGTATGAAGACCTTGAAGGCTACCAAAAGTAAACTGGTGAAAGACAGTGTATATTTTGATTAGGCTTACTAGTAGTTATCATACCTTTCTTTCATAGTTTGCCTTCTATTTAATCTCTTCGTGTGAAATATTTTCTCTATGATTTACTTAGGATTTGAAATTTGAACATTGGCATGTTATTTGGCTTAATGGATGATATAGCATTGGGATGATTTGATATGAGAATTTTGGCAATCATGATAACTATCAGTTGCCTCTAATTCCTAGACCTAACACAACATAAATTCACAATGCCCTAATTTGTCTATGATCTCATAGTTGGCCCATTATAATCTGCAATTTTTTTTTAATAACCCATGTGTGAGGTGGTAGGAAAATTTAAGAGTGTTGTAAAATTTTTGTGACCCTAGAAGGACTCTTAAATTTATATTAAAATTTTTTATTTATAATGAGAGGCTTTTAAACGGTGTTGTAGCATTGCCAAACAGAATAATGTTTCGCCTTTTAGGTTATACATGACAGAGTTTTAGATAGGCAGTTTTTCTATGTGACAGCACGACCTTAATTGTAAGAAAAAGCTTCTACTATTATATATAGTATATTAAATACTTTGTTAACAGATCGGGTCAAAATTGGGTACAAAGTTAGAATTAGATCTAACTAAAATAGTTTATTGTTCCTAGTATCCATAACTATCTATTCTGTGTGTGTGGGTGAAGATGGGTTAACATGTCTAATTTTCCCAATTAATCCTTATCTTGCTTCCGATTTAGAGGTGTCATTGTCAACATATTGTCATGAAGGTGAAGATGGCATGGTGGCTAAGAGGGTAATTACTATTTTCAATATTTTGGATGCTAAAACTAGGGTTGTAGGAGAACTAAACCTAGGAATTTTGGATAAGTCTACTTTTGGGGCAATGCCACCTACGAACTTTCTCCCTTTCTCTCATAATTTATTAGACATAGAAAAGTTGGACCCAACTCAAAGTTGAAATTTTTGACCTAAAGTAAAAATAAGTTGACACATAACCCGACCTTTTTTATGGATTGATTTGGGTCAACCTGTTTCACATATGGCTCGACCCATTTTTAAAACAAATTTATTATTATTATTTTTAGTATCACGTGACCTCAAACATCTAGCGTTTAAAACCATTGGCCCTTGAATACACATGCATGGTAGAGCATAAAGGGGTGCTTATTAGCTGATAATGTTTAATGCTACTGCAAGTGTGTGTGCGCATATAATATATGTTATATGTAGACTATAAATAGTGATGTAGGGCAAGGTACATATCTGAAATAAGGGGATTAGTGATGCTATCTTGCTTCATAAATTTGGAACATATAAAAAAGGGAAATTATCAAATACTTTGGGAGTACCATAAATACGTACTCCCTTCTCTTACATTAATTGTGAGTCCCACCATAAATTTAATTAGTGGGACTTACAGTTATGTGAAAAGGAGAGTACACATTTATGGTATTCCTGAAATACTTAATAATTAGCCCTGAAAGAAGCAGCAAGGTAATGATTTTTTTTTTTTCCAATTTTGTAATATCTAACTCATAACATGTGTAATCTTCCAAATGGGACATCATTTATTAGTAATGAAACACGCATCATGAAATAAGAGGATTCGTGATGCTATCTTAATTGATAAATTTGGTGCATATTAAAGAAGCAAAAAGGTAATGAAAAATTTCTCCAATTTTGTAATATCTAACTCATAACATGTGCAATCTTCCAAATGAGACATCATTTATTAGTAATGAGAGATGCATCATGAAATTAATTTTTTATTTTAATTTTTTATGGTGATGACATCATGATATCATTAGTGAATGGTGAACTTCGAATTGTTTAAATTCAAGAATCATTTTATTTTTAAATGTTTTTTTAAGTATTTTTATATTTTTGTTCATTTATTTATTTTTTCTATGAAAAAAAAAAGGGCCAACCCAACCCGCTTACAACCCATTAAGGATAACCTGTTTTGGCCTGAATCTAATTAACCTGACTCATTTGCTTTGACTATAATTTATTAGGGTGGACAATAAGGGGATTTTATTTAATGAAAGAGTACTATTTTTTTGGGACCAACAAATGACAATAAGCTAGGGGGCCGAAATAATCTCTTTCTGAACCTTGGGCCACAGAGAGTGGAAGACTAGAGATGGGTACCGATCCAGTCAAATTGAAAAACAGACCAATGGGTCGCAAGATGAGCAGGAATATCAAATTCTTTAATAAAAGGAAAAAGTGAAGTCATCAAAAGTATCAAAAGAGTTTAAGGTGATTTCAATATTAGCAATTTAAGCTTTATAGTATGTTAAGATTTAGTAATTCTTGAATAAGTTTGAATTTTTTATGAGCTATTTAGTTAATTTTTTTCTTTCAAATCTTTATACGGAAAAATAAAAATTACGATTAAATTTTTTTACGTATTCATTAATATTCATACAAATGCTTAGTTATTAAATTACATGTAAACCACTATGCACCCTTAGCACGATAATCACTCTACAAGTACAAAGTTTCTATGGGGTGGAGGGACAAAGGCCAAGGTTCATATCTTATATGTAATTTATCACATATTATGTAATAAATCACATATATGATTATTTTAAGGGAAAAATCACATATGTGATTTGTTTTTAACTAAAGGTATAATATAAAAGCAGTAGGTTTAGTCACATATGTAATAAATCTCATATGTCATTTTTTTTTCCTTAAAATAATCGTATATGTGGTTTATTTTTAACTAAAGGAATAGAATAAAAAATGCAAGTTTATCCATATTATTATCATCCTAACAAATTTAGATAAACATTTATTTTATATGTATACTAGTCTTATCACAGGCGCGTGAGTTTTTTTTTTTTTTGGTTTAGTGTCATAATTTTTCATGTATAACCGAATTTTCTATAATACTTGTCATATAGTTTACACATCACAAAATGTCATAGAGTTACCAATTCACAATATATGTAGTTGATAAAGTACTATACATAATATAATTCAATTGTGAACGTAGTATATAAATTTTGTTTATAGGCTTACCAAATTTGAGAAAAACATTTGACCATTGAGAAGAATTCAGTATATTAAATAGAGAGTGCAAAACAAGATAGTATCAATTAGAAATAGGATGAAAGAATAAAGAAGAAACTGAAGAAATATTTCGAGTTTTCAATTAGAGGGATTTAATATTATTAGAATTTTTCCTTATGCATTCCACTATGTTGAGAAAGGGAAGAGAGGAACAAATGAAATAGGAAGTTTTTTAAGGAAGTTGCAATTGGTTTCTCCGTGGGTTATTTATTTATTTTTTATTTTTTTGAAGTGATGCGGGTAGTTTTCTTTTTGTAGAATGTGAGATAGTTGTTATTTTTGATAGAAGCATGGGGTCTTTTTTTATAGGACATGGGTAGGGGTCTTTTTTTTTTTTTTTTTTTGATTGATAGGAGTGTGAGGTATTTTTTTATTTTATATTTTTTTATGGAACATGGGGTAGCTTTTTTTTAGGAATTTGGGGTACTTAACTAGCGGGGAGTTTTTACTCTGCAAGTTTTTTATTTTTTATCTTTGGTTTGGCTTACCTTAATTATTTTTTTAACTAGACATATTATTTTATTTTAAATATACAATAACAAGTAATAGTAGGTTTTAATCTCCACCTTATATTTAGTTAGTAGATGAAATGACAGTCTCTTATTAAAACAAAAGAAGGTTCTTTTTAAAAAAGTATTTGAGGTAAACCAAACCTGTTTATTTTTGTCCATTTACAATTTTAATCTCATTTCTTATGTTTTAGGAATAATGATAAATTAATTAAATTAAGGATATTTTTGGAAGTAAAAAAGGTAATACCCAACTTTCCAAATCTTCTTAATATATTGACATATACACACATCACTAGTAAAAAGAGAAAGCTTTTTCTTAATTATTTAAATATTAAATAAAATTTCAAATGAAAATTATAGAATACATTCAACAAACATATTAATGATGTTTGGATAATGCTATACAAACTGTTTTATAAATTTTTTTACAAAATGCTGATGTGGTAAGTAATTATTAGTAATTGAAAAAGTGATATTAAAGATAACCCTAGATGAAAACTAATAAAAAATTAACTACATTAACATTTTGTAAAAATGTTATAAAATAGTTTGCGTCTGTTACATTACTCAGTATGTTTTAACAAAAATGCTTTCATCTTGTGATCACATTTAATAGGCATATGAGGTCATTAGTTATCAGAAAAACGATATGAAATTGAAATCATTAGCTAATTTGTAATAAAATATGCTGATCATACCACTCCAAGCTTGGCCTTAATGTGTTTGATACAATCCATAGAGAATATCATGTTTGAAACCGTGATTGGCTGATATTCGACTCCTTCAGCCCCAGATCTTATCGGTGTTCGATCATCTTTGACCAATGTACTCTTCAACATGCTCCAACCAAAATCAGATACAGAGTTAAAGATGAAGGAACAAAGTTGAGACACTCTTCCACGAACACTTTCTCTGCCACTTTCTGGCTCTGAGCGTTGGTGAGAAGGAAATGTTAGGGGAAGAGAAGGATTATCAGCCCTTTGAAGACAAGAAAGAAGAGCACCCATGAGAGAGTAGCCATCACCAAGCGCATGGTGAAGCTTGAATATGATAGTACCAGCTGCATTGCTTGTTGGATATCTAACCATGTGAATTTCCCATAGTGGTTTGTTTTGTGAAAAATGCTCCATTGCAATGTTTGATATATAATCTTCAAGATATTCATCATATGATGTGGGTAACAAGCCAGTAGGGAAAATAGGAAAATTAACGTGCTCTTCAAGCTTCACCTCAACCCTTTTCCATTGTTTCTCACCTTTTCTATCCTTAACCTGTTCACAAATTCTCACTACTTAGTGCCAGTTTTAAAGGGATTAATGTAAGAACCTTACAAAGCAGCATCTGAATACCCATTTAACCTTCCATGCATTTATGTTTGTGTATTTCATAAAAGAGGAAAAAGGAGACAGGATCATGTTATTTTCCAAGAAAAACAATATTGAGAAAAGTAGATAACATCACCATGATGGAGGAGAAGCGTGTATTGATGGGCAGGAACACATCATTGAGCAATGATATGGTACGCGCTTTGTTGATTTCAAGTGGTACCTCACTTTGCATGACAAAAACAATAGATACTGAGAGCACAGAGCTGTTGAAGTATTGTGCATTAGGACTCGCAGGCTCTAATCCTTCCTTTAGCTCCATTTTAATTTGACAACAGTCTAGTCGCAGATTTGTGGCGTTAAAAGATTAGCTAGAATGCTATATTTATATTAGAAATTTAGAGCACTGACAATAAGTTCCTACAGAAAATAATTTGAAAAAGTGTTTGGCTAAATTAAAATTTAATCCTTATATTTCAGTAGTGATTTGAAACTAGAAAAATTCTTATTTTATATTGTGTAAGCTTATACGGTAGATCTACCACTTTTTTTACATCACTCACAATTTCCCACGTGGACATCTATAATTAATAGAAGTTGTGATTTTTTTACATGGTACTAAAATTTTTATGAAATATAACAAAGAGCAGAAGAAATTTATATTGAAGTTTCATACAACCACCGGATAGGGTTATTGGTTATAATATTATTGAGGTGGGTCTCCCCTTCCTATTATTAGACCCTACTCCCTCCTTCTTGCTAAAAGAAGCTGATTGAAAGAAATTGTCATTACTATTGAAGGACCACATCATTAGTGTTCAGCAGTGCTCCATTCCAATAATGTTATGGCATGTGCCAAAATTAATTTACTAAGCATCCTAATCACCTGAGAAAATATTAATGCCTATGCCACATAAAGTGGCACAAGTTGTGCTTCTTTATGTGGCACTAGCACAGCTTTAAGAAAAATAGAAACAAGTACTTGCTCGCAGTTCGCCTACAGCAAACCATTGCAGTTTTGAATTCTGATTGAAAAGACGTGTCTTCACCCGCGATATTCCATAATCGTTTTTTGATCAAGGCCTTTTGTTAACAGTAGCAGAGTCATCAAGAATGAACAGCCCTGATTAATTTTTTAAGTAGGAATATCGCAGTCATCCAAGAGGGAAAAGTAGTACACGACATTAATGCTCAAAAGATTCACGAGAGAAAGCACTGGATCCAATTCAGATTTCTCATATCTGGACATGACCGAGAAGGACCTGTTTAGAAGGTTGGATTTTTAGCAATTGGGATTATTGGATTGGGTGGCATGGGTAAAACCACACTAGTGTAAAAGAAATTTAACAGCCAAAGATCGCAGAGGCATTCCTGATACTGGTATGGATTTTCAATAGGAAGATAAAGCTCTACTAGGTAAGAATATGAGTTGCATTGCATCATTGATGAGTTTGGCACATAGATGTGTTGCCCAATAATTTCGACATCTTAAAGTTTCTACAAAACCTTAAAAGTTTTATTTTAATCTTTACAGAGTACTTCATATTATTTGATCTGCCACAATCACTGAGGTTCGAATAAAATTTTAGGCTTCAATGGACATCACCGGTGATGGAGTTACTGTGAGATTTTTTTTTTTTTTTCCTCCAAATGATTAGGATGCTTTGTCAATTAATTTTGGCACATGGCAGAATATTAATTGGAATGGAGGACCCACAGCTTCCTCCATTGAGAGTGACTCGCAGAATATCATTGAGAGTGACTCGCAGATTGTGGTGAATGCATTATAGAGGGCAAGGCTCCATTCAAAGTTCCATCAGAAAGGTAGTCGAAGGCATCGAGATGTCCTTGAGACAATTCAGCTCGTGGAAGGCCATGCACATCAGCAGGGGCAGGAATAGGGCAGCTCACATACTGACAAAACATGCCAGAGGGGTGGATAATTGTATTGTTTGGGTAGAGGATACCCCTCAGTTATTGAGGACCAAATACAGCACGATGTAACCAATATGAACATTGTTTTGGTTTAATGAAAGTTTATCTTATGTTGACTATCCAAAAAAATAAATAAATTGGAATGGAGGACCACTGGATATTGATGACGTGGTCCTTCAAGAGGACTTAATAACACTGAAATTTCAGCTTTTATTTTTTATTTTTTATTTTTGCTGAATGCACCGAAATTTCAATTTAGACAATAATAATGAAGATAAATGAGAAAAGAGAGAAATAGCTTTATAATTATAGAGGTGGTCTTATATAATGTTTTAAGGAAAAGTGCTAATCAAATTTGTGTTTACAATCCAAAAGAACTAGTCAAATTGCAATTAGGATTCTTTATATTCATTTATAAATCCAAGATCCACCTAATAAATATTACCTATATAGAACTCAGAATATATATACCCACACAACAAACTCAAATAATCCAATCCTTACAATTTAAGATATCACATCTTAAATGTCTTCAATTATTTTTTGCCAAGATTACTATAACTCAACTAGCGCTTCCTAGTGTTTTGCATGAAGATGTAAATGGTTCAAATCTTTCCACCCTAACTATCAAATTAAAAAAACAGTCTTTGTTTTTATATAAAAAATAAATTTTATTTATTTGAGAATTATTTAAAAACAACACTAAGTACATATCAAAGCTACAATACAATGTCTAACTATTTTAGAAAAACAAATTGTTTGTTTGCCTTTTTAAGAAAATTATTTTCCTTTGTTATTCACTTTGCTTTTCCTTTCTTCACATATTTTCTCTCTTTACAATTTTTTTTTTTTTCTCTTTTTCTTCGATATCATTATATATTAGTGGTAATTTTATCCAGCAATGTTTGCTTGGACATGACTTAAAGCATAGTTATGCCTAAGAAAAATAAAATAAAATATTTTTTTACATAAGCATATAAGATAAAATATTATTCATAAAAATGTCCAAATGCTTTACATGATTATTATTCTTGTTTGTTCCTGAAGAAATGTAGATATTATGATATCATCTTCATCTTCAGCTCAGTAATTCAATTTCCATCACAAAAAACCTTCACTCACGTACGTAATATCTCAATAATTCTCGTTTTATCTTCTTCATAGTAATGATTTTAGTTTCTCAATATTCAATATGTGCATGCTTAGGAGGTCAGAGTTCATCGAAACAAACAAGAAATTCCAACAAGTTGGGATGAGGAGTGCTTATCTTTTTAAGACCATGGTAGAGACTTTCACGATTTGCCCCTGACGTGTACACATTGTTCTCGATCGTGGCATGCCTACATTGGCTGTGTATTAAAGGAGATTATTTTGTCCACAAAAGTACGCACTCATGATGTTCAATTCACCTCTTAATTACTACCAACCCACATAACTTTGTCTTCTTATTTCTGGATCTTGAAATGCAGTCATAACTCACAAGAATTAAGTCCTACCTAATGCTACCTGAAAGGGCGGAAATAAATGCCAAAAACAAAAACCTATAAAAAGTAAAAACAAAGAAGTGGGGTTCAACACAATTAACTGCAATGTAGAGTAACGCTGTTAGAGTTTGCGTGGGTTTGTATAGGCGGTTGGAAAAAGGGTGTTTTGATTTTAAAATGAACATTTGGAAAAAAGCTATGAAGAATTATTGTTGCAAAACAGAATTTTAGATTTTAAAAATGTTCTTTTAAGGTCCAAAAAGGCCTAATCAAACAAACCTATTTCCAATTTGTTCAGTTAATATATAAATTAAAAATGTAACTTAAAGTTATGATTTCAGTTATTTTGCGTATTGTGTGTACACATTCACTATGTGCAATAAACATGCCCTTTTAAAAACCAGAAAGCTAATAAAAATAAGCTCCCCCCTCCCTTAGGAGCACTCACCCCTTCATCTTTCACGCAGGGATCGGTTACCCAATATAGCCAAAACCCAAAGTACTCTGTGGAAAGTGTTAGAAGTCAAGTTAAAATATAAAGAAAAACAGCAGGAAGAAGAAGAAACAAAGTTGTCGCCTTTGTTTTATCCTTCGAATAAAAAAAGTATCATTTTGAATACGAAAAACTTTCCATTGACCAAGATTATCATTGCCTGTTAACAATATTCTTCTTTTTCAGGAAACTCGGGCTTAGTGTCCTTTGGTGGTCTTAACTTTTAGATTTTATGGACACAAGGGATCATTATTAAAAAAATTATATAAAGCAGTCATGTAATGTTCACCATGTTACAACCAATCTCAATGATTCTTAATCAAACCAAAGTTAAGTGGAGAAGCATGCAAACGAATCTAGGTGTATAAATGAATAAAAATAAAAGCATATACGCCAAAAAAAAAAAGTTTCTAAAACCATGTAATGATGGATTCATCCTATTATAAGAGTCAAAATAAAGACATAGTAGGAAATTAGCATCTTGTGACATGAGTTTCAAAGTGAGTATTATTACTTAAAAAGGAATCAACAAAATTAGTGGACCACGAATAAATTGGGTAGAGAATGACTGAATTTACAAATGAAAATAGCACACATAAGAAACTTTTATCAAGACAGGGCCTTCATTTCAGGATATTACAACAACTTCTTCCATGTTAACTATAAGGTATGGGCTCTAATCATATGTGGTTTACAATGACATCAACGTAAAATCATCTGGTATCAATGTTACATATCAATGTTTTAATGATTTTTTTTTTTTTTTAATTTTTATATATCCAATCATATGTTGCAAGAACTTTATCATGTTTCACTTCAGCATGGTAAGAGAGCACCAGTCAACTTAGGTTTCATCAACAGACTCATCTGTGTAAGCTTTCTAGCGTACCTAATTGAAAGTAAATGTTGGCTTTTTTTTTTTTTTTTTTTTTTTTTTTTTTGGGTTTGAAATCAAGATTTGATTTTTTTGGTTCAATTGAATGGCTTAAATTGATACAATTTGAAATTAGGCAAATTACAATAACCTTGTTTGAAGTTTTATGAAATAACACTTCCCCCTCCTCCTCCAAAAAAGAAGTTAGGAAATGACATTTCATCTTTTGAGATTTGTATAAATGCAATAGATAAGATACTACTTTAAAAAGGGGAATATTTCTTTAGGGAAGTGAGGTGTGAGAGGCCGGGTATGGATTTGTCAAAAGCATTTATAAAAAGCTCAGGGGTGGAGGTTTTATTTCTTGAAATGTTTGGAAGGAGTGTCATTTTATGAAAGCTCAAGTGAGATTGGAGTAATTTATTCTATAAAATTTCATGGTTCAATTTGAAATAAACAAAACTATAAGATTTAATTTTAAACCATTTTAAAAGTTCATGATTTAATTTTAAACTTCTCAAATTGTAGGTTTGATTTTCTCACATATTCCTTGGTACTCACATCTCTTTTATTCTTTCGGGTCACATCATCACCATATTGCATAAATAATTTTTTTTTTTTTTTTTTGTGATTCAGTAAACACGAACAACAGACATATATTTTAATTTTTCAATAAAATTTTTAACCAAAACGTATTGAAAAAAGTTTAAGCAATATAGATTTCCAGGTTGTGGTTTTTGATCATATATTTTAAATTTCATATATTTTTTATCCATAACGGATTTTCATGTTGTTGTGATTAGTCATTATCCATATTGTTTATTTTTACCAATTTACTTGTGGCCTTCACTCAATGAAAAGGCGAAAAAATTTGTGTGCTTGGTGATAACACATAATTTAATGGGACTAGAACAAGTTTTGACGCAAGGATATTAGCTTGTAAAATTTGAAAACTCGTTTGATATCAGTTGCGATTTGTCCAACATTATATTAGATGCATATATAAGAACAATTCATTAACCTATTTCATTCAAGTGATCTCACTAACCTTTTGTATGCATTCACTGACTGTCTGACTCGTAAAGAAAGGGTGACTTAAATTTTTTTGAGGAAAGGGTGACTTGAATTTGATGCTTGTAAAATCAGTAAGTTAGGGCTGTCTACGAGGAAAATTAATCAAGTCATTTTGGTTATTTGCACTTGAAACAATAGTTTTAGACCAATGTTATATTTTTCTTTTAAATAAAGATCAATATTATCCAAACACTCAATGGATAGAAACAACAGTTTTTCATAGGTTTTACCAAATGCTTAATTGTGAATTTAAAATAATTCATCTTTTCAAAACGCAAATTAAATTTTCTTTTTTTTTTTTTAAACCACACTTTTGCAAATACCTAACCCAAACGAACACATAACAAGAACTTCTAGAAAATTTTACAATGCAGTCACTAAACCATATATCATTATTATTCATAATTTTAAACAGTAAATATAATTCTATCACAAAAGTCACAAAAATAATTTTAAGAAAGGAAATATGTCATAAGAATTAAGATTGTAAGAAATATTGCAAAAATAATTTACTTTTATGATTCTATAAACATGAACAACAAACCGAACTAAACTGTAATGTATAATGCTAAAAGAATAAAGATTAATTAAATATACTCATAGATTTCTTCTCAAAAAGCAAAATATACTCATAGAACCGATGAATACATAATGATAAATGCAAACTTAATTAAGGCTAATGTTTAACATTATCTCCTTAAGACAAATTTTGTCTATCACACTATTTCTTCACTGGTGCTTTGTGTTTTTCGAGCATTATTCTTGCAAAATACAATGCAAGGGATTCAATTTCATATTGAAAAGGGAATGAAATATTTTAGTATTAGTTGATACCGGTGTACTAGAGACTCACATATATATATACTCACATGTGGGTCTATATGTATTCAATTATATATGTATGTATTTATTTATTTTCATGTTTATAAACATATAATTTAAAATAGACATATTTTATGAGTCCAAATATTGGCCTAAGTACATTACCCCAATGTATTAGCTTAAATAATAAGTTTTTAACTTTTTAAATATTTTTTAATTGCATTGGCCAAAACATCAATATCTGGGGATGGCAATTTTGCACTATCCCGCTTGACCCTCCCCTCCCCACTTCGCCCCGTGTGAGATTTTCCCGCCCCTCAAAGGTGGTGAAGCAAGGATGGGGCGAGATTTTAGACCCGCATCACAAGGCGGGGTGGGGATGGGTTTACACTTTTTAGACCCAACCCGTCCTGCCCCGCATTAATAATGTTTAAATTGTAATTTTTTCATACCCTAAAACCCTACTATTTAAACAAAAATATCATTAGCTTATTTTATTCTACCTCTTTACCTCTCTACCTCTTTTTTCTCTCTAGTAAAGTTAGAAATAAGGTACCAATTTTAACATTTTCTTTTGTCTTTATTAGAAACAAATTTATATACTATTGAATTATTGATTTCATTCATGCATCTTTCTCAACTTAGATTTCGTCATGAACATAGTATAATTTTTTTTTTAATGAAGTATGAGTCTGAGACTCTGATTGTTTGTGTCTGTGTCATTGTGTATGTGTGTGTGGGCATTTGGCTATTATGAGGTACAGGTTTGAGAGGGTAGCTTTGGCCTAGGTCAATGTTATTCATAATATATTTAATGGTTTAATGACGATATTCAACCCAAACGTCTCATTCTTATAGACTTTGAAGGGTCATCTAATCTTTGTTGGTATGGCCCGGTAAGGCATTTAATTCAATGCTTTAGGGATTTGAACAAATTGAAACAACTTGTACAGGTCTATAAATATATATATAGCTCTAGATTAGGTTCAAATATATAGCTCCAGATTTGATCAAAATATATATTGTCCAGATTTGTTTAAATATATATGAACCTAATCCGAAGCGATAATTTGTTCCAATTTGATCAAAATAATATATATATATATATATATATATATATAATCCAGATTAGTTTCAAATAAAAGTAGGGGTGTGAAGCTATAATATGAATCACAAATAAAAGTTTCTTCATAAAAATAAAAGCTCCAAATTAGGTTAAAACTCATTGTTTCATTTTATTCATTTAATTTTTTTTTCTTTCCCATTATTTTATATTATCTTTGTTGGAGAGATATAGTTTGTCCATTACTAAGTTGCTAAATTAACATCAGGAAAAAAAATGACTTCACATGAAAACATATAGTAGCTCCAATCCATATGGCAGCAATCAATTTCCTCTGATAGTAGATGAAGATAATGCAACCCCGTCATCACCTCTGTTGAATATGCCAAAAGATATCCAGTCAGTCCAGCCTAGCAATGAGATAATTGAAGAAGAGGGAAAGTACAAATCAATTGTTTGGAATCATTTTAAGAAAGAAAGAGAGTTGATGAGAAAGACAAGGCTGAGTGCAATTATTGTAAGAAATTACTAGTAAGGGGATCCAATTATGGCACTAAACATTTGCATGACCACGTGAAAATACGTCCAAAGAGAAAGTTTCAAGACATTACGGATATGAATCAAAAAAATTTGGCCAGGGATCAAAATAAAGTGGATTCAATGGCGGGTGTGAATGCTTATAATTTTGATCAAAATGTATCAAGAACTGAACTTGCTTGTATGATCATCTTGCATGAGTATCTCCCCTGTATAGTTGACCACATTGGTTTTAGAAAATATTCAACTTCTTTTCAACCTTTGTTAAGGATGGTTTCTAGGAACACAATAAAGAATGACATTTTGAGCATCTATGAGAAAGAAAGAGAGAAATCAAAGTATGAAATTGATAAGAATCAAGGTAGAATTTCTATTACCACTGATATGTGGACTTCACAAAACAAAAGGCGAGGGTTTATGGTTGTAAAAACACATTTCATTGATGGTTTGTGGAGATTACAAAGCCAAGTTATGAGGTACTTTTTTAAAAGTAGATATTCATTTTTATTTTTTAATTAAATTCTTTTCAAATGTTTTCTGAACTTATATCATTGTTAGTTCTAATCATTTAAATTTCTCATTTAAAGTTTATTTATGTGCCATCTCCACATACAAAAGAAGTGCTTTCTATTGTCCTTCTAGATACTTTGTTGGAGTGATATTTTGATAGGAAGTTATCTACTGTGACTATGGACAATTGCAGTACTAATGATGCAGTTATAAAAATTATCTTAGATAAGCTTCAACATGGTGTACTTATTATGCATGGATCAATGTTGCATATGCGTTGTGCAACACATGTTCTTAATTTGATTGTTCAGGATGGTTTGGATGTAATTGAATCATGCATTGAAAATGTTCGAGAAAGTGTGGGATTTTGGATTGCACTAACAAAGAGAAGGCAGAAGTTTGACAAGACAGCTTGACAAGTACTTGTTGAATGTACAAAATAACTAGCCCTTGATTGTAAGACTCGTTGGAACTCTACCTATCTCATGCTTTCTATTGCTATAAAGTATCAAAATGTCTTTTATCGATTGAAGATATGTAAGTCATCTTATAAGTGCATTCCAAGGGAGGAAGAATGGGAGATGGCAAGTAGTATATGTGAGAGATTGGTAGTGTTTCACAAGGTTACAGAGCTATTCTCAGGTATCTCATACCCTACAGCTAATCTTTTCTTTCCTAAGGTGTGTGAAATAAATATAACTTTGAATTCTTGGTTTACTAGTGCAAGTGATGTGATTAAGAGTATGGCATTTAAAATGTTAGAAAATTTTTATTGTTATTGGAATGTGATTCATGGTGTTATGGCCATGGCAACCATTTTAGACCCAAGATATAAGATTGAATTGTTAGAATATTATTTTCTAATAATTTATGGTGATGAAGCTGATACTGAAATTCAAAGGGTTAGAGATATTTGTTATGAAATGATTCGTGACTACAGTTCTAGGAGAATGGGTAGAGAAGGTACTCGTGGCCCTTGTGTGGGAGAGGATCTACAAGTTGATGACTCCCTTATGGACTTCGAAAGATATCTTAGTTAGAGAGAGAGAGAGAGAGAAAAAAAAAAAAAAAAAAAGAGGTGGGAATATTAAATTGGAGTTGGACCATTACCTTAAGGATGATTTAATGCCAAGAACTGTGAATTTTGATATTTTGGCATGGTGGAAATCTAATTGACCAAAGTATCCTAATTTGCAACATATTGCAAGGGATATCCTTGCCATTCCAGTGTCAATTGTTGCCTCAGAGTCATCATTTAGCACAAGTGGTCGATTGTTAAGTCCACATCGTGGTGAGGCATTAATGTGTGCTCAAAACTGTTTATGGGCTGAAATTAATGGTAATTCAATTTACTAGTTTAATTATGCAATGATTTATGTTATTGCATTCTTTATTATATTTTTCAATTGTTTAATTGAATTTATTTTACCTTTTTTTTAGGCTCTTCATCTACCGTAGATGGAATTGAAGATACATTCCAAAATATCCTAGATGATTATGATGATGAAGAAGAAAGTGGTGTCACAATGATGGAAGAAATTGGAGATTCTTTTTGAAGAACTAGGCAATTTTTATTTTGTTATGTATTAGGAGTTTGGATTATTTTATTGTGTCATACTATGAGATTTTTGTTGTAATATTGTCTTGTTAAACATTTAGATAATATTATTCAGTTTTTGCTAATAATTAGTTTGATGTGATAGGATAAATTTATTTATAATTTCAAATATATTTTTATTATTGAAACATGTCGTTTTTATTTGAAAAAACTGTAATAGTTTTAGGGCAAATTAACAAGAAATAGAGTTTTACGAGGTGGGGCGGGGCTTCGCAGGGCCCTAAGGGGCGGGGACAGGGCAAGTAAAATCCATGCGGGGCGGGGGTAAAGACTCCATCCTTCGGCCCCACCTCGTCCCATTGCCCGCCCCATCCCATTGCCATCCTCAAACAATATCAACCAAAACATTTGAAAATTTCTCAGTACAGTTGGTATAGGAATTGTATAGTCTTGTATTTTATCTGGTACATTTAAGAGGAGTATTGATATTGGCTTAATTGTTAGTATGGTATATACCGCTGGTACATTATTGACTTCTTTGATACAATGATCTCAACAATGAGTGGGAAGAAAAAACAATCGAAATATCTGCTCTAATATATTTCAATCCATTAATCACCACACTTTAAAAATTAAGGAGTCTCTCTCATTTTCAATATGTAAAACCCATGAACATATAAACTCATAAAATTTTAAATTCATTTCCCATGTGGGACACAAGGATTTCACCCCTAAAATCATTTTTTTTTACTTGATATAATTCTACTCTAACTTAATCTAAATGTATATGTGTAAAACTCTCTCCTAAATACTTAAACCATAACCCTTGTTCCCTCTCATACACCACGAGCACTTATACTTGTAGAGTGCTTATTCACTACATAATGGCCTTTGACAAATGACCATATAACATTAATCTCCTCAAAAAATAAAATAGGTTCCAACTTAGACCCATCACACTAGACATATAGGCCTTACTTTAAATTTGACTAAAAAATAGCCACCCAAACACTTTATAAGAACCATTTTTTTGAACCAGCATTAATTAGGGCTGACCACGGATTGGTTCGGGTCGAGCTTGTGCCTAACCCTCAACCAACCCGACTAGATTGGGTGGGGAGATTTTGAACCCGCAGTTGACAAGTAAGTCTATCAGGTTGGGCAGTTCGAGTGAATATTGGATGGTGGTTGGTTTAAGGTGAAACCAAAAATTATGAAAAATTGGCAGAATCTCTTTAGATTTGGCGAGTTCTCACTAGATCCATCCAAGATTCTATAAGATCTAGCCAGATCTGGCAGAGATATTGTCAGATTCGGAGAGATTTCTGCCAAATTGTATGGAGAACTCACCGGATCTAGTAGGAAAATTTGCGGATCTAGCCGAAAAAGTCACTGAACTTGATGTTTTTTGGTCAGTTCGGGTTTCATGGGTTTTGGAGTATGAGACCCACGACCAACCAGTTGGCATTGGGTTTTTGAATTTCGAGACCCACATTCAACCGCTAGAGCAGTCAGATCGGGTGGCTGCGAGTCGTGTACAATTGGGTTGGGTGGGTTTGTCAGGTGGGTGGGTGGGTTGGACACCCTAAGCCTTAAGCATCACAACCATCATGCAACCTGGGTGGGTTGGTTGTGCCACAATAACTAATGACATCTTGATCAATATCATTTTTATAAATATATATATATATATATATATATAATTATATGAATGAACTAAAAAGTTTAAAAACCAAAAAAAAAAAAAAATTGTGTGTTTGGCTAATATAGTTGCATCTAACCTATTTGTTTAATTAATGTTGAGAGCTGAGATAAATAAATCTAAACAAATAAGTTAGTTTATTTTTAAAATGCTAATTTATTTATTTAAAGTTGTTTTTTTATTCCTCAATAAAATAAACTAAAAACACAAAATTGATGAACACACAAATTTGAGAGAATAATTCATTTTCTAAAAAATATCAATGTAGGAAAAAAAACGAAGAATAAAATATAAAGGATAGAAATAGTGATATTTTATATTTTCGACTATATAAGTTTTGTTTGAGTTCCTTTGTGCTTACGTAATTTGCTTTGGTAGAGATATGATGATAAGAAATTACTTTAAAATGCATATATTATAAAATATTGTTTTTTCTTTTAGCATCCACTCGGCAAAATTTCTTTATAATTAATTTTGTTGCGAATAAATTGTTGGTCTTATTTTTTCTTTTAATCCATCTTAATTTTAAATGATATATAGAGAATTAATTTTAAATTAAAGGAGGATGTAATATAGTCGTAATATTGTTTGTAATAAATTTTTTCTAATTATGATTTATATGTCTTGCACATACTTTAAAACTAATAATAATAATAATAATAATAATAATAATAATAATAATAATAATAATAATAATAATAATAATAATAAAAAGTTGAGAATTCATCCTAAAAAAGGTTGAGGAAGTAATGTGGTTTTTTTTTTTTTTTTTTATACCAAGCAAAATAGATCATAGCATTAAGATAGGTGTGCTTATGCCACAACGACCACTTTTTATTTTATAGAAAAGTGCCACAACCACAACTTGGTACTTCGTATGTAAAATGTCTTTTACATTCAATGTATATTGGGGAGACATCTCTTTAATGAGTAGGGACCCATGTATTAAATTTTTAATTAAAGCAGGATGGTACACATGTCCTAGGACTCACTTATTAAGAACGAAAAAGTTACCACACACACACTGATTCTCAAAAAAAAAAAAAAAAAAGGGTTACCACACAATGGTATCTAGGTAGAATGATGTGGGAAAGTCATGTGAATTGCGTGATATTGCTCAATGGTATTTGTTGTACAATTGTCCCGAGTTGGAGCCGTATTTAGAGTATGTGAAATTATGCTTGAATTGTTCTTAATATTATTTGCATTTCTTAGCTGAATATAAATCACTTGTTTTGAATAGCGAACACAAAAACACATTATATAATCCAACTGGGGAAGATATAACTCAAATACAACGACGAGAGTTTCTAAGTGGTTCAAAAAATGTGTAAGAAATTTTGAATCTTGTGACACATTAAATAGTATTAAGCTGCTTGGTAGTTTTTTCACTACTAATGTCGCATGTTGCATGTCATTATAGATCTATAGATTGAAAGAGAACGACTCATCAGAAGTTACAAAACAAATGTGGTCATTAGCAAATGGTCCTAAGTTGCTAATGAAAGAATACTCGGTCTGCATGGTCAGTGGTGTAAGGTTTTATACAAAAGACTTGGACAATCGTCGTGTAAACCAGAATAGCGGTGTATCTACAAAAGGGAACTATGATGGACAAATACATGACTTCTATAGTCATGTGTGCAAAATTTGGGAATTGGAGTATATGTATCAATATAAATTTGTTTTATTTCAGTGTGAATGGTACAATACTGGTAATAAGACTAGTCGAAGGAGAACGATACGAATGGAGACACATTGCACAAGTATCAATGTGCAAAGTTGGTGGTATCAAAATGGCCCTTTCATATTACCTAGTCAGGCGAAACAAGTTTTCTACTTTCGTGATACCAAATAGGGTGAACCTTGGCATGTTGTGCAATGCATACAATATAGGGGAGTGTTTGATGTGCCAGAAGTGGGTGATGGAGAATCTAATGATCAAATAGAAGCTAATGAAGCATTCCAACAAGAAGCCATTAGCGAAGTTGTCCCTATCGATGTTGAAGATAATGTTCAGTATTGTAAGGGTGGTATTGAAGCTGAGAATATTCCAAAAGGTTTGGGAGAGCAAGGGGATAATAATGAAGATGAAGTGCATAACATTCCTTATTCTGATATGGATCTTGATATGGATTGTGATATGTAGATTTCATTTTTTTTCTTTTGTATATGGAAACATGTGTTTAATAATTTTTGATTCCCTATTATTTGTTCATGTATATTTTTATTTGATGTTCAAATTTATGTTTCGTACTTGGTAATAATTTGTAATGAATAGACGTTGTATTTTATTTTCTATATAGAAACGTGTTTAATAATTTTTGATTCCCTATTATTTGTTTATGTATATTTTTATTTGATGTTCAAATTTATGTTTCGTACTTGGTAATAATTTGTAATGAATAGACGTTGTATTTTATTTTCTATGCAAATCTACAGTTGTAGAAATGCCCAAAAGTGCAAAGATACTCATAATGAAATAACAGAATATGAGATGAAAAGAGCACAAAGAATCAAGCAAAACCAAGAGAGAATAAATGTTTTGGGATTGAAGCATCTATCAACTTTTCTGCCTAAAAGTGCAAATGTGGGAAGAAAGAGAGTAAGTGTTCAGGTAGATGACAACGACTATGTACCAGCTATTGGTGATGATGAGTTATCTGGTTTTTTAAATAATGAGGTATTATATATATGATTTAGTGCATGCAATACTTCGTACTTTGTAATATTGTGATGAAATAACTTGTTTTTTTTTTTTTTATGAATTTAAAAATCTATACATATTTTGGTATGATACAGGTGGCACCAAGACGTAGCACTCGTTCATGCCGTGAGAAATTTACCCCAACAGTCCAGCATAAGGGTCCATTATCGAGCCTACTTCTCGGTAGAGATTCTGAGGTACTATATACATGATTTGGTGCCTGAAATAATTTGTAATATTGTGTTTGGAATAATCAATGAAAATCATCAATTGAAGATATTTTAAATGATGAAATAACTTATTTATATCTTAACTTGTAATAAATTTAGACATCTTTATATACTTTTACATGATACAAATGACTCGTTATAGGCGTGAGGAATCTACCCCAGCATACCGGCCCATCATTAAACACGCATCTTGGTGGAGATTCTCTTGCCCAAATTTCTACTAATGTTGAGGTACAGCTTGTAGGCACACCGTCTACCACAGATGGTGAGATATTTAAGTTTCATTACTTGATTTCATAATCACACTATATTTGGTTCACTTGTTGATTTAATTTGTATTATGTTTTGATGGCATCGACTTATAGACGTGCTCGTGGCATGACGCGTGGATTAGGGGTACGAGGACTTGTTGAGAAACATGGGAAGCTACCGGTCCGCATTGCCCCAGAGTTTTGTGCTCCCGTTGGTGAACATGCAGGGAAGTTTGCTAGCTAAATTGGTGTACAAGTGCATACGAACTTGTCCACTATGAATGTTTCTAATTGGAAGAATGTTGATAGCAGTGAAAAAGAGGCGATTATTCAAAATGTGGTGGTATTTTAAATGTTAATAATTCTCCATGAGCTTGATTTTGTTGTTTTAATTACATTGCTTTATACTTTATGTTGTATTTTATAGTGTATTGTTGATGCTATCACTAAGCATATTGAATTCAAGGAATGGTATTTTCTTTATACATTCCTCACTTTGCAGGATCAATTTAATATACAAGGAGAATTTGTACTTGTGAACAAATCTCTAAATACAAAGTGTGGTAGATTATTGAGCAGCCACAACAACAAGTTGTTTGCAAAATATAAAAATCTTGTGAAGGATGAAGGAAGCACATATGCAAGAAACCACCCACCAAAAAATGACACTCAAGAAAAATGGATTGAACTAATTGATGGAAAGTGGAGTGATGAAGATTGGCTGGTAATTAATACTTTGAAAATTTTAATTACAAATAAAGTATGTTCTCACCTTTCACCTAGATAATCCCTACCTATATATGCATTGGATTAATGTTTTATGTCGATCTTATTATGGTGTCATGTCTACTAGATTATTTGTTCTATTAAATTTGTTTGATTAATATTTATTTGGAAGGTGGAGTTGATTTATATTGTAATATATATATATATATATATATATATATATATATATAACTTAAGTCAAAACTCTAATATTTTCTTGGTCTTTATTATTTATAGAAAGTCTCAGCAAGAAATGCTAGAAACGGAAATAAAGAGGGAACGGTGAAAAACACATTCATAGATGTGGAAACAAGTCGCTTGCAGTGAGGGTGGATAAGACGGTGTGTTATTTCAAATTTTCAAAAGCTTAGTATATTACTTGTTGTAATTAATTAACTTGTCTTCTAACATTGAAAAGCATATAATTAGAGACGGAAAAATGGAGGTCATATTCCTAAGCTGGCACAAGTCTACTATGATACCCACTTCAATTCAAAGACAAAACAGTGGGTACACCCTGATTGCGAACATACATATATATGTAAATTAGTACATGCCTTGAGTTTGCAAAACTAGAATATATGTATTTTTATTCTATATATGTTTGCAAAACTAGAAAATATATATTTCTGATACTTTCTTTTATTTGAAATGACAGCAAGAGATGTTGAGAGTGCAAGATGAGCATTGTAGCACTCCTGAAGCATCGCCTTTGACCGAAGAGGAGATATCTATGATGGTTCTTAAGCTGAGATCTGGCTATGTAAAGGGACTTGGTATGAGACCTTCCTCATCTTTTAGGACTCTTGCCTCATCTTCCTCAACTCAGTATACTCAACAACTCAAGGGTCGAGTAGAAGAGCTCCAAGATGCAAACTACAAGCTAGAGGGTCAAGTAGAAGAGCTCTAGGATGCAAACTTCAGGCTGGAGGAGAAGATAGATTGCATCATACAATAATTAAGGAGCAAGGGTGATAGTGACATTTGTGGCAGTGGAGGGAGCTCATCTACTAATTAGAACACATCTTGGTTAGTATTTTATTTGCCTACTTAAGAGCATTAGTATTGGGGCTTGTATATGATATATGTTGCTATATTTTAGCATAAAAACACAAAAACAAGTATTACCCGGTCTCTCAATTGTAAACATTTTTACAACTGAGAGACCGGGTAATACTTGTTTGTGGCGGTAGTTGGATTTTTTGTTTAATGGTGGTGGTGGGTTTTGTGTTAATAATGGTGGCTGGATTTTTTGTTTATTGTGTGGTTGGGTTTTTGTGTTTATGGTGGTGGCTGGGTTTTTTTGTTTAATGTTGGTGTTGGGTTATTTGTTTATTGTGATGGTTGTGTTCTTTTTTTTTCGTTTATGGTAGTAACTATGATTTTTTGTTAATGGTGGTGACTGTGTTTTTTATTTAATGGTGGTTATGGGTTTTTTTTGTTTATAGTGGTGATTGAGTTTTTTGTTTAATGTTGGTGATGAGTTTTTGTTTATTGTGATGGTTGGGGTTTTTGTTTATAGCAGTAATTGAGTTTTTGTGTTAATGGTAGTAGCTGTGTTTTTTGTTTAATGATGGTGGTGAGTTTTTTGTTTATGATAGTGGCTGGGCTTTTGTGTTAATAGTGGTGATTGTGCTTTTTGTTTAATGGTGATGGTTGGGTTTTTGTTTATGGTAATAGCTGAGTTTTTGTGTTAATGGTGGTAGCTATGTTTTTTGTTTAATAGTGGCGGTGGGTTTTTTGTTTGTGGTGGTGGTTGAGTATTTTGTTTATTATGATGGCTGAGTTTTTTGTTTATGGTAGTGATTGGGTTTTTGTGTGAATGGTGGTGGCTATGGTTTTTGTTTAATGGTGGTGGTGAGTTTTTTGTTTATGATGGTGGCTATGGTTTTTGTTTAATGGTGGTGGCTAGTTTTTTTTTTTAAATAGTGTTGGCTAGATTTTTTATTTGTTGTGGTGGGTGGGTTTGTGTTTATTATGGTGGCTGAGTTTTTGTTTTGGATTTCACTTTATTTGTTTTTTTTTTTAATTGGGATTTTTCTGCATTCTTTATGATTTCTTCGTAGTTTGTAATGTAGGTTTGGTTTTTATTTGATGAGAATGTTATGGGTCTTCTCTCTTTGATAGTTTGGCTTCATATGATGTTGCATTATGATTATTTTTGCTAGTTTGTTATTGGGTATTCTGTGGACATTTTTTGCATTGTCTTACTAATAATAATATTTTTTTGTTGTTGTAGTACATCTTATTAGGGATATAGGTTTGCAGTCTAGTTTGTTATTAATGTATTTTCCTTTATATTTGTGCAGACATGGGATTGGTGGCAAAAAGATAGCTTTTGTGGGACTACTTGAACTCAAATAATTTGCTGTAAAGTTTGGAGGCTAAAACATTATTTGTATGTAAATAGTTGTAATTACTTTGTGAACATCTTTATTGCTTTTTTAGATTGTATGGATTTTATTTATGGATTTGGTTAGAAATGAATGAATTTTTTTTTTAATGGATTTGGTTAGAAATGAATGTATTTTTACTTTATATTTTTATTTTTTTTTGGATTTGGTTAGAAATGAATAGGTTAATGTAATGGCAAGTAAATGTAAAGAATATTAAAAATAAAATAAAATTGGTGACGATAATTTTCGTCGCCATATTTGACTATAAGTAGAAATTGGTGACGAAATAATTTGTCACCTAATCTATTGAAATTAAAAAAAAAAAAAAAAAACAATCGGTGACACAAAACTTTGTCACCTGATCTATTGAAATTGGAAAAAAAAAATACATTTGGTGACGAAATATTCCGTCATTGGAAATAAGGTTTAGTGACGAAAATATTAGGTGACGAAAAACTTTTGTCACCTATCATTTTTTATCGGTGACAAAAAAATTTCGTCACCTATCATTTTTTTATTGGTGATGAAACGTTTTCATCACCAATACATTCTGTGACGGAGCTAAGGTGACGAATGCTGTTTCGTCACCAAATGTAGTTGGTGACGAAAATGACATACTGTGACGAAAGATTTCATCACCATAGTCCACTTTTGTTGTAGTGAATAGTAGTTGTTGAACATCTCTTTGCGAAACCATCAATTTGATATATATATATATATATATATATATATAACTTTAACCTTTAATGAATTCGTTTCTTTGTACTAATACCAATATGATCATGCCAAAATGATCATGAAATACTAACTATGATATTGACATGTTAAACATATTTCTTGCAAAATATGGTCACATTAATATGAAGTATTCATATACGTAGAGTATTTTAAATATAAAATAAATGGTTTAAAAAATTAGTAGATTCTAAATGGTGTAATTTCTATTGAATACCTCAATTCAGTTTCAAACATATTATTTGCAAACCTCGCTTAAATTCACAGTTCGCAAAAATAAGGCCTAGTCTAGGGTAGACTCAACACATTTTGGGGCTAGACGCAAATATAAAATCTATCATTACTTAATATTTTATAAACACATAAATTAGAAAAAATAATTCAACATGTTTTTATATAATTTAATACATTAATCAAGCTATTTTCATATATTTTAAAATCATATTTTAAAATTTTTAAATACTTATAGAGTGACCATTAGACCAAGGGTGTGCGGTGGTTAAAACTTTTAATTCTAAAAATATTGAAACAATTAGTATCAAAACAAATATCATGTTTTAGACTCTCACGGTCTCTTTTAGCAATATTGGACTTTAGTTATTGAATAATAAATTTTAGTAATAAATTTGTCTCTAAAACTATAAATATTAATTTTTATTTTGAGAGAGAGAGAAAGAAAGGAAGAGTAAATATTTTGGGAAATTGAAAATTTTACACTTTTAAGCTACTGCAAACATTGGCGGAGCTAGAAGGCCCCCCTGAGTTTTTAAATTTTCCATTAAGGGTGCTAATAAAATGCTATATTATCAGTAAATATTCTACGCCCCCTTCCTAAGATTTTGAGTGAGAAAAAAAATACTACTAGTTTTGCTAATCCTCTCTTAAACCATATTTTGGATTCCCTAAAATTATAGAATTGGTTTTAAAAATCCAAATAATAATAATAATAATAGAAAGAGCAAAACAAAGCATCTAGCCCATTCCTGATCCCATGAACCCTCCAAATTCAAATAATAATTCACAAGCCAAATCAGTTTGAAATAATGTGTTTTTTTTTCATATATATGTAAAATAATAGGATATAATTACTTAGCTATTTTTAAAACCTTAACTGATTTGGTTTCAAAAAAACAAAAACCCTTAACTGATTTGATTCGTTGCTTTACATTACGTGACATCATTTAAGTTTTCGAATTTAAAATAAATTCATAAAAATAAGTGAGTCCCACATATTAAAATGAATTTTGGTGCAAATTGAGTAATGCTTGGCCAATGTCCCATAAATGATATGAATATAATTACATTGAATTTTGCATGAAATACAGTCATCATGCGTGATTCACGTGCAAACCGCTAACTAGCGCATGTAAATAGAAAATCCCCTATTTAAGTGGAGTAAGTGAAATGCAGGCATACTTGTAAAGTGCGGGAGGCAAGGACCAGGGTTCAAGTCTCTAGGAGAGAATTTCACACACATATACATTAAGATTAAGCTAGAGTAGAAATTCTACTTGTAAAAAAAAAAAAATTAAAAATTAAAAAAGTGAAATACGGGCATACGAATCCAAGTGTGTTTGACTTCGAGGGAATCAAACATGAGTCCCTCGCACCTTGCATGTAAGAAAGTAAAGTATACCTTGTATTGGATATATGTATCTTATCTCTCACGGCAAGTGGGCCCCATAAATATATACAATAGTGGTATAGGTTTCCCTCTCATATTATGTACTCTTACATGTATTGTTAAGGATAAGAACAAAAAGGAAAAACAAAACAACACAATTTTTGTCCCTTAACTTGGGAAAGAGGATATTTATGGGTTCTAACTACCCAAAAATTTATATCTTTACATTCACCTTCAAGTAGGATGTTGAATAGTGAAGTTACCAAGAAAAATAAAAAGTACTAAAAACCCTTCTACATAATTGTTTCATGTAGAATTTGATTTTAGGGGCCTCTCCAAAAGGCTATTTAACGTACACTAAAAAGTACTGTTAACACTTAGCTGAAAGATTGTAATAAATGCATAAGAAGTTAGTTCCAAGATTGCAGGACGAGGACCTCAGTTTAGGTTGCAAGAAAAACCAAGAAATGGAGCCAAAATAATTACAACTTACAAGTTGCTAGTTTGGTTACTCTCGACTCGCGAATAATTAACTAGTATAAATACTTGTAGACTTGCAGTACATAGAATTTTTATGATCTTATCAATGAAGAAATGATGATGCACATGATGTGTAAACTCTATATCTATCTATATATATATATATATATATATTGTCAGTTTCACCCAAAATTTATATAAAAAAAAAAAAATTGGACCAATTTCTTTAAGCACAGGGACCCTAGCCTTGACGGCAACAACTGATACGAATAAGCCATGGGCAACACATTAGGACCTTATTATAGTCCTTAACTCCAAATCTAAAAAGGAAGTAATTCTCGACCAAGTCCAATTTCTAATCAAGATAAACTGCTGCAATTCTCTCCCTTGATTCACTTTAACCTTTAATATATGCTTAGAACTCTCACTACCCATTTGTTCAAATACATCCTCGTTTCACAAAAATAAGCATCCAAATGTGCTACATCCTCAACTTTACGTCTAATATATCAGATACTCCATGATAGTACAACATCCTCAAAAACATTAGGAGTCCGATAAGAGTTTGGGTAAATTTACATGTTCGTTTCAAACGTTTCAAATGTGTCAATCTAGTACGTAACATTTTGGCGTCGTGTCAAAAGTCAATTTAGTCACTAACATTTTAAATGTGTCAATTTAGTCCATAACATTTTGGTGCTGTGTTAAAATGATCCTAAGTTACGGATGAAAAATGCTGACATGACTTACAGCTCAAATAAAAAATTATTCTAATGCCACTTCGGTTGCCATGTGGACTACCACGTGTCTTAAATAAATAAAAATCCACATGTAATCAACACATATCTTCTTTTTTCTTTTCTTTTCTTTTTTTTTTTTTTTTTTTTTTTTTTTTTTTTGAGATTCAATCATCACATATCTTGAATCTCATTTTCTCTTGCTACTTTTTCATTTTTCCAATCAAATTTATCTAGAAACGATCAATTAACCAAACAATTCAGAATAAAAAATTAAACTCCAGCCACCAAGAAAAAATCTCATTTTCTTGACATCCAAATAAAAGCTAAGAACCCAAAACATGCCCTTTTTTTTTTTCAAAGTAAGAGTATAGTTCCTAACAATAAAACACACTATAATATACTCGTATAATTCAATCTTTATGAAGAAAACAAACAAATGAAAAAAACAAAATAGAAGCTTTGCTGATTTTGAGCTCATCCAAACAAAAAAAAGTTTTGTTGTCTAAAGTCTGAACACATCGCCCGGGCCAAAATGGGAATTTAGCCATAATTTTCAAACTATATAGTTAGTAGTTACTGTTTACAAACTATATTTTTTACTAGCATCTCGAGTTTAAGAGACTCGATTTTGGGCCCAAAAATCAAGTATTTGAAGGTCAATTTTCATGGTTTGATCCGTCTGATGTGGCATTTTATCCAGGTGGGGTCTACTTGGAAATCAAGTCTCTAAGACTCGATTTATCAGCCAAACAAAAATTTAGTCTAAGTCTTCTAACATCCACTCCCAGAAATACACACAACCACTAAATCCCACAAATCCACCGATCACCATAGATTTCTAAAAGCTCATGACTGGGCAAAACCCACAAAAAAAAAAAAAAAAAAACCACGTTTGCCTGGGTCGCGCGACCTGGGCGCACGCATCGCCTGGGTCGCGCACCTGGGAGCGCTCGCCGGCTTGGGTCTCCCAATAGATCCGGCTCCATCTCCGTCTCCCCATCGCCATCAGCAACCCTCACCACCACCACAGATCGAGAAGCGCACCACCCACGCTGATCTATTTCTGGTTTTTTTTTTTTTTTTTTTTTCTCTTTCTTCTCTGATGAAAGGGTGTAAAGGTCTGTGGAAAATTATATACGGCTTGTAAACGGTTATAAATCAAGTCTCAAAGACTCGATTTTCAAGTGGACGCCACGTGGAAAAAATGCCACGTCAGATGAAATTAAACCACAAAAATCGACCTTCAAATGCTCGATTTATAGGCCCAAAAGTGAGTCTTTTAGAGTCGAGATGCTAGTATAAAATATATTTTGAAACAGTAACAACTAACTATAATGTTTAAAATTTATTGCTAATTTCCCATTTTGGCCCATTGCCCGCTACGATGGAGATTTCAGAGCTACAGTAGAGATTTCAGATTCATTCATATTAGATGAGAATATAAAAGGGCAAACACTTTTTCAGTCTTTCATGAGAAAGAATTTTCGTCATTGAGTTGAGGGAGCACTTCATGCTAAGGCAGTTGAGAACGTGGTGGATCTCATCAATCGAAATGAGGACATTCCAAATTGGGTCGTAGAGCCAGAACGCATAAAGGAGCCTGGAGGCACCGTTGTATCTGGAGCTAGCAGTTTAGGAGAACTTCTCTCCTCTCTGGCGAGGTTTCACACAAATGACGATGCAAAAAGAAATGTTAGTGCTTTTGGTTTGTTTGTCTTCTGTATAAATGCCAAGAAATTGAGATGTTTTCTTGGTGGCTGGCGCTTTAATTTTTGGTTGAGTTTCTCTTTGCAAGTGTTTGTTTTCGAAGAAAGTGCAAAGAAAAAAGTGTAAAAGAGAAGTTCTTTGAGATGTAAGCCCGTCAGTATTTTCCATTCGTCATTTATCAGGGACCCTTTTGACACAACATCAAAAAGTTAGGAACTAAATTGACATATTTGAAATATTATGGACCAAATTGGTATATGGTAAAAAGGCTAAGGACCAAACATATAGTTTACCCTAAGAGATTTCATAAGAAAAGTTGGAAAAAAGAGATGATAGACAGCAAGTTCTTCACATTTCCACTATGTGAACACAATTTTTTTAGCACCTACGTTTTCTATAGAAGGAGAAGGAGAGGGATACTCTTAAAAACTACTAAAATGGCTTATTATGATTGGAGTAACATCTCTTTTAAATATGAAAGGTTCACATACCACTTTTATTATGTTGTACCATTACAATAGGCCATGTCAACATCTGAGAAAATGTTATGTACCTAGAAAATGTTAGGATTCCTCAAAATGCAAAAAAAAAAAAAAAATAATAATAATAATAAATAAATAAATAAATAAAGCAAAATCTTTCAAATGGAGAAGTGCATGAGTGTTACAGACGAAGTGCTAAGAGGAAAAATAAAAAAAAAGGAAGGAGAGCTCTAGAACGTTCTGGAGTTTGGAGGAATGGTAGAGAAAAAAAAGGAGGAAAGAAGGAAGAAGAAAAAAAAAAAAGAAAAAAAGATCATGAGTGTTACAGGTGAAGTGCTAAAAGAAAAAAAAATTTAAAAAAAAAAAAGAACGGGAGAAAGGAGAGCTCTGGAACGTCTAGAGTTTGGAGGAATGGCAGGGAGGAAAAAAGGAAGAAAGAAGGAAAATAAAGAAAGGGTAAATTACGTACATGGAGGAGAAAAAAAATGGAAAAAAAAAAAAAAAAAGAAAAACAAAGAAAAAAATGACGAATGTAGAGGATAAAGAAAAGAGGGGGAAAAAAGAAAAAAAAATATTATTACAATATTTTCTTAATATTTTTACAATAAATTTTAACGAATAAATTATTATTAGTTAATATTAGTCAGAAAAAAAATAACTTTTTTAAAAAGAGAAAAAAAATAATTTTATTAGTACATTCAAATTAAAATCAGCATTAATTTTTATTACAATACTTTCACAATAAATCTTCAGTGATAAATTATTATTAGCTAATATTAGTGAAAAAAATAATAATTTTTTTAGAAAGAAAAAAATAATTGTAATAATACGTTCAAATTAAAATCAGTATCAATTATCACAATAATTTCATAACATTTTCACAATAAATCTTAAGTGATAGGTTATTATTAGCTAATATTGATGAGAAAAAAAATAACTTTTTTAGAAAGAGAAAATTTGATTTAAGTATATGAAATAATTGATTTAAATATGAAATAAACTTCCTTATATATACATTGTCCTTTTTAATAATTTATCCCTCAAATTGCAATTTTTATAAAAGCTAACTATACATTCAGCTTTTTCAAAAAGTATTTTTTAACAGCTTTTAGCTTTTATAAAAAGACACTTTTTGAAAACTCCACTTTTTCATTATGCACTTTTTCAAAATGCCCAACCAAACTCACCCTTGTTGGAAGAGAAACAGGGAGGGTGGGGGGAAGTTTATACCACGTAGAATATAGATACTGCAACGATCAATATAATATAGTAATAGACACCATTTGCTCCACTGGCACCATAATCCACAACTAAAAACTTAAATTAAATTCCAACAAACAAAATTTGGAATATAAAGATTCAAAATAAAAAACATAAATAACATTAGCCATGCATAAAGGTCTTCAATCCCTGCAAAGACTGCAACATCTCCAGCACCAACGCATACAAGTCCAACTCTGCAACAAGAATCAACGTGCCAAATAAGACATCAATATTCCAAAATGAGCAATTAAGCATACAATAATTTCTGTGGTCAAAAGCAGGCAGTGCATACAATGATAGGCTGATCACTAAATGACCCAACAAGTGGCACAAAGCATAAATCCATTGGTATAGAAATAATTATTATAACAATACTTACATATTTTGTTGAAGGCTACAATGTCACAGCTCTGGACATATTCATTAATTGGTTCAACTGTAAGATGTTCCTCAATGAGAGTGTCAACAGACACCAAGTCATCCACAATGGTAAGCATTATCGTCATTTTCTTGATACCATACCCAACTGGTACAAGTTTAGCTGTCACGATCAATAAATCAAAGTCAGAACATAAACAAAAGATATAATTGGTTGGCTACAGTGACAAGACATCAAGGAACAATAACAAAATCCAGAGAAATAGAATGTGTTGCTTCACTGTCAAGATCACAGACGAATAACATAAAAAATAAGAGAAATGTGAGGGAAAAAAAACTATTTCATCATAAACATAAAAACAGGGAAACTTGTAATAAAATTAATGGTAAGAATGAAATGATTATGGAAAATGAAGTTTTTATCAACCATCAGTAAAAAGTTTGATAATTAATCCTCCCATTAAGATAGTTTTTGTAAGAAATGGGAGCAAGACAAAGCCTTTTGCTTGATTACTTTTTAACGTTCAAAATTAACGCAACGAATCACAGATAAAAAACATACATGCTCCCCAAAGCAACCCTTCCATCTGAACACTTCTTACTGCTTCCTCAAGCTTTTTCATATCAGTTTCATCATCCCATGGCTTCACATCCAAAAGAACTGATGACTTGCCAGCTGATAATGAAAATCATAATTAAAAAATAGCTCAAGTTAATGCCAGCGGGAATGAAGATAGAGAGGAAGACACTTCAACATATTTAAAAGCAATATAAGCATCATGAAAATAAGCCAGAAAACTCACACTCTTTCTTTTTGCCAGATGCCTTGACAGCAGCAGCACGTTCCTCAGCAGCTTTCTTCTCCTCTTCAGTCTCTTCACCGAAAAGGTCCACATCATCATCATCATCATCCTCAGCAGCAGCGGCCTGAAAAATAATATTTTGACAAGTATGAGATCAAACTACTTTAGACAAATCTCAGAAGATGAAAAGAAAATGATTAAGGATAACAAGCACTGGTACAATTGCAAGAAAGCATAAACGAATAGGATATAAGTATTGACCAAATTGACTCAAAAGACAATATGATTGAGAGGACGGAAATGTGTGAGTATTAACAGCCAAAAGATGATAGAAGGTACTTGCCTTTGTGTCACCAACAGGAGGGGTTGCAATCGCCTCCTCTTCGATTGGGGCAGCTCCCTCAATAATGACACCACACCCTTCTTCAGAAACACCACTAGAATGGAAAATCAATTGAATGAGAAACAGACATTATGGAAATTACTGCATAAATTAGCCCAAAAAATCCAAGTAATTCAAGACGAATGCAAGGAAACAAGGGACAGGGCAAATACAATGCTGATTTTTTTTTTTTTTTTGGATAAGTGGTATATACAATACTTATTTTGAGACAACAATAAACTTATTAATTAACTTACGAGATCCTCAAGAGTGCATCGATGTGATTGTACCACCGAGACACATTAACGAATTCAGCTGATGGAGCCTCGGAGAGTGCTGCATGAACAGTGATATCATCCTTCGAAGCTTGATAGCTGAAAAGAGCAATAGACATTTTAGAAACTACAAAATAAATCCAAAAACCAACCATAAACATCGTCTTTAATTAATCATACTCAATTAAGAATTGAGAAAACAAGTACAGGAAGAACAGGAAAAACAATGCCAAAAACAAAAGGAAACAAAAGAAAAATGATAGAATGAAACTTACCCTGTAATGTAACTGCGTGTAAGCAGGTAATCGTCAAGCTTCTTCAGGCCAGATGGCGATTTGACACCATAGAATGTGACTGCCATTTTAGCCAAGTATTTGGTTCTACATGCATATTAAAGGCAGACAACAAAATAAGGGTAAGTGCATATTCACCCTATGCATCAGACCAAACTTACAAACCAAAAACTAGATGTCAAATAAACTAATCCTCCCCACAAAACCAAGCCATCTAACAGAATTCCATAACATATCATAACTCCGAGCAATTGAAGTGTTTATTAACAAGAAAATTTGACATCCGCAAGCTCACATGCTCCACACAACAAAAAATAGTTAACTGATTATATATAATACAGTTTTATTATAAGTAAGTTCCGTTGCCAATAAAGATCCATTTAAACTAAAAGCACATTGGCAATATTTACACACAAATATCGAGAGAGAACGATAAAACTTAGGTATAGTTCCTTAAATGTGCCTAAGATTCGGTACCGAAGTTTTGAAATAGATCACATAGTTTTTTATTTGTAAGTTGCACATGCCAAGTAAGACCCTTTTGAGCTAAAAGCTTATTGGCTATATATATAGAGACAAGGGTAAATCTTAGGTACAGTTCCTAAGGTACTGTGCCTCAGATTACCCAATTGAATTCAATATAAAATTGTGTTTTTTTTTTTCCTGCAATGACCATGTAGTTGAATTTATTTAATTGCAACACTACAGAATCAAAGAACTGTACCTGAATTTCACCACATTTATATAAAAATCATTAACCCAACAAAATTTTGAATCTGCAAAACTAAATTGAAAGCTAAATTTTGAAACTTTATATCCCATATGGGCTTTAAAAGTGAGCATTGATGAACACATACAAAAAACAAACCCATAAGCTGACAGATTAAAAAAATCCAAACAAAAACAGCATTTTGATCCCCAAAAAAAAAAAAAAAAAAAAAACACTGACCCATCAAAGTTTATAGGTAGTATATCAGATTTACAATCAATATTAGACACAAACACATACATGGGATCTGAGATTACCGGAGATGGAGGAGCTTGGAACCGTGTTAGAGAGGCGCTGTGAAGATTAAAGAATATCTAGGGTTTGTAAAGTGCTAAAGGAGGAGATGATTTATAGAGTGATGTGTTCGACTCGACCACAATCTACGAATCGTTTAAAGGACCTTCGAAATTCGAATATTCCCTTGATTATTTGTGTTTACCCGACCCGACACTAATGGTTGAATGGATTCGAAGTCTTCTTGATGGAGTTGGGCTTGGGAAGGGTAAGTACTCAAACCCGACCCAATTATATATTTAAATTACTCAAATACTTGTAAATTTGTAATAATTTGAGTAATGCTATTATATACACACACAAGAATTGATAATATTTGTGATTACCCGACCGACGAGAATGGTTGTATGGATTCGAAGTCTTTTTAATGGAGTTGGGCTTGGGAAGGGTTAAGTACTCAAACAGTCAAACTTTGACCCAATTATATATTTAAATTACTCAAATACTTGTAATAATTTGAGTAACACTATTATATATACAAAAAAAAAAAAAACAATTTTGATAATATTTTTCACACCAGTTGAGTGTACAAGCTTTTTGAGCTCATCATATATATTGTTTTTTTTACGTACTAGCTACTACCGATAATCTGTCATATTAGCATTTGTCAAAATTTTGTTTGTCTTAATTTTATGTAATAAATTTATCTTTTAAAAAAAACTAATATTTTTATAATAATTAAAAAAAAAATCATGTGTCTCTCTCATTCACTCCCTAGTAAAAGATTAGGTTTTCTATATAGTGATTTTCGGATCATTTCTTAATTATGTTGTGTTGTTAGAAGACTTAGAAGAAAGGGAGTGGAAGTGATACGATGTTCAATGGGGACAAAGTTTTTTTTGAAATTTCTTTTATCCTATAATTCCTATTACGGATTCAAATGATTACTCACATATATTTTTAGAATAAATTTGGTATATTGAATGATAATTATATGCAAATATAATATTAATAGATGCTATGATTGTCCTCTATATTGTGATTCGTTTGTGTCAAGTATTCACTTATTATTTAGGTGTGATATAGTCTGAGCCATTAGGTATGGCTATAATGTGGGCTCATAAGTCATAATAGACACGCTTTCCTTCACTTGTAGCGAATACATTATCAAATTCATTTTAGATCATTCCCTCAAGGTTTTACTTAAATATTGATGGAAGAGTTGCTTTGAGCTAGTACTCAAATGGCAGTGACAATTGATACAATTATGACATTTGAGGAATCATGTGCTTCATGACATAGTTAATCAAATTAATTTGCACCTAAGTATCAATAATGTGGGGAGAAGAATCATTGAACACACCTTAGTTATATAGAATTAAGAAATTTTCAAAGAGAGAAACTGCTCTCACAAAACAAGTCCATTCTCATCGAAGGAGAATCTCAATTTTGCATTCAAGTCATCGACAATTATGATAATCTTGCCATTGGCTTTTGATTATCTACTACCTATAGAGCTAAAATCTTTTTTCTATAGTGATTTTTTTGTTTCAATAATGATGTTTTCTAGAAAATTAGCCATTTTCTAAAAAAACAATCTCCATAAAACTATCTAATTTTTCTATATTTGATAACAAGCTTAAATGAGTTAAAAAACAATTTCGTAACTTCTCAGATTTAGCTTGCTGTAAGATAGAGTTGTTTTCAAAAAAATAAAAATAAAAAAATAGTGGAAAATAATCTCTTAAAATAAGTCATACTTTTTATGTTAGCTAAAGATAATTTTCCTTAGACTCATTTGTTCTAATGGTACCAAACACTAGAAAATACGGAAAACTATCTTTGCACAATGTTTTTCATCAAAACAAACAGAACGTAGAAAATAAGTCATTTTCAAAGAAACATTTTCTATAAAACTATCTCATTTTCCAATGTTGGGTAACGACTTTAAATAAGTTGAAAAATAATCTCTTAACTTTCCATATTTAGTTTACTGTGGGAGAGAATGCAAAGCAATTTAGTGAAAAAAAAATCTCTGAAAATAGGTCATACTGTTTATGTTGACCAAAAATAGTTTTTTTTTTTAATTCATCTTTTTTTATATTACCAAACACTAAAAAACATGAAAAACTATCTTTATAAAAGATTTTCTATCGAAACAAACAGAGCGTAGATGTTCCTTTTATTGGGTAAAAGAGAACCCAACCTTGCAACTCATAATCTGTGTTAACGTGATATTAACATTTATTTTTTGTTGTAATAATTCCTCCTTTCTGGTTCATGCTTGGTTTTCTTGGAGGAAAAAATTTGCATTTGTTTTTTTCTTTGGTGTTCGTTTAATGCATTTTTTTTTTTTTGGAAACAAAAACACACATAAAAGAAGGAATAGGGTTCTAGGTTCTAAAATGTCTCTATTATAAAAAAAAAGCCATGCTTGATAAGAAAAACACAAAAAAAAAAAAAAAAAAAAAAGAATTAGTATTAAACAACACCACTCTCCTCACATAGAACGACGTCGCATTTCTGTGAGTGAATACTGCTGCGAGACATAAAAGAAATAAAATATCTAAATTATATATATCCTACTACACACTGCACAGAGAGAAAGAGAGAAGAATTCAGATTTGGAAAGAATGCCAAAGAGAACAACGCACACGTACTCAAGCGAGGACGCAGCACCAGATGGACCTGACTCCGATCTCTTCGTCTATTACTGCAAGCACTGTGCCTCTCATGTCCTCATCACAGGTTCTCCTCTCTCTCTCTCTAAAACCCTCTTTTTAGAGTTTTAAATTTCATCAATTTACCATGTAATACTTCTTCACACACTTCAATATGTGCTCAAGATCAATAAAGAATGAAGCTTTAACTTTTAATATTGTTGCTGAAGTGTGTTTTTTATAAGATACCCAGTTGCAGAAAATGCCCAAAAGGAAGACAGACAAAGCGTATGTGTTGGACAAGACAAAGCATCTTGCTAGGTTGAACATCAATGATGCCGGAAAAGTTCTCTTGAAGCGGTAATTGAATCATATATATAGGATTTTAGTGTACCCTTTATGTTGTTTTGAACATATCAAGTATTAGTTCCAAACTTTAATGTTAGTAGCTATTAGATATGGCGGGTGGGGTCAGTTGCTTGTAGGTTTTAATGGCTAGAGGCGAGTCCAAAGGACTCTCCTTTAAAATGTTCCTTATGTTGCCAAGAGCCTTGTAGCTCAGCTGACACCTCCTGACGATTCCAACAGAGACGCCTAGGTTCAAATCCCCCTTCCCTTATTGTAGCCATTGATTTATCTACACAAAAAAAAAAAAAGTTCTTGATATTATACACACACAAAAAAAAGGGGGGGGAAGGGGTAATTTTTGGCCAAATGTTCCTTTAGACTAAGATATCTGATACTATCTTATAATTAGAAATGCTATGTATAAAGTAAATAGGATTGACTTGCAATTATTGTACAACTGCCCATTGGTATGGTCTCTTACAGCATGTGCCAAACCATAAGGTTGGAATGGAAATGAGTGTGTATAGGATTTTCTTTTCATTTAACTCATGTTGCTAAAATTTCTTATGATAGTTCTTTTTGTCTTGAGCATGTCTATTGAACATGTTGTGTTGTTGAATCAATTGAGAGTATGTAATTTAGTGGTTTTTTGGAGTTGTAAGTGTATGTGCATTATAACATATGTCATTGTGGATCTTTCTAATCCAGGGGTGAAGGGAAATTGGAGAAGCAATTCCGTATGAACTGTATGGGTTGTGGGCTCTTTGTCTGCTACCGCTCGGAAGAAGATCTGGAAGTTGCTTCTTTCATCTATGTTGTTGATGGTGCCCTTAGCACGGTTGCTGCTGAAACTAACCCACAGGTATAAGAAACAGTAGTATAAAGGCTTTTTATCAGCCATCATCTATAGGCTCAAATGTATAAAATAATTGAACTCTAGACCATTTCTTTGAAACTATGTAATTATGCCAAGAAAAGGGATCTCCCTCCCTCCCTCCCTCTCTCTCTCTCTCTCTCTCTCTCTCTCTCTCAAGTTTTAACTCTAAAAGATTAACATTTACTTTTTGGTATTTGCTGTAGGATGCTCCTGTTCCACCTTGTATATCACAGTTAGAAGGAGGACTTGTTCAAGTCGCTATAGAAGTTGAAGATCGTGCCCAACGCTCAGCAATCACAAGTAACATGAATTTATATTATTTAATATGCATTGCTTCTGCAGCACAAAGTTAAATAGAGTCATTTATTATATATATATATATATATATATATATATATATAAAAGGTGGAGTTGATCTGTTTTGAAGGGAAAACTCGTTCATACTTCTTGTATACAATTGTTCAATCAAATCATCTAGTTGCTGATAAGTAAGAACTAATATTGTGCATGCAGTTTCTAAAGTTTTAATTTTTTCATTCAATTCATGAGAATTATATTTCAATGAGTGCCTTCTGGTATGGACACACCTTGGGTTTAATACCTTAATAATATTTCTCACAAAATCAACATGCAAGAATGATCTTTTATTGAAGTTGAAACCGAAGAAAAGACCATGATCTAGAGACTATTGTTGGACACTTGTCTGCATCAAGCATCATGGCTGGGCTTCTATCTAAAACTTCAAGGCCTTGATAAACATTTTTGACTGTTTGGTGCAACAACTTATCAACGGATGTGTTTTGCCTAATCGGGCACAAACTATTCATACCTCCATTTGTGTGTGTCTGTGTTAAGTATGCTTGTACATGTATATGTTTATGTTTTACCTTTGTTCTACATTCATATATATACAATTAATAGAAAGAACACCATAATTGTCTTTTCTGTCAGCAAGTGTATCAGCAACTTAGTCTTGTGTTACCTCTTGCATATCTTACCCACTGATGTCTGCAATAAATCTGAAGGATTTGCCTAATTTATGAAAGAAATAATGTATTCCTCTAACCTGTTATTCTCATTCTTCATGCCAGGAGTGAATGCTGATGATGTTCGTGTTACTGTAGCTGCACCTGCAGCCCGCGGGGAAGCAAATAATGAACTTTTGGAATTCATGGGCAAAGTATGTGCCGTTTTCAACTTAGGCAGTTGAACTTGATCCTTATTTTAATACCCTTAAATGTCATGTTAATCCTAAACACGTTTGCTTTTGACCTAGGTGTTGGGTCTGAGATTAAGCCAGATGACTCTCCAACGAGGGTGGAATAACAAATCTAAACTCCTTGTGGTGAGTTAAATCATTTTTCTCTACTGTTTAGGGTGTGGGTGTCTGTATGCTCATGTGTTAATGCTCATATGCTGTTTTGGGTTTTCTAGAGAACGAATTATTTATTTTTCTTATTTTACTTTCACATGGCAATATGTTAACATGTTCATACTAAATTGATGTCCTACTTTTCAAGATAGCCCTGGTCCACAAGCACCCCTATCCTACATACAGTTTGTGCCCCCAGCCCACCCCCACTCTCCTGAGTTAGTATTACAAGTTTTCCTGCTTCTAATTCAAGTAGTAAAGTCTAATATTCAAGGGAAAATGTGACAGATTGGCCTTTTTAACCTCCTCTTTTTTTGTCCTTTTTTTTGGGTTGTTTTTCCCATACCAAATTAACCGATTTTTTTTTTAATTAACCAAAGTGCATTTATTTAAAAAGCAGCATAGATGACAATGACGTGCAGTAGATGTTTATAAGAGACACTTCTTAACTACTTGCGTGGTTGAACAATGTAGACATATCACATGTAAAACTTTCTTATTCTGGGGTGTATGCCCTTAATGACCATTCCATGCCAGTACTGGTTTTGAAAAGGCTGCAATAGTTGATTTGTTTTAAGTTTCTGTATCTTAACACCTCCCCTCCCCCATCTTTTGTGTATATCTTGCAATAGGTCACATTTCAAGTAAAACCATATGTTTAAGGTTCTTATCTGAGATGTTGAACCAAGTTTTCATTAACTTACGAAAAATTGTATCAGGTGGAAGATTTGTCTGCTAGACAGGTGTATGAAAAACTTCTAGAAGCTGTGCAACCTTGAAGCTCCTTTTGGATGCATATTGGGTTCGAGTCTTGCAACATTCTTTGTTGTATAGGCAAGTTATGAGCCTGTGTTGTAATTCAACTATACAACGTTGTTATTCAGCTTCATTCAGTTTTAATGATTTTCACTATCCATGTAGGCTTACAATCAAATTAAGTTGTTATGTTTTTTTTTCCCCCCAAAATGATATAGATTTATGAAGGTAGCTACCCCATTAAAATTCAACGTCACCCAATTATAATTTATAAATAAGATTGTCAAATACTACGTTAAAAATAAATAGTTATTGATTGTTTGGATCAGCTATTTCAAGCAAAATACCAAAGACGTTCATTGATTTATAAGTGATATGATCTATATATTGTCACATTGCTAGGCAAAAATGGAGGAAACTATCAAACCGTATTTTCTCCCCCAGATGATTAGCCATCTTTATTCACCATATCAGGACACTGAATCTGTTTTGCAACTTGAATTTTTTAATCTATTGATGTTAACCAAAGGTTTTTGATTAAATTCATTTCTTGCAAATGCTTGGGACAATGAACTAAGGTTCAATATTGCAGGACTTGCCTTCCCAAGTTTCCACATTTAGCTTTGGTAAAAAATCTAGAGATCCCTTCTTGAATGGGTAATTTGTATGGAGAGATTGATCAATTGCCCTATAAATTGTCTTGCCAAACAGCTACCTTATCTTTACAACCAATTATTGGTCAAAAGCCCCAACTTTTTAACACCATGGATATTTAGAATAATAATAATTATCTCATGCATTGTGCGGGTTCTATGATTTATTAGACCCTCACGCTTTGAAATAGCTCCTGCTGGAATTATCAAATAAACCTTACTAATTTGGCTTGAACTCTAAAAACATTCTCAGACAGCTCAGCTAGTAACCAGTAGAGGATCAAAACAGTTCAAGCATTCATGATAAATGGGACAAAGACAATTTCAACTGGTTTGAAATAAGCTCCAACAACACAATACAAATATCTCTGAAGAGACTCAGAAAATTTAACACTTTATGAAATAAGGCAGACAAAAAAGGTTCTAATGTTACTGTAGTCAACCAAGAAAAAGACTGCTGACAGACTACAACTCTGCATCTTAAGAAGAAGCGCCGCTACGTAATGCTCTAGCCTTTGGTTTCTTAGGAGCCAACTGAGTCTCAGGCTGCAAAATCATTGCAATAAAGAAAATTACGTCATACAGATGCAACACAATATTTAAAAAATAATAATAACAATAATAATAAAAAACTACACAAGCAAGTTTTCACACATACAAAAAGAACAAGCACATTAAATCGGTTTCATTCATCAAGAACTGGAGGAAAATAGAAAGTAACATATCATATAGAATTACCTCCTTCTTGACCGGTTCTTCCTTTTCAGATAAAGTCAACTCAATATGGCACGGAGATGACATGTAAGCTGCCAGCCAGATTTAGAAGTAATTATCAAGCTGACACACTTTAATAGAGAAAAGATACACAACTCAGCAGTGGACAAAAAATACTCACGGTTGATTCGTCCATGAGCACGGTATGTGCGACGCCTTTGCTTCTGGGCTTGATTTACCTGGATGTGAGATATGAAAAGCGAATCCACATCCAAACCTTTCACCTAGAGAATAGTTGATAATATGCAAATGTCATTAGCCAACAGAAACAGAACCAGGATAGGAAAATTTACAGCTAAAAAATACAAACCTCAGCATTACTCTCAGCATTCTTAAGTAAATCCAGAATAAACTGTGCAGATTTAACAGGCCAGCGTCCTTGTCCATTTGAATGGCGATTCTTAGCTTGTGCAGTTCGCCCAACTCCTCTACAAAACCGTCGGAAGGGAATGGCCTGCTTGTGGGCCAAAACATCCTCCAAATATCTTTTGGCCTTGGTCAAATGCAACTTTCTAATTGCAAAGGCAGTCTCCCTCGTATTCTGAACATCAAGAGAGGAAATGAATCCAATTACATAAACATTAAAAAAACACTAATGAACCACAAAGACAACAGAATATTATGCAAAGAGGGTACCCAAAAATGGAATTATATGAATTATAGTTTGCACATATAAACATGTTGATGTTAGAACTTCTAAAGGTAATAGATGCATTACAATGAAGAACATACGTTGATACACTATCTCAACTTCAGAGTCAACTACATTAATGACTACCTATCATGCCTGAAAGTTAAGGCCTGTATCATGTACCAAAACCATTGACACAACAGTTTCTATGTGTGAGCATAATTAAGAAAACAGTCAAGAATTGAAAAGAAAAGGTATGACAATGGTGCTTAAAAATTATAAACAAGTGTTATGCTAGACATATTTTTCTATAACGTCTCAAAGAGGAAGGAAGATAACCATTCACAAAACCTTTGAGAAAATGAATGCACAAAATTCTAGATAGATCATGGAGAGTTGCTCATCTCATCAACAAAAAGAAGAAATCAAAGGGACCTAAGAGTGCCATTTTACCTTTCCATATCATCAAAATGAATACTTAAGAGATAAATAACAGCATTAGCACAAAAGGTTCTAATGAAAAACGTTATTTCTGGTCCATGACGCTATGTCCGTTTTCACATTTACATCTCCTTTTCTCATTTGGCTCTCCCCTTTGTGTCCTAATTTTTAAAATGAACAGATGCCATCTCCCCTTCTTTTCCTGGAAGTTACTCCATTTTATTATGAAAATATTCGTTTTTGCATAGGGGGAAAAGCAAGACATATTTGAGCTAAGATTCACAGAAACATTTCTCACCACTTTTTTCCACTAGACGAGAGAATGGACTGAGAGCCTCTAAAATCAAGTCCAAGAATTTAGTATTTTTGCTAACTACAGAATCGGAATGAGTATAACATATGTTACTAAACTATTTAGAAAACTCAGACGTTTACCCAACAATCATGCAAGTAGGTTTCCTAAGTTTAGGAAGAACCCTTAATGAAGGGCAATAGGCCCGTCTTTTGCCAGCAGTTAAACAAAGAAAAGAGACAAAAATGATGTTAGGCCACATCTTATAAATGTTAGGATTTTATTAAATTTTTCTATCCGAACAATGCTAGTGACTTGTGCTAAAAGATACATGATAATTTATTTTGAACTAAGGTCACAAGGCAAGGCGATTATGATAATACCATCTAACCTATTACAAATAACCTATGGGTTAAGCCAAATGGCACCACAGTCTATGGGGCACAAGGTTCAAGTTCCACAGCAAAAATGGTGAAAGATCATCACAATTTCCATAAATTGAAATAATAAATCAAGCAAAGGTATAATTAAACAAACACATACAATACAAGCACAAACAGACTCCACACAATCAAATGAGAAATTTAACAAAGTTGACCAAAGGGTACCTTGAAATGAACTCGGAGATCGGAACCCCTGGCCTTGCAGGCTGAAAAATGATCAGACAAATAACAATATCAAATTTCTACTATATTAAGATTAGTTGCAGAGATTCATCACCCCAAAAATTCGAATCTCCTATTTTATATTTATGTTTAGCAAACACACTTTTTTATCTAGTACAAGATAAAATTGGAAAATCTATAATCAAAATATAATCTTTCTTCATCATCCTACATTTTCTCAGCTACCAAACAAATACCTCAATAAGATCCAATGAAACTATAGTTAAAAAGTGCAAAAAAGCTAAAAATTCACATACACTTGGTGGGGTTGTCTGGCTCCTTCGAATACTTCACCTGAAAAGTCAAAATAACACATCCCATTAGAAACCAAAACCAAAACCAAAAAAATAAAACGAAAACACATTAAAAGCAAAGTTTTGCAAGTTATGATTATAATTTTTTTTTTTTTGGAAGTATTTCCAAAATGCTTTTGAGAAGCAAAATTTACTTCAAAAAACAAGAAAAGCACATTCCAAATGCCAAACCAAGCAAAACCCAGATCGATTTTAGCTGAGAAACCAAACTCACCATGGTTGCTGGCACTGTTGAATGCTGTCTTTCCCAAAATCCCAGCCAAAGAGACAATGAGGTAAGGCGCTGAGAGATATAAGAGGGCATATGAAACCCTAGGGTTTACGTGTTTAGATTTTGTTTGGGCTTGAGTCAGCCCAATATTGTTTTTGGGATGGGCCTCTTTCAGTACTAAGTTCATGTACCTGGGTTATGGGCTGTCTTCTATTTATTTCGGCTTTATTTATTTATTTTTGGAGAGAACCATCTAATCTTTTTGTGACCAGCGGTACCTGGGGCTGACGGGTTGTTAGAGGCTGTGGTGGGCCTTTTGTGATTTTGGGATGAACGGTCTCTTGTTGTATCAAGGTTAAGTGTTTTAGATAAGAGAATTTAGACCGATCTAATTGACTCACCTTGGGTCGGCTTGTGCACAAATTATGTCTTTTTTACTGAAATTTTGATCACATGCCCATGATAGGTAAAACTGTTATAAAAGAGTTATGATAGACAAGTACAGTATGATAATAATAAAGGCAATATGCTTCTCACTAGATGAAATAAATAAGGAATACTTAACAAAATAACTATATAGCAATAAGAAACACGTTATGAGTGAAATTACAAATGACAAGAAAGGAAATAATTATGATAAATAAAAAAATCAAGAGGAAAAAAGATTAGTTTGCCGTGTTTAGTTGTGTTACGAGACTAAGACCAAGAAGAGAACCACTTCCTCAACGAGGGTAACCTCGCAAGAAGATCCTGCTGTTAAAAATTACCTACTTTGAGAGAATGGGCCTAAATGGCTTATACCCAAACAAATTCTTTATCCTTAACAGAGGGTAGGCCTTTGAAGAGAGAGAAACGTTTAGCCTATTGGAGCATGTTTGTCATTCTGCACTCTCTATTTCTCTTCCTAATTCTCTTTCTCTTTCTTTCTCTGTTTTGTTATTTTGATTCTTTCTCGCTCCTTTCTTTCTTTCTTAGTGCTTACTTGTGTAGTGTTATAGTGATGGTGGTGTTGTGGTTCTGTCCTAATGGTTGCTACTGTTGTGGTTATGCTACTGTGCGCGGTGAGAGCCCTTTATATACTGCCTGTCATGACTGGTTTTTTACTAGTTTACTCTTTAACTATTTTTGTTTGGGTGTAGGTGTACTTCCAAACCACTTACTGGTATGTCAACTACTCATCCACAAACACCACTTACCTGCGCTGGCTGTGCTACCCCACATTACCAAACAAAAAATTCTACTTTGTTTGCTTGTTCAGCATGGCATTCCTATCCGCAACAAGGTAAACATTTTGTCTCTCACTATCCCTCATGGCATACACTTAATGGTTCCAACTCATCCTTCCTCTTTTGGGTAAAATGCGTAACCGTATTTCATATTGTACGAACTCTGACAAAATTCAAAACCTTGACTCAAGTGAGTATTCTTCAATTAACACCAACTAGTTTCATTCATTATGTGGGACCCACTTTTTTTTTTTGGGTGTGTTTTACTAATAAAAATTTTCTTAGGAAATTCATTAATAAAGTAAATCATTTTAAAAATAAAATTTAAAAAACCTTTTTGTAAGAAAATTAACTAAATTTTTAACAAATTTTACAATTTTTCATAAAAGTTTTGTGAAATTGATGATTATTTTATTTTAGCTTTAAAAAGTTAAGTGGTGTCATGCAATGCAACTAATCAAATCAGTTAAGGTTTTAAAATAATTAACTATATCCTATTATTTAATTATTTTACCTATAATAAAAATAACACAGTATTTCAAACTGATTTGACTTGTATGAGTTATTTGAACAAAGTTAAACTAACAAATTATTAATATAATTTCAATTTTTTTACATATAATTTTGAATAAAACCGTATGCTGCAAGAGTAGCTAGTTGTAAGTCCCCGAAATGCATGGGTCAATTGCAAATTTTTGTGTCAATATATATATATATATATATATAAAATTTGTTTCATGTGACCTTGTTTTGTCATATTAAGTATTTTGAATTCTTGTACTTTTATTAGTTTTATATATGATCATTCTTGTTAGTGAATGGAAAAAACAATAAAGGAATTTATAAAGGAATTTCAAAATACCAAAATTGTTCTTCCAATTCAAATTATATAATAAAAAAACACCAAAATTTTATAATTCACTCAAAACCTAAAATACTAAAAAAAAATAAAGAAAGATTATACCACAAATTATTAATTTGAACAATTAAAAATAATAATATTACTTTTTGTCATCTTTGACCAAAATATATATAATGGAACAAATTAGACCCTAATGGACTGAAGTGGATCGAATTTATAGGCATGCATCTGAAACAATCCTAGCCATTAATCTATATACAAGCAGATTTAATTTACATGTTCCAATACATTTTTTTGGAAGCAAGTGACATAAATTTATTGATTTAATGTATAAAGGATGGAAAATATAGCGTTAGAGTAGAGATTTTATTTTATTTTTTTTCATTTTTAAGAATTTTGTATGCAATTTTTCAGTTTTTTAAGTAGTCATTACAAAGCATTGAAAATACCATAATATCTTTCCATTAAAGTTTCGGCTTGCATGCAAAATTGTTTTGTTTGTGGAATGTCAACAACTCAGCCAGGTCATAAATTATGGTACAAATAAAGTTGGGTGGGTTTATATATCAACATATTTTGAGCATCCCATATTGCCAAAGTAACCATTTATAGCCTATTTTGTTCTTATATCTGGTTGTCGTGGCCATATATTGTTGTGAAAGGGAGATGCAACGAATTGAGTATAAGTAACGAAGAAAGAGAAAAGTGTGTAATGAGTTCTTTTTAAATTAAAATAGATAAATGTTTAAAATCAATAACTTAATTTATTTAATATTATGATGACCAAATTAATTATAAGTAAATGATGACATTGCTAGTGATATTAACAATTTGTCCACCTGTTATGAGAGTTGTGGTTTATTTTACACACAAAATAAATAGCGGTATGGACAGATTGTTAGGGTTCTGTCAGCAATCAAAAAACATGTTTTGGTTTGGACTTTGGAGTAGAAATAGTTGAAACTTGAAACTATTGGAGAAACCAAATGATATGTGCATATATAAAGAAATAGGTGGGGCATGCATGTGTGAAATTTGTGCAAACACTAAAGCACTAATCTTTAGAGATCCACTAACTAATTAGTGAGCATTTAAGAAGCGCGTTTTGTGCTTCCTATGAACAGTGCATTTAGGCTAATGAACAATAACCATAGTAAGAACAGTAACTTTTTTTATTGTTTTCAGTTTTCAGCAAAATAAAGAGTATCCAAACGGACTCTTAGAGTGAAAAACCCACTAGCTAATTAGAGAGAGAAATAGTGAGAGAGATGCATAGTTGCCATTACATATACATGCAATCATTATAGCTCTAATTACTTCCACCTGTCACACTTCCACCAAGTTGCACTTAAAAGCTAGAAAGCATGGGTGCGGCTCTAGGGTCGCCGCACCCGCACCAAACACTTGGCGACACGCCGATTCGCACTAGATGCGCCGATTCATGTTCTTTTTTTTTTTTTTCGTTTCCCAATTTGCGTTAGTCCAGGCCAATTCATGCCGATTTAGGTCGAGTCGCACCAGTTCGAGCTGATTCACGCCGATTTAGGCAAAGTCGCACTAATTCAGGCTGAGTCGCGCCAGTTCAATGCTGATTTAGGCTGAGTCGCGCCAAGTACGACCGAAAATGGCCAAGAAACTGGCCAAAATACATGTTGAAAATATATTTAATAATTTGTAAATAAAAATATATTTAATAATTTATTAGTAAACATATCTCACCACACCCGCAGCCGCAGCCACACCCGCACCCGCACCCGCACCCTATTTTTTCAAAAATTGCAGAGTCCTATACTTGCATCTGTACCTGCACACAAACCCGAATCCGCACCCATGCTTCATAGCTTAAAAGTTTTTTTCCCTTCTTGGGAGAGAAGTGAGAAAAGAAGAGAAAAAAACTAGTGAGTGAAAGTTTGAGAAAGATATGGCACAACCCATAACACTTTTTGTGTTTATTCTCCATACGAATGGTTTTGTTATATTTTGATTCCTAAGATTTTCTCAGCAACCTCCCAATACCAATGCCGAGTCTTTGAGAAGCATTTCCTCTAAAATGGATGATTACACTGCACGGTTTGAAATTTGGAAAGCCCAAACCCAAGTTCTGGATCTTGTTCCTTCCGTTATAGTCAACATTTCCATGAAAACTAATAAGAAAAGTTACAGAGTACAAGGTATGTAGATTTCTTAAATAAATTCTTTAGGTTCTTTCATATTCATTTTTGGGTTTTTTTTTTTTTTTCATTTTTTGAATAAAGTACTTAGGTTCTTTCTTATTCATTATTTGGTTAATTTGTGTGTGTACAGTTAGATATGAACTTAGGGTATTCTTTTGGCGAAATCAACCATTCTATGCTGGAGATACGTTTGGTGTATTTGACCTAAGACTTATAAAGATGTGGAGTGACATTCCCAGTCCTCAATTGAATTTCCCAGAAAGAGTTAAACTCTTCTGTAAAGTTTTCCAACAAAACATAGAAGGAGTTGAAAAACCACTCATGGTATATATTTTACTTATTTTAATTCGAATTTAACTTATTAGATTATCGGCTACAATAAAAAAAAAATTAAAAAAAAGAACTTATTAAATTATCAACTTTTTTTAATTAAACATATAGGACAACATGGTTATCAACTGTTTTCACCTTTCAATTATTGATTTGGATTGTTTTTAACTATTAAATTCAAGGGTTTTCTATTTAAATATATGTGATTAATTGAGCCTTAAAGTTCAATGTATTATTGAATATATATATATATACATGCATTTTATGATACCTTAATCTCACATAACATGCATTCATTATGTAACTTAAAAGTAAAATATTCATTTACTTTTATTATTTATTTTAAGAAAATTAATAAATAATTATTTACATATAAATTTTGATTTGGCCGTGCATTGCACGGGCATAATGCTAGTATAAAGAAATAGGTGGGGCATGCATGTGTGAAATTTGTGCAAACACTAAAGCACTAATTTTTGGGACCCACTAACTAATTAGAGTGAGAAACCGACTAGCTAATTAGAGAGAGAAATAGAGAGATATGCATAACTGCCATTACATATACATGCAATTATTACAGCTCTAGTTACTTCCACCGGTCACACTTGCACACTACATCAAAAAATGTCTATTACATCAAGTGTTACTATAACAAAATATGTATATAGTAGTTTTAGACAAAATATCACATCTACAAGTTACAATTGTTGCAATAGTAACTCAAAAGTGTTAAATTATTGCATCAACAATAATAAGTTGCAATAACTTATAATTTTCAGCTACAATAGAAGCTTTAATATATTAGAAAAAATTGTTGCAATAACTTAAAATGAAAGAACCGTTGCAATAAATTGATACCAATTGTTTTTGCAATCTATTGCAACGAAAATTTCAAATGAATAGCTTATTGCAACAAAGTTATTATTACAATAATTTGATATTAATTCTTTTGCAATCTATTACAATCTTTTAAAATCCTCTGCCAACTCCGAAAAATATTTGCAGCTCAATTTGACATTGAATAAGTTAGTCAATGATGTTGAGGCAACATAACCAAGAACTTCTGTCCACAAATCATTTGGAAGAGAGATTTAATGGAAGAAGAATAAGACTTTCTCTTATAACTTGTTATTCTCTCTACATCAAAAAATGTCTACTACATCAAAAAATGTCTATTATATAAGTGTTAACACACAAAATATGTATATAGTAGTTTTAGACAAAATATCACATCTACAAGTTAAAATGGTTGCAATAGTAACTTAAAAGTGTTAAATTATTGCATCAACAATAATAAGTTGCAATAACTTATAATTTTCAGTTGCAATAGAAGCTTTAATGTATAAGAAAAAATTGTTGCAACAACTTAAAATGAAAGAATCGTTGCAATAAATTGATACCAATTTTTTTTTTGAAATCTATTGCAACGAAAATTTTGAATTAATAGCTATTGCGTCGAAGTTACATTGTAATAATTTGATATTAATTCTTTTACAATCTATTGCAATGACAAACACGTAACTGCAATGAATATATCGTTGCAATAACTTGGTATCAATTATTTCATAGTCAATCACAGTAACAAAATGAATTAATTATCTATTACAATGAAGATATCATTGCAGTAATTTAATCCGACTTATTTTGTTAAATTATTTGCAATCTATTACAATAAGTTTCATGAAGTAATTGCCTATACTTACAAGATATTCGAATAGTAAATTGTTTATTGCAACAATATATATATATATATATATCATTGTATCAAAGTTATTATTAAAATATTTTGGAGTTTATTGCAACAAAATTTTTTGTTGCATAAACCTATTACCTCAAATTTTATTGCAACATCTTATATCAATTATTGCAATGACTCTAATGTTATTGTAATGGTTTTTTTCGTTGCAATAAACGTTTTTTCTTGTAGTGACACCAAGTTGCACTTTAAAGTATTTTTCCTTTCTTGGGAGAGAAGTGAGAAAAGAAGAGAAAAAAACTAGCGAGTGAAAGTTTGAGAGAGATATGGTGCGACCGGTAGCACTTTTTGTGCTTATTCTCCATACGAATGGTTTTGTTATATTTCGATTCTCAGGATTTTCTCAGCACCCTCCCAATACTGATGCTGAGTCTTTGAGAAGCATTTTCTCTAAAATGGATGATTACGCTGCACGGTTTGAAATGTTGAAAGACCAAACCCAAGTTCCGCATCTTGTTCCTTCCTTTATAGTCAACATTTCTATAGAAACTAATAATCCAAGAGAGCCAAGTCGCAGAACAGCAGGTTTGTAGATTTCTTGAATAAAGTTCTTTAGGTTCTTTCATATTCAGTTTTGGGTTTGTTTGTTTGTTTGTTTGTTTTTTTTTTTTTCATTTCTTGAATAAAGTTCTTTAGGTTCTTTCATATTCATTTTTTGGTTTTCTTTTTTCTTTTTTTGAATAAAGTACTTAGGGTCTTTCTTATTCATTACATGATTAATTTGTGTGAATATAGTTGGAAACAATATTAGGAATTTTTTTGTGCTTCTTCTGTTTTTTTTTTTTTTTTCATTTCTTGAATAAAGTTGTTTAGGGTTCATTTATTTTCATTGTTGGGTTAATTAATTTGTGTGTGTACAGTTAGAGATGAACTTAGGGGATTCTTTCAACGAATTGAAAAATTCTATGCTGGAGATATGTTTGGTGTATATGACGCAAGACTTATAGAGATGTGGAGTGACATTCACGGTCCTCAATTGAATTTCACAGAAAGAGTTAAACTCTTTTGTAAAGTTTTCCAACAAAACGTAGGAGTTGTAAAACCACTCAAGGTATATATTTTACTTATTTTAATTTGTATTTAAGTTATTCAATTATCAGGCTTCAAAAAAAAAAAAAACTTGTTAAATTATCAACTGTTTTTAATTAAACCTATAGGAAAACATGGTTATTGATGAAGACACAGCCGCTGCGTTGAGGGTGGCAAAGGAAAATAGGAAGTCTTGGCTTGCTGGGTTAGGAATATGGAGGTAAAGAAAAATCCCCTACACACCATGTATATATAGGGAAGATTAAGAAGAAGAGAATTAATAAGGTATATATTTCACTTTTTTTTTTTTTTTTTTTTTTTTTTGCAAATTGGAAGATTTTCTTTCTTAATTAGTGGTTGAATTTTATCACCACCGCTCCTCCTTGGTGTGGTGGTCACTCTATAAGTATAAATGCTTATAGGGTGTGGGAGGTAAGGGCTGGAGTTCAAGTCTCCAGGAGCGAAAATTATATCTTGTTCCCAGCATATATGCCGGGTCTCTCACACATAAGCGGGCCCCACAGTGTGTGGGACACGCCAGTATCTATATAGGAAATAACAATAACTATATAGATTCATTATCACTTTAATAAGTACAAGCATTTTTCCTTGTGAAGAAAGTCTAATCTCAATATGTAGGGGCCAATTGCTTCTGCGAAACAAAAATATTTTTATTAATAAACTGTCAGGAGAGGATGGAAGGGTGTTGCCATCATTAACAAAACACACAGGAAGAGCCCCTGCCAATTATTTGTGGGCCAGCAAAGGTCATAATTGGAAATTGATTCGATTTTGAGTTCGATGATGGTCATGGTGCTGACTAGGAATTTGAAGGAATGGGACTATTTTTCCGTGTTTATATTATGATGGTATGTAACTCACTGAGGTTGTTTTTGAATTGGGCTGTTTTGCAAACCTTGGTTCATTTCTTGTTTCATTTTGAGTTGATCTGACTTGATTATATTTCAATTGCTTCATAAATTCGACAATCTTTTTCAATTTTTAGCAGCTAATGTTTGTTGAATTGGATGAGAAATTTAATTGTGTTTGATTTTATTCTGAGCATATGATTTCTGTGTGTAGATAGAAATTCAACCGGGGTCCAAGTTCCCCCTCCCCCAATTTTTGAATTATCAAAATATGAATAGATACAAGGTGAGTGAGAGCGATGGTCTTACTCTTGCTAAGAATTGTTCTTTTATGACATTGTGGGTTGAATTTTTAATGATATTTGATTTCACGGCTCAGTACCAATTTGCGTTGGGAGTGCTCCCTATACTCTTAAAATTTGTAGAGGCTTAAAAAATTATCTCCCTTTCTGAAATTTATATGGCTAGTAGACTAAAATTCAAAATGTGCGTTAGATAGCTGGGGTAATCTTGATTATCTATGATGAATAGGACCTAATTTTCTTGAAAATCACAATTGTTCAATTGGGTATCATTAGCTAAATTCCTCAAAGGTACAACATTAGAAAGGATGCTTGTATATTAATAAACCATTAGAGGTGAGGTTTTGGTTTAATGAAAAGTACCTTCCACCTAAAGTAACATAGCACGGGTTTGAATCCAGGAATCAAAGTTTCCAAAATTATTGTGGGTAAGGCTAATTTTGATATCAAAGATGATTTCCCAATTATTTGTTTACACTATCAACATGCATATATGTTGGTTAATACGTATAATCCGTTTTGTCATCTTAAGCATGTGCTAGAGGTTGATTGCTTTGGTTCAAGTATGACTTGACCTTTTGATTGTCTCCAATCCATTTAGAAAATAGGGCAGTTTCATAGGTGTAGCTATGTCTAGAGCACCAAGCATGAACTTTGCACTAGGAAGCTTTGCTGATAATCACTCCATGAGAATGATATCGATCAAGCTCCTCACCATCGTACGTTCTTGCCTTCCTTAGGTTATATATTTTGGTAGGTTATTTCCCAAACCAAATCAGGTATATTGCTCTGTTTGGATTTGTGTGTTTGATGTTTACTTTGCAGTTTGCACCTTTTTATCCTGGTTTTCTGATGCGGGCATCCATGGAATCAAAGGTAGTATGCAATCTGGTGTTGTCGCATTCAGGGAAGGGACTATCTTGTTGGAAGAGTGGTTTTGTCTCTAAGGGAGATAAAAGAGTGTCTTTCTAGGAGTATTTAGATAATTAGTTCTTTTGAAAATAAGTATAATAAACCTTAGCCATACTTTTGAGAGGGTTTCTAAGTTAAACTTCACATTTTCAGAAGTTTCAATTTAAATCCCACAATTTCAAAAACGTTTTAATTCAATAGCAAACTTGTTATGCTTGAAGCCATTAATAGAAAATGCTTAAACAAAACAACATTGTATATTTGTATGACTTGGGAGTGAAAGAATGTTTATATATAATAGGCACATGTGCTGAAATAACCACTCGGGGGCACAGACTAGCCTAACTTAGATTACCGTAATATTAAAAAATGAAAAAAATAAATGAACTAAACACAATGAACGTTAAATACATTTACATTTTGTGTAATATGCATCACATTTTTAATAGGGCAAACCAACTTGCCCCCTAACTAATTTGATTCATTTGGCTTTAGATTACCTGACATGACTTGGGATTGAATTTTGGAAACTTTGTAAAAGTTTGTACAACATAAGATACGGCCATGCATGGTTCAAAAATAAAAAGGTGTGGGTCCCACATAATTGACTGAATGAGGGATTGAATTTTGAATGTTGTAAAAGGTGATTTCAAATTAAATATAAAAAATTTTCAAATGAAATTATGTGCTAATAAAATATGTTTCAATTAGTCGCTAACTCGTGCGATACACAGAAAAACTATTGACTATGAAAAAAAATCTAACAATGAGTAAAGAATTTAAATTTATCTCATCATAGTCATAAGAATAGTTTTAAGACCATATTATTTTACAACATTTTTCCCACGACTTTGACGTGATAGTGGTAGAATGTTGTTTATACACGAAAAAATTATTTATAATAAAATCAAGAAATTTAGAAATAGAAAATTGGGTTAATAATATGCTTATTATAGACAATTTGCTAATTAGTATTTAAAAAAAAATGAAGAAATATTTAACTTCTATACTTCTCAATTCTACTTAGTCATAGTAATAACAATATAGACAATTCAAAATATAGAACAATATTAAAAATATTTTAAAAATAACTTAAAATTCAGATATTAAAACTATTGAAAGACCAAAAAATATTAAAGAATCAAATTATTCGCGGCTTAGAAATTATTAAAACAAAACAAAATATACATTACTAAAAAATAGAAAAAGATAAGAAAAAGATTGAGTTACATTCAAAAGAATAATCCATGACTATAAGTTTACACCCTATCATAAAATATCACGTTAGTGAAGTAGAGAGATAATAATAATAATAATAATAATAATAATAGTAGTAGTAGTAGTAATTGTAAAGTCGCAATTTGTACCTAAGCCCAACAGGAAGAAGGGTATAGGCCCAACAGAGCGATCCCAGCCATGGCCGACTCTCATTCATGCTCATTTTATACTTCTTTCTCTTCGTTCTTTCCAGATCCATTACTTGCTCTATTTGTGTTTGTATCTTTGTTTTTCTTCTTTCTTTTCAGATCCATGACTCTCTCTTCCTCTCTCTCGGTGCTCGTTTCTTTTCAAATTTTGAATTTGGGTTCTTGTGTTTATGTTTAGATATCAGCAATTGATGGGTGTGGCCATGGGTCTTGGCCATGGGGTGATGCGATTGCCGATCTGCTTTTGGGGCTGCTTGAGAGCCTTCTAGGCGTCGTTGCTTGAAGAGAATAAAGGTGTAGCCTTTGGACTTACCGGAGACACGGTCGTTGACCGCCTTGCAATCCTCGATCTCACTGTACTTGCCGAAGATGGAGGTGAGGGTTTCGGTGGTGGTGTCCCAGCCAACATCGTGGATGAAGATCTTGTGGTGGGCGGGGTCCGCATCGGCGAGCTCACGCATGATTTCAATCAAGTCTAGGTGCTTGCTCACTTCCTTCTTATTAGAGCCACGAGGTGGTCCTTCATGAACGGCTCTAGAAGCTTCTCCACATCTTCGTCCTCGTCATCGTCAGTTGCTGTGTTTGTGTTTGTTGCTTTTGTGTTTGGTTGACAAGGAAGATCTGTTGCTAGATTTGTGTTTGTGTTTTTATTCTTGCTGGAAATCAGTTTGTGTTTGTGTTTTTGTGTTTGGTTAACAAGAAAGGGCAATAAAATGCTAGAAAATCTGGGCATATGTTCTTATGTTTAAATTTGAATTTGTGTTCTTTAGAGTTCTTGTTGAAGATAAACTGGATTTTTATTTATTTTTTCTTTTTTATTTTAATTTTGTTTTCATGTTTAATTTCTTGTTCATGTTTAATTTGATGTGGATCTATAGTTTAATTTTCTCTTCTTATTTTTTGAGTTTGTGATTTTTGGAATTTTATTTTATGGTCTTAGATCTGGGTTTGTGTTCTTGTTCAATACACACTTAGATCTCAATTAATGTGATTTTTGGTTTTTATTTCTGTTTTTAATTTTTTTTTATTTAGTTAAAATTAATAAATTAATTTTTTTTTAATTTGGATGCTGAAGTGGCATTTTTTAATGCCAAAATAATTTTTTTTATTATTTTAATAGATTTGTTTACCACATGTGCGTTTTCCGTCTTTGATGTAACAGTAGAGATAAAAACGAGATACGTTTTTCAGGATATGGAGTAAAAGTGGTGAAAATAAAGGATAGGGACCAAAGTTGGAATCGCGTGAAAATGTAGAGACGAAAATGTGGTTTTTGCCTATATCCTATTATTTCACCCCCAGAATAACCATATTATTTAAAAGTAACAATTTAAACCTTAGTATTTCAAAAATAATTAAAAATATTATATATATATATACATACATATATATATATATATATATATATATAACCCCAAACACAATGTTGTTTCAACTAAATGAATTTATGAGTTTTAATTTTTTTACTTTTTAAAATATCAAGGTTAATTTGTTACTTTTGAAATTATATACTTTAATATGATATTTCTAAAAGAGGTAATTGCAGTTTACCTAGGGCCGTTTTAATATTACCAACCTGTAGTTTGAAAAGTGTTATTTAATCTATTTGAGTTAACCTCCGTTAGACAGTTGTAACCCATCTCACCACTTCCATTAGAAAAAATACTTTTGAGACATAAAAAAAAAATAATAATAATAACAATCATGAGAAACCTTGTTTCACCATTGTGGGATTCATTAACACAAGATTTAGGCCAAATCTGAACCACACACTTTCAAGAAAAATTAAAACTCATCCCTATCCACCCTATACAGAAAAAGATGAGGAAATGAGGGATAACATTTAAAATATATATATATATATATATATATATATATATGTGTGTGTGTGTGTGTGTGTGTGTGTGTGTGTGTATAAAACAGACCCCACAAGCCTCTTCTTTAACAAACTCCACCCCGTCCTTGATTTATTTTTCCACCACCAGAAGGTCCAGAACACAATATATAACAGAACAAGACTATTCCCATGCATCTATGAATATACAAATCTTCGCCTGCACATTTTACAAATAAAATGGATCAAATTTTCAACTATCCATTATTTATTTCAATTTAACAAGTAGGGGTTTTGCATTTATATATTCTCCATATAATTAAGAGGGATAATGGACAATGCCACTACGTACTCTTTGCATTATCCTGTTGTATTTTTGCTTGTGTCTACAATATTGTTCATGTACATTCTTAAATATGCATGAAATTCATTCTCTCTCCCAAAACATTTTAAAAAAAATTCTATAAACAATCACCTTCACCTTTAAATATTATTGTTGACTTTGATATTTTTATTCCTTATGTTCTAATAACCCATAAAAAAAATAATTGAAATCATTATTTTGACATTGTATGAGTTATTTGAAAATGTTAAACTATTATTTGATCCGTGGATTTTGACTAATTAATTCACTAGTTACATTAATTTGGAATAAGTGTATCTCCAAATTGATTTGGAGAAAATATTCTTCCAATTCATTACATGAAGATTTATAAAACCATTTATGTGTGTTATCTAAACAAGCCACATGTGACATGACTCATTAAATTGGTTATGTGATTAAAAATACACATAAATGGTTCTATAAATTACCATATAATGGGTTGAATAAGATTCCTTCAAATTGGTTTGGATGAAATTTTTAATTGCCTTATCATTTTTCATTATTTATTTGTAGAAAGCCACATAATGATATTTGACGAAATGTGGACATAATTATCAAACCAAATGTGTAAATTTCACACATCTAAAAATCTGATTATCAAACCAAATGTGGACATAATTATCAATGTTGTCTTACTCTAACAAATCTTTGATCCTTAGACAGGTTCATTAACTTAGGGTGTGTTTGGATACTGCTTATTTGCTGAAAACTGAAAATATCGTAGCAAAATAATTTTTAAATGTGTGAATAGTATTGTGAGACTCAAATTTATATTGAAATTTGTGCTTGGATGACTTTTGTGGGTCCGTGAACAGTGCCATGGGACCCACATTTTTTCAGCAAAACACACAAATGCAGGCTTAAATGCTATCCAAACTTACGCTTAGCCTCCAAAAACAAATTTTGAATTTTATTTGCTTACCTGAACCGTACGCATAACCCCTGCGCACCAATCGAAGCCAACAAAAGGTTAAATTGGATAACTGGGGTCTAGGGGTTCCATTTTTTACATTTATTTAAAAGTTGTTATTAGATTTTAAAATATTTAATTTTAATAACTATATTTTTAAAATGCATAGTTTTTGTATAATAATTTCTTAAATGTTGTGACATAGATTTCCAATTATATTCAATTATATGTTTTCACTGACTAAAGAATTATTTAGTTGAATTTATAATTAGCTGTAAACCCGCGTGATGCGTAGAAAATTTCAATAGTTTTTTTTTAATTGATAAATGAAAAAAAGTACATGAAACTTATTAGTATTAGTCTTAAACTCAAAATTATATAATTGATATAATGAAATAGAAATTTTGTAAGCTAAGCGGTCAATAATTGTTAAACTAAATTATTAACAATTTGTTTTTATAAATAGTTTGCTTTTATAAAAAGCAAACTTATTCAAGACAAAACTTTTTGTAAATATCCATTTTTTAAACCTAAATTGTTGTAGGAAAGAGAAATGGCACCATATGGTCAAAGCAACATTTAGATGTGTACATTTGAACATGATTTAGTTTGCAATTGATAATATAGTCTAAGCTTTTGTAAAAAAAAAAAAAAAGTTATGTAAATCATGTAAATATGTAGGTCATATATATGCTCATATATATGCCAAATCTGATTTGACACCAATGTTTATTTTTGTAATACCATGGAATAATGTCATTATGCTAAGGTACTACTTGGAAAATATATCAACTTAATTTTTTTTTAATCGCATAATTTGAATATCATTCATATGCCATAAATAAATGACAACTCTTAGTGGGCTGATTTCCCAAGAAAATTTGTAACCATATGCCAAATTCTATTTTCCTAATCATATGCCAAATTCCCATCTCACTGAGACGTCATAGGGAAAAAGAAGAAGGAAACTCTTATGAGCAGCAAAATTTACACATTTTACTTATTACTGATTGAACTTTATTTACATGGACATTGATTGATTTTAAGAAAGTTATGGTTCTTCAAAATCAACTATACTACTCTTATTTTCTAAAGATTATTAATGTAGTAGCTTTGGAACCACCCATCTCTTCAAGGTCTTCCGCTTTCACCCAAAGTACAACATTTAAACATATAAACCAATGATCAACCAAGCAACTTAACAAGTTGAAGCCAAACACTTTGACACCAATGTTTATTTTTGTAATACCATGGAATAATGAAGAATCACTTCATTATGCTGAGGTACTACACTATAACAAAGTTGATTTTTTTTAAAGGGTCAAAACCCTTGAAAAAAGTATTAAAAGCCCTCAAAAGATATTATTTTGAGGGTTTAGCTGACCCTTGATGACCTTTGAAACAAATCCCCTCGAAACGGAAATTTTTACAGCCTATGTAACCCTTGAAACCGAAATTTCAATAGCCAACATGACTCTCAAAACAAATGTTTTATCTTTATCAAGGATTTACAACCTTTGAAAAATTCAAAAGGATAAAAGAACAATAACCTTTTTTTAAAGGTCTTCCAACCCTCTAATAAGGTTTTTCTCTTTTTAAAAAATAAAAAATAAAAATCCACAGCCATGCACATAGACTTTAAAGGACCACATATTAAAAAATCTATATTATACCAAAACACAAATATCAAAACAAAATTCAATTAGCTTTCCAAGTTACTAAATTCTTTATTCTTGAAGTTTATGTAGACATTTTCACATTAACATAAAAGAACTTAGAATTTTAACTAGATAAAGGAGAAAAAAAAAAAAAGGAAGAAGAAGAAGAAGAAGAAGAAGAAGAAGAAGAAGAAGAAGAAGAGAAATGAATCAGTACAAGAATCATGCATGATCAAAATCCTAATCTTAATATTATTCTATTTCAATGCAAAACAACTTGATTTACTAATGTTTAAAGGGTCTCACATAAAAGATTCTACCTTCTCTTGGTACTTCTCAAAGACTGGTGCATAGCCACCAACTTTCCCTTGCATTAAGAACTGCAAGAAAATAAACAAACCAATTAATCATGCACTTGTTAAATGGTTTAGGGGTTTGATTGAAAAATTATCATACAATGTAGCCGATATTGACATGTGATTTTCAAAATGTAACATATTTCTGAAAGCAAATTAAGTAGCATAGTTCATGAATTATTACCTTAACCACAAGTGTCTAAACTCCAGCATACTTGACATCCCAACTGAACTCACCCATGCCCCATCTAGTTTCCACCAAGAGAGTCACCATTTTTCCCAAGGTAGTTCAAGTAGTAGTGAGTGTCAGCTTCCTAGGATGCATTCATTTGTCAATGGGATGCAAAACATAAGTTAGCACAATTAATCATTATTAGCATCATTGAGCCGTAACTTTCATTATAGAGCTAGGATATCAAGCACTAAGAGAATCACACAGCTTAATTATTTTCTATTTAACTCAGCTTTTGCTAGATAAACATAAATTTACTAATTCCTTAAATAAATAAAAAAGTACTCCCATCTCACTACTGCAAATCCCGACAAACAATACTTGCCTTGTGCATCTAGATATACCCAAAGAAAAAAAAGTAAGAAAGTATGAGAAAACAAACTTGAAAAGAAAGCTAAGACTGATCAAAGCAGAGCTCAATGACTTAGTCATGTTTATTGTAGTGTTATATAATACAATAGAACATTAAGGACTACTTCAAATATTGACTCTTAGTGTCACATAAGGAATTATGCAATTCAAATCTATCCAAACACAAACTTAAGTTCAAAAATACTGATGAACTACTGAAAGTAAAAGCAAATCACCCTTCTATTTGGTTCTAGTTCACAACATTTAAGCTCACTCCCAAGAAATAATAGCAAGATTTGCCAAAACACAACCGGGACATCCAACATAAACAAATTTCAAGCAATTAAACAGAATAATTGCGATTAAGAAAAATAATTCAATTAGAAAATAAATGATGCATATAAATCACTATACCAATTTAAACTATAGACATGAATAGTTGATTAACACACAAGTACACACACTTACCCACTCTGTTTTGAACTTAATAAGGCTTGGCAACAATTGTCGCATGACTATGATCAATTCATTCTCTGTTTGATAATTACAAAGAATATTTATTTGTTTAAATCTGATTTTATTTATTATTGAACCCAATCTTTTCTACCCAACAAAGAATAGAAAAAAAGAATCCAATCACATTTATACATGATATGAACATCCTCAATATGTGGTCATTGTCATTTACTCAAATTAGTCAAGCTAGACAGCATATATTCAAGAAAACAGTAGTCCATAGAGAGGTAATAATTTTTCATAAAAGAAAGGGCAAAACATTATTGAATGTACTCAATTATTATCGTCAAAAAGGTTATGATCTTTCACCATGCTGTTTTTGAGTAAATGATTGTATGTGTAGCCAGTGCTACAAAAAAAGCAATTACAAACCAATTTAGCTAAAGCCAAGTATGTAATTCTAACATCTTTCTTCCTACAAGTTGACAGAAAAACCATCATAATGGAACTACAAAAACTGACAAATTGTCCACGCTACCTTTCTCAAATGCTGTATTTACCATGCATTTAGCTAACAAGGATGAGGGCGAGCATGAACTTGAATCATATATAAGATCACATACATCTTGCGGTGTCATGCTTTCAAAAATACCATTAGAAGAAACCACCAAAAATCTATCATTGGCATCTAGAGTTTGCCACCTGTCACTTCAGGCTCAGCTATAACACCAAATCTGACCAAAAAAGAATAAAAATACAAGCTCCATTATAATTGCAAGTCTATATAGATGTTAACACGAATTAGACAACAGAACTGACAGTAAATCATAACAAAGCTATTAAGGCCACGATCCATAGAGCATTCGCACTACCACTTAGATATGTCAAATGTAATCTCTAATTTACAATTCAACCCAAAAGCAGTGCATAGTTAGACTGGTAAACATGGGATATGCCAAATTTTTTTGGCATAACGCTACAGTGCCATCGCAAATATAAGATGGCATTGTAGCAACTTTTCTATATCACAAATTATTATTTTAATGGCATTGGGCCATCGCCCCATTATCCATTATAAGCCTGTGTTGGGTTGAGATTGTTCTAGTGAGTATCTGGGCCAACATGACTTAGAGAGTGAGCTTGTTATTCTCAGTCCATACAGATGATTTTAGCATTAATGAGATATAAATGAGAAAAAATTTTGTATGAAAAGTATAAGGCACCCATATCAAAGTGCAAGGATAATATTTACAAAAAATACTCTTATTCTTTCGATTCCACTTGACTTCTCCTAATGATATTTAGGATACAAACTGTTTCACACATTGACACCCATATCAAAGTCTACGGATAATATGAATAAAAACTAAAAAAAAAAAAATACTTACCCTTCATATTCCCACTTGAGTTCTCCTAATAATGTTTAGGATACAAACATTTTCCCAAATTACTAGTGTGACAAGTTTTATTATAATAATATCATTTTCACATTAGTCCATCACTAAAACGACTTTTATTATATACTAATAACAAGAAGCTACCAAGAGGCTGTAATAATTCAACTGCCGTATTTATTGAATTTAATGATTTATCCCTCAAATCAATTTATCCTCCATGATCCCAGTAAGAGAATTTAGAGAATTTGGGAATTTGGGCTAGCCCAAAATTCATTTGGGCTGGGCCTCCTTTGATTTCTAGCTATTCAAGGAAAGCCCAAAATAGCATATAAAACGAGGGTACTTCCGTAACTTTCACAATTGAAAAAAACCACGCCCAGTGCGGGAGACACAGAAAAAGAACGAACTGTAGGAACCCAGATTGGCCTCGTTGGGAAATCTCTAAACTCTCTGAGGAAAAAAAAAAAAAAAAGAAAGAAAAAAACAAAAAGAAACACGAGAAGCAAAGTGAAACGTAATGGACTAGTAAGAAACGTTTCTTTTATTCTGTTTCGTTTCTCTTACTCTAACATGTATATTTTCAATTATACTTGTATGTGTAACATTCACTATTCCTTTTATTAATTAGCTTTTTTTAATTTTTTGTTTTTGTGTGTGAATTCAAAGCTGAATTTTATATTTTAGTTCTAAGAGTCAAAATTTTTTAGGGTTTATAATGGTTCAGCTTGTGATTTAATTTCTGGGTTTTGTTTCTGAAACTAGGGTTCCTGAAAAATTTGTGCCAAAACGACGCCGTGTGAGAGTTTTTGTTAGCTGGTGAAAAATATCGAAGAGGGTTCAATTGGGTCAAAGAAAGTTTGGATTTTTTGGCTTTGGTGTGAATAATTAGTGCTTGTAGAGGCTTAAATTTGAAGTTTTTGTGGGTTTTTGGTTTTTTTGATGGTGTAGGATTTTGGGGATTAGTAGATAAAGATGGCAATGAATAATAGTAATAACCCAACTAAGAATGTTGGGGGGCCAATCCCTTTTGGTAATTCTGGGACAGTTTCACAACCCCCACATCTTCTCTCTCAGTCACAACCACAAACACAAGGTGGGTCTCACTTTCCAGGCCACTTTCAGTTGTCTGAGCCTCAAAGTCAGGCGTTTGCTTATGCGCAAGCACAAGCACAAGCACAAGCACAGGCGCAAGCTCAGGCTGTGCAGGCTCAATTCCAAGCTCAGTTACAAGCTCAAGCGCAAGTTCAGGCTCAGACTGTTGCCCAGTTACATGCTGGGAATACTAGTAATGTAGGTGTGTCGTCACCTCCTGTTGTGACGCCTGTTACTGGGAGTGCCAAGCGGAGTTCCCAAAAGCCGCCTTCTAGGCCTCCGGGTTCATCCAATGCCAACACGGGTTCACCTTATAAGACTATGGAGTTGACACCGGCTGCTCGTAGAAAGAAGCGTAAGCAACCTGAGAAGCAAATACCAGATAAAGTGGCTGCACTTCTGCCGGAGTCTGCTCTCTATACTCAAATGCTTGAATTGGAGACTCGGGTTGATGCTGCATTGGCAAGAAAGAAGACTGACATTCAGGAGTCTCTTAAAAGCCCTCCCCGTGTTCAGAAAACACTCCGGATTTATGTCTTCAACACCTTCACAAATCAGATACAAACAAGTCCTGATAGCACGAATGCAGAACCCCCTTCTTGGTCTCTTAAGATGATTGGGAGGATATTGGAAGATGGAAGGGATCCTGTGGTGGCTGGAATGATGCAGAGACCAAGCTCTTCTTACCCAAAGTTTTCAGCATTTTTCAAGAAAATTACCATATACTTGGACCAGAACCTCTATCCAGATAACCATGTAATCTTATGGGAGAGTGCTCGCTCACCTGCTCTTCATGAGGGATTTGAGGTGAAGAGAAAAGGGGATAAGGAATTTAATGCGATAATAAGACTGGAAATGAATTATGCACCAGAGAAATTCAAACTTTCATCGGCTCTGACTGAAATTCTTGGAATTGAGGTAGAGACCCGCCCAAGGATTATCGCAGCAATTTGGCACTATGTGAAGGCTAAGAAGTTGCAGAGCCCTAATGACCCTTCCTTCTTTACATGTGATCCACCTCTTCAGAAAGTGTTTGGGGAAGAGAAAATGAAATTTTCCATGGTAACACAGAAGATATCAGTGCATTTGACGCCTCCACAGCCTATACATTTGGAGCATAAAATCAAGCTTTCAGGGAATTCTCCTGTTGGCACTACTTGTTATGATGTGCTGGTTGATGTGCCTTTTCAATTGGAAAAGGAGATGTCTGCCTTCTTGGCAAACATCGAAAGGCACAAAGAGATTGATGCCTGTGATGAATTGATTTGTGCTTCTATAAAGAAGATCCATGAGCATCGTAGGAGGCGGGCTTTCTTTCTTGGGTTTAGTCAGTCTCCAGCAGAATTTATTAATGCCTTGATTGCTTCTCAGAGCAAGGATCTAAAGCTTGTTGCTGGAGATGCTAGCCGTAATGCGGAAAAAGAGCGCCGTTCTGATTTCTATAGTCAACCATGGTAAGCTTCTGTTCTGTTTCTTGTTATTGCTATGTGTGTATAAATGTGTTAGAAACTGGCTTCTTCTCCCAAAATGAAGCCTGCCAATGGAATATGGTTTTTTTTATTTTTATTTTTTTTGCTTGGTTTTGGTTTAATGTGTGCCTACAACTAAGAAAGTTTCAACTAAGAGAGATGAAAATTGAAATACATATATATATATATATTTTTGATAAATATGAAAATTGAAATATATATAAGCATTCAAATTCAAGGACCATTGGTTTTTTACAAATCTCTTAGACGATTATTATAAAGGCTTACCTAGCTTCCCGTTGGAATCTGATCCCTAAGTTAGATGTTTACGATACTAGTATTCTCTTTTTACAAATAAAATTCTCCATGTGAACTTGAGAATGATTGTAACTTAACAAAATGATAAAAACATGAGAAAGGATTGTAACTCACAATCATATCGCTTTCAGTTTTGCAGCATAAAGTATATTTGATTGAATGAATTTTAATATCATATATGCATTTGCTCTTCCTTAAAAAAAAAGAATTTGCAAAGTAATTGTTCTGAAAATTTCATTTAGAGACTCTGATCATCAAGATAAAACATCGAATGAGAGGTTCCTATGAATATCAAGCCCTGTGTCTTTTTTAACAGAAGTTGTAAACACTTACCAAAATAATTTTTGTGCCTACTCTATTGTAGTATGATGGTTGTGCTGAAAAGAATCATATTGATTGCCGTTTAAAAAAAGTTGTAGTGTTGTTTGCAGTGCCTGTAACTTGTGTAGTTCTAGTTGATAGTTCATAGGTAAAAGATGCCAACTGGTCACAGTGCTTGATACTCATCAGTTTATGGTCTCCATGCCTTCGGTTTTCCATGTTTACTTATACATTCTAAATATAAAATCAACAAATGATAATTAGTTTACCTACAAAAACAAATCAAATCTGCTTTGACTTGTGATATAGCCACAAAGAAATAAGGTTAAAAAATGATAAGTAATTTTTTGTGTATCCACCTGACATCTTTCCTTTTTTATATTTCTTCCATGAAAAGCATTATATAACAGTCTTCTGAATTTCTATTTATGTTTTTGGTGTAATCTTCAGGGTTGAAGATGCTGTTATTCGTTACCTGAACCGCAAATCTGCTGCTAGTGATGCTCCTGGTAGCACTTGAGTGAGGATTTGTTGAAATGTTAAGATCTGGTTTGCATGTCAATACTTCTAACATAATAATTCATCTTATATTTTTTTTTTTTTGTAGAAGGGTAATGAATATTCTCTCTCTCTCTCTCTCTCTCACTCTCGTCCCCCCCCCCCCCCCTCCCTGTTTAATTCTTTTTCATTTTCTGCTAGGAATGTATTGGATGTAGTAGTCAAAACTATTCTCAGTGATTTCTTGGCTAGATGGTATTATCAATTGTATTGGGTTTATAAGGGAGGTGATTATTTCCCATCAAAAAATGTTTCCTTTTCTTTATACAGCTCAATACCAAAATCCTGGATTGCTTGTACATTTGGTTCTTTCGGCTGAAGGCTGCAGAAATTTGGTTGCTAGTATATTTCTCAATTCCTATTTTGGAGAGTTAGACAGTTGGGTGGTGACTTGGTTACTTTTGAATCTGTTACTTGTTTTGAAATCTAATTCAATGCCCCCACCCTAATCTGTTACTTGTACTCTCCCATTATTCATGGGTTTAGAGTATACTCAAACTCCAGAAAACCCTATTGCAGTACTTGCTATTGGCCAGTCAAATCCTTTCCCCCATTACGATTTAAGGTCAAATTTAATAATCATTCATTGTTTTGGAGTTGGGTTGATGATGCTAGGATCTTTCTAGGACCAGAGCGTTTATATGTACATCACATGGTTGTATGAGTGCATGCATGCATATACAGGCCTGAATAAATCAGTAACTGTATGTACATGGATACATGTAGTATTTATTTACTTGCCCTGAAATCTGTGGGACATAATGGATGTGATTGAAGGTAGGTTATTTGATTTGAATTCCTGACCTGAGTACCATTTCCAAACTCCAGAATAGTAGTACTTTTTTAGTATTGGTAAATCATTACATCTAGCTGCTGGCAATTCTTAGCCGAAGTTTAACTTTAATTATGTTTAGAACAGAGCAGAAGAAGATGAAGGGAAGAATGGGAGAGAAGTTACCTTCATTTATGTTTAGAACAGAACTGAAGAAGATGAAGGAAGAGTAGAAGAGAGGGAAAGGTGCCAGGAAAGATAGTAAATTGAAAGGAGACGGCAATTTCTTAAAATATAGTAGTATCTCCAGTACAAAGTAAGATGGAAGTTAGGGGCATCTTCAGGCCAAACACATGCTTGATTGGGATAGTTTATTTTCATTAGTTTATTTGGTTTGAAAAATAAACTGAGTAAATTAAGCTGGATTGGGATAGTTTATTTTCATTGATTGAATAAATTAAGCTACATAAAAGTATAGTTGTACAAAAAAAAAAAAAAAAAAGAAAAAGAAAAAGAAAAAAGAGTGAAATTTTACGAAGTTGCATAGGTTGCATATCCATAAGTTGACATGACACCTCAGTTTGCATCCTTGTGAGCACAGGGCACAAAACAAAAACCTTTCTTGGAACATTTGGTCTATATGAATGAGGGGACTTTATTATGGACTAGTGAAATAATTGCATTTTATATCCTATTGTTCGAGGACTGTCGTCAATGTCTTGAGCCCATTGTTATTTTCTTTATCATTGCAGCGATATTCGTTATATGCTTCTCAAATAGTAGGACCTATTCAAGTCCTAAAGCATAGGGTTTTACTTAGCTTAGGTCTAGAAATGTGGCACCTTTTGAGCTCATCTTCTATGTTTCACAGCCTGTAGGTAGTCTCTGTTAGTAGCAATCAAGATTTACATTTGGTATAGAATCGTACATGTGGTAGGCAAAGAAAAGAATTGTCAAATTCCATACATAAAGAAGGATTTACTTAGCTTAGGTTTGGAAACGTGGCACCTTTTTAGCTCATCTTTTATGTTCCACAGCTTGTCTTTGCTAGTAGTAATCAAGTTCTACATTTGATACTGAGTCTTACGTGTGGCATGCAAGGAAGGAATTGTCAAATTTCATATGAAGAAGGTTTTACTTAAGTATGGAAATGTGGCACCTTCCAAGCTAATCACTATGTTCCACAACACGCTGTAGTCTCTACTAGTAGCAATCAAGTTCTACATTTGATGCAGAATCTCACATGTAGCAAGCAAAGAGAGGAATTGTCAAATTTCATATATAAAAAGGGACTCTTACTTAGCGTAGGTCTGGAAACATGGCACCTTCCAAGCTCATCTTCTATGTTCCACGACATACTGTAGTCTATGTTAATGGCAATCAAGTTCTGAATTTGATGCAGAAACTCACATGGAGCAAGCAAAGAAAGGAATTGTCAAATTCCATATATAAGAAGGTTTTACTTAGCATAGGTATGGAAATGTGGCACATTTTGTGCTCATCTTTTATGTTCAACAACACTTTGTGGTCTCTGCTAGTAGCAATTTAGTTCTACAGTTGGTGCATAATCTTATATGTGACAGACAGAGGAATTGTCAAACTACATATATAAGGTCATTCACATCAATTATTTCATTCTTCAATGAATTCAATTGCTTTACTCATCAAAAGTGTGCAAACATAACTCTATTATTAAGACTAACATTTGTTTTGAACTTATCTTTTATGTTCAACAACACTTTGTGGTCTCTGCTAGTAGCAATCAATCTCTACATTTGGTGCATTATCTTATATGTGATAGGCAAAGAGAGGAATTATCAAATTACATACATAAGAAGTTCATTCACATCAATTATTTCAAGTTTCAAGGAATTCAATTGCTTTACTCATCCAGAGTGTACAAGCACAACTCTATTATTAAGACTGACATTTGTTTTGAACAAACTTGTATTTCAAATTGGTGTAAGAAATATCCTTTAAAATTGCAACACATCATGTGAAGGTTCATAATACTTTCCGCAAGTATTTTAATTGCGTGACTAATTAAGTCATCCAACTAAGTTACATACTTACACGACGTACTATTAACACTATCATGTGGTTAAAAGTAGTAAATGATCATTTAAGTCGTTGCTTAGTAGATTAGAGGAACTTGTTTCTAAGTTGGAGTGGAGAAAAATTATAGCCAATTGTTTTTTCATATATGAAAACTTTCTTCATAGTTGTGCATAATGGAGTTCCCAAATCAGACCCAAAAAGTTAGAATAGAACAGGTTTCAATGAAGCCTCATTTAAAGCATTATTCTGGCTTTATCTCCTGACTCTGAGTGGAAAGCTCCAAATGATCCCATCCCTGTTGTCACTAAGCAATGGTCCTTTGGGATTCTACAATAGGCAAACTTTGCTGTATAGCATTTTACTGCACTAATTCTTAGTAGGAAGAAAGAGAAATTTACTGCACTTTTCATAAATGAAGCATTCTTTAAACAGGTTACCAGGCCACCACCTCTATATACATATGTGCAAAAACGATTAACAGCCAACTTCTATACCAGCAGACTTATTAATTGACTCAGAGTCTTTATTTACACTGGCTGGCTGGATAGCCAGGTAGTGGGACTGCTATGTTCGTTGTTTGATATCAAGGATTCAAGATGAATCAATTTGAAAGGACTTGTCACAGGTAACACATGTTTGTGTACATTGCCCATGCAAGGACAATCAAGCAATAATATTGCAGCCCTTTGATCTCACATGGGCATGTGGGAAACTGGATCTAGTTATTTTTGCTCACTTGGAAGGCTAATTTTGAAGCTGTAAGATACTACAATTGAGGACCTATATAGCCTTCTCTTTATCTATCTGGCGCGAAATTCATGTCTGGCTTTTCTTGGAATACAAGAACGTGTACCAAACCAAAACATTTATGTGTGCACATCAAGCCAAAATATGCAAGGAGACACTAAGAAGCTAGCTTTTACTTCAAGATGGTAACTTCCTCCTACCCCTGTTTATGATTATTTTTGGGTCTTGGAACCTCTATCCTTTAATAATTTGTGAATGCAATTTGAACACGTTTGATTTTGATCTTTGTGTTGTCCATCAACAATGTTTCCAAGGCCAATTATATAAAAAGATAAAGATGCAATGCTTCGGAGGGAAAGCATTGGCTAATTTGCTAAATTAAGATGCCAGTTTCTACTTTCTACTACATGTCATACTTTTTGAATGTGCACTTAGCATGGATGATGCAAAACGTGGGCCATTAAAGCTACCCGTTTTATACATATGTGTATAAATTAATAGGGAAGTTGTTTTGTTTGTACATATAATAAGATGTGAAATTTCTCTTTGTTTGGTTTGTCTCCATGAAGAGTTGTAAAGATGCTTAGATTATTGAAGGATTTTTACCTTTTCATAATTGTCTGAGGAGTTTGTTTTGTTGAAGTAATTAAAGTAGTGGGATATTATTAGTTTATAATTTTCAAGACCACAAATCTTTACCTTTAATTCATAATCACGTTTTTTTCACGTAATCCCACTACTTCTATCATAGTTATTGTATATTAATTAAAACATGTCATTTCAATAGTTACGAAAAAATGTTTGAAGATTTTGAGATCTGATAGTACCACATAAAGTGGCATAATTTGTGTCATAATTCGCTCACATGACAAGTTGTAAATGGTAGAGGGGTGATGATGGGTTTACGTGAGGACACCCTTCTACGATTCACAACTCGACACGTGAGCGAGTTGTGGCATAAGAAAAATTTTTGTGTTACTCTAACAAGTCTACTATATTGTGTTTGCAGGAACTTCAACTTAAACGTGACTGCTCTAAAAACTGCAAAAGGATACATCATTTCATTTAAAACATGAAAGTAATATGAGTATGAAAATGAAAGGGATGTCAGTTCAACCAGCTTTAATTATCGACCACATCAAATCCAACTAATTTTTATTAACCAAATCATACTCATATTTTCTCATCTTTTTGACAACTATTTGAACTTTGAACCACACAAACTTTTATCTGGGCGTATCTTTTGCAGTAGAAGAATGCAACTTTACAATTTCCATGTGAATGGGTGTCCCAAAAAAATGTGATTAAGAATTAGACACTGAAAGAAAAAGATTATGGCAGATTCTGCGTATCTTGGAGAACATCAAAACCAGAATATGCGCTGTGAAGATTCTAATATATTTTTTCATGCGTAACATATTGATGAGCACGTTGATAATTATATTACAACATATGGTCATGTGAGCTTTTAGGAAATGAATTTGGATTTTGAGATCTGAACCATATATTAAAGGAACAAATGTGCTAAGGTCCTAATTGTGTGGTCAAATCGGCCACAACGTACGCAATGGTTAAAAGAAATGATTTCATATGAACTTTGAACAATATTATACATGATATAGTGTGTTATTTTTTTAGATTAATGATATAGTGTATTATTAATAATGGGATTGCAGGTTTAGCATGATTGTGCAGTACAATAATTTTTGCTAGTGCTCGAGAAACCCAAACATTAGAGAAGATAAGTTTAGAGTGGTAGTTCTACTTATTCTTTTCTTTTTGTCACTGAGAAACGAACACACAAGAGAGAGAATGCAGTTCAAACACAAAAACATAATATAAACTTGATTAAAATAAAGTTATATTAACACAAGGCACTTAGTTACTTAAACTTTTTTCTTCTTCTTCGGTGGAGTGATGTCCCCAAAAATGTGATTTATAATTAGATTATGAAATAAATTGATATGAACAAGTGGCAAAAATACTATTACTTCAAAGGCTTAATTATTTTTTTCTAAGAATGTTTCAACCTATGGTGTCCGCTCTTGATGATGGCTCTTTTATCATCAGACCAAGACATCAATCAGTTTTTGGTACAGACGAGAATTAAAAGCTAGATCTCTTATTCAACTGCTAAAGATTTTACTAGTTGAGCTAACTAGAATTCACAAAGGCTTAATAATTGATATGAACAAGTGGTTTAGTCTCCGTCAAATTAAGCATGACATAATTGTCATACTAAATAATTAAAGATTGTGCTACAATTCAAGGACCCATGTTTTTCAATCTGCCTTATTAAGTTGTAGTAAAGGACTATTCATCGTTTCCAGTGTTGTGTATACGAGTGGTAGATATTCAATTGTAGAGTTTTTATAGTAGGATTTTCCAATTCCAATATGGAGTTTGGAAATTGAAAAGCTCTTTAGCATTTACGTGCTTGAAAAATTACATTAAGGTCACGCGTTTCCTCATTTTTTTTTTTTTCTCGGGAGACACAGTGTGCAGTGCGCATACTGTGCACACTGTTCGTGTACTGTGCATGTATTATGCGCACTACTCGGGTACTGTGCACATTTTGTGTGCACTGTACGTGTACTGTGCGTATACTGTGCACACTGTGTATATACTTTTTCAGCAATTTTTTTATTAAAAATAGGTCCCACAGTACTATTTACACATTTAAAAATTATTTTGTTACAGTGTTTTCAGTTTTCAGTAATAAACTCTATCCAAACGAATCCTAAATAGTGCATTAAATATCTATATTTCAAATTTTAACTTTAGAGATACAGCTGTTTTCAGTTTTTTTTTTTTTTTTTTTTTTTTTAAGAGAGTCAGTTTATTTCAAATTTAAAAACTCTTTAATCCCTAAAAGCATTTTTCTCATGGACCCTACGTGTTTTGGTGCAAAATGACCATAAGAAAAGAAGAGATGGTCATTGATGTGGAATACAATTTTAATGTGATAGAATACATATTGTTTGGTTACAAAGATAATTGTAACTTTTTTTTTGAGAATCACACTTAGTTGTAACTTGGTTCATCACTTAATAAACATAGAATACATATTGTTTGGTTACAAAGATAGTTGTAACTTTTTTTTTTTTTTGAGAATAAAACTTAGTTGAACTTCATTCTATATATAAATAAAAAAAATTTAGTTGTAGCCTAAGACCAATAAAAAAAATTAATATAATTACATAATTTAAAAATCTAACCGTTGGATTGTTTGTTCTTTATGATCTTAACACATATGTTAAATTTTATATCAATCAAACATTATTTATTATGCAATCTATAAACTTATTTTTTTAAAGTAATTTTAAACTGCAAAACCTTGAAATTTAAACATTTGATTGATGATATAGTTATTAATCTTTGATCTTCTAGAAACTTTACAAGTATAAATGATATAAGAAGAAAATGGAATCCAATTAATGATGGATTTTTCACATTCAATAAAAAAATATTGAGTAGAGTTGTAACTTTAGGCTATAACTAAGTTTGTTCCCAAACTTTGTCCTAAATATATTGGTTAGCTATCTTATTAACCTAAAGGTATTTACACTTTTTTACAAAATTTAGCAACAAATTAGGTTGTAGCCTAAGATTACAGATCTACATAATATTTTTTTTATTAGATGTGAATTTTGACAAATTCATTATTGAATTATATATATATATATATATATTTAAAATTTCCATGCTTGCAAATTTTTAGAAGATTAAAGATTAATAACTATGTTATTAATTAAATATTTAAATTCGAGTTTTTATAGTCCAAAATTATACATAAAAAATAATTTATTTATAGATCGAATAGTAAATAAAATTAGATTGACACGGAATTTGATATGTGTGTTAAGAACAAAAGAACATGCAATTCAACGATTAGATTTTCAAAATATGTAATTATGTTAATTTTTTTATTGGAAGTTGTAGTTTTAGGTTGCAATTAAGTTTAGAGCTAAACTTTGTCCTAAAGTTATTAGTTAGCTTTCTTATTAGGGTCATGCTAACGAATGCCTTTAGGGCATTGGTTAACAATCTATTTTAGGAAAGTTTTTACATCACTTTTATGGGAAATGAAAAAAACTGTCAAAATATTAATTGCTTTATTTCATTTTCCCATAAAAATTTTCCTCAAATAGATTGTTAACCAATGCCCTAAGGGCATTCGTTAGCATTTCCCTTCTTATTAACCTAAAGGTATTCATATATTTTTCATAACAGATTTTAGGTAGTAAATTATTACTAATTTTAATTTAAACTCAATATTAAAATTACTTTTTTACCTATCAGTAATAACATGCAGCATTTTTCTTTAAATCTTTGGTCTTAATAATAAAAAACCAATTAGTTTATACTCCATATTTTAATGTTATTTTGTCTCACATATGCTATCTTTTAGGTGAAAGTCAAAGCGATTTTATCCAAGCGGATTTTGTGCATCTTAAGAAATTTACCCATTGGCCCTCGTAAAAAATTTCAAATTGAACATATGCAGATCTATTTTTACTTGGAAGAAAATATAGCAGATCTAATAGTTTACAACTGTAGTGATTTGGGATTAAGAGATAGAGCAACAAAGAAAAGTTGAGAGAAAAAAATTTAAAGTTTACCTAATTTTGTTGATTTGACGGTTTACCGGATAAGAGTCAAATATTTATATTAATTTCTATAGTTATATAATTAAAGACGAACAATTTAAATAATGTATGTCTTAGTTGAAAACATAAAAAATGTCAACTAATTGAATTATAAGATTCTCAATCTCATACTCTATTCATAAATAGTATATTACAATTGAATTTATATCTGTAATGAAAATTATATATACTAAAAAGTCAAGGATAATTTATCATAATGATTACAAAAATCAACCATAATAGATTACAAAACGATATGACATTTGTACTCCAACATTCCAACATTACTAATCATAGAAAATAAGCACAAGTGAGTGGAATGTAAGATCAAATTATCAATGCCATTCAAAGATAATCTATCTTAAGCTTCAGCCAAGTGGCTGAAGAGCTCTAGACAGTCATTTGAAAAGAAGAAAAAAAAATCTATCTTAAGCACCAGTCATGGAATCACAACAACCACTCCTTTTCTTGATCATTACCTTGAACCCACCAGCCATTTCTGCAGTAAACAAAGGGATATAAACCGGTTCATCCACCTCAAGAACCGGCTTGATCTCGAACCGCCTCAATATGTCAGCCCCCACATACTTCATCTGTATAAAAGCCATCTCTTTCCCAATGCACACCCTTGGACCAGCTTGAAAAACCGGGTACTTGTATGGACTCACATATTTCAACTCTCCACCAATATCTGAACCACCCGGTTCATCAAACCACCGGTCCGGTTTAAACTCAAACCGGTCCTTACCCCAAAGCTCTTCCATCTTCCCCATTCCATAAGGAAAATAAGTAACTCTGTCCCCCTTCCTTACGTGAGTGCCATCTGGCAAAACGTCATTGGTCGCTGCATGCTTGGAATCCCAAGCAACCGGAGGGTACAACCTCATGGACTCACATAAACAAGCATGTAAAAACCTCAACTCCTTCAAAGCTTCAAAATCCAATGCCTTTTGATTCTCTAATACATGATTCACTTCCTTCACAATGAGTTCCTCTTTGTTTCGATGCTTAGTGAGCAACCAAAGCAACCATGTCAAGGCTGAAGATGTTGTGTCACGTCCAGCTATGATAAAGCTTATCACCATGTCTCTTATGACTTGCTCATCGTGACCCGCGAGTACTAACCGTGACAGTAAATCACGGTTTTCACATGCGGTTTGCCTTTTGGTTTGTATAATCTCCGAGACAAGACCATGTACAGTTGCAATTGATTCTTTGAGTTTTTTCTCTGACCCAAGATTCAGTGCACGCTTTATCTTCCACACCAAATACAAGGGCTGTGTTGCACGCTTGGCACTTATCTCCGATGCAGTTTCAATGGCTTTTGCAAGAACTGGTAAAGGGCTAGATAGGTCCAAAGCACAAGGGTCTATGCCCAAAGCGAGCCTGCAAATACTATCAAAAGCTAATCTTCTCAACACATCTTGCAAGTCCAAGACTTTGTTACTCTCAGCAGCTGATTCAAGAATTGGAATTAGCCTGTCTTGAACTTCATCTTCAAGAGTTTTGACAAAAAAATCTCTTAAGGAATTCGTGCTAAACTCATGGCTAGCGAGTTTGCGTTGCGTAGACCACAATTCACCATCTGCGTTAAATATGCCAAAGCCAAGAAGATCACCGAGGAGTTCAGTGAAAGGCTTGCCTTTTGGGAAGTTTCTGAAGTGAGTTTTGAGTATATACTCAACATTGTCTGGATTTGCTGTCACTATAGTGCGTCTTGCTCCGAGTCTTTTGACACTGATGGTTTTTGTGGGTGAAATTGACAAGAGATCTGTGTACCAGTCTAGAATACGGTTCTGATTCTTGTAAAAAGACAGTAGGCAACCAAGAATTGGGTATGTAGGAGGGCCATAAGTGGTGGAAGATTTGCTGTAGTGGTAATGAACTTGTAAAGTGATTGACAATAAGGATGAGAGAAACAAAAACCCTAGTGGGATGAAAACAAGAAGAGAGAGAAACATGGTTTGGTTTGATTTAGATTTTTTTTTTTTTTTTTTGGTTATGAGTGATGGTTTGTGTTGAAGAATAGGAGCTTGAAGAGGTATATATATGCGTGTGTGTGTGTGTGTGTGTGTGTGTGTGGGACATGGTGTAAGTTTATGTGAGAGAGAGGCCGACCAATAGGATCGGTTAGGCAATCTTTTCGCCGTATTAGGGTTTAGCTGAGGAGGAAAAGACTGCGACACATGGTTCTCGAGCTTTAAAAGAAAAAAAGGAATGAGAAGAAAAAGGGGCTGAAATTTCGTTGTCACACTTGGGATCCTTTTGGTTTTTCTTTTGTTTCTGTTTTTGTTGTGGAAAATTAATTTGGTTTTTTATTATTTTTATAAATGTAGTAAAATTTTTATTAAAAGAGCAAAAGAGATATATCTCTTTCCCAATTATTCCTCCATGACAGCAAGAGTAAGGTATAAGCAATTACAAAAATATGCGATTTTTGAATATAAAACATATTTGCTTAGTTCATAAGTTATAGATCTAGCATCCCTTTTGATCCAACAAAAACAACAGCCCACAAAAGAGACTGAATTTCACAATATGTCTCCTCCAAATTTTTATTTAAAGCATCAATAAAAATCTTAGAATCACCCTCAACAATTATATTTTGAAAATTTTCATCTCTGGCCAGCTGTAAAGCCCAAATTATGGCAGAAGGCAAGTAGCTTCAGCAGGACTAGGACTACATGCCATTATGCTTCTAGTTCACACATTTAAAATATCTCCACATATTCTTTCTTTTGATGAAAAATAAATTGGGTTTAACAATATTTTTTTTTGAGAAATTAGTTTTAAAATATTCTAAGTACAACATTTATGCAGTAAATTAAATTCTTTTTAGAATACAAATAAATTGATTTAGTACAAATTTTAAAGGATTCATTTATAGAAATCACAAGGTAAATTACACTAATCTTTTTTGAGATTATTTATTATTACATTTACATCCTCCCTAGTTTAGAGTAATACACTCATCTCCCCTTAAAATGCAAACTAATTATATTAACCTCCGATAGATGGCTAAAAAAACGTTTTAAAAAAATCTTAATATTTTCTATCATCCATACGCCCTTTAATGAGAAATTCAAAAAAATATTTAAAAGTTCTTTTTTTTTTTTTTCCAATTATTTGGAGATCGGTGTAAATATTTTACTTTTTAGAGGAGACCAATATCTTATTTTAAATTGGCCTCATTTGGGAGGAGAGAATGAAATGGAATGAAAATAATAATCTTAGAATATTCTTCTCTTCCTTTGTTTGGGAGTTTTAATGGAAAGAATGGAAATTTCATTATTATATTTGGGAGTTTAAGTGGGAGGGAATGAAATGGGTAGGAAGAAACACTCATACCTCTCTATTCCCTTAAAACCTCAAATTTTCATTCTCTTTGAAATTGGGACGAATGAAATTAAATTTAATGATTTTTTTTTACTAAAACTCCTAAAATACCCCTATATATTCAACATTTTATTTTAAAATAGGGGTCTAATAGTAATATTGTTATAAAATGATTCTATTATATTCCCTTCATGTTACTCCCAAACAAAATTACTTACATTCCATTCATTTTCATTTTTTTTCATTCCTTAGTTTTTAAACATCCAATTAATTAAGATTACTTAATTCAATTTCATTCTATTTCGTTCTTTTCCATTCCTTTCCCTTTACTTAAATACGTTTTATTCCCTTATGATCATTCTATTCCATTCCCTTATGAACTCCCAAACGAAGTCTAAAAGGAGGTGAGTGTAATAACAATAAACATCAAGGGAAGATAGTGCAACTTTTTTCCACAAATCACATCACATGACAAATTTATTAAGGAGTGTTCACATGGAAATCATTTATACATGGAAATTGGAAACTATTATGCAAATTTATTACCTTTAATGAGTAATTATTTAGTGTTAGAGCACAATAAATGCATGTTTTCCATCTCACAGAGTAATGGTTCTGACTCCAACTAATTATTTTTATGATGGGATCCACTATTTATTTAAAAGGGGAGCATGCATTTGTTGAGCACAGAATAATTATATGAATTTAACTTACCTTATATAATGCAATGAACTGCTTTTATATGTTAATCACAATTCAAAATTGTCTCCCATAAAAAAATTCAAAACTATCGTGTGGATGATTAAGATTTTTTACTGTGGTAGGCATCCTTGACCACATAATTATTACCTAGTGCAATGCTCTTCAATTTGAATTTGAGGGTGTTGAATACCTTTCTAAGTATTGACAACAAGGGTGTCAAACCTACTAAAAAGCTATTTTTAGCATATCAAACCACAAAAATCATGCTCCATCAAAGATGCCATGTCTAAAAAAATTTGACATCTTGCTTCAGTGAACTCTCATAAATGAGAGCTCACTGTAGCAACTTGTTATTATTTATTAATGATTTTCTGGTAATTGGTTGTGGTGGTTGGTTTTTTTGGTGATTGCTTTTTTATTATTATTTCAATGAGTTGTATATATTACTATAAATGAATTAGTAAAAAAAAAAAAAAAAATAGAAACTTTGATGTGGGATGAAATGTAAAGTGGATTATTAAAATTGATAAAATAGGTTTTTGAGCTGTTAAATACTACATTTTTTTAGATCATTGATATGAATACTCTAATCACTTTGGAGTTTTTAGTATTGAATAAAAACCAAAAAAATGAAACAAAAACGTTCCATTATATTCATCATAGTAATTAGGAATTGCAGTATATATTCATACTTTAAAAATTTTAGAATTCTATAAAATTAAATAAAAAAGTATAGAATTTTACCTTTTTTAAGGAAATAAAAAATTAAAATTAAAATTCTATTCATATTAATTGCAAGTTGAAGATATAACTGACACTTTACATTTTTTTTTTTTTTGGTTATTTAAAAATGAAATAAAGTGAAAAGTGTTATATTAAGAAATAGAGCCCAAATTTGGTATGGACGGGTGTAAAACCCATAATTTACACAATTTAATAAGAGATTATCACATTAGTTTTTTACTTAAAATTCTATATATCCCATCACATTTAATAATATATCAATAAACTCTTAGTTGTGTTGAATTTTCAGATGAGTATTAGAATTGATTGGATATAGTTTTAACAATTCTTTAATATGTGATATGATGATGTGGCATGTTGGAATTAGAGAGTGTAAAACTTGAGTTTTATACACATTATAAATTGTAACTCTAACGGGTAAGGGGTAGGGCAAATGGTTACTCAAACTCATGATTTCTTATCATGCAGCCTTGTGTACCTACCTCTCCTACCCCTAGCAAAAACCAATCCTAAATCATGCTACTTACTTAAAGATTAATTAGGTCAACAATACTACAAACACACTATCACTCAACTTGTTGAGGTGTTCGATTTTAGGTGGTGAAAAAAAAGTTGCGGGTCAATGTAAAAAGCAATGGGTAGAAAACTAGAAAGGGCCCATCACTTAGAGTCGACCACTTCAATATACTGTGAAATTGGGTATATGATGTATCCCTAGATTTATTCTAAGAAAAATATAAGTTCAAAGAGTTTGACTTTTTGTTGACTTTATAATATTTTGTTGGCACCACCTTATAATTTTACATGTCATTATTCCAATTTATATTAATTCTTTATTTAAATTCCATTAGAATATTTCCATAATATATATATATATATAAAAGAATACATTATTTTCTTTAAATGCTAGAATCAATAATTCCATATATAAACCAATCATAAACCCTTTAATATTTAATACAAAAGATAAAAGAATGAAAAATTTATATTTTGTGAAACTTGCTCCTACATTGCGTGATTTACTGATTAGTTCAACATATAATTGAACCATTTTCTATCTAGAAAAGAGGGGGGGGGGGGGGGGGGGTAAAAATCAGGTCACTTAATAATTGGACCTCAACAAGCTAGTGTAGGTATTTGACAGCAACAATTGACACATTTATGATTTACCAACTAAAGATCAATGAAAGTTTTGACACAAGAACAATGACAATAATGTTTTGTGCAATACATAGTGATGAGTCACATTACGATTGTCTTTTAAGGATGGAGTTTGTGGGGTCTGAAAAATGTAAAAAGCAAATATGGTTTTTGAGTACTTGGTGTTACCAGCGTATGGCTAGATTTCTGCTATCAATCAAACCTAGTACTACTATTTGATTTCTGACATAATCATTGCAAGCATTATGATTTCTCTCAGAAATTGGCTTAATTTTAGCGTGCTTGTTTATTTTTTCAAAAGCTTCAACAGTAGCATACATTTTAAGAGAATCAAAAAAGTATCATACATGAAACAAGCAATTTGAAGATGCTTGTAAATTGGTATAGACACACAATTAATGTGTTCAAGCAAAGATAGGTCATTTTTTTTTTTTTGGTGTGCATCTTCTTTGATGATTGTTTGACGATACCAATTGGTTTGTGGTGTTGGTGGGTTTTGAACTCCACATAATAGGTGTTAATTTTAAGTAAAAAATAAATAAATACAACCAAAAATTCAAGTATTAGTTTTCCAAATGTCAAGTATTTGATATGAATTTAAGCTTTTTATAAGCTATGAGTAAGAATTGTGTTCCGTGTATCATCAGTGCATTGATGCTTATTGAGCACGTTAGATGTAGATTGGACACAAGCCATCTCCATAAGAGTTGTGGCAGAAAGTCGTGCCATTTTTAGTGGTCAGCATTTTCCTGACCATAATAATGGACCGAGCTAGAAGCTGAGAACATCACTTACATCACAATTGGACCAATTACGCGTGACTTGTCAGTTTCGCCGTAAATCGAAATCGTCATGTGAAGGTTTTTATAGCACACGTTTTTCTCATCGTAAAATAGAGCTACCTCATATGGAATGATTGGACACCATTCATTAAAAAAAAATTGGATTCCATTCAACTGGACCCCTACCTCATCCTCTCTATATAGTTTGTTTGTCCAATTACGCAGGCTGGTTTAGATGACCGGCTCTTATATATGGTCCACTTTCCACGCTGACATCTTGCTTTATTTGGGATGTTTTTGTATATGGAAACAATTATATATGGAAATCTGGTTTGCGATTTCTAAAGATGGATGGCACAAAGCAATTAAATATTACCTTGTGACGCATAAACTAATTTAAATTTCAACAATGAAGATACCCAGCCAAAATAGAAAAAAAGTTGAATACAAGCTATGATCCAAAGTCCTTTATTACAATTCTAGATGCTAACAGCAAAGCAATACCAATTTCAGTTCTCACTTATCAGCAGCCGTCTTAGCTTTTTATGCAACTTTTATACGAACTTATCTATAAAAAATCTCAAAATTAAGTAATTATTCTTACTGTTCATAAGTAGCGTTTTCTTATCTCATATAATAATAAATTCCACTAATTCAAATTTATGGTGAGACACTCATCATTCATGTGAGGGGAGAAAACATTTAGTATTGCCTCTAAAATGTTGAATAATTTTCCTTCTTCCTCTCCATTAGGGGTGTCCTTAGGTTGGGTCAAGTTGGGTTTGTACTCAACCCATACCCGTCCTGATTAGATTGGGTGGAGGAAAATTCAACTTCTTGTCGACTAATAAGGAACGGCGGTTTAGACGGATTGAGCTTTTCACAAGTGGCAATCAAATCAATGGACACTGGCTAACTGTGGGGAGAGGCGAGATATTATATTTATGGGTGGTTTGTCAAATAACATTTCCTTTTTATTAAAAATTAAGTGTTGGTTTTCTTATACTATATATACAAAAAAGAAGAGTTTTCTTACTTTTTGTTTGACAAAACAACCTCAAAAGGGTTAAACGGTATGAGCGTGAAGAACGGTGGACTGAGTTTGTGTTAAATAAATGGTTAAGAAAGGAGAGCTACTACACACATTCTTTTACCAGAAAATGGAGCCCCTTTTTTCTTTCTTAAACAAATGGGAGACCATTCCCATATATGCTTATATGGGACCACATATGAAAAAAAAAAGGATTTTTGATTTAGTGATGTAGAGTCACTTTCTATATAGAAAATCTGAGTTTGAATCTCCTTCTTCTCGTATAAGTGAAGGTGACACAAATATTAGGGTAAATTATTCTTGTGGTCCTTAAAATTTAGTGTAAGTTCATTTTCGGTCCCTTTCATTCCTAAAATTTTAATTCCTAAAATTTTAAAAAGATAATCAAGTGCATATTTAAGGAACTAAAAATGCTATATTTAAAGGAGCAAGAATGGAACCAATCCCATTTTTAGGAAATCACAATAAATTTTTTTCATTAGTTTCAATGACAGAAATTAATTAATTATTTCTTCTTCTAAAATCTTAAGCAATACATAGGTTAATCTGAACTTTTTAAATTTACAAATTTATCGCAAATTCTAAAATCAAAGATATGATTTTTAGAAGAAAAATAATTATGGCAAACACATTTAAATTTCCATCTTGCTCCTTTAAATATAGCATTTTTGTAAGGAGCTAAAAATGCATATTTTGAAGGAGCAAGATGGAACCAATCCCATATTTAGGAAATCAAAATAAAAATTTTCGTAAGTTTCAGTGATAGAAATGATTTCTTCTTCTAAAATCTTAAGCAATACATAGGTAAATCCAAACTTTTTAAATTTACAAATTTATCCCAAATTCTAAGATAAAAGATATGATTTTCAAAAAGAAAAAAAAAATTATGCCAAACACATTTAAGTTTCCATCTTGCTCCTTTAAATATAGAATTTTTAAGGAGCTAAAAATGCATATTTAAAGGAGCAGGATGGAGCCAATCCCATATTTCAGAAATCAGAAAAAAAAAATTTCATAGATTTAAGTGATAGAAATGATTTCTTCCTCTAAAATTTTAAGCAAATATATAAGTAAATCCGAACTTTTTGAATTTACGAACTTACGATTTTGCAATATGATACAATATGAATCCGTATCCAAACCGTGTTCGTGTCCGTATTTGTATTGTATTCGCAACAGAAGATTTTCTAGCCATGCAATGTCGGTCCCATAGTCCAACTGATCTAGATCTACAGCCGGAATTATGTGCCGTGTGTAAGCTAACAGTCACGTGGGACAATTTTAAAGAGAAAAAAAAAAAAAAAAAATACTGCGAGTATTCAGTTCCACCAATCAAAGTCCAACATCTCCTTACCAATCATTGACTCCTCTGTCTCACTTCGGCGCCCTACTTACGAAGCTATGGCTCATTATGACAGAGAAAGGAGAGCACTTGTGGACATCTTCAAATTATTCAGAGTCAGAGACAAAAGAAGGTTCTAGCCATAACCAACTCAAGCAAGATAACCACTAGGTACCTCAAGATGTCCCAACCCAAAAGGTCCCAAAACCTTTAGGTGACTTGGGCCATAACTCCAATTGCAATTAACTATCATATCAATCTTTCCAACCACACAAAAACTAACAAATAAATAAATATATAAAAGTATTTTTTTCTTTCTTTCTTTCTTTCTTTCTTTACTTTATCTTGATAAAAACTCTTTTTGTTTAATATTGATTTACAATTCATTAAGGTTGTAAATTTTAATTTGATCACTTTCATTTAATTTAATTTAGTATCGACATTTCTTTTATTATGCATTAATTAGAACCTATATATTAAAAATAAAAAAAACAGTTGTGAAAATTTTATATGTCTATTATTGGTGGAATTAATAAATTAATACCAATTGCATTTCCTAGCTCATACATATATATATATATATATATATATGTGCAAACCAAATCTGGGCCTGTTGGGCCGGACACGTGTTTGGGCTCACAATTTACTTATTTGGTGGGCTTTTGAGTTTCATACAGTGGGTAATCCTATGTTAGCAAGTACGAATATCAGAGCTCTCCTCTCTAGTTCTCTATATTTCCCCCTTTCTTCCCAAGGTTGCCAACCCCTCACTCTGAATCTTCTTCGCATATTTATAGGCCAGGTTGTGGTGATTGCATGATGGTCTTCCTGATCAGTGGAGGGGAGGGTCCAATCTCCTTTCTCCGTAGTGGGGGCGATTAATGAGAGTGGGGTAACATTAGTGGCCTGGGAACTAGGCCGGCCGCCAGGCCTGTTGCACGGCTGAGTCGTCCCTAGGCAATGGGGGCGGGAGTCCAATGCCATCGCTCCGGAGTGGACGTCAGTTGGTGAGTGGGTGTGGATAATGGCATTGGGCTTAGCTCCCTGACCGGGCCTATTGCACGGCGGGGGCGCTCCCTAGGCAATGGAAAGGGAGGCCCAATACCATGGCTTTAGAGTGGATGTCAGGGGGTAGTTGAGTGGAAGTGATGGCATCAGGACAAGATCCGCGGTTGAGTCTGTTACCCGGCAGGGGCAACAGGCTCAGTCGTGCATTAGACATTACACGGGGAGCTCATAAGTTCTGGCCGAGTGCTTTCGGCCACGTGGCGTCGTAGTGCTGGGCTTGCGTGGCTAGATAGCTTCAACTGGGTTGATGCCCGTACTATATATATATGAACAAAAAAGAGTTTTGCGCATGTGGTCATTAACTGATGCAGCGTAGGCGTGTAGAAGCAGAATCTATAACACACAATTACTATAACTCTTCCACGAAACCTAAGTTTCACAAGAACACTAGGCTAGTAGGCAAAATATTAGAGAAAACATCTCTAACAAACTTTTATTAATCAATGCATAACCAATAATCAACCTCTCTATAAAGAGTATTTATAGGAATGTAATTTCTCCTACTTCTTTTAGGAAAAGAAATACTAAACTTACTTCTACTTGAAAAAGGAAAAACAATTTAACTAGGAAAAGAAAAATAATTAAAATCCTAATTCAACTAGGAAAAAGAAAACAACATAAACTATTAAAATATTTTATTCCTCCTTAACCAATCTGCATCATTCTCTTGGGGTTGGGGAAAACTCGTCCTCGAATTTTGTAGCAATCTTCCATGATCAATTGGAACCCCAAATAATCCTCTCCATCCTATTCCTCTGTGCAAGACAAGGCGAATCAATATGCTACTTATCAATCTTTTCTAACTCATAATAAATCTTGATGTACGAATTTTTATTCTTGACATCTTTTGCCGCGGTGGGATATGTGAAGCAAGTACTAAAAAAGAATTCATGCACACATCCATAAACTTCATATTGTCTCCTCCACAAAGATTACTTAAAATCACTTGTTCACGCCTCTTGTTGACATCTATCAATTCTTGTTCAATAAAATCCTCCCAGAAGAGATCAATAAAGTTTTCCAAATTAATATTAAATATATAATCAGGAAAATTTTGGTTGAAGAGCTCATCAACCCCAATGAAATCATAGTGTTTAATGTGATCAAGTTCAAACTTTAGTAGATTGAAACTTCGTTCATCAATAGAGAACTCATCTATTGTTGAACAAACCAATTGTACCAACGTATGATTGTAATCAATAAAATCAATATCCTCTTGTTTTTTAATGTTGAAAATCTCATCAATGATGTGAGTTATGGTGATTGATGTGAGTTATGGACTCACCTCGTATGTTTATGACTTTCTTTTCATCAAGCTTAATCTTGTCTCCTTGACTATAATTTTCAAGATAGTCATCGTAAATTGGTGGAGAATCCCAATCTATTATACAAACTCTTTCAATGTATTCGTCCTCCTTTTTGATATTGTAGTCCTCCTCCTCAACATCAAAATACTCCTCCTCCATATAACATGGGTTTGGATGGCAATTTTGAGGTTGGTTTTTAACGGCTAAGGTGATGAGCTGCTTTGAAAGCGCATCAAACTACTCCTCTGTTCGTTGAAAGAACGCCTCTAATTGTGTATTGCGTGCAACCTCATCGCGTTCATACACGTCATCTATGGCAACAGGTCCTCCCCCACATGCTCCTCTTTGTGCCATGGTAGGAACCTAGCCTTGCTCTGATATCAATTGATGCAGCGTAGACGTGTAGAAGTAGAATCTGTAACACACAATTACTACAACTCTTTCACGAAACCTAAGTTCCACAAGAATACTAGGCTAATAGGCAAAATAATAGAGAAAACATTTCTAACAAACTTTAATTAATCAACACATAACCAATAATCAACCTCTCTATAAAGAGTATTTGTAGAAATAGAATTTTTCTCACTCCTTTTAGGAAAAGAAATAATAAACTTACTTCTACTTGAAAAAGGAAAAACAATTTAACTAGGAAAAGAAAAACAATTAAAATCCTAATTCAACTAGGAAAAAGAAAACAACATAAACTATTAAAATATTTTATTCTTCCTTAACCAATTTGTATCACTAACCCTGATCACTTAAACTTGAAATTAATATGGTGTGGGGCATCTTTGGGTACATTAGAGTTATCCATGTCAAAACACAATACTTTTTTTTGTTGAAGCGTGTGACTTGAACCAGCACACCCTTGCAAGTTCGGAACTTCTTCCAATACACCATGCTCCTAACGGACATATATTAAATCTTCATAGTAAGTGTTGTGGTTTCAATAATATAATAATAATAACAATAAATTTCTTTTTGGTATTCTTGTGAACAAACTGCAAAAACACCGAAGGAGAGAAAAAAATATATCTACCTTGGTAGTTAAGAAGATATGTATTTATCTTGAGAAATATTATATCCACAATATTTTTAAAATAAATTCTAAGTGGCAGGTAGTTATTGGTTGTTTTGGGTGAGCAAAAAAGTAATTTAACTGATAGATTCAAATTAGAACTAATAACAACTAATTACTTAAGATTTGTTATAAGAATATTGTGGAAATGCTATGGATGCATTGCTTCTAATTTATTAAAAAATTTAAATTTTGAGAATGTTCTGGACTTAATCTTGTAACTGCAACAATTAACAAAGGAGTTTTTGGTTTCATAATTATTGCTTCCAATTCATTCTTACAAATTCTAATGATGAGGTTGAGCAGACCCACCAAATTTTTTTTTTTTTTTTAAATTTAAATCATTGTTGAATCATTATAATGACAAAAGGAATGTTGAGTTTTATGACTCAATAACATTCTATACCATGACACCCATTATATCAAAATTTCCCTTTCATTCCATAAATTTCGTTTCTCAATCACTTTTCTCATGATTTTTGTGTTACTTACAGCATCTGGGAAAAGGAATTTGAATCCAAGATAACCTTGAATTCAAATTCCTTGCCCCACTTATTATGAGCCGAAAAAAGAAAAAGAAAATCAAGATAAGTGATTTAAAAACGAAACAAGGAATTAAAGGGAAAATTTTGACATTTTGGGTGGTATCACATTTCCACAATGTGATAAACAGGCGAAGAGGACACAGCTTCGTAATGCTGACGCGAGAACCACCATCATCATGCTTGTACCATTTAGTCTATTTTGCTATCTACCTCTGTAGAATTAGCAACTTGTCCGCCAGTTGGAGTCCTGGGCTGCGGGCCCATAACCTAGATTGCATATCTCAAACCTTATCTTCACTTCTCAAACATCGTATAAATAGTTTAATGCACGTTATTCTTAAATTTTAATTCTTTCTTATCTTTTTCTCAAAAAAAAAAAAAAAAATTCATTCTTATATATTGGGATTTAAAAAAAATAAAAATTTAAATGAAAAAAATAGAGAAAGAAGAAGAAAAAGAAAGTCTATGTGTTCTTATTCACAAGCAGATTAAGAACTTTATGAGTTACAAAGAAAAAAAATATAAGGGTCTGTTTGATAAGAGAATTTTAATATAATTTTTTGTTTTATAAACTATAAAATGGTGGGTCTTACACTTGAATATATTATTTGGATGATTTTCTCTAAGTACAGTTTTCAGAAAATTGTATTTTATTTTCCTTGTTCAGACTAGGATTTTGAATATAGCTGAGAATGTGTTTTCAAGATATAGAAAATGTTTTTAATGCCATAGTTGCAAATAAAATGAAAGTAGTGGACCCCATAGATTAACCCAAATTCTTCTATCTCTAAAATTAAGGAGCTTATCTTTATCACAAAAAAAAAAAAAAAAAAAAAATCGCATGCTCCAAATTTGAAACTTATCATTATAAAATATATATATATATATATATATATGAGCTCTATTCCCTTATCATCATAAAAAAAATAAAAATAATAATAATAAAAGTAATCTACAGATTCTACTGGTTACTTTTTGTAAACTTTCTTTTTAAAAAAATATCAAAAATAGAAATAGTCTCCCAAATATCATTTTTTTAATATTTTGAAAATTGTTTTAAAAGTGGGAGCCAAACACATATAATGTAAAAATTATTATCTGAAAACTAGTTTCAATTTCAATTTTTTAAAAATTGTTTTCATATTATTTTGAAAACAAAAATAAAAAATCCTTCTACCAAACAGACCCTAGGGATGTGTACTTATTCACAAGCAGTTTAAGAATTTTACGAGTTACAAAGAAAAAATTTAGACAAATAATAAATACTCGTAACTATCACATATCTATTATCTTATCTTTTTTTTTTTTTCCCCAAGGATATGCACTTCATTGCACATAATGTCAAAATTGTACTGTTGACGAAGAAAAAAAAAAATCTCATCGATTACTAATTAGCTATCACATGACTATAAGTATATAACATAACATTATGTCATTTTTCATATTGGAACATACTAATGTTTGTCAATTCTTAATCATATGTAAATGATGGGTTAGATGGTGATCGACTTTCGGCTAGTATTATTTTGTTTTGTTTTATAGGAACCAGGTTGTGAATTAAGTTCACCTTTTTGGACCTTTGGTTGAAACAAAAGCAAAATTCTAATCTATCTCTTTCTTTCTTTGCTCAGTCGCTCTCTTCCAAGATTTTCACTATCTCAACCATTTTCTAGAGAGGAAAACAAGTTACCATTTCAAGGGGAAAAGGACCATGATCATGTGGCATTTTAATTCTTTTCATTTTCTGCTAGGAATGTATTGGATGTAGTAGTCAAAACTGAAGAAGATGAAGGAAGAGTAGAAGAGAGGGAAAGGTGCCGGAAAAGATGGTAAATTGAAAGGAGACGGCAATTTTCTTACAATGTAGTAGTATCATCAGGCCAAACACATGCTTGATTAAGTTAATTTATTTTCATTGGTTTATTTGATTTAAAATATAAACTGAGTAAATTAAGCTGGATTGGGATAGTTTATATTCATTGATTTATTTGGTTTAAAAGATAAACTGAATAAATTAAGCTGCATAAAAGTATAGTTGTACTAAAAAAAAATTGAAAAAGAAAAAAGAGTGAAACTTTACAAAGTTGCATAGGTTGCATCAAGAACTTCTTGACCAATCTTGAGCTTTATCCATAATATGTCCAATACTTAGGGCCGACATCCTGTGGCATTGTGGAGATGACAGAACCCAGGAATGCAATGCATCTCCATAAGTTGACATGACACCTCAGGTTGCATACTTGTGAGCACAGGACACAAAACATTAACCTTTCTCGGAACATTAGGTCTATATGAATGAGGGGACTTTATTATAGACTAGTGCGATAATTGCATTTTATATCCTATTGTTCGAGGACTGTCGGCAATGTCTTGAGCCCGTTGTCATTTGTTATTGGTCTTTTCTTTATCATTGTAGCAATATTCGTTATGTGCTTCTCAAATAGTAGGACCTATTTCCCCAAATCCAAAAGCATAGGAGCTTAGGTCTAGAAACGTGGCACCTTTTGAGCTCACCTTCTATGTTTCACAGCTTAGAGGTAGTCTCTGTTAGTAGCAATCAAGATTTACATTTGGTGTAGAATCTTACATGTGGTAGGGAAAGAAAAGAATTTTCAAAGTCCATATATAAAAAGGATTTACTTAGCTTAGATTTGGAAACGTGACACCTTTTTAACTAATCTTCTATGTTCCACAGCATGTAGTCTTTGCTAGTAGCAATCAAGTTCTACTTTTGATACTGAGTCTTACGTGTGGCATGCAAGGAAGGGAGGAATTGTCAAATTTCATATATAAGAAGGTTTTGCTTAAGTATGGCAATGTGGCACCTTCCAAGCTAATCTTTCTGTTCCACAACACGCTGTACGGCTGTAGTCTCTGCTAGTATCAAACAAGTTCTACATTTGATGCAGAATCTCACATGTAGCAAGCAAAGAGAGGAATTGTCAAATTTCATATATAAGGTCTTACTTAGCTTAGGTCTGGAAACATGGCACCTTCCAAGAGCTCATTTTCCGTGTTCCACGACATGCTGTAGTCTATGCCAATGGCAATCAAGTTATACATTTGATGCAGAATCTCACATGTAGCAAGCAAAGAAAGGAATTGCTAAATTCCATATATAAGAAGGTTTTACTTAGCAAAGGTTTGGAAATGTGGCACATTTTGAGCTCATCTTTTATGTTCAACAACACTTTGTGGTCTCTACTAGTACCAATCAAGTTTTACATTTGGTAAATAATCTTGTACGTGATAGACAATGAGAAGAATTGTCTAATTACATACAAAAGAAGGTCATTCACATCAATTATTTCATGCTTCAAGGAATTCATTTACTTTACTCATCAAAAGTGTACAAGCACAACTCTATTATTAAGACTAACTTTTGTTTTGTACAAACTTTTCTTTCAAACCGGTTTAAAAAATATCCTTTAAAATTGCAACACATCATGTGAAGGTTCATACTACTTTTCACAAGGATTTTAATTACATGACTAATTAAGTCATCCAACTAAGTTACATACTTACACGACATACTATATATTAACACTGTCTAGTGATTAAAGTAGTAAATGATAATGTGAAGGTTCATAAGACTTTTCACAAGTATTTTAATTACATAGCTAATTAAGTCATCCAACTAAGTTAAATACTTACACGACATACTATTAACACTATCATGGGGTTAAAAGTAGTAGAGGGTCATTTAACTCGTTGCTTAGTAGATTAGAGGAACTAGCTTGTTTCTAAGTTGGGGTAGAGAAAAATTATATCCAATTGTTTTTTCATATATGAAAACTTTTAAAGCATTATTCTGGCTTAATATATCTTGACTCTGAGTGGAAAGCTCCAAACAGGTTTACCAGGTCACCACCTCTACATACATATGTGCAAAAACGATTAACAGCCAACTTCTATACCAGCAGACTTATTAATTGACTGAATCACAGTTTTCATTTACACTGGCTAGATTAGATAGCTAGGTAGTGGGACTACCATGTTTGTTGTTTGATATCAAGGATTCAAGATGAATGAATTTGAAAGGTATTAGAAGATTTGTAAATATGTAAAACAGAAGGAAAGAAGGATAAACGACACAAGGCAGACTAAAACTACCTGAGGTTGTAATCAATTAGCTAGACTACAAGTAGTTTAGGTGTTAATTAATTCATTTTGTACTACACGTGTTGTAACTACTTGTTGCACATGTATTAACCGTTTTCTGTATAAGTTGGTATAGTTAATTATGCTCTGTTTTCTGGGTTTTAGTTTTTGGCTTAACTCTGATTGTATAAAGCCTTAATTCTGCACAGATTCATTCACTTTTGATAATCAATTAGAGAAGTTCTCCACTCTCTCTCTCTCTCTCTCTCTCTCTCTCTCTCTCTCTCTCTCTCTCTCTCTCTCTCTCTCTCTCTCTCTCTCTCTCTCTCTCTCTCTCTCTGTGTTTGTACTTCTTCTTCTTCCTTCATCTTTTTTTTTCTTACATGGTATCAGAGCTTGAGCCTTTATCAATAGCGTCGAATACTCAGACTAATTCATCTTTCTCTTCTCAATGAGAACTTTTCCAATGGAAGATCCACGAAGTCCATTTTTCTTGCATCATGGTGAAACACCTATTGCAATTTTGGTTACTCAACCATTAACTGAGGATAATTACCCTACTTGGGCTAGAGCTATGAGGATGGCTTTGGATGCTAAAAGCAAGCTTGGCTTTGTTGATGGTTCTATCAATGCTTCAATGACAGTCACACCACTCGAGAAACAAGCTTGGTCCAAATGCAATTCAATGATCTCTTCTTGGATCTTGAATTTAGTTTCACCTCATCTCACTGCTAGTGTTATTTACAGAGACAACCTTTGAGGTGTGGAATACACTCAAGAAACGTTTTTCTCAAGCCAATGGACCAAGAATCTCTCAACTTCAAAAGCAAGTCTCAACTATGATGCAAGGTGATTCTACGGTAACAAGCTTCTTCACTAATCTTCAATCTGCTTGGGATCAATTATTGAATTTCAGACATCTACCATGTTGTTCATGTGGTAAATGTACCTGTGGTGTGAATGACAAGATCATAGCTTTTCAACATCAAGATTCTCTCATGCATTTTCTTAATGGATTGAATGAATCTAATTCTCAAGTCAGAACACAGATCCTCATGATGGAGCCTAGTCCCTCAATTGATAAGGCATTTTCCTTAGTGATTCAAGAGGAAAAGCAAAGGTGTTTGGGCCTTAATGTTGCTCATTCAGTTCAATCAACTGCACTTACAGTCAAGAACCAAGGATTCAATCAGGGCACTCCATTTCCAGGCAACAATAGCAAGAACGTCAAAGGGAACAATGCAAAAGGAAGACCTGTGTGAAGCCACTGTGGAAAGGTTGGTCGTGTTATGGAGAAATGCTACAAACTTTTGGTTTTCCTCCTGGTTATAAGTAGAAAGGAAGAGTAGCTATGGCCAATCAAGTCCTTGTTGAAGGTGATCAAGGAAAATCGAATGCACAACAGATCAATTCGTTCCCTTTCACTTCAGAGAAGTATCAACAGTTGCTTTCAACGCTAAGCTCTCATGCTTCCATATCTGGTGGTTCTACAGATCTCTTGCACTCAGCTAATTCTGCCCTTTCAAGTAATGCTGTGATCTTTGGTCAGATTCTGTTTCTTTAAGCATGCACCATTCAATTTTTGCTATTAATCCTGCCAATAAAACTGCTTATGTTTGTGATATTTGGGTTCTTGACACATGGACAACTTCCATTTCTACTTTTGTTCAACTGCCTAGTGGTGAAAAGGTTGTTATTACACATATAGGTACAATTCATGTTACATCAACTTTGATTCTTGAAAATGTACTATGTGTTCCTTCTTTCACTTTCAACTTGATTTCAGTTAGCCAATTAACAAGATCATTATCATGTTGTCTTATATTTCTCTCTAATTTATGTTTCATACAAGACCTTTCTTGTTGGAGAACGATTGGAGTGGGTGAATTACATAACAATTTGTACTTGCTGCACACTACAGCTTCTTGCAAGTCTATCTCAGAAGCTTCCTCAATTCTTGAGTCTGTTTTTAGATCATTTGTTAATTTTGTGTCAGATACTCCTAGTGTTACTAAGCCATATGTAGACACTCGATTTTGCACTCATGATTTAATCAAGAAAAATGACTGGGATGACCATCCATGTACCAAAAAATTCATTCTTGCATTACATGCATCAATTTGTTCTTACATCACATGCATCAATTTGTTATTGTACTGCATGCATCAATCTATTCATTGCATATCATAACAATGATCTTAAGATTCTAATGGTCGCAAAGGTGTGTCCAGTTTCTCAATCGCACCATCGGATCGAAAGATATCGCATGATAAAGTTTACACAGTCCATATGCATTGTGTCTAGGAAGAGTCGACCACACATGATTAATTTAAATTATTTTTGATTGGCTGTGTGAGGGCTAAAGGTTCAGGGCATGTTTATAGGCTTGGGCTTGACCCGAGGGTATTTACTTGTCCGAGGAGGGTTAGTGGTAGTAACGATATCAAACTTAAATGCCCGCAAGCAAACTATTGCGAGAGAAGTTGATGGAAGTAGTCCAAGGAGGGGCAATTCCTCGGCTCAGTAAAGTGAAGGTCAGATGGTACACCATGGTGATAAGAATGATATTCTAGAAGGATCTGTGGATGAACCTGTGTTCCACAAGGGCACCAGAGAAAGACCGAATGAGAAATATCTTAGAGAAAGCTGCTATCACCACATTGAAGACTCTGCACCTACCTCTCTGGTTGCATTAATGAGGAAATGGCATCTGAATAGTGGGGATCAGCCTTACAGTTATTGTTTAAAGACTTTAAGAGGGGGTGGATGGGACAAATATCTGGATCGGTGATCTGATCCACACGTGGAAGATAGAGAAAAAGAGGAAGATGATATAAAAGGAGAAGAAAGGCATTCAGGGAAGGGGGATCGAAGAAGAAAATAGAAAAAGCACTGTATACACCATCACCCTTAATTATAATCTATTTGTGAGAGAAGAAAAAATAATACAAATTGTTCTTGGCTAATGTTCGAGGAGAGATTCTGTTACATAACAGTTCATTGTATGTGATGTGGTAATCTAGTTCATTATCTTTGTTATCCAACATTCCTAGAACCTAGATTTTAAGCCCACTCTCTACAAATTTCATTCTATTATACTTTTGAGGCATGTCCCCTTTGCACTGTTGGGTTTGGGCACAAATTGTGACCATACAAGCTAAACAATTAAAATTAATTGAATAATTTTGTGATTGGTTGATAATTAGTGTCTAAAATAGGGTTGCAATCATTGGAATAAAATGGATGATTGAATAACAATAAAATTGTGCATAGTCTTGATTTTATCAAGATTTATTTTAGGATATTTATTTACAAGATAAATGTTCTTAAAAAACCTGAATTATCTAGAAAATATATATAAAAAAAAATCATGGATGGAGGATGAAAACACGTCTAGATGCAAGGATCCGATCAAAAAACCCTAGAAGGAGAGTCCAAATGGCACCTAAACATGAAAGGGCGTTCAACATCCAAAAGCACCATTCGGCAATTTTGGAGTGCCGAAAGTGCCAAATTGGCATCTTTTGGGCCTTGGCCCAACTGCTTTCGGGTGACGATAAGGCACACTATTTTCGATCTTTTCACAAAAGGATGCGTCCAGATTTATATCCTAATTGTTCGTGCCTATTTTTTAGAGTTTTCTAGCCTCTATAAATAGAGGCTGGGTCTCATAATTTAGCACCTTTTTTTTTTTTTTTACACTTTGAGAGGCATACGTTTTGAGACTCTCAAATTACTAATATTTGCTGATCCACTTTGAGATTTGCTGCAAAAATTAGGGTTTTTATGCTTCAAAGATAACTGAATAAGTTTCCTTGAACCCTAAAACATCCTCTTAAGAACAAGGAGTGCTCATGCAGGAGGTTGTTGTCAATCACCCTTTCTTTTTCTTATGCTTCTTGTTTAAAATGATGAATGCTTTTTTATCTTTGAATTATTAATCATTGTTTTGTTTAGAGCATGATAGATTTTATGCAATTGTTATAATATCTTTCTTGAATGTCAATAATCTGCATAAGAACAACTCTTTTTCTTAATATAAAACAGAATTGTATCTTCATTAGATATAGATCTGACTTTTTCTTAAAATAAAAACAGATTTGCATCTTCATTAGATATAGATCTGACTTTTTCTTAAAATAAAAACAGATTTGCATCTTCATTAGATGTAGATCTGACTTTTTCTTAAAATAAAAATGGATCTGCATCTTCATTAGATGTAGATCTGACTTTTTCTTAAAATAAAAACAGATTTGCATTTTCATTAGATGTAGATCTGACTTTTTCTTAAAATAAAAACAAATTTGCATCTTCATTAGATGTAGATATGACTTTTTCTTAAAATAAAAACAAATTTGCATCTTCATTAAATGTAGATCTGAATTTTTCTTAAAATAAAAACAGATCTGTGTATCTTTATTAGATATAGATTTGACTTTTTCTTAAAATAACAATGGATTTGCATCTTCATGAGATGTAGATTTGAATTTTTCTCAATTGAAAACTAATATGTATCTTCCTTAGATATAAATCTGATTTTTCTTTAACATATGCAGATTTTTGAAATAAAGAAAAAGATAAAACATGATTGTGTTTGTGTTTGTTTTATTTGATTCATATTGAATAAATTTAAATTATGAGTGGAATTCTCTCTTCTTAAAAAAAATCTTTTTCATTCTTTTACAACATAAAAATAGTTTTGATTTTTTTTGTTATCAAAAAATCATTTTTTATCATCACAAAAAAGATCTAATCTTTACAAAGCTAAAACCACTTTTTTCTACATACTACAAAACAGATCTGGTATTTTGATAAATCAAAATTATTTTTTTTTTACTCACTAAAACAGATCTGATTCTTTTCAAAAGAAGAGACTTCATTCATAATAAATTTGTGTGATTTAATTTTTGTTTCACATGTACATAACATATCATTCATGTCATGCATAAAAATGGTATATTGGTCACAAGAGTTTAGAAGACCAAACTTTGTCTGGGAGGAATGGGTGTCTAATAACTTCCCATTCTGTAAGCTAGCCTTCGAATTTAGTTTCTTTGGATAGGTAGACCTAAGCTTTATCTTTATTTTTATTTTTGGGTAGATTGTAATTAGGAAAAAAAGTCATGTATTTTTGGTAGTTTGTAACTTGGACCCAAAACCATGTAATTTTCAATTTATCAAACATGTACCTTTTTATTCAATCAATGATAGAGGAACAATTCAATCATGTATTTTGTATTTAGTTTTTCTTATTTTTTTACATAAAAAATAAGTGGCGACTCCATACCACTTACCCAAAAAGAGAAGTGTCCAAAAAAGCACACCACAAAAATCTCTCTTTTTTTAGAGCAACCTAATTTTGAGGTCTCTCACACCATATCTTTGGCATCTCAAATTAGGACATGTATCAGAAAATAAGCTATATGTTTTACACCATTCCCTCCCTGATGTAAGTACTTTTCGCAGCAATAAAGAATGTGTTCTTTGTCCAATTGCAAAACAGAAAAGACTCCCTTTTTCCCTATCTTAATCATTTATTAGATAATGCATTTGATCTTATCCATTGTGATGTTTGGGGACCATTTGCTAAGCTTACTCATGATGGTTTCAGATACTTCTTTACCATTGTGGATGATGCCACAAGATCCACATGAGTATATCTCATGAAATCAAAATATTAAACTAGGGCTTTGCTGATTTCCTTTTATAACATGATACACACACAGTTTCACACTAATATCAAGGTCATTAGAACTAATAATGTTCCTGAATTTTTCTTAAAGGATTTCTATGCTAAACATGGCATTATTCATCAACATTCATGTGTTGCCACTCCACAACAAAACTCAGTTGTGGAGAGGAAACACCGACACATTTTAAGTATTGCAAGAGCATTAAAATTTCAATCTAATGTACCTATTTCTTATTGGGGAGAATGTGTGTTAACTGCTGTTCACATTATTAATAGGCTGCCTTCCAAGGTTTTAAAGCATAAAACTCCATTTGAGAGGCTTTATGGCAAATTTCCTTCTTATGCTCATTTAAAAGTCTTTGGTTGTTTTGTTATGCATCAACCTTGTCTCAAAATAGGTCCAAGGTTGATCCTAGATCCATTTCTTGTATTTTCCTTGGTTAGCCCTTTGGTGTTAAAGGTTACAAATTACTTGATTTAGCAAACCAAGAAAATTTTTGTATCTAGGAATGTCCATTTTCATGAAACTGTATTTCCTTTTACCCTTCTCATTCTTTCTCTCCTCACTCTAATATCCCTTTACCTCACCTTTTCCTTCCTATAGCTCAGCCACCTGATTCATTGCTTCACTTTCCTTCTTTTCTAGAAGATCCTTCAGCTTCTAATTCACCACCTCAAGTTCTCAACCCTAGTGCTTCTTCTCATTATAATCAGTCTGTTCCTTTTTCTGATTCTTCTAATTCTTCCCCACATGTGACAGACTAGTTTATAGATTCTACAGATATCCCTCCTTTTAGTTCTACTCCATCTAATTCTTCTTTGAGAAAGTCTTCTGGGGTGTCTAAACCACCTTCCTACTTGCAAGATTACAAGTGCAGCTCCATTGTGTGTGATAAGCCTGCTTCTTCCTTTCTTGTCAACAAGTTTGGTTCTTTAGGTACCCAATATCCCTTATCCCATTATCTTGATTCCTCTAAACTGTCTTCCACTTATGCCCATTTTTGTTCTCTCATTTCTACCATTCCTGAGCCTAAGTCTTACCATGAGGCAGTAAAGGATCCTAATTGGCAGGATGCTATGACATCTGAAATTGCTGCTTTGGAAGTAAATCAGACCTGGACTCTTACCCCATTACCTTCTCATAAAAAGGCTATAGGTTGCAAATGGGTCTATAGGGTAAAATACAATGCTGATGGCTCTTTGGACAGATACAAAGCTAGGCTTGTTTCCAAGGGTCTTACTCAGCAAGCAAGCCTGGATTTCACTGACACTTTCTCTTCTGTTGCCAAGATGACCACTATCAAGACTTTGCTTGCTATTTCTGCTGTGAGAGGTTGGCATTTGGTTCAGCTTGATGTGAACAATGCCTTCCCAGGGCCGGCCCTTCCCTTAGGTGAGTTGAGCAATCGCCTAAGGCCCCCAAGTGGAAGGGAGGCCCTAAAATTTAGAAAATTAGAGGGAGTAGGGAAAAAAAAAAAAGAAGATGAATTACAACAATTTGGCACATTCTTTTAACCAAAAAACAAAAATTTTGGTAAATCAAACATTATTGTCCTCTAGACAAACCAAAAATTAACAGGATAAACTACAAATCCGGTCTAAGATATTACCCACAAAACAATCACAAATCACAACAAATAAAACAACTCAAATGAGTCAAATTCCTAAAAATTTTACCTTTCTATCTAATCTCTGCTCTCTGCCTTTCTTTGCCTCTCATTCTTTTTGATTCTCTTTCTCTCCCTTGTTCTCATCTGCTCAACTGCCCAAGCGCATCTGCAGATCTGCTCAACTGCTCCGCCTGGACCGGCTCTCTCATTCTTTCTCTGAATTGGTTTCGACCGCCGGCCTCTCTCATTCTTTCTCAGCTTCTCTGGTTTCTCCACCACCGGCCTCTGTCTCTCATTTATTTCTTTATTCTTTCTTAGGTTCAGTGTCAACCGTTCACGTTCATGTTCAACAAGTATAAATTAACACTTAGGCTGTTAGGCATTTGAATTGTAAATTGTAATAGCTAATAAGATTGGGCCTTGGACCCTAGACCCTGGACCCTGGTTTTTATTGTTTATCACTTTTGCCGTTTTTGGCCTTCATTTTTTTTTTCCATAAAGCCTGTGTTTTTATACTTGTTATGCTTGTGCTGCTTAGGCATTTGACTTGTTATGCTTGTGCTTTTAAAAAAAAAAAAAAATTTTAATCTTGTGTTTATATATATATATATATATATATATTAGTTAGTGATAGTATATTGAATAAGTCTTTATTTATGCAGGTTGAGATTGCTAAAAACTTGTTATTGTTCAGTGAAACTACAACAATACTTTTTATATAAATCGGGTTCTATTTCTCATTTACTCTACACTTGAAAGTTATTTTTTATTTTAGTCTTTATAAATATATTGTTTGATTAGAAATGTCTACTAGAAAATATGCATTTGGATATGAAAAACTTAAGAGAACAAAAAAAGAAGAAAAATTAATTGAGTCTAAAAAAGGATCAATGGATAAATTTGTTATTAGTAATAAACAAAATATAACACAAAATTTTAACATGAAATATATTATAATATAAAAATATTAAATAAACATTAATTTAATTAATATATAAGTATAAAAAAAGGCCCCATTTTTAGTTTTCGCCTTGAGCCCCAAAATGTCTAGGGCCGGCCCTGTGCCTTCCTCAATGGTAATCTTCATGAAGAGGTGTATATGCAGTGGCCTCAACGTTTTCACAGCAAGGGGGAGCACCTGGTTTGCAAGCTCAACAAGTCTTTGTATAGCCTTAAGCAAGCCTCAAGACAATGGCACTCTAAGTTTTCAACAACTATCTTGAAGTATGGGTTCAAGCAGTCTAAATTTGATTATTCTTTGTTCACTAAGAAGTTCAATTAGTCTTTTATAGTACTGCTAGTTTATGTTGATGACATTCTGATTGCAAGTAATGATGTTCAAGTAGTTGAAGACCTTAAGAGTTCCTTGAATCATGAATTTAAGCTGAAAGATCTTGGCAGTCTAAAATACTTCCTTGGTCTTGAAGTGGCTAGATCAGAAAAGGGGGTTTCATTGTACCAAAGAAAGTATGCATTAGAAGTACTTAAAGATGTTGGCATGACAGGTTGTAAGCCTAGTAAAGTTCCAATGGAACAAAACCTGAAACTAAGCAAATATCATGGAGAATTATTGCCTGATCCTAGTGTTTATAGGAGGCTGGTTGGAAGATTACTATATCTGACTATTACTAGACCTGATATTACATATCCAGTCCACAAACTAAGCCAATTCATGTCAAAGTCAAGAAAACCTCATTTAGATGCAGCCTACAAGGTATTACAATACATTAAAGGGTGTCCTGGTCAAGGCATTCTCCACTCATCTAAGTCAGATTTGCATTTGAAAGTTTACACAGATGTAGATTGGGCATCTTGTGTAGACACTAGAAGATCCATTACAAGATTTTGTGTGTTCTTGGGTGATTCATTAGTCTCATGGAAGTCTAAGAAACAATCTATAGTTTCTAGATCCTCAGCTGAAGTTGATTATAGAGCCATGGCCTTAACCGTTTGTGAGATGACTTGATTGCTAGCTTTATTGAAAGATTTAGAAGTTCATCATCAACAGCCTAGTTTGCTTTTTTGTGATAATTAGGCAACAATTTACATAGGTGAGAATCCTGTATTTCATGGAAAGACTAAGCACGTCAAAGTAGACTGTCATTTAGTTAGAGATAAGGTGCAAGAGAAGGTAATACAATTGATCTTTACTCCTACACATTCACAGCTAGCAGATTTGTTTACCAAAGCTCTTAATAGTCAACAATTGAAGTCCTTACTTTCCAAGATGAGTATTTTGAATATACATAGCTCTAAATCTCATCTTGGGGGGGAGTATCAGAAGATTTGTAAAGATCAGAGTTGTAAAACCGAAGGAAAGAAGGATAGACGACACAAGGCAAACTAAAACTACATGAGGTTGTAATCAATAAGCTAAACTACAAGTAGTTTAGGTGTTAATTAATTCATTTTGTACCACATGTGTTGTAACTTGTTGCATGTGTATTAACCGTTTTCCGTATAAGTTGGTATAGTTAGTTATGCTCTATTTTTTGGGTTTTAGTTTTTGGCTTAACTCTGATTGTATAAAGCCTTAATTCTGTACAGATTCATTCACTTTTGATAATCAATTAGAGAAGTTCTTCATTTTCTCTCTCAATCTCTCTCTCTCTCTCTCTCTCTCTGTGTTTGTACTTCTTATTCTTTCATCTTTGTTTTCTTCCAAAAGGACTTGTCACAGGTAGCACACGTTTTTGTACATTGCCCATACAAGGAAAATCAAGCAATAATATTCACAGCTGGCTCTAGCATATAAGCAAGAGAGGCAGTCGCCTAAAGCCCGAGTAAAAAAAGGCCCCCCTAATTTTAACCAACAGAGTTATTTTTTTCATTTTAATATTATTAATTAAACCCTAATATCAGCCAATAAATAAAATAGTATTTTTTTTACCAAAAATAAATTTTACGTTTATAATATTTTTTACAATAATTTCACAATAAATTCTAAGTAGCAAGATGTTACTGGCTGTTATTGGTGGTTAAAAATAATTTTAATGGTGGGTTCAAATTAGAACTAGTAACAACGTAACACCTAGAATTTATTGTGAAAATGTTATGAATTTGGTACTTCTAAAAAAAAAAGAACAATACCCAAAATTTCACAAGATTTTTGACAACAATTAAGTTGACAAATTTTTACTAATTTTCATCTAGATCCATCACTAACGTTACTTTTTTACTTATCATTATTGATTTGCCACATCAAGTGTGAAACATTTTGTCAAATTTTTTGTGTCTAACAAGAGAATAGAGTTTAAGCAATATTTAGATTATTTTTTTAAGTCATTTTTAAATAAATAAAAGGCCTTAACTCTTTTTTCGCCTTAGGCCCTTCAATGCATCAAGCCGCCCGTAATAATATTGCAGCCCTGTGATCTCACATGGGCATGTGGGAAACTGGGTCTAGTTATTTTTGCTCACTGGGAAGGCTAATTTTGAAGCGGTACTATACCACAGTTGAGGACCTACACGGCCTTCTCTTTATCTATCTGGTGCGAAATTCATGTTTGGCTTTTCTTGGAATACAAGAACTTGTACCAAACCAAAAAATTTATGTAACTACACCAAGCCAAAACATGCAAGGAATCACTAAGAAACTAGCATTTTCTTCAAGATGGTAACTTCCTCCTACCCCTACTTATGATTATTTTTGGGTCTTGGAACCTCTTTCCTTTAATGCTTTGCGAATGCAATTTGAACACGTTTGATTTTGATCTTTGTGTTGTCCATCAACAATGTTTCCAAGGCCAATTATGTAAAAAGATACAGATGCTATGCTTTGGGGGGAGAGCTTTGGCCAATTTGCTAAATTAAGAAGCCAGTTTCTACTTTCTACTACATGTTATACTTTTTGAATGTGCATTTAGCATGGATGATGCAAAACGTGGGCCATTAAAGCTACCCTTTTTATACATATATGTGTAAATTAATAGAAAAGTTGTTTTGTTTGTATATATAATAATAGATGTGAAATTTCTCTTTGTTTGGTTTGTCTCCATGAAGAATTGTAAAGATGCGTAGATTATTAAAGGATTTTTACCTTTTCATAGTTGTCTATAAGAGTTTGTTTTGCTGAAGTAATTAAAGAAGTGCGATGTTATTAGTTTAATATTAACTTTCAGACAAAATATCTTTAACTTTCATTCGTAATTACGTGACTTTCCCGTAATCTCACCACTACTAAAATAGATATGGTATATTAATCAAAACATGTCCTTTCAATAGTTAAAAAAATGTGTGAAAATTTTGAGTTATGTTAATGTCATATAAAGTAACATAATTTATACCACAATTTATTCGTGTGGCGAATTGTGAATGATAAATGAGTGTCGTTACATGAACTTGTCATCACCTTTCTATTATTTACCACTCGCTCGTATGGAAAGTTGTGGCATGAAAATTTTTGCGCAATAACAAGTCTACTCTATTGTGTTTGCAGGAACTTCAACTTAAATGTGACTGCTCTAAAAATCGGAAAAAATCAAACTGCAGAGGATACATCATTCCATGTAAGCTTGAAAGTGATATGAGTATGAAATGAAAGCGAATTCAGTTCAACCAGCTCTAATTATCGACCACATCAAATCCAACTAATTTTTATTAACCAAATCATGCTCATATTTTCTCCTCTTTTGACAAGTGTTTGAACTTTGAACCACACAAACTTTGATCTGGGAGTATCTTTTGCAGTAGAAGAATGCAACTTTACAATTTCCATGTTAATGGGTGTCCCAAAAAAATAAGATTAAGAATTAGATACTGAAAGAAAAAGATTATGGCAGATTCTGCGTATCTTGGAGAAACATCTAAACCAGAACATGCGCTGTGAAGATTCTAATATATTTTTTCATGTGTAACATATTGATGAGCATGTTGATAATTATATTACAACATATGGTCATGTGAGCTTTTAGGGAATGAATTTGGATTTTGAGATCTGAACCATATATTAAAGGAACAAATGTGCTAAGGTCTTAATTGTTTGGATTGTGAGGCCAACAGGGGCGGCTTGATGCTTTTGAGGGTTTAAGGTAAAAATTGGTTAGCTTGTTTCATATATAAAATTACTATTAATCAACATGAGCCACGATTTTTTTTTTTTTTTTAAGTTTATAAACACAAAAAAAAAAAAAAAAATGACAACTTTTTATATTTGTTGATGTGGTAGATTGATAGTAGTGAATAAAAGAGTGATGTTAATTGTGAATCTAGTTAAAAACTAGTAAAAATTTGCTAACTTGACTATTATGAAAAATATTGTGAATTTTTTTGTGAATTGCTTTCTTCCTGTTCTTTTTTCTTTTAGAAGTGCTACATTCAAAATATTTTTCATGACAAATCTTAAGTGTTAAGTTCCTTCTTGTTTTCTAGTTAAACCTACCACTAAAATTATTTTTTGCCATCAATAACAACCTTTAATGTACAATCTATTATTAAGATTTTGGGTAAAAATGTTGTAAAAAATGCTGTGGACATATCATTTCTTTCTCTTTTTTATTTGTTTTTCATTTGATAAGAAAATATTATTTTATTTATTAGTTAATATTTTGGCTTAATTAATACTATTGGTTAAAATTTAAGAGCCTTTTTTTTTCACTTGGGGCCTTAAGCAGCCGCATCAATAGCTTATACCATTGAGCCGGCTCTGGAGGCCAAATCGGCCACAACGTATGCAATGGTTAAAAGAAATGATTTCATACGAACTTTGAACAATATTATACATGATATAGTGTATTATTTTTTTAGATAAATGATACGGTGTATTATTAATAATGGGATTGCAGGTTTAGCATTGATTGTGCAGAACAATACTTTTAGCTAGTGCTCGAGAAACCCAAACATTAGAGAAGATAAGTTTAGAGTGATAGTTCTACTTATTCTTTTCTTTTTGTCACTGAGAAACGAACACACGAGAGAGGGAATGTAATTCAAACACAAAAACACACTATAAACTTGATTAAAAAAAAGTTATATTAACACAACGCACTTAGTCACTTACTTTACTTTTTTCCTTTTTTCGGTGGAATGGTGTCCACAAAAATGTGATTTATAATTAGATACTGATATAAATTGATATGAACAAGTGGCAAAAATACTGTTACTTCAAAGTCTTAATAATTGATATGAACAAGTGGTTTAGTCGCCTTCAGTTGAACAAGGTTTAGTCTCCTTCAAATTAAGCATGACATAATTGTCATACTAAATAATTAAAGTTTGTGCTACTATTCAAGGACCCATGTTTTCAATCTGCCTTATTAAGTTGTAGAAAAGGATTATTCATCGTTTCCAGTGTTGTTTATACGAGTGGTAGATATTCAATTGTAGAGCTTTTATATTAGAGTTTTCCAATTCCAATGTAGAGTTTGGAAATTGAAAAGCTCTTTAGCATTGACGTGCTTGAAAAATTACATTGAATAGTGCATTAAATATCTATATTTACATTAAATAGTGCATTAGATCCTTGATATGAATACTCTAATCACTTTGGAGTTTTTAGTATTGAATAAAAACCAGAAAAATGAAAACAAAAACCTTCCATTATATTCATCATAGTAATTAGGGATTGTAGTATATATTCGTACTTTAAAAGTTTTAAAATTCTATAAAATTAAATAAAAAAATAAAGAATTTTACCTTTTTTAAGGAAATAAAAAATAAAAGGTAAAATTCTATACATATTAATTGTGAGTTCATTTGGATAGAGCTTATTGCTGAAAACTGAAAACTGAAAATACTGTAGCAAAATAATTTTTAAATGTGTAAATAGTGCTGCGGGGCCCATTTTTAATGAAAAAGTACATAAACAGTTAGGGGTGTCAATTCGGGTTAGCGTGTCGGGTTCGTGTCGTGTCGAGGTAGGGGTATTCTACTAAATGACTCAACCCTAACCCGACCCATTTAATAATCGTGTCAGGATCCTTCAACCCTAACCCGACCTGTTAATAAGGCGGGTTGACCTGACCCAACCCATTTAACACGCTTAATAAACGAGTCGTGTTGGGTTGACACGAATGTAACACAACCCATTTCAACTTGCATAATATTAAATATAACATCCATCAAGAAATAATTTTTTTTTACATCCCACAAAGCAGTGCATACACTTCAAGTCTTCAACCTACATTCAAAATAATATAGTTCAACAAAAATATAACATTTATCTAGAAATAAGTTCTTTACACTCCAAAAAAAGTGCAACACTTCAACCCAAATTCAAAATAACATAGTATACGGATCCAAGGAAATTAACACATGTTTATAAGATGGCCAACAAGCATAATCTCAAGTTGTCTTATTATCATTCAAAGAAACTAAAACAAGTGGGCCATATCATGCAATCAAGAAAAACACAAGGCAAATGGGTTCAAACTTCAAAGTTTATTGTACAAAAGCTGAAAAGCATTATGCAGAAAAAAATAAACACATTAGAGAGAGTGAGAGATACCCGGCTGCAAAGTTTACACTTGAGTATGAGAATTGGTGTGTGAAGAAAAGTACGGCTGAAATAAAAAGAAATTAGATATTTATAAGAAGGTTTAGAGGTTTAGGGTTTGTAGGGTTTAGAGATTTAGGGTTTATAAAGTTTTAATTTTCAATTATATCCCTTGTAAATTTTTGTAATTACTCACTTTTCTTTTTAAATTTAAAATATATGTTAGATATAAAAGGAATTTGAAAAATCTAAAATAAAATAAATATTTATTTGTTATATGAGTTAAACGGGTTATGTTAAGCGGGTCATTTCGGGTTTAACCCAAATAAATTGGCGTGTCAAACGTGTCTATTGCGGGTTACACAGGTTGACCCGCTTATGACACGTTTCTTATCGTGTCATTTTCGGGTCGACCCGTTTATGACCCAAACCCATTAAAACCCAACCCTAACCCGAAAAAATCCGTGTCGGGTTCGTGTCGTGTTCACGGGTTGGGTCGAACATTGACACCCCTATAAACAGTGCTGTGAATAGTACCGTAAACAGTGCCGATCAGTGATAAACAATGTTTTTTGTCCCCTAAAAGCTGTAAAGCTGCCGGTTGAAAAAAAAAAAAGAAAAAAAAAAAAAGAGCTGAAACGTGAAAAACACAAAACGTGAAAAATTTAAGCTGTATCCAAACCCTCTCTGTAAGTTGAAGATATAATTGAAACTTTACATTTTTTTTTTTTTGGTTATTTAAAAATGAAATAAAGTGAAAAGTGTTATATTAAGAAATAGAGCCCAAATTTAGTATGGATGGAGGGTGTAAAACCAAGGTTTTGAAACTCGAACCGTTCATTGAACCATAAAAAGGAGAAGTTTAAGGTTTTTGAGATTGAACCGAGGTTGAACCGTGATAATGTCATAATTAATTAAAGTCTAAATATAGATATTAAATTTATAAAACTAGCAAAATTAACTAATATATCTATATATGTGAGGGAAATTTAATGATTTTCAAACATATATTTAATAATTAAATAAGAAAGTTAATAAAATAAAATAATAAACATGAAAACATTAAAATTTATAATTAATTTTTGAAGTAAAGTTGAATATCTTTGAAGGATTTTAATTATAATTTTTTTTATTCTTTGTAAGAGATGAATAATTTAATTAAGTAGAATAAAATTGTGTTAAGTTGTTTTTATAAAAAAAAAAAAATTGCTAAGGGGTTGGACCACACGATTCTTGACCAGTTCGTACAGTCCAACCCCGGTTTTAGGGGTTCATGGAATTAACTAAAGATACGGTTCTTTATACTTAAAAAACCAGTTTTCATCCCGGTTCTCGGTTTTCATAGTCCGACCTCTCGGTCAGATTCGATTATGAAAGTAGTGTGTAAACCCATATTTTACAAAATTTAATAAGAGATTATCACATTAATTTTTTTGCTTAAAACTCTATATATCCTATCCAAGGAAGTCAATACCGTACTGGAGGCTGTACCGGTTTGGCTAGCGGTACGATATATTTCGAGTACCGGTCAATACCGGTGTACCGTTTCGGGTTTACCGTTTTTTTTTTAAATATATATATTATTTGTATATATTTTAAAAATAAATAAATATTATTTGCATATTCATAACCTTAATTATTTGGTAAAAGTTAATTTGTTAAGCAATTAAACTTGTTAAGTTTATTATTAAAAAAATTGAACAGAGATAAAAGTATAAGACCAAAACAAGATAATAAAAAAGTAGGGGGTAGTAGATGAGAAATGAGATATTATGTGAGAGGGGTTTGGTAGAAAAAGATTAAGGAATGTTTGAGAGAGTAATTTGAATTATATTATTTGGATATTTTTGATATACATATAAATAATAAAATATATGAAAATATATGTAATATTGTTTAAAATTAGTATAAATTTATTAAAGCTAAAGTGCCAAACAGGCCTAAGTAATTAAAAAAATTAAAATAATGATTGATAAAACCAAACACATGCCATTTCCAAAAATAAAAAACGTGATGCCTCTCAGCCTCTTGCCAGTTGCCTCCCACCTTCCATTAAATTCTTTTTCTTTTTTCTTTTTCTGATTCACATCATTGATCACACCCCTCTAGGACCTACAAGTACAAACCTACACCATATGTCTTTACAATTTCCAATAAACCCTCATCTTCACACGTTTAAACTTATCACCTCACCGTCCAACCCTTCTTTCTTTTCCAAAACTCTCACCTCCATTACAGCTCTCTCTTCTACCTTTTCAGCCGAAAAAAAAAAGATCACAGCTTGCTGGATATTTACAGCTTGCTCTCCCTTCTAACTCTCATCTATCTTTCATCTTAGACTCTCTCTTTCTATTAAAGCTTTAGACCTTCAGTCCCTTCTCAAGGAGTCAAAGCTTGCTGGGTATTTACAATTACTGGTGCCGCCGCTCTCCGCCAAATGGCATGAGTTCATCGTTAGTCTAAAGAGAGTTAGAAATGAAGGGAGGCAGAAAGTTTGACTGGCGTGAGGGAAGGGAAAGAAGCATTTTGTGTGTAATTTTGTACCGGTCCGGTATCCATTAACCGGCCGGAATACGGTATATATCGCGGTATGGCCGAAATAACTCCGGTATATCCGGTATTTAAACCGGTACGAAATCCCAGAGTTTCTGTACCGGCGAAGGTTCCGGCACGGTAAATACCGGCCGTACCGGCCGGTACGGTACGAGATTGTCTTCCCTGATCCTATCACACTTAATAATATTTCAATAAACTCTTAGTTGGGTTGAATTTTCAAATGAGTATGAGAATTGATTGGATATGGTTTTAACAATTCTTTAATATGTGATATGATGATGTGGCATGTTGGGATTAGAGAATATAAAACTTAATTTTTACATCACATTCTTATAAAATTTAATCTTTAAAAATTTCGTACACATTATAAATTGTAACTCTAACAGGTAAGGGGTAGGGCAAATGGTTACTCAAACTCATGATTTCTTATCATGTAGCCTTGTGCAACTCTCCTACCCCTAGCACCAACCAATCCTAAACCATGCTACTTGCCTAAAGATTAATTAGGTCAACAATACTACAAACACACCACCACTCAAATTTACAATTTGTTGAGGTGAGGTGCTCGATTTTAGGTGGTGGAAAAAAGTTGCAGGTCTATGTAAAAAATGGTGGGTAGAAAGCTAGAAAGGGCCCACCACTTAGAGTCGACCACTTCAATATATTGTGAAATTGGGTATATGATGTATCCCTAGATTTATTCTAAGAAAAATATAAGCTCGAAGAGTTTGACTTTTTGTTGACTTCATAATATTTTGTTGGAACCACCTTATAATTTTACATGTCATTATTCCAATTTATATTTTCTTTATACTTGGGGCGGTGGTCACTCTACAAATATAAATTCTTGTGGGGTGTAGGGGGAGGAGAGGCAAGGGCCGAGATTCAAGTCTGTAGGAGAGAGCTTCACACACATATACATTTAGATTATGCTAGAGTAGAAATTCTATCTTGTATAAAAAATAAACAAATAAATAAATAAATAAACACCTTTAATATTTAATACAAAAAATAAAAGAATGAAAATTTTATATTTTGTTAAACTAGCTCTTACATTGCATGATTTACTGATTAGTTCAACATATAATTGAATTATTTTCTATCTAGAAAGGGGGGTAAAAATCAAGTCACTTAATAATTGTACCTCAACAAGCTAGTGTAGGTATTTGACAGCAACAATTGACACATTTATGATTTACCAACTAAAGATAATCAATGAAAGTTTTGACACAAGAACAATGACAAAAATGTTGTGTGCAATACATAGTGATCAGTACGTCACATTACGATTGTCTTTTAAGGATGGAGTTTGTGGGGTCTGAAAATTGTAAAAAGCAAATATGGTTTTTGAGTACTTGGTGTTACCAGCGTAGGGCAAGATTTCTGCTATCAATCAAACCTAGTACTACTATTTGATTTCTGCCATAATCATATTGCACACATTTTGATTTCTCTCAGAAATTGGCTTAATTTTAGCGTGCTTGTTTATTTTTTCAAAAGCTTCAAAAGTAGCATACATTTTAAGAGAATAAAAAAAGTATTATACACGAAACAAGCAATTTGAAGATGCTTATAAGTTGGTATAGGCGCACAATTAATGCGTTCAAGCGAAGATAGGTCATATTTTTTTTTGGGTGTGCGGCTCCATGATGATTGTTCAATGATATCAATTGGTTTATGGTGTTGGTGGGTTTCGAAGTTCGAACTCGACATAATAGGTGTTAATTTTAAATAAAAAATAAATAAATACAACCAAAAATTCAAGTATTAGTTTTCCAAATGTCAAGTATTTGATATGAATTTAAGCTTTTTATAAGCTATGAGTAGGAATTGTGTTCCGTGTATCGGTGCATTGAGGCTTACTAAACACGATAGACATGGATTAGACACAAGCCATGTCCATAATAAATATAATGGACCGAGCTGGAAGCTAAGAACATCACATACATCACAATTCGACCAATTACGCATCAGTTTCGCCGTAAATCCAAATCGTCATGTGAAGGTTTTTATAGCACACGTTTTTCTCATCATAAAATAGAGCTAGCTCATATGGAATAATTGGACACCATTCATTAAAAAAATTCATATGGAATAATGAACACCATTCATTAAAAAAATTCATATGGAATAATTGGACACCATTCATTAAAAAAATTGGATTCCATTCCACTGGACGTACCTCATCCTCTCTATATAGTTTGTCCAATTACGCAGGCTGGTTTAGATGACCGGCTCTTATATATGGTCCACTTTCCACGCCGACATCTTGCTTTATTTGGGATGTTTTTGTCGGCAAAAATGAAGATATAGCCTTTTCGGCTAAAGTTTTAAGCAAAATGTTTAATTTTTAAAACTATTTAGAGATGTGTCCCTATTTTGAAACTCGATTTTTTTAAAATCGTGTTTCAATGTAAAACTTGATTTTTAGAAAATTAAGTTATAGCCAAATCAAACTTAAAAATAAAAATAAAAAATTGTGGAACTTGAGTTCCACTTGAAAATTTTCAAGGAACTTGAGTTCCACGAACTCGAATTCTATATTGAAACTCAATTTTAAGATAATTAAGTTTCAAAACATGGGCATATCTCGAAATAGTTTAAAAAATAGGGCATTTTACTGAATTTTTTTGCCAAAAGGGGTATATCCCCATTTTGGCCTGTTTTTGTCTATGGAAACAATTATATATATAAATCTGGTGTGCGATTTCAAAAGATGGATGGCACAAAGCAATTAAATATTACCTTGTAACACATAAACTAATTTAAATTTCAACAATGAAGATACCCAGCCAAAATAGAAAAAAAGTTGAATACGAGCTATGATCCAAAGTCCTTTATTAGAGCATCCTTATCAAGGAAAGTAAAATTTTTAGCATATACCACTCTAAAACCCAAAATTTTAGCTTTTAACATTTTATTTTACAGCACACTATACATCAAACATTCTATATATTTTACCCTTTTATTTAAATATTCTTTTTTTTATTATTTCTTTATTCTTTAATTATATTTCTCTATCTCTCTTCCTCTCTGTCACTCTCAACCCAGCAAACTTGACCTTCTCAACGCAGCAAACCCATACCCAGCCCATCCACCACCACCGGAAAAAAACACCAACCACCCATACCCACCTATCTATCCAACAAACTCACTCTCTTCCATCTCAACCCAGCAAACCCATATCCATCCCAGCCGCCACCACCACCAACCACAACCTCAACCACCAAAATTAAAAAAAAAAAAAAAAAAACCCACGGCACAAACCGCAGTGAAAACCCACCACAAAACTGCCTCAAAACCGCCACAAAACCAACCATCCTAGCAACCCAGATCCTCACCTCAACCCGATCCCCGATCTCCGATCCTCACCTCAACCCCGATCTTCAACCCACAACCTCAACCAACTCAACCCACGGTCTCAACCAACCCCAACCACCGTCAGACCCTTCACCGTCGAACCCATACCCACTTGCAGTCATCGAGACCCATCAGACCCACTAGAGAGAGAATTTGAGAAAGAGAGATGAGAGAGAACGAGAATGAGAGAGTGAGAGCGAGAATGAGAGAGTGAGAGCAGAGACCGGCGAGCACAAATCGGCGACGAGAACGACGGAGCAAGAACGACGAAAAGAGAAGAGAGGTCAGAGAAGAGAGCAGAGAAAAGGAAAAATGGAAGACAGATGAGAGGAAACGGTGAAGACAATGAAGAAGAGACAGTGGGTCCCACGCAATAAAAAAATAATTAAAGTTATACAATTGGTGAACAGTGCCGTCTCAAATATGAGATGGCACTGTTCATCAATTGTAAAAATTATAGTATTTGAGATGTTTGATGGAGCAAGTTTTTTGGTTGAAAATGTTAAAAATTTAAGAATTTTGGCATTTAGAAGCCTTGATAAGAATGCTCTTACAATTCTAGATGCTAACAGCAAAGCAATACCAATTTCAGTTCTCACTTATCAGCAGCCGTCTTAGCTTTTTATGCAACTTTTATACGAACTTATCTATAAAATATCTCAAAATTAAGTAATTATTCTTACTGTCCATATATAACTAGTGTTTTCTTATCTTATATAATAATAAATTTCACTAATTCAAATTTATGGTGAGACACCCATCATTCATGTGAGGGGAGAAAACATTTAACATTGCCACTAAAATGTTGAATAATTTTTCTTATATCTCACCATTAGGGGTGTCTTTGGGTCGAGTCAAGTTGGGTTTGTACTCAACCCGTGCCCATCCTGATCAAATTGGGTGGAGGAAAATTCAACTTGTTGTCCGCTAATAAGGAATGGCGGTTCAGACAGATCAAGCTCTTCACAAGTGGCAATCAAATCAATGGACACTGGCTAACTGTGGGGAGAGGCGAGGTATTATATTCATGGGTGGTTTGTCAAATAACATTTCTTTTTTTATTGAAAAATAAGTGTATATTGGTTTGCTTATACTATACTATATATAAAAAAGAAGAGTTTTATTAATTTTTGTTTGACAAAACAACCTCAAAAGGGTTAATCGGTATCAGCGTGAAGAAACGGTGGACTGAGTTTTTGTTAAATAAATGATTGAGAAAGGAGAGCTACTAGACACATTTTTTTTACCAAAAAATGGAGCACCTTTTTTCTTTCTCAAACAAATGGGAGACCATTCCCATACAGTGTGGTTGATACCGTACCGGTACCGGCCGTACCGGCCGGTACATACCGTACCGGCCAGTGCACCGGTACCGGTACAATCCTATTTTGTACCGGAAAAAATACCGGCCGTACCGGCCGTGTACCGGCCATACCGGCGAATTTCGGCCATACCGACTGCGTACCGGCTGCGTACCGGACTGAAACACAAAATATTGTGTTTTTTTTTTTTTTTTTTTTTTTTTTTTTTTGTAATTGTGGTAGTTTTTGTCTCTAAAATAATTAATAATGAAAGTAATTTGTAGATAATTTCATTATTTCACTTAACCTTTGATCTCTCTAATTTTTTTTACTTAATTTGGATTTGGTGTGTGTGTATATATCCCGGTAAACCCAAAATATGACCGGTATATATCGGATCGGTACAGCCTCCGGTACGGTATTGACTTCCTTGTTCCCATATATGCTTATATGGGACCATAACACCTTTTCGCTTAAAAATGAAAAAAAGATATAGCATTTATGATTTGGTGATGTAGAGTCACTTTCCATATAGAAAATCTGAGTTTGAATCTCCTTCTTCTCGTATATATGAAGGTGACAAAAATATTAGGGTAAATTATTCTTGTGGTCCTTAAAATTTAGTGTAAGATCATTTTCGGTCCCTTTCAAGTTTTAATTCCTAAAATTTTTAAAAGACAATCAAGCACATATTTAAGGAACTAAAAATGCTATATTTAAAGGAGCAAGAATGGAACCAATCCCATATTTAGGAAATCATAATAAATTTTTTTTGTCAATTTCAGCGATAGAAATTAATGATTTCTTCTTCTAAAATCTTAAGCAATACATAGGTAAATCTGAACTTTTTAAATTTACAAATTTATCCCAAATTCTAAAATCAAAGATATGACTTTAAAAGAAAAATAATTATGCCAAAAAAAGGAAATACACCATTGTATCTAAGAGTTAGACCCTTTTGGAAAATGAATGTGAGTTAAAGAGATTTAAAGCATGTGCTATGTATCTAAGAGTTGGGCCCTTTTGGATATACACCACTGTAAGTTTCTTTAAAAAACTTTCTCCCCTCTTTCCGTATGTGTGTGTTAAAAAATGCTTAGTATTCTCAAAAAAAAAAAAAAAAATTCCATCTTGCCCCTTTAAATATAGCATTTTTTTTAAGGAGCTAAAAATGCATTTTTAAAGGAGCAAGATGGAACCAATCCCATATTGAGTAAATCAAAATAAAAATTTTAGTAAGTTTCAGTGACAAAAATTATTTCTTCTTCTAATATTTTAAGAAATACATATAGATATATATGAACTTTTTAAATTTACAAACTTATCCCAAATTCTAAGATCAAATATATGATTTTTTGAAAGAAAAAAATTATGCCAAACACGTTTAAACTTCCATCTTGCTCCTTTACATTAGCATTTTTAAGGAGCTAAGAATGCTATATTTAAAGAAGCAAGATGGGAACTTGTAAGGGCAGGTTTTGCTTGGATAGCCCAAAAGTTGAAAATTACAATTCTTAAGCCTACAATGATTTTTCTCTCAAGATTCTCCGATACCCCCCCCCCCCTCATAAGGGGGTTTTTCTTCTTTATATTCCCTTACTTTACTTCATCTCAGTCCTCCACGTGTAGATCAAATGGCTAGTGTTGATCCATATCCCATTAGCACCTTCCTGTAGTGTGGATAGTTGTAAGGCTGCATGGTTCTGTTCAGGTACCACCTCTACATTAATGCAGCCAAAGAGTGAGCTGCGGAGCATTCAATGTGATGGTAGCAGCTTTTTCTTAGATATTTCTCAGCTTTCCTTTGTCTTATTCCCTTTTGATGCTTATCCTTACCAGTGTAATCGTCTAGTGTGTAGTTCTTGATGAAAGGTCGGGCCTTTGACCTCTACCCTGCTTAGCCAAGGAGGTATTTCTCATCAGACTACACTCCCAATTCTTTACGACCAGACTTCTTTTATAGCTTACTAATTTGTACATCCTCGTTAATGTCTAACTGTCCTCAAACAACTTAATGTCCTCGGACACGGCCCACAACCCAATATCTTTTTCTGAGCTTTTTATCCATATAGAACTAATCCCATATTTAGGAAATCAACATAAAATTTTTCATAAGTTTCAATGGTAGAGATTATTTCTTCTTCTAAAATCTTAAGCAATATATAGGTAAATCCAAAACTTTTAAATTTACAAACTTATCTTAAAATTCTATGATCAAAGATATGCTTTTTCAAAAGAAAAAAATTAAGCCCAACACATTTAAATTTCCATCTTGCTCCTTTACATTAGCATTTTTAAGGAGCTAAAAATGCTATATTTAAAGGAGCAAGATGGAACCAATCCCATATTTAGGAAATCAAAATAAAAATTTTCGTAAGTTTCAGTGATAGAAATTATTTCTTCTTCTAAAATCTTAAGCAATATATAGGTAAATCCAAACTTTTTAAATTTACAAACTTATCCCAAATTCTAAGATCAAAGATACAATTTTCAAAAGAAAAAAAATATGCCAAACACATTTAAATTTCCATCTTGATCTTTAAATATAGCATTTTTAAGGAGCTAAAAATGCATATTTAAAGGAGTAGGATGGAGCCAATCCCATATTTAGGAAATCAGAATAAAATTTTTCATAAATTTAAGTGATAGAAATGATTTCTTCTTCTAAAATTTTTAGCAATACATAAGTAAATCTGAAATTTTTAAATTTACGAACTTACGATTTTCAAAAGAAGAACAGTCATGCCAAACACATTTAATTTTACAATACCATACAATATGGATCCGTATCCAAACCGTGTCCGTGTCTGTGTCTGTATCCGTTTGTATTCGGGGACAGAAGCTTATCTAGCCATGCAATGTCGGTCACATGGTCCAACTGATCTACAGCCGGAATTATGTGCCGTGTGTAAGCTAACAGTCACGTGGAGCTACTTTGAAGAGAAAACATAAAAAATACTGCGAGTATTCAGTTCCACCAAACAAAGTCCAACCGCTCCTAACCAATCATTGACTCCTCTGTCTCACTTCGGCGCCTACTTACGAAGCTATGGCTTATTATGATAGAGAAGGAGAGGACTAGTGGACAACTTCAAATTATTCAGAGTCAGAGACAAAAGAAGGTTCTAGCCATAACCAACTCAAGCAAGAATGCAAGATAACTACTAGGTACCTCAAGATGATCCCAACCCAAAAGTCCCAAAACCTTGAGACGACTTGGGCCATAACTCTAATTGCAATTAACTATCATATCAATCTTTCCAACCACACAAAAACAAACAAATAAATAAATATATAAAAGTCTTTTTTTTTTTTTGTTTTCCTTTCTTTCTTTACTTTATCTTGATAAAAACTCTTTTTGTTTAATATTGATTTACAATTCATTAAGTTTGTAAATTTTAATTTGATCACTTTCATTTAAATTAGTATTGACACTTCTTTTATTATGCATTAATTAGAACCTATATATAAAAAATAAAAAAACAGTTGTGAAAATTTTATCTCTATTATTGGTGGAATTAATAAATTAATACCAATTACATTTCCAAGCTCATATATATATATATATATATATATATATATGAACAAAAAAGGGTCTTGCACATGTGGTCACTAACCCTGCTCACTAAAACTTGAAATTAATATGGTGTGGAGCATATTTGGGTACATTAGAGTTATCCATGTAATAACACAATAATTTTTTCATTAAAGCGTGTGACTTGAACCAGCACACCCCTACAAGCATCACATGATGCTAGTTCGGAACTTCTTCCAATACACCATACTCCTAACGGGCATATATTAAATCTTCATAGTAAGTTTTGTGGTTTCAATAACAATAATAATAACAATAAATTTCTTTTTGGTATTCTTGAGAACAAAATGCAAAAACACCGAAGGAGAAAAAAAAAAAAAAATCTACCTTTGTAGTTAAGAACATATGTATTTATCTTGAGAAATATTATATCTACAACATTTTTACAATAAATTCTAAGTAGCAAGTAATTAATGGTTGTTTCGGGTGGAGAAAAAAATAGTTTAAGTGGTAGATTCAAATTAGAATTAATAACAACTAACCACCTAAGATTTGTTATAAAAATATTGTGAAAATGTTGTGAATGCATTACTTCTAATTTATTAAAAAATTTATATTTTGATAATGTTTTGGACTTAATCTTTTAACTGTAACAATTAACAAAGGAGTTTTTGATTTCATAATTATTTCTTCCAATTCGTTCTTACAAAATTCTAATGATGAGGTTGAGCAGACCCACCAAATTTAAAAAAAAAAAAAAAAATTTAAATCATTGTTGAATCATTATAATGACAAAAGGATTGTTGAGTTTTATGACTCAATAACATTCTATACCATGACACCCATTATATCAAAATTTCCCTTGCATTCCATAAATTTTGTTTCTCAATCACTTTTCTCATGATTTTTGTGTTACTTACGGCATGTGGGAAAAGGAATTTGAATCCAAGATAACCATGAATTCAAATTCCTTGCCCCACTTATTATGAGCCAAAAAAAGAAAAAAAAAATCATGATAAGTGACATAAAAACGAAACAAGGAATTAAAGGGGAAATTTTGATATATTGGGTGGTATCACATTTCCACAATGTGATAAATAGGCGAATAGGACACAGCCTCGTAATGCTGACACGAGTACCACCATCACCATGTTTGTACTCTTTAGTCTATTTTGCTATCTACTACTGTAGAATTAGCAACTTATCCGCTAGTTGGTGTCCTGGGCTTGGGGCCCATAACACTTCTCAAAGATCGTATAAATAGTTTAATGCACGTTGTTCTTCCATTTTAATTCTTTCTTATCTTCTTCTCCCCACCACACCCCCCCCCCCCCCCCCCCCCCCCAAAAAAAAAAAAAACTTATGTATTGGGATTTTTTTTTTTAATTTTAAAAAAATAGAGAAAGAAGAAGAAAAAGAAAGTCTAAAGGTCTGTTTTGGTAAGCTGATTTAAATATAGTTTTTTTGTTTTGCAAACTATAAAGTGGTGGGTCTCACACTTGAATATCTATCTATACTACTATTTAAGGAGCTTTCCCTGTTTGGATTCCTATTTTTTTAGTTCAAAAATACCCCTACAGTCCTATGTTTAAGTAGAGACAAAATTAAAGGACAATATAGTAAAAACTCATTTTTTAGTTCAAAAATGCCCCTACTGTCCTATGTTTAAGTAGAGACTAAACTAAAAGACAATCCGGTAAAAATGTAACTGCAACTCTCACTAAAATATTGCCTAAAAAATAGGACCACTCTCCTATTAATTTTTAAATTGATTTATTCACTTATAAATTAAATTTTTTAAAATAAAAATAATATATATATATATAAAATAATTAAATATAGTTTTTTTTCTACAAAATAGGACCACTAAAAAAAAAAAAGTCTCATCGCACGCGCGTAGCGCGTGTGATGAGACTAGTATTATTTAAATGATTTTCTCTAAATATAGTTTTCAGAAAAATTGTTTCTTATTTTCCTTGTTCAGACTAGGATTTGAAAATAGCTGAGAAGGTGTTTTTAAGATACAGAAAACATTTTTAATGGCATAATTATAAATAAAATGAAAACAGTGGACCCCACAAATTAGTCCAAATTATTCTATCTCTAAAATTAAGGAGTTTATCTTTATCACAAAAAAAAAAAAAAAAAAAAAAATCTCATGCTCCAAATTTGAAACTTATCATTATCCCAAAAAAAAAAAAAAAAAAAAGACATGAGTCCTATCCTCTTATCATCATTTAAAAAAAAAAAAAAGTTAATCTATAGAATTTACTTGTTACTTTTTGTAAACTTTCTTTTTTAGAAAATATCAAAAATAGAAATGGTCTCCCAAATATCATTTTTTTTAAGTACTTTTAAAATTGTTTTTAAAAGTGGGAGCCAGACACATATAGTGTAAAAATTTTTATCTAAAAACTAGTATCAATTTCAATTTTTTTAAAATTGTTTTCATATTATTTTGAAAACAAAAATAAAAATCCTCCTACCAAACAAAACCTAAAAATGCATACTTATTCACAAGCAATTTAAGAATTTTACAAGTTACAAAGAAAAAATTTAGACAATTAAAAAATACTCGTAACTACCACATATCTATTACCTTTTTTTTTTTTTTTTTTTTTCTTTTTCTTTTTCAAGGTATGTACTTAATTGCACATAATGTCAAAATTGTACTGTTGATGAAAAAAAAAATCTCATCGATTACTAATTAGCTATCACATGACTATAAGTACATAACATAACATTATGCCATTTTTCATATTGGAACATGCCAATGTTTGTCAATTTCTTAATCATATGTAAATGATGGGTTAGATGGTGACTTTCGGCTAGAATTATTTTGTTTTGTCACCCAAAGTCTTCATTTTCAGTCTGCTTTGTTCCAAGATTTTCACTATCTCAACCATTTTCTAGGGAGGAAAACAAGTTAGTAAGTTACCATTTCAAGGGGGAAAATGAGCATGATCATTTTTGTATTATAGCGACCGACATATATGTAAATGTGGTTTCAAGCCTACCTAACGAATACATCACCCAAAACACCACCACACATCCACATAGGGAGAGAGGACAAATTTGATTAAAAGAGTTTGAAAACTCAAGCAGCCAGGAATTGAAGGTGGTGGTTTAAGATGAAATTAGAACGGGAACTAAAGGCAATTCAAGTAACATTGCAACTTACAAAACATAACGCATATAGTTTGTGAACAAATTCAAAGAAGGTATCTTTTAAAAGTTACATCTCATATTTGCATTATTTTTCTTGCAATAAATGAGTTTTGTACACAATGAAAATAAAATCAGTATCAAACTTGGGTTAAGGGTGAGCAAAGGCTTAATCAAACCGACCGACCAATCCAAATGTGTCCCTTACCCATTTGATGTATCAAATTATCATATCCTTATTTATCAGATTTTCTTATCAATTATCTCATTTTATAATTTCAACTCTCTCTCTCTCTCTCTCTCTCTCTCTCTCATGGATGCATCTCTCATCTCTCACTATCTGACGAGAAGACTCATAACACACAATAAGAAAGAGAGGAGCCCCTTGAATTTACGCAATGTCGCTTTTACCTTTTGGCAATTGAGGCAATTATCTCAGTCTCTATATAGATGAGGGTCCCATAATTTTGATCTTATATTACATAATTATATTGATCTAAAAACTTGAAATAAATTTTACCACTAACTTGATCTTTTTTGTCCTTTTGGAAAGTTTCAAAGCCTAGCTAAGTTGAAGAGACATTTTTACAAATCTCCCCTTTATCTCACTTAAAAAAGTATTTCATCACCTTTAAAACATGAAATTTTTATATATATCCATCTAGCGTCTCTTCTATCTTTCAAAAAAAATCAGTCTTGCAACCAATCATTATCAAACAACATATACTTTCTCAAAAAGAAAAAAAATCTTCGAGCGGGCCTTGAGTTTTGGAGATATGAATGTGGGCCTTGGGTTTTACCATGGTTCCCCTTGTTCGATTATAGATATCGTGGACTTCTGTTTGTGTCTTTGGATATGCAAATTCGCCCCTCTTTTCTTAATTCCTTCATATTGGGGTCTTATATTTTCAATGTAATTTTAACTTCCACGAGTTGAAACAAAACCATCCCGTTTTAAATGGGAAGAGGTACTAGTTGAGCAGTCAAAGGCATCAGACTTGGCGCTCGCTGGACGTAAAAATAAATAAACTTGAAAATGCTATGATCCAAGTACTCGAGAATCATTATTAGAAGGCTAAGAGTCGCACACCTTTTCTATCAATTTGTTTAATTGTCTAGATAAGATCTCTATGTATCAAATTAGTAAAAACTAAACAAAAAGTACACACATGGTAGTTTATACAAAAACATTTGGAATAAAAGCAAAAATACACCACCATTCAAAATGCAATGTCTGCTGAATTACCCTTAGATCAGAATTAGTTCCATCATACGCTAATCCTACATTACATCGAATAGAACAAACAAGCTACTTGCTCTGGATGTGAAAATATGGAGAGGGTAGATTTGTCTCCCCAATCTCATCCTTTCTCTCTCCTTCCTACTATGCGCTTATCAACTTGCCCCTTTCATGCGAGCAATCAGCTCATCCTGCACATGTAATTTCATGCATCAATAAAGGCATGGTAGTATAACCATCAACCAGGGCATGCCAAATGATGGGTTCACAACTGCCAATGGAACAAACACTATAAACAACCCATTCTTGCATCAAGATGGAATTTCAAGGGAGAATTCTAAGCTGGATTCAGACTAAATTGTATTAAAACTTACCTTCTTTCCTTTAGTGGAAAGACCTTTTGACTTCAGAAGAGCACGAAGCCTCTCCACTGTGAAGTTCTGGAAGTCCCTATTAGATGCTTGACTGTTCGATCCTTCTGCAAGTCCAATAGACATAAAATTTATGATAAGAATGAATAATGAGACCATTAAATTAATATGGACTTCATATAACTTGCCAATATCTAAAGACACACTGTGTTTTTTATGGTTATAGAGGTACACATATGCAAATCCACCATACACAGAAGACCCAATAAAAGAGGAACCAGAGCTTACCTTGTCGAGAACCAACTTGACTATTGGCTCTCTTAGCTGAAGTTCTGCTGTCTGAAGGTCTTTCAGCAACCCTGAAATGATAAAATGAAGACAGATGATCACACTAAAGACGATTGAATTTGCACACCAGTAATCAGGCATGAGTAAGTGATGCATTGTGATAATCACTAATGTCAATTAATGGAAAAAGTGATTAGTAAAGTATAATAAATATCCTCAAAAAAATGGCACAGACATATCTGAAAATTTTAATAGGAAACACACACACACACAACATCAGTAACTTTTATCAAGACAGAACAGATATTATTCATCTGAGAGAGGTGGTAGTAATACCTCTTTCTAGAAGCCTCACTTGAAGCTACACCCTTCACATCCTTTGAACTGGCTTCGCCCTTCTGTTTCCTAAGCATGAGTGATCTAATCAATATGTTTTGTTGGTTTGTTTTTATCTGTTGACCCTCTGTATGTCAAGAAAGAGAGTCAGAACTTTCACATCATGATAAACTCTATCTCAAAATGAAGTAAAATTATATTGGCAGCCTCTCTTTCAGAGAATCTAGATGTTGATGCATCAAATGTGGATGAAAACAAAAGACAACAATCCAGAGGACTAATAAATTTTCAGCATATATTATTTTCTACTTCTTTCAATTTGTTTAAATAAATAAATAAATAAATAAAAAGGCATGAAGAATATAGAAATAATATATGAGATCAAACATCATCTTGGTAATGTGTTGTCTACAATATTCTGTAATTACGATTTCTTTATTTTTTTATGGTAAGTTACTAAAGCACCCATTAGGTCTTGATCTCACAACCTCACCCTCCACCTTGCTCTTATAATGGGAGGAGTTGCTGATTGATCTAGAGTTTATTGGCAAGGAGCTATAGATATAAGCAACTCTAGTTAGAGCATCCATTTCTTATTTCTCTTATCCCTAAAATTGGTAGAACGAAATCTCCTCAAAATACTATTAATGATTTCTTATTTCAAACTTCTAAAATTCATCACACCAATAGAAAACATGGAGGAAGAAGAGACCTGGGGGTGATGTGTCATGGTCACAAATATATACTCTCATCCCTCCCTGCACAAAATGTAAAGACAAGTTCAATGCTCCTGAAGTGAGAATCTAATGGAGTTAAGAGGAAAATTGTAACAATGACCAAAATATGTGCACATAAGAATCATACCAGAACAACAAGAAGTTATAAATAAAAAGACATGAATAACTGCAGAAACTGGAAGTACCATCATAATGCATTAACGTTCAAATTTATTTATTTTATAATTAAGCCCAGGAAGTACTAAAAAAACACATGATTTTACTTGAGAAACAAGCTAGTTCAAGTTCTACTTCTGAACTAACCATCAACTCAGAAACAGGACCCAGATAGAGAAAATAATTATAAGATGATCAGTTCTAGTGGCAAAAAGTAGACTTTAAAGACTCTTCATTAAAAGGCTTTCTACTAATTCACACATTTGAGGATTGGGCAAAACCAAGGCCAGATTCTTCTCCCAGCACCTCAACCATAACCTTATTTAAAGTATACTCCTAATATTTAATTCCATAAAAAAGAATACCCAATAAGCAACATCAGGTCCATGCATAACTACAACCCAGAATCCCTTAAAGATCAGCAAACACTTTAGGCAAGTGGCAACCCCTCCAAGGCCCTGCAAAAAGAAAATGCAGCCTCTCTCTCTCTCTCTTGTAGCCCAGTCTCAAAATGAACTTAGTTGAAGGTTACCTTAATCAGTCTTCACAACCTAGGTAGGGAGTGCATTGAGAGCTGGGCAAAAGTTTGCAGATTCCTGAAGCAACTCCCCTTTGGTGCTATTGGAAATAGCTCAATAGACATGTATTGATTATACAGTGTCCACTTTTAGATGTGAGAAGCTGGTCCTTAAGTCATATAACTTGTGAGCTTCACCGTTGGAATTATCAAGGGACAAGGCTCTATTAGCATAGTTTACTTATTTTCATGAATGCATGGTGCTGCCACTTCTTCCCTTATTCTATTTCCCCTCTTCCTTCTAACACTGAAGTTCTAGATTTTGTGATATAAAAGATTCTATAAAATTACTTCCCAACCTCTTATGATATTGGTCGAAAAATTTAATTGAAACTATAATTATGTTTTCACATCTGGGTGCTGCAGGCCCCATCTTTTTTAAGCAGAACAACTAATTAAGCTGGAAGCATAGAACAACCAAAAATAAATAAAATTCTTACAAGTACCAAATCCAAAAAAATCCAGATAAAGAATGCATAGAAGTCTTAGGACCTGGGGTCCATAGCTCAGTGGTAGAGCCTGCAGACCAATTGAGCCCCAACTTCTTCAAAAAAAAAGCCTGCAATTCCCCAACCTCATATAGTCACATTGGGAAACCAACTATGCAGCAAAAGAACCATGATTGACTGCGCAAGACGCATCTCAGCAAAACATGCTTAGGGAAAAAAAAGAAAAGCATATTTACACCTTTCTTGATGGAGGTTCAATCGTGCAAGAATTGCATTCTTCAATAACAAGCCCAATAAAAGAAACAAAATCAACTAATTGGCCTTAAGGCCTCAAGAAACCATAAAAAGAACAAGTGGAGAAAATAACCCTCTCTATTCTCTAATTCACCAAGAAGACTATATTCAATCTCTAACATCTCCAATACTCAAAAACCATATCCCATAGATAAAACACTTTTCAAAATCTTCAGTGAAGTTATACCAACAACAATGGCAGCAGAGTTCAATGCTTATTCTATAAAGTCAAAGCCCAATTCAATTCACAACCAGATCTTACTTAAACCAATCCCCATCAATTCACAAGCATAGCCTGTATGCTCGCTCATTCTCGCAAACCCAAAACTACCCAGTTCTCACAATATGCACAACACACATTGAAATAACTTGCATTGTTTTCAACCTTCAAGTGTCCCAAAAGATAATCACTTCACCAAATCAAATGCTAAACAAAACAAAACTAAAAAAAAAAAAAAAAAAAATACCCATTATCCCATAACTATCCAAGTAACTAATTTCACACACATGACACAACCTAACCAACAAAGTTCCCAAACAGATTTTATTCTTAACAAGCAACAAAATAAATAAAACTAACCCAACAAATTTAAATCAAAACTAAACCCTAAACCCTCTAAGTAGTAAATGACTCTCTTTTTTAAATTTCTGGTGGCCCCATAGTACAGACATTACAAAAAATCTAAAATTTTCTCAGTTATGCTTTCTCGGCAACCAAACAGAAATTTAGAACAAAATTTATAAATAAAATAAAATAAAATAAAAATTGAAGGGTTTAGAAGGTTTAAAGAGAGTGTTCACCGGATTGGAGGAGATGACGGTGGAGGAGAAGAGGCCACGGGAGGGAAGGCCGGCGAGGAATTCGGAAGCGCCAGGAGCCGTTGGATTCGAATCGGACGGCTGTGAGGTCGAGCCCTCCATAGGCGCCTGAAAAATGAAATTTAAGCCAAAAAAGAAAAGAAAAGAAAAGAAAATCTAATAGCAAAGAGAGAGACAGAGAGCTGGTTTGGATAGAGATTAAAAAAGTTACGTTTTTGCGTTTTGCGTTTTTTTTTTTTTTTTTTTTTCTTTTCAACGTGCATGAACAGTAACCGGTACTGTTCAGACAGAGAGTCAGGAGACAAAAAAGTTTGTCCAAAGTGCTCAAAAAAAATATTAAAAATGGGTCCACAATACTATTCACACATTTAAAAATTATTTTTTGAGTTTTCAGTTTTCAGTTTTCAGCAAAACTTCTTCACAAGTTTGTCCAAAGTGCTTATTATGGGACATAATATTTGAGCACACAACTTCTTCACTTCGCTATTTATACGGAAGTGGACTTTTTTTTTTTTTTTTTTTTCTTCTTCTTCTTAAAAAAAAAAAAAAATTTCACTTCCACGATATTTTCATAATAATTTTAAAATTTTATGATGATATTTTAGTTATTAGGTTAAATCATAATATACTTGTTGTATCTTCTAACTTTGATTTATTACCAATTCTCAATCTTTTTCTTTTCCATTTCAATCGTTTAACTTTAATCTATTTTTAATTTATATATTTTATCTATAATTCCATTCAATGTCATTTTAGTATATAACTTAATCATGGAGATTGAATTGAGGTGGTCAAAATGACTACATTGAAAATGAATGAAAATTAAAAAATAAAAATAAAAATATAAAGAACTAAATTGAAAAGAATGTCAAAGTTATGGAGTGTAATTATAATTTTAGTATAAATCTTATTTTGGGCAAGTCTAAATTGAAAACATGTTAAAGTTATGAATTTTAGTTTTAATTAATCATCCTATTCTATAAGATAATTGATTTATTATCTAAAAAACCTAATTATATATAGAAATTTTTTAGTGTTTCTCGTGTACATTCTTGTTTTTAAGTTTAGACCAATTGGACGTTGATAGGTAATTAATATTTTGGGGATTTTTCACTCACATGTTGACCATTTATTGCAAAAAATAACACTCTTCCACAGTTTCGCTCAAATCATAAAGGTTTATATACTGAGTCCTTGAAAATGAAGAAATAGATACTCCAAACCAAATTAACATGTACTTAAATATAAACACGATACCATTGGTGGTAATGATTTCTCTTCAACATTTGACTTTGGAATTGTCAATGTAGAAGATACATTTACAATTTCAAATCAATTCTTAGGAAAGAGATGTGTGTGATATATTTAAATAGATATGATGTGTACTAATTTTTAGGAAACAAATGTGTTAAACGTGTGTAAAATATTTTTAAATAAAGATAATGTATGCTAATTTTTTGGAAAAAAGATGTGTCATCAAAATTTATTATAACCGTTTATATAGAGGTGATAACTAAAGAGTAACAAATTTCCCCTCCTCATAACCCTAACATGGGAGAAAGAGAGTGAAAAAAAGTAGTTTTGTTTTATTTTTATTAAAAAAAAAATTAGAAGGTGTATTATGCTTTACTAATGTGAAAGAGAGAGAGGGAGAACAAAAAAAAAAAAAAAAAAAACTGTTTGAAACTATCTAAAAAAACGTTGTTATATTTTCTTTAAAAAAGTTTTTTATTTTTAAATTTGAATTTGACAAAGAAATGAGAGAGAAATGTGGTTTAAACATTTTTTTAATTAGCTAAAATTTAAGAGTTTTTAAATTAGTAATTTTACATGTCTAACAATTTTTTAAAAGAATTTAATTTTATTATCAGAAGCGGACGCTATAGGTTAAAACTTAAAACTCTCAAAAAAAAAGAAAAAAGATAATCAAATATAGTTAACCTTAATTTCTAGAATTCATTTCATCCGTTAAAATTGATGTGGCTTGATAGATAAGCTATTAGCTTCTTCTTCTTTTTTTTCTATGTTAATTTTAGCTTTTAGATTTTCACACTCAAGATATCTTCTTGATCGTTACACATTATGATTTTGTTTTAATTAATATTTTGTCCATCTAATGTTAAAAATGACAATTTTACCCTTACATTGTAAGTTGCCCATTTATCCTTAATTTTAGGTTAAACGATAGTTAGAAAATGGGGTGTTTACAATGACATATTTATATCTATGTGCTACTATGATGATATATATATATAAGGGTGCGTTTGGTTCGCTATGATGTGTCCTGATGTGATGCACATTACGTTGATGTGATATTAAGGATTTTGGTTTATTTTATTTTACTTTCTACTATTACCATAATTTAAAATTACAAAATATATCACATCATCTTAATCTCATCACCTTCTTAAACAATGTAATGTTGTATTCTTGTATTAAAATTACATTACTATAAAATTATAATAACATAATATTACAACGTAATGTAACATCACAGTGAACTAAACACCTCTTAAGGGTCCGTTCGGTTAGTGGAGTAGAAAAGTAGGAGAATGGACAATTGTGAGAGGATGGAAAAGTAGGAGAATGAAATATATTTAGTTTTCCCTCTTGTGTATTTGGTTGGAGGAGTGGAAAAGTGGGAGGGTAGAAAACTTTTTTGTTTGGTTGGAGAGAAAAAGGGAAAGATAAAAAATGTAATTTATATAAATTGACTATTATTCCCTTGTTACATAATATGTAAGAAATATATTTATTTGTATTTATTACATAATATAAAATTTATCACATCATATATATAAATTATTATTATTATTTATATTATTATTATGATGTAAAAATTATAATAGTGTACATATAAATTTAATTGGGCAAAGGATTTTGTAACTAGCAAAAAGGTTGTTATAAAATCAGGTCACGTTGAGAAAAAATAGATCAGGTCATGTTGAAAAAAAAAAAAAAAAAAAAAAAACACGAGAACGTTGAATAGATAAGGTCACATTGAAAAAAAAAAAAAAAAAAAAAAAAAGACAAGAGAACGTTGAAAAAAAAAAAAAGGTGGGAAGAGGGCATTTTTGTAAAAGTGCTACTAGGGCACTTTTCTCCCCAGATTTTCCTCCTGATTTGGGAGGAAAAAAAATGTGGGCTTGGAGAGAAAACTTTTTATCAGGTTTTCTCTTCTTCCTATTTTCATTCCCCAACCGAACAGTATAAAACAACATTTTTCACCCTATTTTCCTCTCTCTATTTTCCATCCTTCCTATTTTCACCCCAAATAGACGGACCCTAAAACTTATAAAAAAAGATCAACGCCCCCTAAAAGGATTCAAACATGCTGAACCTAATATATCACAAATTCACAACAACAAAATTATGATCAAATAAATATTTAAAATTTTAATGCCACTATTTGTAATGGATGCAAACACTTTCCCTAGGGCATTTTGATTGGACTTTGGAGCATGGTCAATGCCTAATGTATGTTTAATTGATGGGATAAGGTGGGATTAACACCCAAAAAGAAAAAAAATATATATATATTTGGATTTTGGGCCAAATGCGCTGGCCCAATAGGCTTTATGTGGTGTGGTGGGCTTAGGCCCTGAGGACTTCTTCTTTACTCCTTCCATGTCATGTGTAGTGCTATCATAGGTAGAGTTATAACCAAGTTTTACTCTAAACCCCATGTGGGCAGTCTAAAATCAAAGTAAACATTATAGTTTTAAAAGTATCAAATTAAACCCTGAACTATTGAATGGCAACAAATTAAACCTTGCTTAAAACATACAAAAAAAAAAAAAAAAAAGCAATCAGGACAAGGATATCTCCTTGCTTCCCTACCTCATAGCTTCAATTTTATGGGGAGTTGACCAAGTATAGCACCCACTCAAAAGGATAGAGCCCTTACTTCCTTTGCATTGGAAGGTTGTCACTCACCACTTGGACTTTTGTCCATAAGATTACACAGATTTCTATTAGGTTACTTCAAGTTTTAACATGTTATTTGTTACCTTTCAAAATTTCAACTTTTAATTTAATACTTTCAAAATTATAGAGTTTAATTTAGATTACCTCTAAGGCTCTAAACTATAGAGTTTAAAGTGAAATTTACCCGACAATTTTTTTTTTTTTTTTGAGAATGTACCCAACCCAACAATCTTTAATTCGGCATAATAATAAAAAAATCTAATGGTTTGACATTAATATATAAGCATAACCCATGTTATATGTCATTGCAATGGTTGAAGTGTTGCTTGTATGGGTGGATGCTTACCATTATTAAGTCCTGTCTTACAGAAAGTTTCTCTGCTGCTTGAGAGTGTAGGGTCAGAGCTCTAACTTTCTTGCACTGTAGAATAATTTGTCCCTTCTTGTGAAGGTGCTATTAGGTTCCTTGGAGTTCCACGTGTACTCCTAGGCTTGTGGGGTTTATTTCAAGGGGTTTGGGAAACAACTGTTCAAGTGGTGAGGTTGGAAGCTCAAACAAAGTCTATGGAGGATCTAACACAATCTTGGAAGCGTCTCTCTCTATCAGAAAGGAAAGGGCCGGGTTGCTGTCTCACGGCAAAAGAAAGTGTCAATCAATTCTCCATAGCTGCAAGATTCACAACGACGAGAGCAATCAATGTTGACTCAATAGCAAGGACCTTCACTCCCTTGTGGCGAGCAAAGAAGGGGTTTAAGATTTAAAAGATTGGAGATCATGAGATGCTCTTTTCCTTCGACACAAAGGAGGAGGTTGACAAAATCCTAAGTAGTGAACCAGGGAGCTTCGACAAGCACTTGGTGGTCATGCAACACTATGATCACGATTTACCGTTTCAGGATATCAAGTGTGAAAGGACCACCTTCTAGGTGTAAGTCCATGGACTCCCAATTAAGTTTATGACCATTGCAACAGTGGAAAAAATATGTGGAGTCATGGGAGAGGTTATCAGTCAATCGGAGCCGAAGCTATACGATGGGGGCAATTTTATTCAAGTGAAAGTAGCAGTGGACATAACGCTGCCACAATGTTGGGGTTGTCTTGTTTCCTTGAACGATGAAAAGCAAGTATGGATTTCTTTTAAGTATGAAAGACTACCCAATCTTTGTTATTGGTGTGGCCGCCTCACACATGACGATCGTGACTGTGAGCTTTGGATTGAAAGTGAAAGGACCCTTAAGAGTGATCAAAGGAAGTTGGGCCGAGCCTGCGAGCACAGCCATTTGTGGCTTCAAAGAAACATACGGTTTCTGTGCCAGGTTTTTACTCGTCCATGAAGAAAACTCACCTCGGCAAAGATGGCAACCCGATGGAGGAAGACAAACCAGTTTAGCCCAAACACTCAGTGCCGGCTGCTGCGCCGGAGAAGGAATCACACTATCACAGGTTGATATCCGTTACAAGATGAGAGTTATTTTACAATCAATGCGCAACGGTCATAGCAAAGTAAATCCCATTAATGTTGCAATCCCGAATATTAGGCAAGCATATAATTCGTGGTTAATGACTTTCCAGAAGAGTCCAATAATGTAAAGGAGTCCAATAATGCTAAAACGGTGCTGCTTGAGGAAGCTTACAAGTCTGAGGTGTCAGGAAAGGAAACACAACATGATGAGGAGTTTGGGTCACGTGAGGGAATTAATTGGGGGAGTTCAATTCAGGAGAATTACTTAAAAATTCTCCGCGTGCCTACTAGGGCTTCAACGCATGCAAGACGTATCCTCCCTTCTTAGACACGCAGGTGTAGGCTGGCCACCAAAAAAAAAAAAGCCAATAACAAAAATCAAAGGGAAGAAAAGAGAGCATGTGGATTCAAGTGACGGTGTGGAGTTGCTTGCAAAGCGCATTCAGACTTCACTAAATGTTGAGGCAGCATCTATTATATTGGCGGAGGTTGATCATCAGCCCTGCTAGGGGCAATGAGTTGTCTAGCTTAGAACTGTCGTGGGCTTTGGGAATCTACGTACAGGGAGAAAGCTTGTGGAGATCACACGAGCAAACGATCTCTCTGTAGTGTTTATGGCTGAGACACTTACAGATGATGCAAGGCTGGAGATTATACAAAGAAGCATTGAACACGATCATCGATGGGTGGTTTCAAGGAAAGGTAGAGGTGGTGGTTTGGCTATGTTTTGGAAGTCTTCGATAAAACTGACGATAGTAGGATCATGCAAATATTACATTGATGCAATCATAGATAGGGGTTCAGAAAACAAATGGCGTTTAACGGGATTTCATGGTGAGCAAGAAATAGCAAGAAGGTTAGAAGCGTGGAAGAAGCTCAGGTATCTCAATTCCCAATCTAAAATTCCATGGTTATGTGTTGGAGATTTTAATAAGATAATCAAACAAGATGAAAAGGTGGGAGCAGTATTAAGGCCCCATAATCAGGTGCAAATGTTCAGAGAAGTTTTAGATGAGTGCGGATTTATGGATTTGGGTTATTTAGGACCTAAATTCACATGGGCTAGACATTTCCATAATGGAAACTCAATATGGGAGAGATTAGACCGAGGTTTGACCACAAATAATTGGTTCTTAAAATTTCCTGGCACAAGGGTTCATCATTTACAGTGTGACTCTTCAGATCACTCTCCGATCCTCATTGCGTTTTCGGGTTTGGGCCCTCCTAAAAGGAAAAAATTATTTCAGTTTGAAGAAATGTGGTTGTCAAATCCTGGTTGTTCTGAAATTGTCCAAGCCGTGTGGAATATGTGTGAAACCGAACCTATGGAAGGGATTTTGGGTAGAGTTGAAAAGTGTGGTGGGGATTTGAGTTGGTGGAATATGAATGTGTTTGGGAATGTGCGAAGGGAGTTGGAAAAATTGAGAAAACTACTCCCTAAGGCCGAAGAAGAAGCGATCCTAAGGGGTGACAATACTAGAGTTTGGCAATTAAAAAAAGAAATTACAGAGTGATGCGATAAGGAGGCTACAATGTGGGCACAGAGATCAAGACCAAGGAAGTCAATACCGTACCGGAGGTTATACCGATTTGACCAACGGTACGATATATTTCGGATACCGGTCAATACCGGTGTACCGTTTCGGATTTTCCGCAATTTTATAATAATAATAATAATAATAATAAAAATAATACAAATTTTTTTTGCTAATGTGTGCTATTAAGACACACAATAATTTATCATTTTTAAAAAATATTCCTTAAAAATTGAAAAAGTTGATAACTTTTTTAATTTTCAAAAAATATTTTTCAAAAATAAATAAATTAATGTGGGCTAATCGGACCCGTTCACAAAATCTTTTTGTTATCAGCTGGCACGCATAAGATTATAAGTGTAGTTGAAATTTGAAATTCCAAATATATTACTTTACAGCATAGTAACTTCACGTGGCACACAAAATAATAGCCACAAAAACTTAAAAGTTGTCAGTGTGGCACACAAACAATAGCCACAAAATTTTCTTTTGGTAGATTAAAAACACTAATCCTGAGCTAAAGCTAAAGCTGTGCAGCTGTGCAACTTTGATTACAAGAGGTGTGTGAGACGTAGAGTAGCGCTGAAGAAGAAGAAGAAGAAGAAGAAGAAGAAGAAGAAGAGGGAGATGAACAAAACAAGCAGGGTAGATCGTGACCGGAAATGCAGTGACAATAGTCAAGATCTTGATTGTGACCACAAAAACTTATTTTTTATATTTTTCGTTCTTCTATTTTTTTCAATATTTTGTACCGGCCGATTTTTATATTCCGGCCGATATGTCTGGTATTTACCGGTATATCCTGTATAGTCCGGTATGGTCCGGTATTTTGAGTGGTATGAAACACATTTGTTTTAGTACCGGTTGACTGGCCGGCACGATAAATTTCGGCCGTACCGGCCGGTACAGTACGAAATTGACTCCACTGATCAAGACTATTATGGGCAAGGCAAGGGAATAAAAATCCGAAATATTTTCATAGCTGTGCTAAGAAAAGATATCGAAAAAATTTGATAGAGGGCCTGAGAGATGAAGAGGGCTTTTGAAAACCAACCTGGAAGACATTTCAGAAATCCTTGTTAGCTACTATCAATCACTATTCAACTCTACGGGTTAAATGAATTCTTCAAGGGTGTGGGAGTGTGTGCCAAGAGTGATTACTGATGAGATGAATGCCTTATTAAGCTGAAAATTTGAAGCACATGAAGTGGAAGTGGCCTTGCAACAAATGGCTCCCCTTAAAGCCCTTGGTCCGGATGGAATGCCACCATTATTCTACCAACACTTTTGGGGTACGGTTAATCATGATGTTACTTCCTCCATCCTCATGTGGCTAAACTTTGGTACATTGCCCCAATCCCTTAATCATACTTTTATCACACTGATCCCTAAAATTAGCTCCCCTAAACATGCCCACCAATTTCGTCCTATTAGCTTGTGTAATGTGTTATATAAAATTTTCTCAAAAGTTTTAGCCAACCATTTAAAAAAAGTTTTACCTTCCATCATTACAAAACACCAATCTGCCTTTACCAAAGATAGACTTATCTTTGATAATATAATGGTGGCATTTGAGACTTTACATTGTTTGCAACGATATAAATTTGGTTCCTATGGTTATATGGCAGTAAAACTTGATATGAGTAAGGCATATGATAGAGTGGAATGACCTTTTTTGGAAGGTATTATGAAGAGGATGGGGTTCACTAAAGGCTGTATACATTTGATTATACTGTGTGTAAAAACTATTGCTTATTCAGTGTTGGTAAATGGAGAATCATGTGGCATGATTCACCTAGCAAGGGGTATTAGGCAAGGCGATCCTATTTCCCCTTTCCTGTTTTTGCTTTGTACTGAAGGGTTGAGGGAATTGATCAAAAAAGCAGAAAGGTATAAGGATATCCATGGCTTCTCCCTATGTAGAAGAGGCTCAAAACTAACACATTTGCTTCTTGCAGATAAAAAAATGCTTTTTTTGCAGGGCAACAATGGAAGAGTGTGGCAAGGTGTTGGATATCTTGAATGGCTATGAAGATGCTTCTGGCCAAAAAATAAACAGGAGCAAAATTGCACTATTCTTTAGCAAAGCAACTAATGGTGCAATAAAGGACCAAATAAAAGAAGCTTGGGGTGTACTAAAAATTATGCAATATGAGAAATACTTGGGTCTACCATCCTTTGTGGGGAGAGGAAAAAAAGCTAGTTTCAACTACATTAAGAAACGGGTGTGGCAGAAAATTCAAGGATGGGAAGGGAAATTACTCTCACAAGCAGGAAGGGGGGTGTTGATAAAGTCAGTCATCCAAACTATCCCCACATATACTATGAGATGTTTCAAAATTCCAATGAGACTATGTAATGAGATTGAGGCCATGATTAAAAAGTTTTGGTGGGAACAATGACGTGATCGAAGGAAGATCCATTGGGTTAAATGGGATGATCTGACCAAGGCCAAAGGAGTGGGTGGCATGGGCTTTAGAGATTTAGTAAAGTTCAATGAATCATTATTAGAAAAGCAAGCGTGGCACCTGTTGCATAATCAAAACTTCCTGTTCTACAAAGTTTTCAAGGCTTGATTTTTTCCAAATATGACTATTATGGAGGCCAAGGATTTAAGAATGGGATCTTATGCTTGGAGGAGTATACTTATAGGGAGGGATGTTATTCAAAGGGGGGCTCGTTGAAGAGTTGGTGATGGAAAAAAAATCAGAATTTGGCAAGACCATTGGCTGCCAAAGAAGCAACCTCCACATGTGTCATCCTATCTAGTGGCAGATTTTGAAAATGCTATGGTGGATATCCTTATCGACCCAAGTAGGAGGCAGTGGAATGTAGAAATGATAGAAGGGTTGTTCAACACAGAGGAAGCGGAGCTGATCAAGTCAATTCCATTAAGCCGTGAAGCATCAGAGGACGTACTATTCTGGCCTCACTCAAGCAATGGACAATATACTTGCAAGATCGGATACAAGTTCTTAAAAATGGAAGAGGATCTGAATGGTGAGCCTCTTCTACGTAGGGAGAAGGAGCTGTGGAGAGGAGTGTGGTCCATGCGTGTTCCTCCAAGGTGAAACACTGATGTAGCGTGCTTGCCGTGAGGCTATGCCTACGAAGAGTGAGTTGTTCCGTCGTACCATCTCAACAGATCCTTTTTGTGTCAGATGTCATGCCTCCTCAGAAGACTCCTTGCACGCCTTGTGGTCATGTCATGAACTGGACTCGATGTGGTCAGATATGGAGCTGTAAAGTTTGCATGGTTCAGTTCACTTCATGACTTTCAAAGAGCTATTATCGTGGTTAATCAAGAACAACCACCAGCTCGAGCTCTTCGCAGTCACGGCTTGGACAATCTAGAACCAATGAAATCAGGTACGCCTCAATCAATCCGCAGATTCACTTCATCAGCTTCCTCACCTCTCAAAGACTTGGCTAGTTGATTACCAAGCTAGGCAAGTGAATCCAGCTACACCAATACAGCAACCTCGCCGCCCCAGAAATCATTAGAGGCCACCACCATCAGGGCTTTTCAAAATAAACTTTGATGGAGCTGTCTTCCCACGTGATAACAAATCAAGCATAGGCGTTGTTATTAGAGATCACAGAGGCTTAGTCATTGCATCCTGCTCAAGGCTGGTTCACCAAGAATTATGCAGTGCTGACATTGAGGCGATGGCTGCGGGTTGGGCTCTTTCCTTTGCACTGGAAGTGGGAGTGAAACGAGCTGTGTTGGAGGGTGACTCATTGATTGTCATTAAAGGGCTAATGGAGGAAGAAAGGCTGTTGGTACCTCTGGGTCTGCTCATTGAGGATGCCAAACAGTTGGCTCAACGCGTTGATGAATTACTCTACTCTCATGTCAAGAGGGAATGTAACAATTTAGCTCATAGTCTGACTAAATATGCCTCCGACAATCCAAATTTTTTAGTTTGGATGGAGGATATTGCTCCACAGTTTCATGATATACTTCAAGCCGATTTATTAGGCTCATCTATATATTACTAAAAGGTGAAGCGTAGCATTTAATGTTGGTACGCTCACATTGAACCATATCACCAACGACATCATCATTTTTTGTTTTCAATTTTTGTTATATATATATTTTAAAATATTTTCTCATTTAAGGTGACTTAAAAACTTCATTATTTAAAAATTGAAATATCTTTTAACCATTATTTTTATTATTAATTTCTCAAAACTCTCCCTCCTTTTGAATAAAAGCAGTTTCTGCATCTTCCCTCTCAAAAGAAAAAGTATCATATTTTGGGATTTTTTGAAAAATAAATTATATATTAAGCAACACATTATGTTGTGTTGTTCCTAAGAACATAATTTAATAAATAAATTACAAGCATGAACAAACGACAAATTTAATTTAATAAATAAACTACAAGCATGATCAAATGACAAATTTAATTTAATAAATAAACTACAAGCATGAGCAAACGACAAATTGAATGGACATTGAAAAGAGTGGTTTCTTACTTTTAAGGCTACGACTACATTTGAAAAAACAAAAACAAAAAAATTGCAACTAGATTAGTTAAGATAGTGAAAGCTAGAGCAAACGACAAGCATGAGCCATCTTGATTTTAACAAGTAAGTAATCTACTATTTTTTGGAAACTTGTAATTGTTTGGTTATAACAATATATACCGACGACATTTTTTATTGTTAGATTACATTTTTTTCTTATTTCTTTTTAAGAATTTTAGAGTATTTAAATTTGAAAGTGTTAACAATAATGTCAAAACTCTATAATAAGAATGATACTAAAAATATATGAATTTTACTAAGTCAGTCAAACTTATGTGTAACAAATCACAAAAAAGTAATCTTGCCATTTATATATTAGATTGTTAAAGTGACAGCAATCACATTTGATTAATATGTCAGTCTAGAAATAATTTCTAGTAAGAGAAAATCTCGCAAAAGTTGAATTAACATATTTGACTTTGAATACGATAAAAATAATATTAGTAGTAAATTCAATTAAAAATTATATAACGGCTATCACAATTCAAAAAAAGAAAAAAATTCATCACCTCAAAAAAACAAAGGTCTATAACATTGGGAAGGGCAGACACGAGTCACAAATAATAGAAGAGAAGGGAAGAGAAGAGTGCGCAAAACACGTAGCGGTGCACGTTAGAGTAGCACACCACTGGCCAACAGTAAAAACCGGATAAGACTTGTCTTTGTTTGTTTGTTTTATAAAATCATTAAAAAATGCGAACTAGACAAATCGGATAAGCATAGCGAACAAAGCGTGACACAGTTGACCATGCCAAGCAATGTACCTATCCACATCTCACAACTCCCAACGTGTACACAGAAACTCACATCATGCTAAAAAAACTTCATTCAAAGTAAACAACTTCAAAGGCCAAGATTAATAGCTGTGTTTGATACATGTCAGTTTGTTTCTATATTTCGTAGTTTATTTATGTTATAAAGATCCTATGCTTGTCGGGTCTGAGTACTGAGAGACAGAAAGAGAGAGAGACAATAATTGAGACTTTTGAGTATTACAGAAGAGAGAGTTTGAGAGTGAGAGAAAGACAGAGAGATTTGGATGATGGGAACGATGGAAGGGAGTCCGAGGAGTGGGTTGTCGAGTCCAGAAGCTAAGTTGGGGATGAGAGTGGAGGATTTGTGGGACATAATGGAGCCACAGCTAAGTCCTACTGAGAAACTTAATGCTTGCTTTGAGAGCATCCCTGTTTCTGCTTTCCCTCCAGCTCCTTCGAATCAAGGTATTCTGTATGTTTATCGGTATATGGATGTAAAATAGAGTATGATTTTGGGTTGAATAAAATGAAGGAAAATAATACATATGACCGACCCTGATTAGTTTGTTTAAAATTTTGTGACTATGGCTTGTTTATTGTTGTTGTTGTTGGTGGTGGTGTTGTGTAGTTAATATTGAAAATCATGTATGAGTTTGATGGTGAATGAGAATCTCACATGCGATTAATGTTTGATATAATGATTTTAGGCAGAGTTTGATGATCAGCTTTGAAAATTTTAATACCCCAGTTGATAAAAATTGGTTTTTTTTTTTTTTTTTTGGGGGGGGGGGGGGGGATTTTAATTTCTCAAGGTTTCTGTTAATAAGGAAATACAAAAGAATTGAAAGAGAGGGATTGATAAAGCTAGTAAAGAAGGGTGACTGTAACTTTGATAATTCTGTGATTAGAATTTTAAAGTTTTTGGGGAAGTAAAGTGAAGAAATTTCTGAACTTTAATGTTTTATTCTTATTTAGGGAGGAAAAAATAATTGGAAAAAAGGAAAGAAAAATGAAAAAAAAAACTAAACTAAAGAAAATATTTTTGTTTGAATTTGATGGGATGTGTTTTTGGGTCTTATGGAAAAAGTTTTTACATTTATTGAGCTTTTCTGGATAGTCAAACAGATCAATGTAACTAGATGAAGTAGAAGTTATAGTGTGCTTTCTTATTGTTTATCATGGTGTGTTGGCTTGATATGCATTCTTGGCCCATAACTTGTGAGGGCTGTTGCGCTTCCGATGTTCTTTGGGACAATTGGTCTCCAATTGGCTCGTATCAACAGTTTCCGTGTTTATATTTGCATTGCAAGTCAATGTTAAATTATGAATGTCTCTGCGTATGATGCATATAACATGTATTAATTTTATGTAGTGTTCTCTTTGTATCCATTATTTTGTACCTTTTCTTGTTTCTTGTGCTAAGTATATGATAATTTTGTGTCTAGCTATTGAGATAAAATCAGACGCCAGTTTAGCTGAAGCTGTTCAAATACTGGCCCAACACAAAATTCTTAGTGCACCAGTGGTGGATGTTGATGCCCCTGAGGATGCTAGCTGGATTGATAGATACATTGGCATTGTTGAGTTTGCGGGAATTGTTTTTTGGCTTCTGTGTCAGGTTAGCATGCCAACCAACCTACAAGATTTTTTTTTTGGCCAAAATTGCTTGGCTTTTACAACAACTAATTGGACTGACTTTAACATTAATGTATAATTCTGAGTTGGCTTTCTTCACAGTTTCAAAAATGAAAATATGACAATTTATGTTCTTGACAGTCTGAACCACCATCTCCTAGGAGTCCATCCAGTGCAACTGCTCTTGCAGCAGCAACTAATGGAGTGAATGCTGAATTTGAGTTCCTAGGCCCTGAATCTGCTGCATCAACTAATGGAAATTTTTTTGAAGCTCTGACTTCTTCTGACTTTTATAAGAACACAAAGGTTTTAATTTTTATGACTTAAACTAGCTTTGGCCATCCCAACTTGTTTTTCCTTTTTTGCATGTTGCGCATAAAATCCCAGAACGCTTATTAACTACTTAGCATACAGGTCCGAGACATCTCTGGGTCATTCCGCTGGGCCCCATTTCTTGCTTTGCAAACATCCAACTCATTTCTGACCATGCTCTTACTGCTTTCAAAGTACAAAATGAAAAGCGTTCCTGTGGTTGATTTGGGTGAAGGTAAAATTGAAAACATCATCACACAATCTGCTGTCATTCATATGCTAGCGGAATGTGCTGGACTTCAGTGGTTTGAAAGTTGGGGGACCAAGAGATTATCTGAGCTCGGACTGCCAGTGATGACACCAAATCGTCTTATCAAGGTGTATTTCTCTTCTCAGTTTATGTTTGTAATACTAGGTTTGTTATGTTCATTCTCACTGCATAATGCAAACCTGTGCTTGTAAAGCCATAATTATACAATTTTTTTTTATGCATTAAGAGATCAATCTTAAAACATTACATCTATATTTGAAATAAGGAAGTTACATTTATCTTAAGGTATTTGTTGATGATACATTTAAACTTTGAAGTTATATAAGTTGTGAGGATTTTAAAAACAGATCAATGTAATTAGATGAGATAGAAATTGCTGTGGCTTGGTTAGTGTTTATTATGGTCTGTTAGCTCAATATGCATTCATGGGATGGTGTGTTAGCTCAATATGCATTCTTGTCCCATAACCTGCACTTGTCATAAAACAAATAAATTGTGAGGATTTTCAATTTTATTTTTTTCCTGACTTGGTCTACAAAAATGCTCCACGGTGAAAAAGGGTTTGATTACTTGCCTTCATTTGCCAAGAAAATGTCTTTTATGTTTTATCAATGATATTTGAGCTATTAGAAATATTCATGGTCAGGAAACTTGATAATTATTGGGATGTAGATTAGCCTAGACTAATGTTCACATCTTAATAAATTCTCTTATAAGATTAATTTTTAATGTAGGTCCAAGAGGATGAACCGGTGCTCCAGGCATTTAAGCTGATGAGGAAAAAGAGGATTGGAGGGATTCCTGTTATTGAAAAGGGTAGTAGCAGGGCAGTGGGTAATATAAGCTTAAGAGATGTTCAGTTCTTGCTAACTGCTCCAGAAATCTACCATGATTATAGGTTTGTAGCCGAGCTAATTTACAAAATTGTGCATCTTTTGTTACTGTTATGTCTTATGTTTGATCCTTGAAGTTCTAAAGGAAATAATTGGTGATGGCAGTAAGATGGGTTACTTGGATAACTGTGCCTGCCCTCTTGCAATACCTAGAATTAATGACATTACAACAAAATTGATTGCCAAAGTTTTGAAGGAGCTCATAAACAATAAAACTTAGTCATGTTCATGGTTATTGTGGAACCCTCAAAACCAGCCAACCTCCATGATCCTTTGATATATGCGCCATGATTTAGTTCAATTGTTTGCATACATGATTGGCTTATAAATTTGACTAATTGTCTATTTTGTGCATCATAAATCTTATTCTCATTGTAAGTCCATGTTTAAATCAACATTAATACGAAGTTGTTGATTAAAACAAAAAAAAAAAAATAGGCTAGGAAAGTATGCAATTTCATCAAAAAAATTTAGGCTCTTAGTTCTATGTTCCATACAATGTTCAGTCAACATGACTCTTGTGGCACTCATTTATAACAGATCTATCACGGCAAAGAACTTCCTGACAGCCGTTAGAACCTACTTAGAGAAAAATCATGAGAACTGCCCATTAGTGACTGGCATGATCACGTGCAAAAGGGACCACACAATGAAAGAATTGATTCAGCTGCTTGATTCTGAGAAGATTCACCGGATATATGTTGTCGATAATGATGGGAATCTGGAGGGAGTTATCACACTAAGAGACATTATCTCAAAGCTAGTACATGAGCCCCGTGGCTACTTTGGCGATTTCTTTGATGGTGTACTGCCACTGCCCCAAAACAGCAGGGTTTAGCATCAAGAATAACATCGATTGACACCTTTTTTGCTAGTTTTGTTTTCTTGTAATGATCTTTCCTTGTCCTTTGGTTTCTTGTAGATGGGTTGATTATGTTGATTGTAACATAGGCAAGCACTTGTAATTAATTTTATCCCAGTGTGACTGAGTTAACTTTTCTGTATATTTTCCAGTGTTACAATCTAATAAAGAGACCCCTTCTTCTTCTACATTTGTCCATTTAATCTCAATACTCTGTTACACAGTGGATATGTTTTATATTAAAAAGATTATTCCACAGTGCTCTGATGATTGTCATCAATAGGCTGATCCCAATGATAAACCAAGCATTCAATCACTTGGTTGATATATTTATGTATTTAAGATTATGGGTTAATTGTGCTTTGCCCCCATAGTTAATGCAAAATTCCTTGTGCCAGGAAACAATTTTTTTCCAATCCAAAATTTTAATAGAAAATTCATAAGATCAATATTCACCATTTGGACATTTCTTGATTTCAGAATTTTTCGTTTGACGGAAATTGTTAACAACATGGAGTATTTTGCCTATCATCAATCAATTAATGACTCATTGCTTAGTTTTATAGTTTAGTGTTGGATTAAATTTAAACCCATAATTCAGGTGGCAAAGTGGAATCAACTCTTAAGATTATTATTGAGGATGATCTCTTCTTTTTTGAGCTAGATGAGATTGGAGAACGCGACACACTCACAAATCAAAAAAAATATAAAATTTATACCTCACTACTCGCACTGCTACAGAGTAGGGGCATTTCTGCATATTTAGATTTTCTGTTTCTTTTGAAGTAGAGGTGAAAAACACACACACAGAGTCAGGAAAAATATTACACCTAACCACTCATGCCACTACAAAGTGGGAAAAGTTCTGCATATTTAATAATTTTTTCCTTCTTCAAGTAGAGGTGGAAAAGAATAGGAAACTAGACCAAGTTGAGGTGAGAAATACTTATAACTTGTTCTCTGTACTAAATGATCTGTTCTCCATATAACTTGTATTGACTGCCTTCCATTTCCTCCCCTTCCTAGTTACCCATCTACATACTAGTCTATGAAACTCTTCTAATGATTTCTCACAAAGACAGATGATAATATTTGACAAGTGGTTTCCATTAGAATTAAATTTTTGTCTAATACTTATTGTTTTTTCTGATAATACTATCATCAATCATCTCAAAATTTCTGAAACAGAACATAGAAAAACTTCTTCAAGATGGAAGCAACCAAATAAATACTACCATTTCATAATCACCTGTGCCAACTTCAAAAGCCAGTCAGATATCAATCAACAGATTCAAAAGCAACCCAATGGTACATGCATGTATGGTCATGATGGGTGATCATACCATAATATGGTACACCCTTATGCATGCTATGACACTCACTTGGTAGAGATGGTGTTACTTCACATGCAAAGCATTGTTTCGGTAGAAAATTGTGGCTTTTGGGTAATGTTTTAATTCGTTGATACGATAAATTTGTTCACTAACAGATATGCCCATCCCCACGGGATGCATAATTATCTATAAATACAAGATTGAACACAATTAAATCTCTCTGCAAACACAAGATCCCATCCACAGTGGCGGCTCTAGGAAAATGTTTTTTAAGTGGTCATGTTTGCAGTGGCGGCTCTAGGAATGTTTTTTAGGGTGAACATTAAGAAACTTAAATTATACAAAATTTAATAAAGACACAATTTGAAAATATCAACGTCACAAAAAAAAAAAAAAAAAAAACGCAAATGCACGAAATATTATAATTTATTTGTACTAAAAAAGAGAACAAGAAAAAAAAATTGACTAATAAAATATAAAGTGCAAATTGAAAATGCTGATATAAGAATAATAAAATGATCACAACAATTTCATAACAAATTTTATGCAACAAGTTGTTAGCTTGTTATTAGTGGGTAAAACATGTCAATATTAAACCCGAATTAGAATTAGTAGCAGTTTATCACATAAAATTTATTTGAAAAATGTTATGGATATGGCATTGAACTTAAATTCTTATAAGTCTCAAGTAAAAATGTTCAAAATTTTTATTAGGGTGGTCAAAATAGGTTAATTTAGTAAATAATATATTTGTATAAAGTACATACATACATACAATTTTTTCAAGTCAGGTGATCACATAACATATTAGTTTAAAATAATTATTTATATAAATTTTTTTTTGCATATATAATTTTTTTTTTTTTTGACAAGTGAGGTGGTCCTAGGACTACCCTCACGTACAAGAGTAGAACCGCCAGTGCACGTTTGGGATCAACACATGCAGCCCCAAACACAAACCCTAGCCTGTAAAAAACTTAATGTTGCAGATGAAGTCCTGTCCTGACAAGTTAAAATTTTTTGATATCATTTCCTATAGACATAACCATAGTGGCACGCCCCACACCATCAAGTGATCCTTCTAGCGTCTACTGATTCTTCAAGTGTCTACCAACTATTCCATTACACCATTCCACCCGCTTAAAATTATGCAGCTAGTCCTATGAGCTTCCTTTTTCATCAACACCCTTTGAGAAATCTTCTCAACATGAGAAAGGGCTTCATGCTCCACTTATTAGCACTTACTAATTAATAGCAGACCCATGCAATTGCATGAGAAATATATAATTATTTTGAGATGCGGTATGATGTATTATATATTCTCTAAATTTTATTGAAAATAGTTTGTTCTCTCTCTAAAAATTAAACAATTTATAAAAGTAATTTCTATCTATCTATATATTTTTACAAATATATAATTTTATAATTTTGGTCTTTTTGATTGATATTATTCTTTTTTGAAGTGATCTATATTCTTCTAACTATGGTTATTATGCATTATAATTTTTTCTAATTTCTTTTGATAGAACTAAAATTTTTAAGTTTCAAATTTATTATTCCAAATTTTCATTCTTTTAAGGAGATTATCATAATAATAAAAACTTATCACATAATTTCAATTAATATTACTCAAATAAGTGATATGCTGATTTAAATACATAGTCATGTAAGGGCCTAATTGGTAGAAGGATTTTTATTTTTGTTTTCAAAACAATATAAAAGCAATTTTCAAAAAATTGAACTTGAAACTAGTTTTCAGATAATGATTTTTATATTATACATGTTTGGCTTCCACTTTTAAGAAAAACTTTCAAAATACTATAAAAAAAAAAAAAAAAAAATTGTTTAGGACACCATTTCTATTTTTGATATTTTTAAAAAAAATTACAAAAAGTAACGTATAAAATCTAAAAATTATCTTTGTTATTTTGGTGGATAATGATACGGAATAAAGCTCATCATGTACTTTTTTTTTAATGATAAGTTTCAAATTTGAAGTGTATGTGGGAATTCTTTCTATGATAAAAATAAGCTCCTTAATTTAAGAGATAAAAGAGTTTGGATAAATATGTAGGGTCCATTGTTTTGAATTTATTTACAACTATGTCATTAAAAACATTTTCTGTATTCTGAAAACACCCTCTTAGCTATTTTCAAAATCTTGTTCCTCTAAACCAGGAAAATAGGTTACTGTTTTTTAAAAACTGTGTTTGGAAAATATTAGCTAAACAATAAATTCAAGTGTGGGACCTACCATTTTATGGATTGCAAAACAAAAAACTATGTGACAGGCCACAAATGCGTTGACCCCTTGTGATAATTAGATTAATTAAATTAGCCCAGTTATTAATTAATCAAATTAACAGATAATATCACGTGGCAGCACAAACAAATCACCAAACTAAGATATGCAGCGGAAAATAAATAACACGGTGATTTGTTCACTAATGGGGAAAACCCTAAGGCAAAAACCCCACCGGGTGATTTAAGGTCACCACTCCCGAAACTCCACTTTTATCACAACAAGCAGTTACAAGTAAAGAATCCCAGTACCTCACCAACCTACAGTTGAACTCTTACCCCAATACCCAATTGGACTTGTTCTGTAGTGACAATTTCTCCAGTTTAATGCACGGCTCCCAGTACGTGACTAACCAATGTGATGCGCGGATCCCAGTACGCGTCTTACTCCTTTGCACGAATCCAAGTACGTGACTCACTCACCAACTTGAGGAAGAAAGAATGTTGGCTGCAAAGTTCTTCAAATCATCAGAGATGAACTAGGGCACGAACTTTGTCTCACAGATCACAATTTGCATGAAAGAGAAGAAGCAACTTGTATCTTGTGATTTCTGCTTGTTCCACACTTTGACGGCCCTTAAAATAATCCTTTTATATGTCTAGGGTTAGGAGAAAAGAAGTCCCAAAGACACACACACACGGATTGGACTTGAAACAGACCTGGAAATCTGTTTTCTTTAATTCTCGACAGATAGAGGTGTCGAGAGGTGTCGAGACAGCTGTTGAGGCTCGGGCTAAACAGCTTCTTTAAATCTCGATAGATGTATCTGTCGAGGTATCTATCGAGCTTTAAAATCTTGCACTTCCTTGCTTGTATCTTGGACAGACTTTGACGGCTTCAACACTTAATCTTGAACCACTGTTTCTTGAAGTGTTTAACACATCCTAGATCTACCCAATTACAAGTAAAGTGCGTTTTGTCTAAGGATAAGCCAATTACATAAAATAGCGACATATGTTCACAAGCTTGAACAACTACATATGTCCTAACAATCTCCCCCTTTGGCAATCCGTGACAAAACCACAACATACAAATGAAGATATGAGAGAAGTCATAAATCACTCAACTCATATTCACTTGTTACATACAATAAAATCTATCCTAACACAAACTCTTGAAAAACTTTGCAAGAAGAGAGTTCATGGCAAGAAGACTTTGACAACCTGTATTTCTGAAACGCTTGTAAACAAAACACATCATGGCATCTTTGTGTAAAACAGAAATAATAGATTGCATACAAGTAAAGAAACATGTGTATAAAGACAGAAAAGAAACAACACATGTAGAGGTAGGTGAAAAAGAAAACATACATCATCATATAGAGAAAGAGAATAAGTACAATGTATGTAAGTACAAGATCAATGTATCTCTAAAAGATAAGAAAAGAAAAAAAAATACATAGATCACCTCACTACATCCCTCAAACCACACTCCCCCTATCAAAAATGTCCTATGCTAACACTCCCCCTAAGTATGACTACTCTCATACAAAACTACTCCCCCTTTTTTGTCACGAGTGACAAAGGGTAGAGTGTCAAGTAGACATCTCATCCGATGAGCTAGCATCTCCATCATCATCATCGTCGGAAGCATCATCATCATCGCCATCATCATCACCCTCGGTCTCAGTCGACACATGAGGTGGCGGAGGAGAAACCTCTGAGGCAAAGCCGCCCATGGTCGCCTGTCGCCTGGCGATGCGACCAACACGGACATTCACCTGATACAACTCTGTGGAGAGTGTATCGAGGCGAGCATCCATGCGCTGTAGCTGCGCCATGATGTCTCCTAACGTGACGTGGCTAGAGGAGGAAGAAGCAGACGCACGAGCTGATCTGGAGGTGGTCGGACGGGTGGAAGGAGTGGCAGCATCCGGCTGTCGCGATCGGAACTGTGCCTCGCTACGTTTTACGGTAGCGGCGTCTATGGCAGACATGACATGGTAGTGATCGGACGAGGGGAAGGGAATGGAAAAACGACTCATGATTCTCGTGATAGCGGAAGGAAAAATGAGCTTATCACGGGTGGCCGTATCTCTATAGACATCTATGATAGAAAAGATGAAGTGAGAAGGAAAGTCTATAGAGAGATCCTTAAGGAGGGACAACAAGAACCGAGCACGAGGCTCTGTGATTGAGTTGTAGTGAGAGAGTGGGTGCAAAACAAAAGTCATCACCATGTTAAGGAATCTAGGACCTTTAGCAAAAGGTCTACATGGTGTGTACATGTGATCTCCCCAAGAGGTAGGACGTTCACAGAACGCCGAGATCATCTCGTCTTTGGACACAGTCCAGAGACGCTCACAGGTAGGGTAATCGGGATGATCCACCCTAGGGACATGGAGAACCTCAGAGACTAGCTCTGGGGTGACACAGAAGCGCGTACCTCGGACGCTAGAATAGAAAGAAGGTACAGACGAATCTATCCCGTGGATGTTGGAGTAAAACTCCTGAATCAACATGAGAGGAGATGTGACTGGGACGTCACACAGTGACTCCCAACCCCGAGTGTGAATGACATCGGGTAGGTCAATGTCGGCAAAGTCTGCTAGGACGACGTGGCGTTCCGAATGAACACCGCGTTTAGAAAAGTTCTCCGAGAAGTCCTTACGGGCTTTCTCATCACGGAACTGGACAGAGAGAGGGGTAGAGTCAGAAGAAGATTGTCCCTTAGAACGCAGAGGGTTCTGGGACGGAATGGACTTACGTTTAGGAGCCATAGACGCTACTAACGTAAACATAGAAGAGGGGGAAAGAAGAGACAAACAGAAAAGTCCCAAACAATTCAATATTGGCAGAATGAAATATTGAAATGGAAAGAACGTATGCATGAAAATGCATGAGCATGTGACATGCAACTCAAAAACATCATGGGCTCAGCCCAATCCAAACCTAACAGCACACAATAGATTTGCACACATCTAAATGCATGAAAATACAATTAGAATGCTAATGTGATGCAATGCATGTGGTTTTGAAGATTAAAACTAGAAAACCAACCCAAAAATTTCATGAAAACCCCAACAATTTTGAAAACTCCCAAAAATTTTTCAAAAGCACAAACCTAGGGTTTTAAAACAATGCAATGCATGAGAATGAGGGATAAAATGCTTACCAAATGATGAAGAACACGAAGAATCACTTGAGAAAGCCTTGAGAGAGGTTTGGAGGGAGAGGGAAAAGTTTTTGAGAGAGATCAGAGAGTTTTCGAGCGAGAGAGATCGAGAGAATAACCTGAAAAATCGCGAAGGACCCTTTTATAGAGCATCAGTAATTCTCGACAGCTGAAGGTGTCGAGAGCTGTCGAGGTAGCTGTCGAGGGAAGCTATCGAGAAAAGCACGTGGACAGATGCAGCTATCGAGGTCAACTATCGAGGGAGAAGAAATAAGCATGAGGGAACCTCGATCGATCCAGCAGCTATCGAGGAGCTATCGAGCAAACAGAAAGTTTCTCGATCGATCCAGCTGCTATCGAGTTATCTGTCGAGACTGCGATAAGAAAGAGTCTGAGGATCTCGACAGATAGCTATGTATCGAGAGGTATCGAGGAGGTGTCGAGATGCCTTTCAAAGCAGTTTTTCAAAAGAGGAAAAACACAGACATGAATGCAATCATGCATGCAACTCAACCAAGGATACAACCAACACATTAAGCTCTCAAAATCATCTCTCAACAAGAAATATGATGCACAAGTATCTCAAAACACGCACACACACACTAAACAAGTCTAACCAATTTTATTTTTCAAAAACAAGTTAAGACAGTTTAGTGAACATACATTAAAGCATGTAAACCTTGTGATGGCCAAATCACATTGTACCTGCACATGTATCAAGAATAGCAAAGAGTATTGCGTGTTGTGTGTGAAAACATCGCAAGATTGCATAAGTGTCTCAATGTTATGACGATTTGAGATATGAGAAAATCACTTTAACTCACACACAATCATAACTGTTTGATGGGGACTATCACCTTTGAGGTACATCCTATAACTCCCACATCTCCTAGAAAACACGCTTGCAACCATATTTTAAAGCATTTTGATCCTTTTGCTTTTAATTTCTTTGCATATTTTCTTTTAACAAGCATATCATACATGGGCATACAGGAGAAGGAAAAGAAACACCCAATGATGTTAAGCTTTTGACACTGCACTTTTGCTATGCCGAAGCATACAGGTGTCCTTGACATTGCACTTTTGCTATGCCGAAGCATATAGATGTCATATTATGATTGGCGAGTAACAGTGGTGAGATGGTTATTTATGCCTTTCTCTTAGAATTTTCTAGTTCAACCCGTCAAAAAGAGTGATACGAGTGTTAAGAAGAAGAGATTACTTAACCTTACTCATCACACACAAAGAGCTACAAAGCTCACTCGCTTAGTTGTGCAAAAGAGTGCTCATCTAAGCTATAGATGATACAAAGTTTAGAAAACTCTGTTTCAATGGCCATTACAAAAGTTTGCATGAACTAATGCACACAAACACACACTGTTTTTGTATTTTTCAATTTTTCAATTTTTTTTAAATTTTTTATTAGAGAAGCAAAAATAAAACATAAAACTGAAAACACACAAACAAAAACATGCTAAAGAAAGCAAAGCATGCATAAAACTAGACTGACTCAAAACAGCAAAGAAACACACAAGTAATGCAACACACAAAAACAGGGGAGAGAAGAAAAAGTGACAGAAATCACTTAGATCCCTTTGGCTTCCACACCTTGGAAGAACCTTTCCTTTTGGTTGACTCTTGAACCGGTGAAGGGGGAGAAGAAAATGAACCGTTCAAGTTCGAAAGGAACATAAGAGCTTTTAGAATGTCTCCAAGAGGAGCGAGAGAAGACTGAAGCTGATTCTGGCTCCCAGATGCTATTTCGCCATTGCTCTGTTGAGTGGCAAGCCACTTGTAGCAATTAGATCGAGTGTGACCGGCGAGACCACAATGATAACAGAGATGTGGCTTCTTCTGTTTGGCCTTTTGAGAGTTAGCCTTCTTATTCCTAGGGTTTCTAGATTCCCTTTTCTCAATTTTAGGGGGTGCTCCTAGGATGGACCTTTCCTTGTCTACGTTCTCACTAGCTAAATCAGTTTTAACATTATTCTCCTCAGTTTTAATGTTATTAGCGGGTGGAACAAAGATAGTAGTACTAGAAGTAGGAGTATTACAGAGAGAGAAATCATACCCCAATCTAGTACGATCCGAAGAAGATCTCTAAGCATCTAGCATCTTGTCCAGTTTAGCACTTGACGTCCTCTCCAGTTGTGCTCTGACTTGAAACAGCTCTGCTTCAAGCTTCTTGGTCCTCTCAGCCAAGAAATTGTTCTCGAACCTCAGCGCTCCAATGGTTTGATTCGCTTGATCAACCTTTGTGGACAGCTCCTCACGGTCAAGTTCCACATCACTGAGCTTCTTGGTGGCCAGCCTATAGAGCTTCTCGTGTTTCTCAGAAAGCTTGTATAGCTTCTCATAGGCGGTATGGATATCATCTTGATCATCCATAATCTCAATCTTGGACTCCACCAATTCCTTCTCTTCATCCACATCTTCTGTAACCCCATCAGTAGGATTAACAGTGGCAGTGAAGGCATTCAAGATTCCGTCGTCTTCATCTTCGGAATCGTCCTCTGGTTCTGTGTCGCTCAAGGTAACAGCAAGTGCCTTGCTCTTCCCTATGCTCTTTAAGTACGTAGGACACTCTTGTTTCATGTGTCCAAAGCCTTGACACCCAAAGCACTTTGGTCCTGTGGGAACAGTGTACTGACCGCCATCCTTGACATCCTTCTTCATTTTCTCTGGATTCCTGAATTGTGAAGAACTGGACTGTCTACGGTCTTTGTTGAAACCCTTTCCATTGGTATTCTTCATAAACTTCTTGAATTGCCTTGTGATGTAGGATTTCATCTTGGAATCTTCATCATCTGACGAGTCATCCGTATCACTGCTTTTGGCCTTCAGTGCCAAACTCTTGCCCTTGTTCGACTTGCCTAACCTAGTCAGCCCTAACTCATAGGTTTGCAAGTTACCAACCAGCTCAGTCAAAGGAATTCTGTCAATATCCTTCGACTCTTCGATCGCCGTGATCTTAGCATGGAATCTTTCTGGCAGCGATCTGAGCACCTTCCTTACAATCTTGGGTTCTGGGATGGTTTCCCCAAGATTGAAGGCTGAGTTCACTATGTCCTTGAGCTTGGCATAGAACTCATCAAACGACTCATCCTCTTCCATCTTAATTTCTTCAAAGCGGGTGGTGAGCCTCTGCAGCTTTGAATCTTTGACAGCCTTGGTGCCCTCATAGGTTGTCTGGAGGATGGTCCATGCTTCCTTGGCAGTTTCAGTTGAGGAAATTTTCTTGAACTCCTCATTGGTGACTGCACTGAATAAGGCATTCAATGCTCTGCTGTTGAAGTTTGCCGCCTTGATCTTAGCATCATCCCAATTAGCCGGCGCTTCTGTAGGCTTGGTCCAGCCTATCTCCACAGCTTGCCACACTTTCTCATCTAAAGACTGCAAGAAAGCTCTCATGCGTACTTTCCAGTATGCATAGTTAGTGCCATCAAATAAAGGAGGTATAATAAGAGATTGTCCTCTATCCATGACAGCAGGGGTCAATGGATCACACACAATAGATTAAACCCTAATCAGAGTGTGCTTGCTCTGATACCACTTGACAGGCCACAAATGCGTTGACCCCTTGTGATAATTAGATTAATTAAATTAGCTCAGTTATTAATTAATCAAATTAACAGATAATATCACGTGGCAGCACAAAAAAATCACCAAACTAAGATATGCAGCGGAAAATAAATAACACGGTGATTTGTTCACGAATGGGGAAAACCCTAAGGCAAAAACCCCACCGGGTGATTTAAGGTCACCACTCCCGAAACTCCACTTTTATCACAACAAGCAGTTACAAGTAAGGAATCCCAGTACCTCACCAACCTACAGTTGAACTCTTACCCCAATACCCAATTGGACTTGTTCTGTAGTGACAATTTCTCCAGTTTAATGCACGGCTCCCAGTACGTGACTAACCAATGTGATGCGCGGATCCCAGTACGCGTCTTACTCCTTTGCACGAATCCAAGTACGTGACTCACTCACCAACTTGAGGAAGAAAGAATGTTGGTTGCAAAGTTCTTCAAATCATCAGAGATGAACTAGGGCACGAACTTTGTCTCACATATCACAATTTGCATGAAAGAGAAGAAGCAACTTGTATCTTGTGATTTCTGCTTGTTCCACACTTTGACGGCCCTTAAAATAATCCTTTTATATGTCTAGGGTTAGGAGAAAAGAAGTCCCAAAGACACACACACGGATTGGACTTGAAACAGACCTGGAAATCTGTTTTCTTTAATTCTCGACAGATAGAGGTGTCGAGAGGTGTCGAGACAGCTGTCGAGGCTCGGGCTAAACAGCTTCTTTAAATCTCGATAGATGTATCTGTCGAGGTATCTATCGAGCTTTAAAATCTTGCACTTCCTTGCTTGTATCTTGGACAGACTTTGACGGCTTCAACACTTAATCTTGAACCACTGTTTCTTGAAGTGTTTAACACATTCTAGATCTACCCAATTACAAGTAAAGTGCGTTTTGTCTAAGGATAAGCCAATTACATAAAATAGCGACATATGTTCACAAGCTTGAACAACTACATATGTCCTAACACTATGTTTAAATACTCTTACCAAATGGGCCCTAAATTGTGTTTTGATATAAATTTAAATTTTGACTTCCAAACTAACGAAGGATCAACTCAAAAAAAGATCAAACCAAATCTATAAAAGGGAGAAAGGACTTGAGATGGAGAACTTAAAAAATACAGGACGTATCAACTTGAAGTAGAGATATTGAAAAAAAACATAAAAAATTATCATAACCTAAAGTAGATTTGCAAGAAATAATTAAAAATCTAGAGAGAGAGAGAGAGAGAGAGAGAGAGAGAGAGAGAGAGAGAGAGAGAGAGAGAGAGCGCATAATCACTTCTTCTTTTTCGAGGAGAGAATATAAGAGAGAATATCAAATTTGTAGAATAAAATATAATGAGAAGAATATTCAAAATAAAAGGTATAGTTGTAAACACCAAATTATCCAAGTCATGCAATATAATAGAATAAAATTATATCATTATATACTATATTTATAATAAAATAGAATCATATCTAAAAATCAAAGCAAAAAAGATAACTTTATATATTTTTAGTTTATATTCAACTAAAAAAAAAAAAAAAATCATTTCCCACCACTCTATTCCTATTTGTATGTTAATGTAGTGTTTAAGGCTAGGTTGAAGGGTCCATTTCCACTCCCACTTAAAGAGCCATATGTTATTTTCATTAACTTTGAGAGAGAGAGAAAATAAAGATAACAACTTTATTTATTTTTAGTTTATACTCACCCAAATTGGACAAAACTGGATGAAAGTGGACTAAATTGAACCGAATAGATAGATGTAGACCTAATTGGATTGAAATGGACCAAATTGGATTGAAGTGGGAGTTTATTATCTCTATCTCTTGAAGTTGATGAAAGTGACGTATGGTTCTCTAAGTAGGAGAGGAACTTAACCCTTCAACTTGGCCTCAAATACTACATTAGCATATGAATATTAATACAATGGTGGAATATGATTTTGTTTTCCCGGGTGAGTATAAACTAAATTAAATAAATGATGTCTCTACCTGAGTTGTTTTTATTATATGTATTTTCTCTTATAAGTTACACTTTTAGGTTCAAGAATATATAAAGTCGTGGTAAAAAAAGTGGTCTTATCATGATTAATAAATTATAATTAATTTTGAGAATGTGTAAAGGCATAATGCATTATTGCGCGTGTAAACACACACACAACATATAATGATGGAAAGAAAATAATAATATAGTCACTAAGATGACTGAAGAGAAGTGTAACAATAATAAATTATATACTTTAGCTTTTAGATATTATATTAATAGACGAGCCTTAAGAAGTCTGGGTTAAGAAGTGTATATTTCACAAACCGCAGGACTATTTCTGCATCAGAGGCATTTAAAGCCCATAATCTCAACACAATAACGCGTACAAAGTTTTGACGAGCAAATGGTGTTGAACAGCAATTTTGAAAATTTTAGATGCATGGATAAAGCTTTGTAGATATTTCTATTGGAAATCTAATACCCTAGAAGGTGGATACATTTGTCATTAATACTGGCCAGTTCAGTGTGCATGTTTAGGAAACACGATGAGTGACTACCACGGTTAAAAAAAAAAATTGACTACCACGGTTAAAAAAAAAATTGACCTAAATATTATAGTGTACAACATTTTGCCTTAATTAAATAGGTGAGCCTTGTCTCTAACTCTAACCTCAATCATTTTGTTCTTGGAGGGCCCTTTTATTTAATATTATTTTTTTTATGAACGAAAATAGGGCTTCACATGTGTAATCACTAACCCGGTCTATTTGAACCTGTAGAACTCATGGCGTGAGACACACCTTGGTGCGTTAGGGATATTCACGTCGTGACACAACATTTTTGTAAAATGCACAACTCAAATAGGCAATTCTTAGACCCGTAGGTGTGACCCAGTCCAGGACTCTTACCAACGCACCACGCCCTTAGGGGGCGATCTTGGAGAGCCCTTAACTTGTGTCAGATCACTCCATATCATTGTTTAATCATGGTTTCACAATATATAGAAAAATAATAAGTTAATTAAGTAACTTGTGAACAAATTCAAGCTCGTTCAACAAAAGAATGAGTCAAGTTTGAATATTAAATTTTGTTTGGTGATGATGAGGTCGAACTCAGCTTGTGTCTGAAAAAAAAAATTTAAATGAACAAGCTTGATTTTTTCTTACTCGACTAGGGTGGTCTTGTTTACAGCCCTATTTGTATCCATTATTTTGTACATTCTTTGTTTCATGCGCTAATCTTGTGTCTAGTTATTGAGATAATATCAAATGTCAATCTAGTTGAAGTTGTTCAAATATTGGCCCAACATAAAACTCTTTACATTGGGTCTTGCAAATGCCATATATTGGTCTGTTTAAGCATCAAAACTCCAAAAATTTCCTAAAAATTTGTGATAGTACTGTAACACAATTGTAAAACTAAATAATACTTTTTAAATGTGTACTAGAGAGAAATAGAGATTAGAAAGAAAAGTGAGAAATATTTTTTATATTATTTTTATTTTATTATATATTATTTTAATATATAATATGATAAAATAAAAATTAAAATGTTAAGTATATTATAAAATTGTATCGTATAAATAATAAAATGATTTTTTTTTAGTTTAAAAATCTCATTGCCCCGGCTCCTAGTAATGGATGTTAAAGTACAAACACGGCAAATTGGGTGACGTATTCATGTTGATCACGTGTTTCCGACATGATTTCCTGCATCTCTTATGGATCACTGACTTGCTGTCAGCGAGATTTGAGTCCTTCTCCGTATGTACTCTTTTTTTCTAAGTGCACACAACACTTTACTTTTTTTTTATTTGTTTTACAGGGAACTTTACTGGAAAGCTTTAGGAACTTTTTTTTCTTTTTCTTAATTAGGCATAGGGACAAGAAAGAGTTGGCCCACACAACACCTTAGTATTTTTATTTGTTTACATGGTTTGCTTTACTGGAAAGCTTTAGGAACTTTTTTTCTTTTTCCTAAATAGGCATAGGTACAAGAAAGAGTTGGATCCGATGCAATAATTAGGGTTATTGCACCGTGGCATGCGAGATTTATGACTAGGTAAAATGCTTTTTTTTTTTTTTAACTTTTTTTTTTATCTTATCAACTTCTTATCTTATTGGGATGATAATTGCACGATAATCTCAATTTGTATGGGAAGTATCTAGGAACATAAGTAGCTTTGAATAGTCAAAGATTTAAGGTTTGTTTAGGATCTGATTATTTTGTTGAAATTAAAAATTTATTATTGAAAGTAATGTAGATAAAGATAAAAGTTAGTTGAAATAGTACAGTATCTATGAATAGTAACAAAAATAAGCTAAATAGTAAAATAAGTTGGCAAAAATAATCTTTGCCAAACGAATACTTATTTGTTTATGGTCTTAGAGATGAATATGTCAATATATATGTACGAGGTATGATCCTAGCCCATCAAGCCTTGGGCCTTGGCCCGAACATTCACTAGGACCAAAACTGGCCAAAGCCTCATAGTAAGCCCATTTTGTTTCGAACGCATGGTAGGCAAGCCCATATCGGTCAATTATGACTTGATCAAGGATGTGTTTGCTCGGAATAGCCTATGCCCTCGGCAGCTCGGTATCACCTTGGGTAGTATTGCTGCCGAGCAATCTTTTAGAGGCAGGAATGGGTTCCAATGCTATTACCACTATTTCCAACGGACAGATTCCTTATCAGGAATAATCAAATTGGACACCACCTACACGAGTGAGACTCGCAGTTAATCATGGGCACCCCACCAACTTCAAGCTATAAATAGGAGAAGGGAGTAAAGAAAAGGGATTGTTGATGCAGGGTAAGAAATAGAGAGTGAGAAAAAGAAATAGCGTACTATCTAAGGAGATCTAGGAGCTTTAAATGAGGAGAAGGAAAGTTCGTGAGAGTTGAGAAGTGTAATTAGGATACTTGGTAAAGAACTACCCTTAGTAGGAAATTCTAAACCCACCATACAAATAAGTTGTGAGCCTAATTCTAAGCTTCGTCTATTAAGTAGAAGTTGGGTACGCACAATATATATATATATATATATATATATATATAATGTAAGTGGATTTCAAATCAACCATAAGAGATTTTATTTGTTGATCTAATTGAAATTCATGAATTTGGTTATAAGCTAATTTTGGATAACTAAGATTATATGGATTTGGATAAAGTTAAATACAAAATTGATTGTAGATTAAGGTTACAACTTTATTCAATAAAATAAATATGCTACATATTTTGAAAATCTAACTGTTGAATTATATGCTCTTTACACCCTTAATACACATGACAAATTTTGTGTCAATTGAATCTTATTTACTATATGACCTATAAGCTTATATTTTATACATAATTTTAAACTGCAAAAACTTGCAATTTAAACAATTTATTGATGATATAACTATTGATCTTTAATTTTTTAGAATTTTTGTAAGCATGGAAAATATAAGAATAAGATATAATCCAATGATAGATTTGTCAAAATTCACCCCTAATAAATTTTATCCCATATTAGTTGTGTGTATTTAATATTCGCTATTTATAATCCCAGTCTACAAAAATTAGGTCATTTTGAAGTTGTACTTTGGTTATGTAACGTATTATAATCCCGGTTTAAAACAGTAATATTGTTATTTTCGTCTGTATTCTAATAAGTATTACTGTTTATTAAAAAAAAAATAGAAATGTTTATCCCACATTAATTGTGTGTGTCTAGTGTTTGTTGTAGTTTACAACTACAAAAGGGTCTAATTTTTGTAGTTGTACTTTGATTATATAATATATTATAAATCTGATTTAAAATACTAATATTACCATTTTCGTGTATATTCTAATAAGTATTACTGTTTACTAAAGAAAAAAAACTTTGTCCTATGGACTTTTCCCTAGAACCTACATGTACATAAATTATTACAGTATATATAGCAAGGGAGACAATTAATCTTCATAAAACCCTATGTTTATAACAGTATCAACAATAAAAAAAAAAAATCATAAAATCAAGCTACATTTAACACACTCTTTTCCAACTAATCCTTCATTAGAGCTTAATACAAGTTTGTCCTTCATCCTACGTACTTTTTCTGCAATACTCGCGGTGATCCCTCGAACAAATCTAACAAATAACTCTCTAAATCATCTGCTGTGTACTTTATGTATTTCCCAGCATGCCTTCCACTCTCTACTTGATTCCCAAGCATTCCCATAAATGAGCGGTAAGCCGAGATCACGTTTTCCATTATAGATATCCTAAGATCTTGCCGGAGCTGAGCATCGGGGACCTTCCAAGCAGTTTGAACCCTATATACTTCCTCAAAACTAGCATTGAAATTCTTAAATCTGTTCGAGGCATTAGAAAAGCTCTGACCAACCCCTTCATCCTTCAAACAAAGCAACAGTTTGGTCCAAGAAGCCTTATGATAACTCGTCGCGTATTGCCTTACCTGCTCATGATGTTTATGAACCCAATTATCACCTAAGAACCCACCAAGATCCAGATCTTTCACCTTCTGCACTATATACTGAGTATTATTCATCAGAAAAATATACTGCAATCCATCATCATCCTCATAGAGCTTCGATTTCTTTTGAAGATTGAACTTTAAACATGTTATCAACACTAACAGCTGCCTACCTAACGGAGTCAATGCTTCTAATTGATCATCTTTCTCATCAATATTTCCCAACAACAAGTTCAGAGTATTACTATAATCCAGAAGCGACTGCACATAACCCATCACGTACCGAGACAGCGGGTCAATCTCACCGCTCTGCATAAATTTCACAGAGGTTCCATTGTAAACCGCATTCTCAAGCTCGGGAAATGTCCCCCTGGCTGCCTCGCCAAGCCTGGTGAGCACATCTTTCACCTTACTGATCACTGCATTGTCAGTAATCAACCCTTCCAATTGTGTCAATGCCTCAGCCATCGCGTCATACATGTCGAGTATCCCAAAGAGCTTCTGAGGCGATTTTCTCCCAATTGCAACGGCTTTACCGAAGCTCAATAACTGCATCACGCAACCTTTCATGATTCCGTTGAAGCAAATCTCTTTGCTTTCGCTCTTCTTGCTGTTGAGAATCAACCTAACCACGATCTTCACGAATTGAATCCACTTCTCCATCTCCACCCTTAGTGAGTTCCACTTGATTTTCTGAACCTCTTTGATTCTCAACTTCTTGATATCTAAGAGCAAGAGGTGCTCATCCAAAGATGTTCCATCCTCGGTCTCTGACTTGTTGGGCGGTAATAATAATGATGGTAAGGAAATGTGCTTAGGAGTTGATACATTAGACACTGAACTGTCTGTGTCCGACATGTTGGGTGGTGGAAAGAAGTGATCATATGAGCAGGGCCGGCCCTAGACATTTTGGGGCCTAAGGCGAGAATTAAAAATGGGGCCTTTTTTTATACTTATATATTAATTAAATTAATATTAATTTAATATTTTTATATTATAATATATTTTATTTAAAATCTATTTTTCTTGCCTTTTGATATGCAAATTGACTAATTAAATTTTTGTATTCAAGTTCTTCTAACATCTCATTTTCAATCGATAGTATAGCTAATCCACTTAATCTTTTTGGGACATTGTCGATCTTCTAACTCTTTTTGATAAATTTCTTGCTCATTTGTGATATTTTCATCTAAATTTTGTGTTATATTTTGTTTATTACTAATAACAAATTTATCCATTGATCCTTTTTTAGACTCAATTAATTTTTTTTCTTTTTTTAAGTTTTTCATATCCAGATGCATATTTTATACTAGACATTTCTAATCAATTAATCAAACAATATATTTATAAAGACTAAAATAAAAAATAACTTTCAAGTGCAGAGCAAATGATAAATAGAACCTGCTTTATATAAAAAGTATTATTATAGTTTCACCGAATAATAACAAATTTTTAGCAATTTCAACCTGCATAAATAACGACTTATTCAGTATATAGCCACTAACTAAAATATATATATATATATATATATATATATATAAACTGAAAACACAAGATTAAAATTAAAAAAAAAAAAAAACACAACCATAACAAAAATTTAAGCAATACTATAACATAATAAGGCAGACCCACAAAAAAAAAAAAACACAAAATTCCTATCTAAATATCTATCCCTTTTTTTTTTTGGGTAAAAATCTAAGTATCTATCCTTATCTACTTGTCACTTAACATACGGTACCTCCTATTTAAAGTTCAGACTTATCTATAAGTCTATAAGACTTTAACCCAAAATCCCAAATACCAATATACCCAAAACAAAAAGACAAAAACACTTTGCACAGAGGCAGCAACAAAAAGAAGAAAGGCTGGAATCCAAAAAGAAATGCACAGAAGCAGCAACAACAGAGGCAGTCCGGAGAGAAAGGCCGGAATCGCTTAGCATTCGGTACTGTAAATTCCTATTCTTAACCATCTAACCCAAATCCAAAAAGAAGAAAACGCAGGCAACAGAGGCAGCAGCAAGCTTTTTTCCTCTACTCTGTCAAATTTTTGAGCTTCCCTGAAATTTTTTTTTTTTTTTCCCCCTACTCCCTCTTAATTTCTAAAATTTGGGGCCTCTCTTCCCTTGGGGGCCTTAGGCAGCCGCCTAATTCGCCTAAGGGAAGGGCCGGCCCTGCATATGAGGGTATGTAACGATTTTGATCTATAATTTCATAGTAATCGGGACTGTCTATTTGAGAACTGGCTGGTGGAAAGATTGACATTATGGAATATGGGGAGGGTATGGAACGACTTCGAACAAGTATTTCATGATATTCAGGACTGTCTAATTGAGATCTGGCTGGTGGGAAGATTCCCACTATGGAATTGGAACGAGAGAATTCTGAAGGTGTTCCATCAAAAAGTGAACTAGCATCAGTCTCAGACTTTGTGGCTGGGAAGAGTGACGAAATGTTAAGAGGGGAGTTTGGATTTGTTCTGTTCCATACGCAACTGTCACTGTCAGCTTCCGACTTGGCTGATGGAAAACATGACCCTACTAGTGACGCACTTCTTTCTCTGATATCGTCGCTTGAATGAATCATTCTTGTTGCGATTTCTCTGACCTCATCCTCAACTTTTGGGTCGATCAAATCAGCCGAAGCGTAGTCGTCTAACCTCAGACCACGCTCGTTAAACCGCAAGCTACGATTATTGTCAAGGAAGCTGGTCGTGGTGGTGGTAGCCATAGGGTTTCAGATTTTAGGATTTGAATCAAAGAGAGAAATAAATAGAGAGAACACGAAAGAGCCAGGCAATTTTTAATGGTTTTGTTTCGAGGAAGCTGAGTAGAAAAGGAAGATGTGGTGCGGTGATTTTCAAAAAAGAAGAAAAAAATTGAAGGGAATGGAAAGTGGTGTGTTTATGAGAGCGTCAAGTGCGGGAACTTTATAAAAGGTTTTTGGGCATGAAATTTCTGGACTGTGTTCCGAACCAATACAGAAATTACTCTCCGTACACAGGGGCGGCTTGATGCAGTTGGGGGCCTAAGATAAAAATTGATGATCTTGTTTTAGGTGCAAAATTACTACTAATTAAATTAACATGAACTATGTAAATTTTTTTTTCTTTTTTTAGAAATTTTATAGGCAAAAAAAATTTGACAAAATTTTCATATTTGTTCATGCAGTAGATAGATAATGGTAAGTAAAAAAGTGATGTTAGTAGTAGATTTAGATGAGAACTAGTAAAAGTTTGCTAACTAAACTCATATTATTATTCTTATTTTTTTTTAAAAGTGCAACATTCACAATATTTTTTACGACAAATCTTAGGTTTTAAGTAGTTTTTTGTTTTCTATTTGAAAATATCATTATAATTATATTTTTTTGCTATCAATAAAAGGCTATAACAACATGTAACTTAGCATTAGTTGTTAAAGTGTTATAAAAATATTGTGGATGTTGCATTTTTCTCTATTTTTTATTTTTTTTTCATTTGGTAAAAAAAATTATTTTATTTATTTATTATAAATAACTCTATTGGTTAAAATTTAGGGACTTTTTTTTTTACTTGGGGCTTTAGGTGACCGCATCTTTTACTCTACCATTCAGCCGGCCCTGTCCGTACAAAGACTCCAAACACATCGACTTTTTCTTTTTTTTTTTTTGCTGAAAACTTTGACTGAGCTTCGGCTAACACTGCGAATCTCAGCGGTGTTTCCAAAGATCAAAGTGTAAAAGGTTTCGTAAACTTCTGTGTCCCTTCTTAACATTTATTAAGACTGCTTCTAAAACATTTTTTTTTTTTTGGGTGCAGCTAGTGTATCTGACGGTTTTAGTGGTAACTGTCAATAGACACAAGCCACTCCTTTTCTTTATAATCTGACATGCATAAAATTAAAACGAGAGAATACAACAGCAGCTAAAACTCTTTGTTTGTTTGTTTGTTTTTTTTTTTTTTTTTTTAATCTGCCATGCATAAAATCAAAACGAGGGAATACGTACAATTGTTGGCATCTTCCAAGCAAACAGCAGCTATACCAGGTGGAAGATAACTTGAATAGAAAAAACAAGATAACATAGGTCATAGGATCTAATAAGAACTTTGCTGCTCTATGAGCAGCAGAGTTACGGCTTCTTTTGACCCAATTAATTAAAGATCATGACGTAAAAGACAAAGCTAGTTTACTAATATTTGAAATAAAATATTAGATGTCAATGTTATAAACAGCGATACTTTAGGTACATGATGCCCAGTTTCTCAAAAAAAAAGAAAAAGAAAAAAAAGGTACATGATGCCCATGTGTAGTGTTCAGCTTTAAATAGAGAAAAAGAAAAAATAAAGAAAGAATGTGGTCTGATTTTGAGACCCACGTGAGGCCCCCAACCACTATTCTCACAAAATATCTCACTCTCTCCCTTGGCCGGCTAGTGAAGGGGATGCCTTCATTTTCTTTTAATTTCACACTCACGCACAAACACACCCACATACACTACTCTCTACATCTCGCTTTCACTCTCTCGTCGGTGCCCATTTCACAGCCACCTCCACCATTTTTCTGGTGAGATTTATTGGAAAAACTTCAAAGAAAAATGCTAAAGCTCACTCATCCCATTTATTTAAGGTAAAAATTCCTAATCTTTTTAATGGGTTTAATACTTTTGCTTGAGATCATTTTATCTAAGCTTTGATAATGATGTTCTTTTTTTTTTTTTTTTTTGGGTTAAAGACGATACATTTAAAACTAAATAGCTACATAAAGTGTAGGACACAGCCTGTTAAAATACATTCCAACAAAGTCATCCTCAAAAGCATTAAAGACATCCATAGGCGGACTATTAAACATAATAAAATTGAACTCCTGGCCAACACTCATTTCAGCCAGCATATCAATACATCAGTTAGCTTGACGATATCAATGATCAAACTAAATTCACTAGATTTGGGGAGCCAGCTACCTACAATCACCCAAGATAGGAGAGATTACGAGCTAGTTTGAATAGCATGAAAATCGAGTGATATTACTCAGTTTTCATAATCCATCATCCAAAACAAGTTAGTCTCATAGATGAATGATTGTTTGGCTTGGTTTTGGATGATTGTTTCCAGAACTCAAAAACTCAAAATTTTGAGTTTGGATGATGGAAACTAAAAACAAAATTTTGGTATTTTCAGATGTATAAGCTATAAGTTTAATGGCAGTTTGGTAATAAAATACAATTAGTAGGACCCATAGTTAGATCACACATGTGCTTCACCATACTTTTTCTCGTTCACTTTTTATCTCCCAAGGTGATGTTTGATGCTTTCTTCTTCTTTTTTCTTTTACTTCTTTATTTTTCTTTCCTTTTTTCTCTTTTGTTTCTTTTCTTCTTCAAGTTGGGTTTTTGCTTTTATTTTCTTCTCTCTTTTCTTTTTTCTTTTCTTTCTTTCTTCTTCACTCTGGTTTCTTCTCTTAGCTGCTTCTTTTTTTTTTTTTTTCCTTCACGCAGTGATGGCAGAGATGGTTGAGTTTGGGTCTCCGATCTAAGGATTTGGGTTTGGGTTTTTTGTTGTGGTTGTGGTGGTTTGAGGCTTAGGCTGTGGTAGAGCTTGTTCACTTGGATTTTGTGGTGGAGGTTGTGGTTTTGGTTGAGGGCTGTTAGTGAGTTTGGATTTTTGATTCATTCGGATTTTTTGGTGGAGGTTGTGGTTGTGTTGAGGACTGTTGGTGGTCGAGGTTGTGGTTGTGGATTTCTGGGTTTGCCTTTGGTGGTGGTGGAGCTGGGTTTTGGTGTAGCTGGGTTTGGAGAGCAGAAAAGAAAAGGAACGGTAGCAACCATAATCTTTTGTGTAGTGTCAGTGGGTGGGTCCATCATTTTGGCAAAAAGTGGAGTTAAAAATTGTGATACATGACTAAGTTTTACGACCAATCAAAAGTGTTGGATTTTTTGAGTGATAGTGGGGTTTGGGTTATGAGTTTGAGTTATGAAAATTGAGCACTAAGTTATGAAACATAAATGAGCCCTAAACCAAACGAGCCCTACATGGTTTACATAATCTGGAATTTTAAAGACATCCACAACCATTTTTGCATCTAGCTCAACAATAAGGCAAGATATATTCATATTACAGCAAAGCACAAGCCTATCCCTAAGTCCTCATAGCTCTGAAACAAAGTTGTTTGTTGATCCAATATGCCTGGTGAAGCCTACTACCCACCCACCATGTTCATCTCTAATGATACCCCCACAACCAGCCCGCTCTGAGCTGTCCATGGAAGATCCATCGGTATTCAATTACTTCCACCCCACTGGAGGCTTCTCCCACCGGATTCTTCTATTGGTTTTACAGATTGGGTTTCTTGGTGAGATCACACAATACATAGACTCTAAGGCTTGGTTTTCAATCTTTGTTGAAAGATATGGATTTTGATTTTTCCTATTGAAAACATATAAGTTCTTACTCTTCCAAATACTCCACACAACAAAGCTAAAAATAATTCTCCAAGGTGGTTTTCCTTGAATGTAGCTGCTATTAACTTTCTCATTAATATTAAGCCACTCTTGAAGATTGTTCATCCAAAACACTTGATTCAAAACCTTCACTCCCGGTTGAATCCACACTTCCTTGACCCTAGGACAACCTCTAAGGGCATGCAAAATAGTTTTCGAATCCCTTTGGTAGATGGGGCACCAATCCTCATCTACAATTCCCCTTTTTGCAAGACAAGTCTTAACACCTATGCTATTATGGGTATACCTCCATAAGGACAAGGTCTCAGATTTCCAAATCCAGCTAGCTTTAATGGGAAGCGTAAAATCAGTAACTATAGCAATTGAGTAAGCACTCTTAAGATCAAAAATGCCTCTCAGATTTCCTATCCAGGCTATCCTATCATTGCCTCTTTCTGTTAGAGATATTGGTGTAGCTTGAATCATCGACTTAATTTCTAAGGAAAGATTAAAAGGAATCCAGCCCCAATCCCAGCCTGTGTTTGCCAGCATGTCCTTAGCCTCCCACTGAGTTGCTGCTTGGGTTAGTGGTCAGTGAATCAAATGACGAAAAGGCCCTTTACTTGTCCAATTACCCAACCATAAGCTTAGATTACTATCTCTGCCAATCATCCATATGCTACCTTTATTAAATGTCTCCTTGCCCTTTTTTACTGCTTTCCAAATCTGAGAGCACGGAAGCCTATTAGCATTGATGGCATTAACTCTTCTATGGTTGTAGTATATGGGTTTTTGATTTGGTGGACTTATTTGATGAGTGGGTTTGTGGTTTTTATAATGGTAGCTATCTAATGTTTGTTATGGTGGAAATTTAGGGGTTTTGAGTTATATCATGTGATAGTGAGTAAATCTAATTTTCCATTGCTATTAGGTTCAGTTGGAGCTAGTTAAAGATTTAAATTGTTGGTATTGGAGGATATTGTGATTTTGGTTTCAAGGTCTCTTGATGATGTTGTGTAAATCTTGTGGGAACTACTTATAAATTGTTAAGATTTTAATATTAGGGAGATGATCTTGAATGGGTTAATTTTATGAATTGGAGTTTATGTCTTATGAATTAAATTGTTGGGTAACTTTGGAAATGGGATACATTATTTGTGAGGTTAAATACTTAGGCTTGCATAATTAATTGCTTATTTAGCGATCTCTAATTTCGTTGCTAGATGCAATGTCAAGCTTTATGCTTATCGTGATAGGTTTTCTTGGTATTGTTTAGGTTCTACTTCTAGCTAATCTCTTTTTGGAGTTTTGGAAGTTAAGCTTTTTGTGGATTGCAAGATAAGTAACTTTTTGGAAAATAACCATATTGCATAAACGATGTTTTTGGGTTAAACACATTTTGAAAATTATTTGTGAGATTACATTTTCTTAAAAAGTGCTGTGTTGTGACCCCATTATATATGATTATATATGAAAAGTGCTTCATATTTAATATTGCATATGAGAAAATGCATGAATTGTTGACATGGAAGATATGAGCATCTTTGATTAAATTATTGAGGATGGCTTTTATGGATTTATTACATTATTTGCAAAATTTAAAGATGCTTTGATAATTGGGAAAGTTGATGCAAAACATTTTTTTACAAGAAATGGTTTTGAGGACTTTGAGAATATTTTGGATATTTAGTTATTGAAATATCTTATGAAACTACTTGGGAGTAAACTATATATTTTGAATACATTTAACTTGTGAGCTTTTGATGTAGGTTTGCCCTTGTGCTATGATGTTGGTATTACCTTGTCTTTGTGACAACGAGTCAGGTTGGAGGCTCCCACTTTGCATGACACAGGTAAATCCTTGAGTGTATGGGTGAGGTTGTTGCTTATAAGGCTAAAAGACCACATGCAAAAGGGGTACTGTGTGACACATCATTCCCTACTGCCTATGAGGGAAAGAGGTAAATTCTTGAGTGTGTGGGTGAGGTTAGGCATGGTCAAGAGACCACATGCAAAAGAGGTACTATATGACGCGTTATCCCTTGCTGCCCTTGAGGGGATCGGTAAATCCTTGAGGGTGTGGGTGAGGCTAAGCAGGGCCAATAGACCACATGCCAAAAGAGGTACATATAATGCAAGTGGTTTGTGTGTTCTGACTTGTCTCTATGGCGGTATAATATCTTCATGACATTTTTGTCTTTGTGGTGGCTTGTCATGTGGCTTGGGTTGGATTTTCAGGTCTTTGGAACAATGTTGTTGTGCTCACAATATATATATATATATATATATATATATATATATATATATATATATATAATGTAGTTTCATGATGATCACTTTTTGAGAAGCTTTGGGTGGCATTATTTAATCATTCTTTTCTTATTATTATTGAAAATGATTTTGCATTTTTCAGCTAGGAATTCTCAAATTGTTTTATGTTTGTAATATGCACATAATCATGAAACTTGCATTTCTCCTACCCCCATTAATTGTGCTACTTACTGGATTTTGTCTCATTTCGTTATTTTACAAACTTTTTTAGAGTAGGCAACGATCATTGTGAGACAGGTTTTGGTGGCTAGCAATAGTTAGACTAACCAATGATGAAGGCTGGACTTTTGTGATGGTGCTCTTTAGATGATGTATATCTTAGAGTAAGCTTGACTCATTATTTTGTATTTAATAGTCGTGATGATTTTTATTTCCACTGATGAGACAAGTTAATAATGTGTAATTATATTTATTCAGACTTCCATTTTTTTTGTGGCCAATGGTTTTTAACAGGGACGGAATCAGGATTCGAACCTGAGGGGGGCCAAAGCTTAAAACAATTTCTTTTTTTAATGAAAATAAAAACTAATATCTATTTCATATTCAACAAAATACTACATATAAAATAAGTGTTTCTTAAACATTTGATATTAAAAAAATATCAACAAAGTATAACATAAAAATAAGTGTTTTTTAAACATTTTAACACATTTATCAAAATGGAACTCGACCCTCTTTTAAGACAAAGTTCACAAGTTCATATATATTATTAATATTAACCACATCACACAAAGTAAGAAAGACAAAATTTTCAATGAAACCAAAACATGAAAACAATGACCAAAGACTTTGGTCAATTGGTCTAACAAAAAAGTCTCCTATGACTCATCAAAACTAGTCTCACAAATTCAAATTCATTCTCATAACTCTGTCAATTCAGCACTCATGTCCTATTCCTAGTGGTCCTAGATTACTTCTTTATAGATAAAACCAAAACAAAAAAAAGTTATACAATGGAAACACAAACACATGACTGGTCCACAGAATGACACAAAGCCACAACCACAAAATACTCTACGGTCCACAAAGGACACAACACACCAATGACCGGTCCATAAAAACTAAAAAGCCACAATCACAAACACAATAGTCAACAGTTCATAAAAAAAATAAAAATAAAATAAAGAGCAGATTGCAGAGGATCGGCTAAGGCAGAGCAAGAAAAAAAAAACAAAAATATGAACTTGAGAGAGAAGAGAAATTTCTTAGATTTACCAGACTCGTGTGTGAGGAGCAGGCTAAGTAGCAGCAGCAGCAACAACAACACAGCAACACCCAAATCTGATCTGAAGAAAAGAATAGCAGTAGCAGTAGCAGTGATGGAGGCGTTAGGGTAAAATTGAGTGGAGGAAGAGTGAGGTTAGGATAAAAATTTGAGAATTATAATTTAGGTTCCATATTTAGTTTTTATTTTGTTGTTTTAATTTGTTGGTTATTATTATTATTATTATTTTTGGATGAGTTAGTCGTTGTTTTTTTCAGATTGCATTTGTATACCAATATACCTGTTTTTTTTTTTTTTTTTTTTTAATTGGGGGGGGGGGGTAGGGGGGCTATTAGGAGGAAAATAAAAAATTTCAACACATATTTTATATACTAGCTTTTTTTTGGGGGGGGGGGGGGGATTCACTAACATAAGTCCATCCCTGGTTTTTGAAATTATTGCATAGAGCTCTGACTTTCTTTGGGAGTAACTTTAGTAAAATTATTATAAAAATTCTTAATGTTGGTACTTGTTATGAATTATTTGGATTGATTTGTCAAAAAGAAAAAAAATATAAAGGTACCTTTGAGTTATATTTCTCATGCTTTGAACCCTTTTGGGTTTGGAGTGTAACAATATGCATTAATGCATTGTTTGCTTTGGAATCAAAATCTTGTAACTCAATTTATTAGCATCTCGTTGTGTTTTCGTTAGAAACAAAATTATTTAGGTTCAAATTTCTAGTGTTTTATTTGTAATCATTATTTTATGCATTTTTAGTTTCTTGCGCTAAGTATATCATAATTCTTATGTCCAATCATTGAGGTAAAATCAAATGTTGGTCTAGCTGAAGTTCTTCAAATACGCCCAACACAAAATTCTGAAGTGCACTTGTGGTGGATGTTGAAGCACAAAGGCAGCAAATTGGACAACGTACTTGTCTTGAACAAGTAGATTGCACCGACGCACCTGCTCCTGTGTCTCGTATCTAACAAGAGGAATAATAATAACTAGTTGCTAATTTGTGCAATGCACAAAAAAGCTATTGACTCTAAAAAAAGATGGTGAAATATTTAACTTCTATACTTTTTCATAATTTAAAAGTGTTGTCTAACATTGAATGTTATTGAGTTACAAGTGCATAGTTACCAAAATCTATAAAGTAATTTAAAATTCTTAACTTAATAAAGCAAAACTCCCAATAGTTATATATATACATACACACACTCAAAACTAATACAAAGACCATGATATGAGGAAGACACACCAAATTTTAAATTTGAGTAGCAATATGACTTTCTCGTAGTAATAACAATATAGACAATTCAAAACATGAAACAATATCAAAATTATAATACCTAATTCTATTATCTTCTATGTTGAATCCAAACAAATAATTAATTGAAATTAATCCAAACAAATAATCAATCAACCAAAAATCATAGCTTTTAATAAGAAAATAAAAAATCACATGAACTTAAATAAAAAGCATTTAAGGTGAAAAATTAAAATCAACCTACTGAGACACAAGTATAAAAAAACTCCAAGACTTAAAACTTCAAAATTTATAAAATCGCCAAATTCTACTTCAAAAGCAAACCTAATTCAACAAATTTATATATAATATACCAAATAAAAATCTATCGTTTCTTTGGTTGGAAGACATAAGTTGCAGTTTTAATTTTTCTCTAAAAAAGAGATGTTTTATCTGCCATGTATAATAAAAAAAAATAATAGAAATTTCAACCCAAAAACCAAATCCATGAAAACAATGTCAGTATAAATATGAAAATTAACCCAATACTTAAAAGAAAATCAATTCTAAACATAGCAAAAGAATAAGATAGAAAGAAAATCTCAAGCACATGAAAGCAAATAAAAAATTCGACATAAAAAATAAAATTCATTAATAACAATACAAACAAATATCCGCATATGTTGAATTGAAATTTTATTAATAATAACAATACAAACAAATTCGACATAAAATTAATTAATCAAAGAAGAAAGTTGAATCAGATTGCTTGCGATTTTATTTATTTATTTTTACGTTATTCTTTGTTTTGTTTTTTTTTTTTTTTGTGTGTGTTTTTAATCTTAAAGTGAAGTTAAGTTTAGGGTTTTAAGGTGGTAATTGCTAAGGTTTTGAAGAGGAAAAAGAGACTCCTAATAGGAGTTCTTCTTTTTTTGAATCCTAAAGTGCAGTTAAATTTAGGATTTTGAGGTGGTAATTGTTAGGACTTTGAGAAGGGGAGAGAGAGTCCTAACAGGAGTCTCTCTCTCTCTTTCTCTCTTTTTCTTAATCTAAGGTGAGTTTTTTTTTTAGCCCTATCAGAATTTTTGTTTTTATATAGATTATCAATGTTTGAGTTTGAATTTAAGTTGAACTTATTAGAGAGATATAATTTCACTCCTTGTTAAGTTTTGATTAAACAAAAATAATTTTGTTTTTAAAAAATGATAATGATGAGTTTGAGTTTAAGATGAAGTTGAACTTGTTAGAGAGATAGAGTTTCGCTTCTTATTAAGTTTGGACAAAAAAAATTATTTTATTTAAATAAAAGATAATTTTATTTAAATATTATGCTGACGTGAAAAATTGTGAGAGTCTTAAAGGCTTTGGTTTTATAATAATAATAACAATAATAATAATAATAATTGTAAGGACTAAAAATCATACACGGGACTAAAGCCCACTATGAATATAATAATTCAAGGCCCAAAACAAAGAATTTGTAGAGAGGGAACAAAACAATAAAAGGAGTCTACGTCCCGAGTATTCCACTCAGAATAAAAAGGAATAGGAAACGCTCATTTTCAGGTTTTCCCCAAGGAGAAATCCTTTACATTTAGGTATCAATCTTCTCTCCCTTCTCTCCTAGATTTTTTCATTCCTATTTATACTCTTTGCTCTTGTCATCTCGACCATTCATCTTCCACCTAACCATTTTCTTTTGTTGACACTTGTACGTTTGTTTGCAGAAGGTGGTGGAAAGAAGCTGTCAAGCTATGATTTACACCGTTCAAGTCATCTCCACATCAATGCAGCTGATAAAGTTGGTGTTTCTCATTTAATGCAGCTAGGAAACTAGGTACAAAGCATTCACAGGCTATCCACCCTCAAACCCGATATTTTCACTCTCTCTATCGTATATCACCAGTTTACCCGTTGTACTTCTCCATGCAACCACATCCTCACATCCTCGAGTCCTCGGCCCTTATTCTAACTAAAATCTTCTTTATTCCTTAATCTTTCTCCTCGGTCCTCGGACCCCCAACAACAACAACAACAACAACAACAACAACAACAATAATAATAATAATGCCCGGACATGGTGGCAACACGGAACTAGGGAAAAAATATTCATTTTGGAGATCTCTCTTTCTCTCTCTAGAACCATCATCTTTTGCTCAAGAATTGATTAGTAAACCACGAGAGAATAAAACTAAAACAATAAAGTTTAATTGAAGAGATTTTGATAGTTTAGTAAATGTAATTTAGATTGAGAGAAAATAATAATATATTAAGGTATTAAGGTATAGGGGTCCGCATATAACATATATATTGGTAGTCGGATCTTAGTCGGATGATTTAACAATAAAAACTCAAGAAATAGTTGTTTAAGGTAGTTTCATGAAATTCATTAATTTTAAAGCGAAACAAAACTAATAAATTAGTTCGCAAGGAATATTAAGTATTTAACGTGCCTGAAGTCTACAATACATCGAAAAATTATACAAAATTAAACACTTTTCTAGATGAGTAAATCAATCAATAACACAAGATCATAAGCATTTAAAACCAAAAAAATAATTGTCTTAACAAGGCTTCTAGCAAGCTATAATATCGAATAAAACTCTAAAAATTGTAACGAAATTTTAATAAAACTCTAAATTTTGTTCTACAATAGTTCTCCTGAATTTTTTTCCTAAAGAGTCTTTAAATAGGCCAAGTAATCCTATTATAAGTTTTTAGGCTTTAGGCTTTATTTAACCAACTTTTTGGCCTATTTAAATTCAGAATTCGAACTTTTAGTTAAACACAAAGTTGTAACTCTCTAAGTTGGTTTTTCAGCTCAACTTAAATCATCTCAATTGGATGTGTTAGCCAAGAGTTATGCCCAAAATACTAGGCTAGAATCCTAATTCGAATTGGACTTGGATTTGATGCAAATTCCCTTTGATTTCTTGCTCCAATTGGACTCACATTTAATAGGGTTGGCCTTCTTTAACTTCATTATGACCCTTGTAAAAGTAAAGTCTATTAGCCTTCTTCTTTGCACAAATTTGTTCATTTAATATTCTCCTACAAAATACATATTCATGCATTAAAATTCAATTAAGCATGAAATGAATTATTCAACATTATTCCAAAACCAAAAAAATGTGTGAATTAACTCAAAATAAAAGTGATAATGCTTTCTAATAATATATATATATATATATATATATATATATACACAAAATTAAGCTATTAACACTCCCCTCTTTCTTTCCTTCATTGTCAATTGATTAGTGACTAACCCTTAATCTTAGGCCCGGTCAGTGGAGGCTCCAAGATTTTTTTTTAGGGGAGTTAGTAGTGGTAGAGTTAGAAATTTGTCACGGGGGCGATTAAAAAATAAAATGATTAACTTTTTTATATATACAATTTCCATATCATATACAATAATCTAAAATGAAAACAATTTTGTATACAATACAACTATGTTGTATAATAGTCTAAAAAATTTATTAATAGTTAAAAGATTAGTAAGACAACAATCATTGAATGCATAATAAGTTATTATATTTATATGTAATATTAATTAAATAAAAATATATGATAAAGAAAATAATAACAAACCTAGGAGTAGGACTAGGAGTAAATGTGAAACTAAGAAAAAAAAAACTGATGTAAATTTTTGCTTTTGAAGTGTATGACTTTTTAACGATACACGTGGTCACCCTCTTGGAATTTGAAGCAAATAGTTATAAAAGCTAAGAAAACTACTTGATTAAACAAAGATAAAAGCAAAGAAAACATATATAGAAGGGAGAATGAGAGATAGAGAGAATGAGGGAATAATCACAAATATAAATATAGATATGTTGGTTGGAACGATAGTGTAATTTATTTCTAATAAAGAAGAAAAGTGTAGGGAAAAATAGCTTTGTTTTGCTAATCAACAGAAAAGTAAGCCAAAGTCCTAGATAGAAGGTTTATTTATTTATTTATTTTTTAATGAATGAGCAAAAATTTGAAACATTTTTTTCTTTATTATAAAATTAAATATTTTAAGAGTAGCATTGTTGACACAACACTTACACAAAAATTTCACAACAAAATATAGGTGACAAGTTGTTAAAGGTAGGTAAAAAAAAATGATATATCAGCAAAAAGAAGAAAGATAAAAAAGTGATGTCAGTTGTGAGTTAAAATAAAAACTAGTTGAAATTTGTCACTTAACCTCTATTTTGAAATTTTTGTGAAAATATTGTGAAAGTAATTATAATGATTATATTCATGTTTTTTATAGCTGGATTTAAACAAAATTTAGGGTGAGGGTGTTCAAATATTTATTTTAAAGGAGTTGAAACAATTTTTTTTAAAAAAAAAAAATTATATATACAAAAACAAAAATTGCCAAGTCGAGGGTTCATTTGAACCCCTCGCCAGCACATAATGCTGCCCCTGGCCCCCGGTGACCCTTATTGGCATAATCTTGCAATTGACTCATCGGTTTGGTCTGTTATCAATGTGATCTAAGACTATGTTTGGATCACGTCCATGTTTTGCGTTTGGACGCTTCAGCCTTTGTTTTTTTTTTTTTAAGCGTCTATTGCATTGTTCATGGGACATGAATAGTGCAAATAAGCAAATGAATAGTGTTTTTGGTGTGAACAGTAATTCAGAAATTATTTTTTTTTATTGTTTTTAATTTAGAATTTTCAATTTTCAGCAAAATAAGCGGTATAAAAATGCACCTGTGTCATTCTCCTTATGTACTTTTTTCCCCTAAGTTCACGTAGCACTTAACTATTTTATTTGTTTACAAGGTTCGCGTTACTGGAAGGCTATGGGAACTTCTTCTTCTTCTTCTTCTTCTTCTTCTTCTTCTTTTTTCCTTAGGGCATAGGTACGTAGGAGAAGTATTTGGAACTTGTGCATTGCCCCATGCAGTTACCACCTCATGTGAGATTTAAAATTTACCAAGTATATTGTCTTTTCAACCTTTCCCCTAGTGTTACAATCTAATAAAGAGATCCCTTCTTCATCTACATTCGTCCATTTAATCTCAATAGTCTGTTAGACAGTGGATTTGTTTTATATCAAAAAGATTATTCCGCAGTGCTTTGATGGTTATCATCAATAGGCTGATCCCAATAATAAACCAGGCATTCAATCATTTGGTTGATATATTTATGTTTTTAATATTAGGGGTTAATTGTGCTTGCCCCCATAGTTAAACTATGGGGTTAACTTCAATCTCCCCACCAGACTATAAAATTGAGCAATCAATTTCCTCATATTGATAATATGCAAAATACCTTGTGCCGTGAAACAATTTTTTCTAATCCAAAATTTTAATAGAAAATTCATAAGATCATAATTCACCATTTGGACATTGCTTGATTTCAGATTTTTTTGTTCGACAGAAATTGTAAACAACATCATGTATTTTGCCTATCATCAATCAATTAGTGCAATGGATTAAACTCAACGACAAAATATTTAAGAAACTAAAATTTAGAATTTGAAATGGATTAAACTATCAGGTTTAGTGTGTGTTAGTTTTTAGAGAAAAATGTATCAAACATGAGGGTAATACTACTGTACCCCTCCCTTTATTTGGGAGGTACGGTACTCAATAGTAGGCAACCTGCTATACTAGGTTACCAAAACATCACATTTGATTGTACCATCCTCATATTGTGTAGTACTAATATCACATGTGACTGTATTTTTGTCACATTCGGTGGGTCTTTTATTTTTGTCACATTCGATAGTACTATCATCATATTATGTAGTACCAACATCACATGTGACTGTACTTTTCTTACATTCAATGGTTTCCTTATTTTTTTCCTCACATTTGATGATACTATCCTCACATTGTGCTGTATCAACATCACATGTGACTGTACTTTTCTTACATTCGGTGGTTCTTTTATTTTTTTTTTCTCATATTTGATGGTACCAACCTCACATTTTGTAGTACCATCATCACATGTGACTGTACTTTTGTTACATTTGGTGGTTCCCTTATTTTTTCTCATATTTGATGATATCATCCTTACATTGTGTAGTACTAACATCACATATGATTGTACTTTTGTCATATTTGATAGTTCACTTATTTTTTTTCCACATTTGATGGTACCATCCTCACAGTACTAACATCACATGTGACTATACTTTTGTCATATCTACAAAAAAGATTGTTATTTGCGACGAAACTTTTTCGACGATTACAAAAAGCCATCGTAAAAACTAACTTTTTCGACGGCAAGTCTCTTCCATCGACAATGACTCGTCAAATATCAACACATTTGTGATGGCAAAATGAGTCTGTCGAAAATGCCAATTATTTTTGTCGAAAATGTGATTTTTTTTGGAGGGACATGTTCCCGCCTTACTTTTTACGACGGCATAAAAATGTTTGTCGCTAGTAAGGTATTATTTATGACGACTAAACAAAGAACCGTCGGAACTATTAACACTTGTGATGGCTTTGGTACATCGAAAATACAAAATATATATTTTTTATGGTGTTAGTATTTGCGACAAACAATCTTCCATCGTAAATATAAAAGATGGTATTATTTACGACAACAGAATAAACACCGTCGGCATTATTAACACTTGTGACGGCCTTTGTGCATCGAAAATACAAAATATATATTTTTTATGGTGTTGTTATTTGCAACAAACATGATTTCATCGTAAATATAAAAAAAGGTATTAACGACAGACATGAGGCCATCGAAAACGGTAAAATATTTTGGAGGCAAAATTCCCCCCTTTACGTTTCACATTTGTGACACACATTTATCCATCGCAATTAATTACTTTTTTTTTTTTCCAATTGAGATTGTATTTACGACAAACATGACTATCGTAAATAGTTAATTTGCTTTTTAAAAAAGAAGGTATTCTTTATAATTTGGTAGTAGTTTTTTTTTCTTTACCGCCACCCCCTCCCTCCTAACCCCCACCCTCTCAAAATTTAGAATTTGGCAGCAAGAAATTTAAAATTCAGATCATTAAAAAAAAATTATACTTTAAAATTTTATAATTGACCATTACAAATTTGTTGAAAAAAATTCAAAAAATAAAATAAAGTTGGTACAACAATGGGAACAAACCCATCTTCTTAACAACAAAAAAAAAGGGTTAAAAAACCCAAAAATATAGGAAATTCCTTTCAGGTAAACATATGTCTAATTACAAAAAACAAAACAAAAAAAAAAAAAAGCCCAAATCTGTCTTCCTCAACAAATCCCTAATTCTCAGTACAAAAACCAAAAAATAGAAAAATAAAAAACACAACTCTGTCTTACAGATACTCTCTTGTGCCGTCAGCATCTTTGCTTATCTCTACATCATCGTTCTCCATACTTGCCAGAATTCAATTGCCTTGCTGAGCCATTGGTATCACTTACTCTCTCTCACGCTATTTGTCTGCACTTTAGTTATTTGTACAGTTATACTGGACGTCGTGGATAAATGAATCCGATGAATAAATATATAGTGATAGTAGATGGCTGGATGTGAGCTAAAAAGCCAACGAATGAATGGCTGAAATTTTTTTTGTTAAATAAATATATTTGAATGAATAGTTGGCGGTTGTGTATTTATGAGGTCGATGTATAATAATATATTAGTGTACCGTTCAAACTTTTTTTTGTCTGTGAAACCTGAAACTACAGAGGAGTACTTGATGAATAGTTTTATTGACCACTTTTCAAAAATATAAGCATTTGTTGAAGCTTTAATAATAGAATAATAATAGTATAATATTGATTAGTATACTGTTTGAACAATTTTTTGTCTGTGAAACTACCAGGGAGATTTGATAAATAGTACTATTGACCACTTTTAAATAATATAAGTATTTGTTAAAGAAATAATAGTATAATAATAGTATTTGTGTTGTGAATATATAATAATATATGTGTATTAGTAAAGTGTTTAGTAGAGTAGTTTGAGATGAGATTTTTATAGTTTTTTTAAATACGTATGGGTGAAAAAATGAGTAAAAAATATATAATATTATTTAAAATGTAAAAAATGTAAGTTTAAAATGAGATAGCAAATAGGCATAAAGTACTGGACATATAAAAATCTGTAGTAATAATGCCGAAAAACTGAACATATAAAAATCTTTTGCGCGTTGAGCTCTGTCATGCCACCATGAAAAAGAAAGATAAAAAGAAAAGAAAAGAAATAATTGTTGTTTTCCTGTAGGTGGTAGGTGGTAGGGGGAAAAAATAATAAAATGGTATATGTAGAAGCCTAGATGATTGATTTAGATGATATATATTGTCATGTGTTTAGTTTTGTCCTTATCTCATAAGTGATGGCAGGTGGTAGAAAGTAAAGTGTGCGTGTGTGTGTGTATATATATATATATTTATTTATTTATATGTTTTGAATATGTGGATTTTTTGTGTGAGTTAATAATGAAGAAATTATTAGTTTTTTTTAACAGTTACTCTTTTGATTGGGTACTGTTATTAGTTCATGTTATTTGTTTATAATTATTTAATTAAATTAGTGTACCTCTAAATTTAATTAAGTTTTTCATGTGGTGTTGTTAATTTAGTGCTTTTGTTTTTAACTTTTATAATAAGTTTATCTATCACAATTTAGACAGGAATAATTGTTAATATTTATGTCATTTTTGAAGGGTGTAGATATAATGCCGGTTGATAAATCTTGGATCAGTCTTTCTAGTAGGTCATGTGAGGAATATATAAATGGAGTAATAGAGTTTGTTGATTATGCATTTCAACGTATCAAAGATGAAGATATGAAGATAAAATGTCCTTGTAATGATTGTAACAATAGATACAGAAGAACACGAGTTGAGGTTACAAGAGACCTCTTATGGAAAGGGATGAGGCGTGATTATACTAGATGGCATCTCCATGGAGAGGGAAATAGTGATGAGGACGAGGAAAGTAGTGATGAGGATGAGGATAATAGTAGTGATGATGAACAAAGTATTGATGATATCCATAATATGATACGGGATGCTTATCCTCATATGAGAGATGTTGAGGAAACAAGTGGGAGTGAATCGCAAGATCCAAATGAAGAAGCAAAGGAGTTTTATAGATTGGTTAAAGAGGCAGACCAACCACTTTATTTGGGGTGTAAAAAGTATTCCAATTTGTCCTTTATTGTCAAATTAATGCACATAAAGTGCAAGAATTCATGGAGCAACAACTCATTCACAATTTTGCTGGAGCTACTAAAGGATGCATTTCCAATGTGCGAAAAATTGCCCATATCCCACTATGGGGCAAAGAAGATTGTGAGTGATCTTGGTCTAAACTATGAAAAGATCGATGCATGCAAAAATGATTGTATGCTATATTACAAGGAGCATTCTGAAGCAGATAAGTGCTCAGTTTGTCAGATCTCAAGATGGAAGTTAAATAGCAAGGGTGGTAAAAAGGATGCTAAAAAAGTCCCATGGAAGGTATTGCGATATTTTCCTCTTAAGCCGAGGCTACAAAGATTATTTATGTCATCAAAAACAGCTCCAGACATGAGATGGCACCATGAGAATCGTTCTAATGATGAAGTACTAAGGCATCCCGCAGATGCTGAGGCTTGGAAATCATTCGATCGAACTCATGAGTCCTTTTCCTTAGATCCTCGCAATGTAAGGCTTGGGTTAGCTACTGATGGCTTTAATCCTTTTGGAAACATGAGTGTTAGCTATAGTTGTTGGCCTGTTGTCGTATTCCCTTACAATATTCCCCCGTGGATGTGTATGAAAGAGCCTTATCTATTCATGTCTCTACTTATTCCAGGCCAAAAGGGTCCTGGAAATGATATTGATGTATTTTTAAGGCCATTAATTGATGAGTTAAAAGAATTATGGGAAAAGGGTGCTAAAACCTATGATGCTTCAACGCAAGAAAACTTTCAAATGAGAGTTGCATTAATGTGGACTATTAATGACTTTCCTGCGTATGCTTATACCTCGGGTTGGAGTACACAAGGGAATCTTGCATGCCCTTGTTGTGGTAGTGAGACTTCTCATCATAGGTTAAAGCATGGTGGCAAGATGTGCTATATGGGTCATCGTAGATTTCTTCCTCCTGACCATAAATGGCGATCACAGAAAGCACAATTTGATGGTAAGAGAGAGAGAAAAGGGGCACCAAAACGATTATCTGGTGATGATGTGTTGAATCAACTTGGTACTCTGCCACCAGTAACACTAGGCAAGGCTGTTAAAAGGAAAAGGTTACCTGGGCGTGGAAAGTGCCACAATTGGAAGAAGCGTAGTATTTTCTTTGATTTGCCGTATTGGAGAACATTGTTGTTGCGTCATAATTTAGATGTGATGCACATTGAAAAAAACATATGTGATAGTGTGATGGGGACAGTATTAGATATTGATAAGAAAAGCAAAGATTCCTTAAATGCTAGGCTCAATCTAAAAATGATGGGTATACGCAAGGAACTTCATCCAGAAGATGGGAAGACTACTTTTCCTCGTGCTTGTTATACACTCTCAAAAGATGAGAAAAAGGCTGTGCTTCAGTGGTTGCAAAATATAAAGGTTCCAGATGGCTACTCCGCAAATTTGTCTCGGTGTGTGAATGTAGGAGAACAGAAGATTTTTGGTATGAAAACTCATGACTGTCATGTCTTCTTGGAGAGATTACTCCCTCTTGTAGTGCGTGAATGATATGTATGTTGTTATTATTACTATTATTGTTTTAAATGTCTTTTTGAATTTAAAGTTTGTATATATCTAATAACAGAATAAATGTTGTTTTAGGAAAAAATGGATGCAAGGAAATCAGAGGTTGCATCTCAGGGTGAAATTGTTAATGATAGGCAAATATTCTTTGAAGTGATTGGACCTCCTACTCGTGGTCGTGTGCTTGGCATGGGTGCTGGTGTCAAGCCTAGAGATGTGTATGGCCCAAGTTCATCTAGCCAGTGTAGTAAGCGATGTCAAGCGGATCGCTTAAAAGAAAAGGAGGATTTTGAGCTTCGTTTCAAAGAAGCAGAGGATAAAAGTTCTGCTGAGAAAATGGAATTGCAAGGAGAAATCAATCAATTGAAAGAGGAAATTCCTCATATGATAGCAAATGCTTTGAAAAAGATGGGCTTTAATTCTATGCAAGAACCTACTACACAGGTATAGTCATATATTTTTTAGTATAATCAATATTAATATTTTTTGCTATTTTCTTGAGGTTGTTGAAATAAGTTGTAAAGTTGCACATTATAGATTTCAATTATTTGGATCACTAAATTTAGATTTAAAAGAATGTTATTTAACTTAGTACATCTTTACCTATCCATGCAAAATACATGATTTGTAGTGTTTGTTATGAAAATGTTATTAATGTGATTATTGGTAGCAAATTTATTCTTTGAAGTTCTCATTCACAAGAGAACTACAAGGTTCTTGTTAGTAAGGATCCTGTATTCTTTGATGTTGATAATACCGGTGTTATTCATTGTGTGGATTGTTGTTGATGTTGTTAAATTAATGCGTTTCAATATCTTTATTATGTATTGTAAATATAATTTGCATAATCATAATTTTTTTCTATACTTATTTAGTTTAATCAAAATATTACAGGCCAATGCTAGAGAAGGAAATCAAAATATGGACGAAAACACAGAAGATGACTTTGAGGAGGAAGATGACTCTGAGGAGGAAGATGACTCAGATGGCTCTCAAAAGGAGAATACTGACTCAGATGATGATTGATCTTCCAATATTCATGTTTTCAAGTTTGGTGAAGGATATTATAGTTTTCATGTAGACGTTTTAATTAATTTTTTTTATTCTATTTTATAGACATTTTAATATTTTTTTTATTGCATTATGCACTTTCTAGATTTGGACAATTATCGATTTGTGCTTGTTATTTGAATTGAAAAACTTTTGGGAGGTTTGTGTTTCCTCGCAATTAAAATATTAGAAATGACCTCTCTTTTATTATTGACAGAGTTATTTTGTTGTAAATAATGTATTACTGACATGGTGAATAGGTTTCAATAATGGTCAAAGTTCATGGAAAAGAGTAAATGGCACATTGATAATGTATTGTTGACGAAAAACCAATTATTTTACGATGGCTTTTATTCGTTTAAAAACTACATTAACAACAACTATAGTTCATCACAAAAGTTATTTTCGATGACAAACAAAGTACTTATGACAGCTTTATTCGTCAAAACAAAGGCATTAACAATGACTTTAGTTCGTCGTAGAAAGTATTTGGTCGTTTAACTTTCTCGTATGAAATTACATTGTCGACGACAAACCAAGTAATTACGATAGCTTTCATTCATCAAAGAAAAGTATTATCAACGGCCTTAGTTCGTCGTAGAAAGTATTTGGTCGTTTGACTTCCTCGTATGAAGTTACATTGTTGACGACAAACCAAGTAATTACGACGGCTTTCATTCGTCAAAAAAAGGTACTAACAACGGTCTTAGTTCGTCATAGAAAGTATTTGGTCATACGACTTCCTCATATAAAGTTGTATTGTCGATGACAAATGAAATAAAGACAACGGCATTTTGTCGTCGAAATATGCATTAACGACGGCCGAAGGTCGTCACAAAAGGTATTTGGTCGTCCAACTTCCTCGTATGAAGTTGAATCTATGACGGCAATTATCAAGTACTTACGACGGAGTTGTGCTGTCGAAAATGAGTGTTAGCAACGGTCTCGTCGGTAATATAGTATTACCGACAAGGCTTTTTTCGACGGCTGTCGACGGCCTTTTACCGTCGGTAATACTAATCTGCGACGGCTTTTTGTGTTGTTGCGACGAACTCTGGCCATTGCTAATAGCAATCTTTTTTGTAGTGTATATATTTGATAGTTCTCTTATTTTTTTCTCATATTTGACGATTCCATTCTTACATTGTACAATTCCATAATCACATTTGACAGTAATTGTACCAACGTAACATTTGACAATACTTTTGTCACATTTGGTAGTTCCATTTTTTTTTTCACATTTGACGGTTTTATCCTTATATTGTTTAGTACCAACATTACATGTGGCTATACTCTTGTCAAATTCAGTGGTTCTTATATTTTTTCTCACATTTGATGGTTCTATTGTCACATGAGGCAATACTAATATCACATATGACTGTAATTTTGTCACATGAGTTAGTATTAATATCACATATGACTGTAATTTTGTCACATTAGGTGGTATCCTTTTTTTTTTTCTTCACATTTGACAGTTCCATTGTCACATTAGGCTATACCAGCATCATGCGTAACCGTACTTTTGTCACATTCAATGGTTTTTTTTCACTTACATTTTACAGTTCCGTCGTCACATTAAGCTGTATCAACATTACATATGAGCATAGCCAACCCAACCCCACCGTAACAAAAATACTCCTAAAATCTCTAAAATTTCCTAAATACACTTGAATATTCTAAAATTACCAAAATACATCCTAACACTTGAAAATTACCAAAGCAACCTCGAAACTCTCAAAAATTAAGATATCCTAAAACCTAAAATATAACTGAAATAACCCTAAAACTTAAAAAATGCCTGAAATACCCTTTAAATCTAAAAAATAATCAAAATACCCTTAGATACTAAAAAAAAATGACCTAAATGACCATGAAACCTAAAAAAATGACCGTAATGCCCTCAAACCTAGACACTTATCAAAATACCTTTGAAACTTAAAAAATAACCGAAGGATGCTTGAAATCTAAAAAAGACCAAAATACCCTCCTGAAACCTCTATTTGCACAAATGACAATAAAAATTTTATACAGCCGCTCTATTTTTTCAATTATTTTTTTTTAAACCTTCTACATTTTAATTTTAGTAACATTTATTAATAAATACACGAGCTAATAAAAAAGCCATTGATAATCCAATTGACAAAATGATGACTAAAAATCTATCATTATAGCCAACTATTTTTTTTTTTTTTTGCCAACTATTGACAACTAAAATGTTCTATATCAACATAAAGAGAGAACTTAAATGCATGAATTTTTTCTCAACATTTAAAATCTCAAACTAAAATATTTTTTCTTAAAGTTCTTAATAGCTAAAAAGTTCTATTTCAAGAGAGATGATGAAGTATCCAAAATATGTGTTTTTTACACAAAATTCAGAACAAAGAAGCCATTGATAGACCAATAGACAAGATAATGACTAAATATCTTCCATCATAGTCAACTAAAAAAATGTCTTGCCAACTAAAATATTTTAGAGAAAGAAAGAGTACAGATACATGGGTTTTTTTTTTTCAACATCATTCAAAATCTCAAACTAAAAAATTGTTTCAAAGTGGATCTTTTCTACTCTTTTTTCTTTGACAAGGCTTAATTGCATAACTTATTGATACCAAATGTTGACGTATTGTTGTGCAATAGGAGAATTCATCACTTTTCTCCTTCCTCAGTCATAAATTCAATTGCATCGACCATATATTTTGCACCAACTCCAGGAGCTCTATTCCTCCCAAACAAGATCTCAATGTCCTCCAATTTTCAATAACTTTGTTTTTATAAGCACATGTTTTGTATTTTTCTAAGGAGAAAAAAGAAGAAGTAATGAGTTAACTTAAATAAAATAAATTGGACAATAACAAAGGAAAGGGAAAAAATAAAATAAAAAGCAGGGCTTATGTGATGATTGTATTAGTGATAAACTTATGTGGAAATGAAAGGCATTATGTACCTATAGAATTTTCTCAAAGCAATCTTTAAACACATGGACAAAACTTGTTATAGCTTGAAAATGCAATACCAGGAAGTAGTTAGCACATGGCCATATAGTTCAGTTAGCCCTAGGAAGTCATTCAGTTGAACAAACATCATATATGACCCCTTTTAGCCATTTAATTTAAAATATTTTGAAATTTGAAATTTCATATTTTATACAATTGATATAGAAACTGATGTAATTTTTATTTTTATTTATTTATTTATTTATTTTTACATTGATTGGGCAAATTTTGGGTGTTATAATATTTTAGCTCCCTTGATCTGAATGCTATATGAAACCATTTTTCCACAAGTTCATACCACCTACTTGCACTTGGAGCTAAATATAGTGTTTTTTACCTCATAATAACAATAACTTAAAATGATATACAACCCAGTTTCATGTACTACAAATAGGTCTCTTGTTGTAAAGTATCTAAAGGAAGTTGAAAAACTACAAAGAAATCCATTATAAGTATCTTGACGACTACTTATTCTGCTACTTGCTCATCATAAGAAGGAAAAATTCATTTACAAAGAAATCCACTACAAGATTGTGTTTCTTCACATCTATATTTGAATGCCACCACAGCAATAATTGAAAAAGAGATAATCAAAAGCATCTTGCAATTGGTCTACACGTCTGGATTATTCATTCCTAAGTTCTCAACATGGCAACTCCTAACTTGTAGGAATTTTTGCAGCTCAAGTGGCAACTAAAGTATCTACATTTACATAGTAAAACTATCAACACTTAGAAAAATGAGATGTTCATAAGGGCACACCTCGTTGCATGGAGAATTCTAGTAGTTTTCTGCACATCAAAGGGGAGTTTATCAAATAAAGCATATAATAAAGACATTATGACTAAAGTGATAAACACCAAAGGAACACAAGAATTAAAAATAAATTAATATCCTTAAAATTTATAACAAAATATTTAAATGCAAGCATTTTCTTAGCATTCTGTTTGGATTCTGATAATTTATGCAGAATACTAGACATGGTTTTGGTTGATAGATTACATAAATCATAAATGTTGTAGATGACCAAGACTTAAATTAACATGCACTCTAATAACAATGTTCTTATGATCTAAAACAAATGCCATAATTCATATAGGACATTTAAAAATCCAGCCACATTTACAGCACCAAAAGACATCCAAACTTTTTATGCAAATTTATACTCTTATAACTCAAGAGGAAGACCACAGACCTACAAAATGTCCACTGCTATGCTGGACTGCATGCAAAATTACAATGTCAATAACAATAACTTCAGGCCCTTGCACCCTAAAAGAAAGGACCTCAGTACCCAATTCGTATATCTAACTTCCAAGTTCCAATTAGTACTTTAACTAAGGGTCAATATGTGATAGACAAAGAAACTTCCCAGATTAAAGAAAAATATAATTTATTTCTATTGTAGCCTTACCATATTTTGCAAAGTAATGGTAATTCATGGGAGATACAAGAGCCACCCCACTCTGATTGGATGGAATAGGAGTGGCCTTAGAGTTCCTAAGGTTCCAAAACACAATTTCAGGAAAATTATTGTACCCGTTCTCCCCAAACTTTATGTGATGCTTGCTGTGTGCATCACCACCTTTACTTAAAAATACAAGGTGACTTGCAAAGTCATCAAAATAAGCACTTGTCATATAAAATGGAGAACCTCAAAAATAATATAGCACTAAGGCAGTTTCCTTGAAATCTTAAGCTTGTTCCACCAACCACAGCTTCAGAATGTTTTAAAATCTAGACTTGTACAAAATTTTGATGCCAAAAAAAAAAAAAGTTCTAGGCTATGGTTGAATTTAATTGAAAACTTTATTCACCTAATCCTTATTAACAAATGAACTAGATTGAGATATGCACAAGTTGCCAAAATCCTCCACTAGGCTTTCTTCCTCTGAATCATGTATAGTTGAAAAAAGAAAGCAAAGCATTCATTAGTACATCAAAAATAGATTAAAGAATACTTCCATCAAAATATAATTAAGGATTAAAAATTATTATATACCTGATACTCCATATAAGTATAACCAATGACGAACACATAACAAAGTTTCTGCAATTAGTAGCAAAAGATAACTGCAAAACTTATCAAGAATGTAGCCACCAATATTTTAGTCTGAACAATAACAAAGTTTCTGCAATTAGTGGCAAAAGATAACTGCAAAACTTATCAAGAATGTAGTCACCAATATTTTAGTCTAAACTCTTCATATTTCAGAATAAAATATTCAATGCCTATCCTAAACTACATACAATCCACTGAACCACTATTCCTATATAGAACTAGAAGAGTGAGGATTCTGATGACAGTTATCTTTTAAAAGCAAAAGCACTGGACAATAAAGTCTACCAAAATATTGCGTTAAACTTAAGTCTTTAGACTTTTATCTTTGTGTTATTATTATTATTATTATTATTATTATTATTATCATGTGGGAGGGGGAATATACGGGGAATATTGAAATAATCTCTCATTTATCGTCAACTCTTCCTAGAGACCAAACAGGGTAATCTCTCACTCAGCTACAAAAAAGGGATCAAGGCTACTCCTCTTTCTCTCTCTCTCTCTCTCTCTCTCAAAATTTTGAGCGATTTGATAATTTATAAATTTGGAAACAGAATTAGATGGAGCCCAATTACACCACAGAGTCGCCAATAAGACGTAATCATCCTCTATCTCTGACTCTTTCTGTTCCTTCTTTTTTTAGTGATCAAATTAAAATCTAAAATAGCTTAAACTGGTTCATTATTTGTTTAATTCTGTACATTTAGTTCTATTTTACCTTCAGTAATTAGAATTATGAAAGCATGTATTAATATAAACAATTTTTATTTTTTCTATTTTTTTGCATATTGGGTTTTCAAATTTGATATCAATGTTATCAATTTAAAAATGATATGTATGTGTATATATATATATATATATATATTAACTTTCTTTGAGGAAATGAAACATGAAATTTAAAAAAAAAAATTAAATATACTTATGGAACATGTTAGCTTTGTTCTTAGAGATGTTTTCCATTCTGGTGGCTTGAAGAACAAAAGAGCAAAAAAACTTGTTTGCGAAAGAGTTAAACTTTTTTCTGGAATCAACCTATTTTTCCTGGAAAATAGAGAAAAAAGTTTTTATTTGTTTTAGTACTTTCTTCAGTTTGAAAGGGAGAAATGAAAATGTCCTATTTCCAATATATTTCCTTTGTAATTTATTTGTTATTGCTTAGCATCTGTTGGACTGCTTTTACCCTCTAAACATGTTATCAAAAAGAATTGAGTTTCTCAAGCTAATGAGCTCTAGCTCAAATTGCAATTCCTTTCCTTGGAAGAGCAAGATGTAGGGTCAAGGGTGAGGTCATCAATTCAAATATAAGGAGTGCAATTGACAGATACACACACACATACGCACACAAACACACACATATATATTTCCATTAATTTTTCTTTTTCAAGCATCAGGTTCCTTGCTTCAATTGCAGAATGTAATTGTATAACTAAAACAGTTATATCTATCACAAAGAGCTCTTGCAGAGACATCATCAAGTATATTTCATTGAATCTATGCAATTTTATTTCTTGTCCCTAAATCAAACAGGAAAAGTTTTCCATACATCATTCTTTCTTTCTTTCTCTTCTCTCTCTCTCTCTCTCTCTCTCTCTCTCCCTTTTTATTCCTTATCCATGTTTTCAACTGGGCATATTTTACATTCTCAAAATATGCCCAGACAAGCTAATTGCGTAGATTTAAACTACGCTGACCAATCTAGTAATTTCGAAAAATTAATTGTGCACATGGTTAGTAAGGATGCAGTCAACTAGGTTGGTTGGGACATGCTAATTATGAATGTCCATCCTCCAACCTAATTTTGTCACTTTAGTACGATATATACATGCAAATGGGAGGTCAAATTTCTATCCAAAAGGAATGTTATTATATTTAATGATACGGCTAAAACTAGCAGTGGAGGCCTCTAAGGGGTTTTATGGTGGATGACAGTCATGCACAGTAAATCAATGTGAAACTATATATTGATTGATATGAAACTATAGTATGAATCTTTAAGTAATTTAATGTGCAGAGGGTGTGTAAAGTAATTAGCTTTTAATTTTGGGCCCTATTTTCATTTCATTTCATTTCATGAGCTTATATTAGACTTGTGTATAGAGACATGGTATATTGTTTTGAATGAAGATTCTTTGATGTAAGCTGTATGTCGTTTGCACAGGTCAGTGTCCTTTTTACTAGTATAGTGTTCAATGAGTAATGCTTCTTTAAATTATTTTCCTTAGAATGTGAACTTATTTACAAATATTTATATATCTTTAGCATCTCTAGATTCCAGAGCTCAGACAGGACATGCAAATGGGGCTGATTGGCAAGAAGAGACCTATCAAAAGGTAATATGCCATAACTTGTAGTTTTTTAATTGGATGAAGTTCAGGTATGACATCGAAGGAATTAGTTGGAGGTGTGGGGGGATGTGGGTTGTTGAATTTTGGTGGAGTTGAAATTTGGTCTTAATTGCAATAATAGTTGCTGACCACCAAGAAATAACAATTTTAAACAATGTTACCTATCAAAAAAAAAAAAAAAAACAATTTTGAACGATATAGATATGGAATAAAGGGCAAAGCTTCCCAACTCAATAGGATGTGAAGAATTATCTTAGCAGTAGAGAATTTGAACTTCTTGTTCTTTTTAAAAGAAAGGATAAATTATTTTCAAACAAATACATCATTGAAGCTTATAGGAATATTACAATCCTAGAAAGAGTACTCGTAATGATACTTTCTTAAAAAAGAAAAAGAAAGTGAAGATAAAAGAGCCTAGATACTCATAAATCTGACACTATTAGGATGTGTTATTGATGATAATAGTGTTGCCATATGCAACTTACATAAAGATAGGAACTTAGATGATAAAATAGAATACTATATTATATATATAGTCACAATCGGCTAAACCAGTCTTATTAGGGCCACATAATAAATCACAGTGTATGACTATTCTTCCATATTTTTCTCCAATATGGAACTTCAGTGACTGATTTCCATTTTCTTCAAGAGATTCTCTTATGCTAATATGCTATGCTTGTTTGTTCTTCGTATCATGAATTTTATGTTGCACATTTGCTGGTGCTTGGCAAACCATAGAACTAGTTCAATTTAGTTTTGACCTAAATCTAAAATAAAAACTACTTCAAAAATGAAGTTTTTGTTTTTATTAGTTTGTTTAAATGATTCATGATCACCTTTTAATCCTTTTATAGAAACCATTAACACTAATATTGGAAATAAAAATGACCAATTAAGAACCACTTCTATATTTTACAAAGTGGGAAAACAAAAACTCAGTCCTTGTTAGCCCACTTCTGTGGTTTTATTCTTCATGATGATACCTAGATGGGGATATCTGCATCGGGGACTACTACTAGTTGTCTGGTGTGTGCCCAACATTTGGTACTGTAGAGCATTGCTGGTCATATATATTTTTGTAAGTATAACTTTCACTGGTGACTGAACCTATGAAGACTTGATAAGGAAGTGTTTTTAATAGTTGTTTATTGTGTATTTGAAACCTAGTCTTAGTAGTTTTAGGCAGGAAAAAAAATCTAAATCATCTTGTTCAATTTGGTGTTTTGCAGAAAAGATATGCTACAGTGCTTGAGAGATTAAAATTTCCTCTTTACAAAAGGGATGGGTTTCTTTTGAGTTCATTTAATGGCTATCTTCATCTCCTAGATTGATTATTCATATTCTGAATTTCACCTTTTTGGATGCCCTTAAGCTGCTGGCTGAACATTTTGTACATGGGTTGCACAGCCTTTATATATAGATAGGGGGTAGAGTCTGTATTTTAATCGTGAGATGATATTTTTAATTCATAATTTTTTTAGGTTTGTAGCAGATTGAGTTATTTTACCAACTTGATTTGACAAATAGTGATTTTTGTGCATTGGAGAGAATATGGTCAGAGTGGGGGTTAGGCAATGATATAAAAGTTGCTTTTGTGTGCTAAGATTTATAAATTAAAAAAAAAATGTTTTGCATGAGTTGTTTAATAGATTATAGGAAAAATATCTACAGCCATTATCCTGAGCCAAAAGTAATATAAAGCAAGGCTTGAGAGTAATTTGTAGAAAATTAGTATTAAATTAATTGTAATATGGTTTATCTAGCAAGTTAGTCTGGTGAAGTTCCTATTAGGAAAGATGGTCAACATAAAGTAAAAGGGGAACCACCCATATCTTGATTCTTGAGTAGAAATAAAAAGGAATTCATGAAGATGAAATCTAGGTCAAATGTAGTGAGTCTTATCCATCAACTAGGCCGCCTGGTGTACCCATCAAGAAAGATGTGCGGTGCATCAGCATAGAGAAGAAGAACCAGTAATTCTGTTTAGTGCATGAGTGGATATGTGTATTTATTTATTTTTTCATATCAAAGTTCATTAAAAGGAAATATTTTAAGAAAAACATCGTACATGAGGTCAAAGAAAAAGATGATTATTGTAGTGCAGCTGAACATGATTTAGGATCGGTAAATGTAGGCATGTTTGTCTCCTGCAATTAAGAGTGAGTAGTACTTGTGGATGATGGATGGATGTTATCAATTTAAGACTCCTTTTGTTCTCCCCCTCTTTTTTTCTTTTCTTTTCTTTATTAAATTTCATCTGGAATATATCTGTACATTACAATGACAGCTTCATGTTTGTATTGTTATAAAATCCACTGGTTGAAACGTTAACTGAAGCTTGTGTAAAACCATATACAAACTCATGCTTTAATGGATATGTATAACCTTCCCCCAAGGGGAAACCTGCATTAGTGCACTGATAATAAGAAAATAAATAAAGGCTTCCGAAGAAATGAAGAGTTTGATAATCTGTCTTGCTAATTTCTTTTTGCAGATCAAAACCATGAAGGACTTGTACTTGCCTGAAATAAGTGAAATGTACCAGAAAATTGCAGCTAAATTGCAGCAGGTATGTTGCGCTTCAAAAATATCTTATGCAATTCATCGCCTAAGTTAAGTCATTATTCAGCCTATCACATCATCGTTTTGGTATTAATGGCATCCTTCTGGAGAGATGGATATATGGTTGAAAGTAGTGGCAGCTGTCCTCATGTGGCTGTTAATGCTTAGAAACACCCCGCTCTTTACCATATAGGAACAAATTAAAAATAACTTGATTATGTTTTGTAACTTGATCTTTGTCCTTTACTATTTTTTTTTTTTTGGTGTTCTCCAGCATGATTCTCTTCCACAACAATCAAAGTCAGATCAGCTTGAGAAGTTGAAAGTATTTAAGATTATGTTGGAGCGCATTATAACATTCTTACAGGTTTCCAAAAATAATATATCAGCTGGTTACAAGGAGAAGTTGGGGTCATATGAGAAGCAGATAGTAAATTTTATAAACGTTTATCGGCCTAAGAAGCCTGCACTGCAGCAAGGACAGCTTCCTGTGCCTCAAATGCAATCCGTGCTGTCTCATGAAAATCAAATCAACCTTCAGTTTCAATCAATGAACTTACAGGATAATTCAATGTCAGATTGAATATGTCTCATTGCTCATAAACTTGCAGGCTAATAGGATACTTATAGTCTCACTCCATGTAAATGCCTATTGCTGGTCTGACGATCAGTCTTCTTATTTTGGTTATTATGTATAATTTTTGTAAGCATCGCTTTTTATTAAGGAACGGTTATTTTGAACTTCTCTGGATTTTTTTTTTTTTCAAAAGAACACTCATTTTCAAACAATTTTGTTAGTTAGCATCAATTTCAAACTATTTAGGAAACTGACATCTCGAGTCCAAAAGACTCGATTTTACTGTAGCAACTCGTGTATCAAAGACTCGACTTCCATAAAAATCTACATGGAAAAGACTCAAGTTCTACAAAAGAAAAAAACTCAAGTCTCTTCTAGTCTCTTCCTTTTCTCAAAACGACCAATTCTTCTAGTCTCTCTCTCTTCCCAGAACAACTAAAGAAAAATGAAAGAGATCAAAGCACTTCCTCTTCTTAGAACAACCAAAGAAAAAGCAAAGAAACCCAAAGCAAAGACAGAGAAACTCAGCAAGAAGAGCAAAATCAACTTTGCTCAAGTACATCGGTCAGATTCTTCTTCTTCACTTTGTTCTTTACTTTGTCCGTGTTGTTGCCTTCTTCACTCTTATGCTGTTGCCTTCATCTACATCATGAATAAGGAAATTGAGTGTCTTAGGCTTGATTTCTAAGAGCAAAATTGAGTTTCTTGCACTCGAGATGTTAGTTTCCTAAATAGTTTAGAAATGTTGCTAACTAACGAAAATGTTTGGGGATTGGTGTTAGTTTGCAATTTTTTCCAACTTCACTTATTAAACTAGGTTCCACATGGGTTCCACTTTTTAAAAATCAGAGGGGGAAGAAATTAAAAAATATGAAACATTTATACCTATGTTTCAAATGAAGTCCTTAGTGTGAGTTTCAGTTAGCTCAATGGGTAATTTTAAAGGGAGAAAAAAAAATGACAGCTAGAAACTCTTTCTCAACAAGAAGGAAAACAAATGATGTCCATGGTTTTTAATTTTGTCAATTAAAGTATTTAATTTTTTTTTTTAATGATGGCAAAACATCAAGACTGTTTAAAAATTGATTCCCATCCTTTTTTTTAACCTCTATTAACTTGACATAAATCTATAGGGATTAAGATTCTCTTAATTTCAAATGAAATAGATGATTTGAGGTTTACGATGAGTCGTAGAACTAGACATTTTGTTTTGAATCTCACTAGAGTTGTTTTGGATTAATACATGGTTGTATCAATGCCGGCTCCACTTGTAGTGAGGGTGGTCCCAAGACCACCCTAACTTGCCAAAAAAAAAAAAAAATTAGACTTGTGAACAAAATACTATATAAATAATTAGTTTAAAATGATATGTTTTGTGATCACTCTAACTAATAGCTTGTTACATAAGATTTGTTGTGAAAATATTGTGAATATAGCATTATTTCAAAAACAATTCTAGCCCAAAACATAATTCTTAACCCCTTAAAAAAAAAAAAAAAAAAAAAGCTAAATAACAAAAAAAAAAAAAAATCCCAAATAATAACAAAAATAATCCAAACAAAAACAAGACTAGACCAAACAAGAAGTAAACAAATTATTCACAAAAAGCCTATCCAAATACAAAAATAATAATAATAATAATAAAAGTCTCTAATCATTTAAATTTGTAGCTTGTTCAACCCATTTTTAAAAATAATTTCTAATTTAATTTTTCCTTAAAAAACGGTATTAAAAAAAAAAATACTATAATTGTGAGTTTTCTTTGGCGGCGCCAATAATTATGCTTTCCTTACCTATGCAATTACACCAATTTTGCTTTCCTTAGCAATTTGGCTTGTAGTTATAGGAAATATCATCTCTCTCTCTCTCTCTCTCTCTCTCTCTCTCAATTTTTCTCTTCTCTATTATCATTTCAGACTCTCTCTCACATTATTGTTCTCATATCGGCATTTTCAATTTCCACTTTATTTCTTATTAATTTTTTCTCTTTGTACAAAGAAATTGTAATATCTTATGTCTTTGTTTTTGTTTTTGTTTTTGTTTTTTTTTTGTTTTTTTGTTTTTTTTTTTTTGTGACATTGATGTATTCTAGTTGTCTTTTTATTATATTTTGTATAATTTAAGTTTATTTTAGTAACCACTCTAAAAACAATTCCTAGAACTGCCACTGAGTTGTGATGGATGGAATCGTGTATCCTTAGTTTACTGCTTAGGAGTAGGTCTAAAGGTCCTTACTATAGTGAGGTTCCATGTATAAAAAAAAAAAAAAAAAAAATGAAATGGTCGGTTTGATGGAAAAATACTGAATCTCTTAGTCACTAGTTTGTTTTTTTTTTTTAAAGAATAAAGATATTTTGTTACTCCTTGTTGAGACTTTTTGACTTTGTCTGAATTTATGTATTTTTTAATTTTTGTTAGGAACCCAATGGCCCCTAATGAAGATGGATAGGAATTGTAGAGGAATTGATTTAATTCGAGATAGTTACCTTCCATAAAAAAAAAAGTAACAGAGAGAATATGTACTAAGCAATGAATTGATTTATTTTACATATCTAATATTGAATATGTGGGGGGTAAAGACGTCAAAACACCATATGGGCCTAGGCCTAGTCCGAGGACATGGACTCTGCCCAAGGGGCCATGACTCGGGATTAGGGCCTCCTAAAAACAGGGGCCCAAAGGCCCGCCGACCAGACCGTTAGCCTGTCGGACGAGAATCCGAGGAGAAGGTCTCCTCGGACAGAAGGGTCAGGGACCGAAGGGGGTGGCACGACGTCCAAGGAAGAGCTCCTAAAGCTTAGCGAGTCATCCCAAGCTTTAATGGGACGCCGAGGAGGGAGACAAATGGGACGTGCACTGGATAAAGCTGCTGCCACCGCATTAAAGGCCTTTCACCTATCCGCCTGGCCGTATTAATGGAGAAATGACTTCTGAGGGGACGGTGGTCAGCCTTATAGGCATTGGGGAGCGTTTTCAGGGAAAAGACAAATGGGAACCAGGAATGGGAGGTATAAATAGAGAAGGAGGAGCCATTAGGAGAGGATCTGGATTTTCTCTAAGGAAAAAGAAGAAGACTCTCTCTCCTCCTAGATAACAGAAGGGAAATCAGGAGATAAGCACCTCGGCCCCCGTCCGAGGAGAGGAAGGGTTGCTCCATTAGCTCACTGCATGTCAGAAGTGACCTTAGTCCTTACTCCATAGCTCTCTAGAGCCCCAAGAAGTCTAGGCTTTGAGCCCACTCTCTACAAATTCTATTGTGTAGGCCACTTGGGCCGGCCCGGTCACGCATTTGGACTTGAGGCTTACTTTGTGTCCTTACAGAATATATTACAATTATGTATTTATAGGATATTAGATCCATCACACGTGCTTTGTGTGTGCAATAATGCTCTTATTTATTTATTTATTTATTTTGGTTTAGTATTATAGTGTTTAAAAGTGATATATAGATAACTATATTTAAAAAAAAAAAGTAAGAAAACATGGAATAATGTTTACAAATGAAATAGTGATAGTGTCATAAATTTTAGACTGAATGGAGAAGATAAAGTAAAAGCCTAAAACTTAGAAACAATAAATTACTCTTTTAACCTGTTTGTGTTTTTTAATTTAAAATTATTTAACTAAAAAATATGGGTATTTTAGAGAATTTAAGAATTTGTGTGAGAGTATTTTAGTACGCAAAATGTTGAAAACCAAACATGAATGTTATTAATAGCATAGAAGATTAGCTCCAATGTCATTAGCTCACATAACCTAAAATAATTGGCTTCTTAATTAAATATGTACTTTAAGAATTAAGTTATTTGTTAAATGCACTATATATGTGTAACTAACTCATCCTAATCTTCTTCTCAAAAATTGATCATAATCTCAACTAATTAACTAAAGCGTAAATATGTGTCACTAACTGACTGCAAATTGAAGTGATAGAACTATAGGAATTATTATTATATTAGAATATTACATTAAATATGAGCTTCTCTTTTTTGATGTGATTAAATATGAGATTCTTTAAAAAAAAAATTAGCAGTTTGTAAATACGCTTAAGGTATGTTTGTGACCATTAAAAAATAACTTCCATCTCCCGAACTGTTGTCAAATATTAGCTCTAAGTGTCTGTTTGGTTAGAGGAGTGGAAAAGTAGGAGGAGTGGAAAAGTAGGAGGATGGAAAATTATGGGAATATGGAAAAGTTGGAAGATAGAAAATATTTAGTTTTCCCTCTTGTGTATTCGGTTGGAGGGGTGGAAAAGTGGGAGGGTGAAAAACTCTTTTGTTTGGTTGTAAAGAAAAATGGAAGGATGGAAAATATAATTTATATAAATTGACTATTATACCCTTGTTACATAATATGTAAGAAATAGATTTATTTGTACTCATTACATAATATAAAATTTATCACATCATATATATAAATTTATATTATTATTTTTATTATTATAAAGTAAAAATTAGATTAGGTCACGTTGAAAAAAAAAAAAGTTCAAGACCTTCAGGTAACGTTGAAAAAAGAAAAAGAAAAAAAGAAGAGAATGTTCAGGACTTTTAGGTAACGTTGAAAAGAGAGAGAGAGAGAGAGAGAGAGAGAGAGAGAGAGAGAGAGAGAGAGAGAGAGAGAGAGAGAGAGAGAGAGAGAGAGAGAGAGAGAGAGAGAGAGAGAGAGAGAGCATTGAAAAAAAATAGGTGGAAAGAGAGTATTTTTGTAAAAGTGTTACCATAACACTTTTCTCTCTAAATTTTCCTTCTGATTTGGAAGGAAAAAAAAAAAATGTGGGCTCGGAGAGAATACTTTCTCTCTAGTTTTCTCTCATTTCTATTTTTCTTCTCCAAATAAACAGTGGAAAATAGTATTTTCCACCCTATTTTCCTTCCTCTATTTTACATCCTCCCTATTTTCCACCAAAACAGACGGACCCTAAGTGGTACAGTACAGATCTCTCACTCTCTGTGACTGTGCAATTATCTCCATGTATTTTTTTTTGTCTGCATAATGCTGTCTTGTGATTGTGAGTACTCTTTTTACTTCTCGTTTTTTTGAGCAAAAAGTACTTTGTTTACTAAAGTATATTTCATTGAAGTTGAGGAAAATATCTAAGCTTTTGTGGTTTAGATGGATCACACTTTTACAGCTAGATTGCACTAGTACTTTTTTTTTTTTTTTTCTCGCTAAAGCACTGATACTAACTTAATTTAAGATATTTATAATATAAAATATAAAATATATTTCTGATAAGATTTATTTATTATAAAGTATTTATTTGGTCAAAAAAATTATTATGTTATTGTAATTGTTTGTAAGGACACAATTCAAGCCTAGACCCAAATGTATGATGGGATTAGGCCCAAAAAGTCTAATTCAATGAAATTTGTAGAGTGTGGGTTTGAAACCTAGGTTGCTTTGGACATTAAAAAACAAAGACGTTGGGCTAGGTCCACGAATCGCAAGCAAAGAACCCTCAATATAACATAAATTCTCCTTGGACGTAAGTCGAGGACTATCTATATTGATCTTTCTTTGTTCTTAAAGACAATTTACAGTGGATAATCCTGTGTACAATGTTCTCTCCTTCTTTTTCCTCCTCCCTTTTCTTGTCTCTCCCCTCTTTCATTATATTCTTCTTTCCATTCGTTCTCGAATGGATCAAATCATTAATGCAGATACCTTTTCCATCTATCGCCCTCTTGAAATCTTTCCCTAATAGCTGTAAGGCTGATCATCATCATCTCAGATGTCACTTCCTCATTAATGCGGTCAGAGGGGTACGTGCAAAGTTTTTAATGCGGTGGTAGTAGCTTTCTGCGAGATATTTTCCATTCGTTCTCCCTTTTTGTATTCCTCTGGAGTATATTTTCACTCATTGAGCTTTCTAGATTCCTCCTCAACATCACAACGTATCTTATGACCTTCACCTCAGTTAGCCGAGGATATATCCCTCCTCGAACCATTCTAACTATCCTCTACCACAACAGTTGGCTTGTAGGCCTTTAAGTTCGATACCCTTGTTGTCGCTAGACCATTCTCGGACAAGTTTACGCTCTCAAATCAGGCCTAAGGCCCAAAGACATGCTCTGATACTTCTGCCTTCACACTGTTGAACTTGATTATGACTAACATTTTTTTAATATTCCAAACCGATTAAACTGATAAAACCAACCGTAAAAAACCACACCATTGTAGGTCAGAAAACCTATCCTTGGTGGTATGCATCGATTTTGGTTATAGAAAAATTGTTGTTTCAATATACAAAATCATTGTTTCTTAATACATTAAGATGCAATTATCTACTAATAAAGACAAAAAAACAAAAAACAAAAAATAATATTGTTTTTTAAGAGTATCAATTGTTGCAAAAAAAAAAAAAAAAAAATTCACAAACTAAAACTTACTTTTACTACTTTAATATAGTATTTAAAATGTCTCGTACAATAGTTTTTTTGGTATTTGGTGTTTTAAATACTAAATATTTAGCATTTAAGACACCAAATGCTAGTACTTTAATACTAGGTTGACTGGGATTTTTTATTTTAAAATTTTGTTTTTGTTAAGTTTTTGAGTTGGGTAGTTGCTAGTTGGGTTAAACTAATTAAAAGGGAGGGGCCTAAGCTTTTAGAAGAGTCGGACTAGAAAAAAAATATATAAACATTACAAAAAATTCTTTTTTTTTTCTTTGGACTAAGGGGGTAGCCAATTATTTTTTTCCTTTTTTTTTTTCTTTGGGCCCCTGGCCCCCTTGGCCCCCACTGTAGGTCTGTCCCTACTTGAGGGCTAAGTCTATCAGTAGTTATCAGTAGTTATCTAATACAATTCATGATTACTAATTTAGTACTAATTTTATGCCTTTGAGAGAGTTATTAGGTTAACACGTACTAATCTGCAAACAAATAAGGGTTGTGTTGTAAAATTATGTCTCAAGTTTCGCTCAACATTAGATAATCTGCATTCTAAAGCTAAGCAATAAGCAAGGCTTTCATTAGAGACAATATAATTTCAATGGAAACCAAAATCAAACGTAGTTCTCTCCAACTTTTTTTTTTTTTTTTTGGGTTATTCAAAAGTTTGAGAAATGGGATCTATCGGCATTAGTAATTGCTCTGCAGACAATTGGCAGACTCAAACCTAGTGTTGCAAGTAGTCAAGTATTTAGGGGGAGAGTTAGTACTTAGGAGATTTTTGTTAGGGGCAGTGTCTATATTTTGAGGGACATAGTGAAGACTTATGTATTTTTTCTTTTCTTTCTATTTTAGATACTTTGTTCATGTACCTTTGGTCTTGTGGCCACTTTGTGCTAGGAAACCTTGTACTTTTTGATGATATATATATATGATGAGGTTGTTATTACAGTTCTTTCATCTATCTCTTCATGTATTGTTTCTTTTCTCTTTATGCACATGCTTCTAATATGTTTGTATGCAATCTTTTATTTCTGTTTCACACTTAGATGCCATGATGAGTTTCGTTTAAAGTGTTTCAGAAATACAGGTTGTCAAAGTCTTCCTTGCCATGAACTCTCTTCTCGCAAAATTTTTCAAGAGTTTGTGTTTGGATAGATTTTATTGTATTCAACAAGTTAGTATGAGTTGAGTGATTTATGACTTATCTCATATGTTCATTTGTTTGTTATGATTTTGTCAAGGGTTGCCAAAGGAGGAGATTGTTAGGACATATGTGATTTATGTTAGGAACATATGTCATCATGTATTAGTTAATCATTTGACAAAACGCACTTTATTTGTAATTTGGTAGATTTAAGATGTGTTTAATACTTCAAAGAACAAGGTTTCAAAATTCAAGTGTTAAAGCCATGCAAGTTTGTCTAATAATCAAGAAATGAAATATTGGTTTTTAAAGCTCTACAGCTAGTATCTCTCGAGATTTTAAAACTTATCTAAGCCCAAAGCTCGACAGCTGCTCGACAAATAGGATATCTATCGAGAATTATGAAAATCAGATTTTCAGTTCTGATGTCATTCTAATCCGTGAGTATGTGTTTGAGTTTTCTTTTCTTATAACCATAAACATATATAAGGATTATTATAAGAGCTGTCACAGTGAGCACAATTGCACAAGTGTGGAGCAAAGTGTTGTTCATTCAAATTGTGACCGGAAACCTAGTTTTCCCTAGTTCTTCATTCTCTTGACAAAATTGCTGTATTTGTACACTGTAGGATTTTGTGACCAAGCAATTTCATGATCTTCATCGTGTGATAAACTGAAGAACTTTGCAGCTAACATCCTTCTCAAGTTGGTGATCAAGTCACCTATTGGGATTAGCGCATCTATTGGTTAGTCACATACTAGGAGCCGTGCATTAAAAGGAGAGATTGTCACTACAGAACAAGTCCAATTGGGTATTGGGGTAAGGGTTTAATTGTAGGTTGGTATAAGGTACTGAGATTCCTTTACTTGTAACCGCTTGTTGTGATAATAATAAATTCTTGAGAGTAGTGACCTTAAAATCACCTGGTGGGGATTTTGCCTTGGAGGTTTTCCCTATTCGAAAACAAATCACCTTATCAAATTTATTTTCCGCTACATTTTATTTTAGTTGGTGATTTGTTTGTGTTGCCATGTACATTGCATATTAATTTGATTAATTAATAAACTTGGTTAATTAATCAATTAATTCATCATAAGAGATCAATACATTTTTGGCCTATCAATGTTCATTCTCACCGCATAATGCTTAACCTTTGCTTGTAAAGCCATAATTATACAAATCTTTTATGCATTAAGAGATCAGTCTTAAAACATACATCTATATTTGGAATTGAAGTTACATTCATTTTATGGTATTTTTGTTTATACATTTAACCTTTAAGTTATATAAATTGTGAGGATTTTAAAAGCAGATCAATGTAACTAGATTAAATAGAAATTGTTGTGTGCTTTGTTAGTGTTTATTATGGGGTGCTAGCTCAATATGCATTCTTGGGATGGTGTGTTAGCTCAATATGCATTCTTGTCCCATAACCTGCACTTGTCATAAAATAAATAAATTGTGAGGATTTTCAATTTTATTTTTGTCTTGACTTAGGTCTCCAAAAATGCCCCATGGTGAAAAAGGGTTTGATTTCTTGCCTTCATTTGCTAGGAAAATGTCTTTTATGTTTTATCAATGATATTTGAGCTATTAGAAATTTTCATGGGCAGGAAACTTGATAATTATTGGGATGAAGATTAGCCTAGACGCATGTTCACATCTTAATAAATTCTCTTATAAGATTAATTTTTAATGTAGGTCCATGAGGATGAACCGGTGCTCCAGGCATTTAAGCTGATGAGGAAAAAGAGGATTGGAGGGATTCCTGTTATTGAAAAGGGTAATAGCAGGGCAGTGGGTAATATAAGCTTAAGAGATGTTCAGTTCTTGCTAACTACTCCAAAAATCTACCATGATTATAGGTTTGTAGCTGAGCTAATTTCCAAAATTGTGCGTCTTTTGTTACTGTTATGTCTTATGTTTGATCCTTGAAGTTCTAAAGGAAATAATTAGTGATGGCAATAAGAGTCTGTTTGAATATCGTTTATTGTTGAAAACTGAAAATACTGTAGCAAAATAATTTGTAAATACGTGAATAGTACCGTGAGACCCAGTTTTAAAGTAAAATTTGCTAAATTTTATACTTGCGGGTCTGTGAATAGTACACAGGACCCACACAAGAAAATGCAGACGCGCAATCCCAACATACACTAAGATGGGTTACTCGGATAACTCTACCTGCCCTCTTGCAATCACTAGAATTAATGGCATTACAGCAAAATTGATTGCCAAAGTTTTGAAGGAGCTCATAAACAACAAAACTCAGTCAACCTCCATGATCCTTTGATACATGTGGCATGATTTAGTTCATTTGTTTGCTACATGATTGGCTTATAAATTTGACTAATTGTCTATTTTGTGCACCATAAATCTTGTTCTCATTGTAAGTCCATGTTTAAATCAACATTAATACGAAGTTGTTGATAAAAAAAAATTAGGCTAGGAAAGTATGCAATTTCATCAAAAAAATTTTGTTTCTAGTTCTGTGGTCCATACAGTGTTCAATCAATATGACTCTTGTTGCACTTATTTGACATGTATAACAGATCTATCACGGCAAAGAACTTCCTGACAGCCGTTAGAAGCTACTTAGAGAAAAATCATGAGAACTGCCCATTAGTGAGTCAGTGACTGGCATGATCACGTGCAAAAGGGACCACACAATGAAAGAATTGATTCAGCAGCTTGATTCTGAGAAGATTCACCGTATATATGTAGTCGATAATGATGGGAATCTGGAGGGAGTTATCACACTGAGAGACATCATCTCAAAGCTAGTACATGAGCCCCATGTCTACTTTGGCGATTTCTTTGATGGTGTACTGCCACTGCCCCAAAACAGCAGGGTTTAACATCAGGAATAACATCGATTGACAATCTTTTTTTTTTTGCTAGTTTTGTTTTCTTGTAATGATCTCTCCTTGTCCTTTGGTTTCTTGGAGATGGGTTGATTATGGTGATTGTAACATAGGTAAGCACTTGTAATTAATTTTACCCCAGTGTGACTGAGTTAACTTTTCTGTATATTTTCCCCTAGTGTTACAATCTAATAAAGAGATCCCTTCTTCATCTACATTTGTCCATTTAATCTCAATACTCTGTTACACAGTGGATATGTTTTATATTAAAAAGATTATTCCACAGTGCTTTGATGGTTGTCATCAATTGGCTGATCCCAATGATAAACCAAGCATTCAATCACTTGGTTGATATATTTATGTATTTAAGATTATGGGTTCATTGTGCTTTGCCCCCATAGTTAAACTATGGGGTTAACTTCAACCTCCCCACCAAACTATAAAATTGAGCAATCAATTTCCTCATATTTGATAATATGCAAAATTCCTTGTGCCATGAAACAGTTCTTTTTCCAATCCAAAATTTTAATAGAAAATTCGTAAGATCATAATTTACCATTTGGACATTGCTTGATTTCAGAATTTTTCGTTTGACAGAAATTGTTAACAACATGGAGTATTTTGCCTATCATCAATCAATTAGTGACTCATTGCTTTGTTTTATAGTTTAGTGTTGGATTAAATTTAAACCCATAATTCAGGTGGCGAAGTGGAATCAAATCTTAAGATTATTATTGAGGATGATCACTTGATATAGCTTAATAAATCTACCTTAATAAGTGCATAAATTTAAGAAGACAAACGATTCTTTCACAAACTCCAAGACTAGTTTTGCATCTGAGGCATTTAAAGCTCATAATCTCAACACAATAACTAGTAAAAAGTTTTCACATGAGCAATTGGTGTTGAACAGCAACTTTGAAAATTCTAGACGGATGGACAAAGCTTTGTATATGTTTCCCTTGGAAATCTATAACATTAGAAGATGGATACATTTGTCTTTACTGATACAGTGTACACGTTTAAAAAGAGAAAAAAATGATGTTTATTATTATTGAAAAAAAAAATGACCCACACATATCGTAGTGTACAACATTTTACAAGTGATCCTTGTCTTTACTTACGAACTTTACCTAATGGCCTTCCTTTCATTCAGGGAGAGCCCTTAACTTGTGTCAGATAACTTCCACGTGGATGCAATCATTGAATTTTGTTGGAAGTGACAAAACCCTTCTAATCCACCCCCTCACATCTTGTCGGTGCTACTTTACACAATTCACAAATGATCCAACTCTTATTGTATCCTTCTTGCTTCAACACTCATCAATCCATCCATTTAATGTCATATTTGATAAATTGTTATTTACTATCAATGTTCAAATATCTCAGAAATATATGGAATTAATGAGCATTTTGATGATTATAACCTGGCTCCAATCATACACCAGATATCCTAGTCAATTAAACAGAAGAAGAGCTAATCTACAGTACTAAATATTTATGAAATCCCACTTTACACAATAATGACTGGTTTTTTAACCAGCACATACACTCAGCAATAGAACTGCAATAACAAAATTGATATAAAAACACAAACATGCCAGAACAGCAAGTATACAGCCAAGTAGCCCATGGGCGCCCAATAAAGTGTTGACACGGATATTTTAGAGTGGTGATTCACTTACAAAAACTAAAATCTATAGCACATACATGTACATAAATTATTCCAGAATACAGCATGAAAGATAACTAACATTCATAAAAACCCAAGTTTATAACATTAAAAACAACAAAAATGAACATCATATAATTAAGCTCTATTAAGCAGGGACAGTCTTTTCCAACTAGCCCTGGCAGGGGACAGTACTCGCGGTGATCCCTCAAACAAATCCAACAAATAATTCTCTAAATCATCTGCTGTGTACTTTATGTTAGGACATATGTAGTTGTTCAAGCTTGTGAACATATGTCGCTATTTTATGTAGTTGGCTAATCCTTTGACAAAACGCACTTTACTTGTATTTGGATAGATCTAGGATGTGTTTAATACTTCAAAGAACATGTTGTTCAAGTTTAGTATTAAAACCATGAAGATTGGACCAAGAAACAAGTGAAGAAAAAGTGTGTACTAAAGCTGGACACCTGGTGGACACCTGCGGATAGCTGCTGGACACCTGCGGATAGCTGCTGGACAGATAGCTATCTATCGAGCCCGATCGATCGAGGTATCTATCGAGAATTAATGAGGCTCGACACCTGCTATCTATCGAGCCCGATCGATCGAGGTTACGGAAATCAGAATTTTCAGATCTGATTTTTGGGCCAGGCTTTTGTATTTGTGTAGGGTTTCTTTTCTCACAACCCTAGGCATATATAAGGCATATTTTTGAGGCCGTCACATATGAGAATACAAGGAGAACACATGAAAAAGGTGACCGAAGCCTAATTCTCTCTGAAAGAAGCTACTGCGTCTTTGCGCCTTAGGGTTTTGTAACCAAGTGCTTCTTGATCTTCATCGTGTGTATGAAGTGAAGAACTTTGCAGCCAACATTCTTCTTCCTCAAGTTGGTGAGTGAGTCACGTACTGGGATTCGTGCAAAGGAGTTAGTCACGTACTGGGATCCGTGCATCAAAGGGTGGCGTTCATATATTGAAGAGTTCAGAGGTTCTGAAGCAGTAGAAGGTTTCTGCTGTGAGTTCATCTACGGGGATTGTAGAGTCTAGTGACAAAGGTTTTGTACTAGATCTGAAACTTCTCTTTACTATAGTGGATTGCTTTTCGGGAAGGTTTCCCCCAGGTTTTTTACTGTGAAACTGGTTGGTTTCATTGGTTTTCCTGGGTCATCATATCTTGTCTTATTTATTTTTCCGCTGCACTTAGTTTTGACATGATATTGATGTTTGTTTGTTTTAACAAGTTTTATGCATAATAAATCTAATTAACAACTTGGATTTAAAACTTGTTAATTATATCAACCGGGGTCTAAATTTCCCAACAAGTGGTATCAGAGTGGGTACACTCTGATTGGATTAATTTCCTGAGTGTGATCCTTGACCCCCGTTGTCATGGAATTTCTTGGTGAGTTATTAAAAGTCTTGAGCTTTTTAACTCAGTTTCAGGAGAATTTTAATTCTTCTATGTCCTCTAGTAGTCATACTAGGACACGTGCCTTTTCATCTTCACGACCAAAGACTCGTGCTGTGTGGGTGAGAAAGGAGCCTAAGACTTGATTGTCTTTTCTGTTTATCCTCTGCTTTAATTCTTTCTATCTGTAGCAGGACTCTCTTTGCGTGATTTCTTTTCTGCTTTTGAAATCATGCCTTCATGCATATGCATCTTTCTCCCATGCATTCATGATGTTTGTCTGTTTTTGTGTGGTTGTTTAGTTTTTATTTTGTTTTGTTTTCAAAATAAAAAAAAAGGGAAAAATCAGAAAAATACAAAAACAGTGTGTGTTTGTGTACATTGGTTCTTGTGAACCTTAAAATGGCCATTGAAACAGAGTTTTCTAAACTTTGTATCATCTATAACTTAGATGAGCATTCTTTTGCACAACTAAGCGAGTGAGCTCTGTAGCTCTTTGTTTGTGATGAGTAAGGTTGAGTGATCTCTTCTTCTTAACACTCGTGTCATTCTTTTTGACGGGTTGAACTAGAAAATCCTAAGAGAAAGGCATAAATAACCATCTCACCACTGTTACTCGCCAATCATAATATGACATCTGTATGTTTCGGCATAGCAAAAGTGCAATGTCATAAGACACCTGTATGCTTCGGCATAGCAAAAGTGCAGTGTCAAAAGCTTAACATCATTGGGTATTTCTTTTCTTTCTCTTGTATGCCCATGCATGATATGCTTGTTAAAAGAAAATATGCAAAAATATAAAGAGCAAAAAGATTAAAAATGCTTTAAAATATGGTTGCAAGCATGTTTTCTAGGAGATGTGGGAGTTATAGGATGTACCTCAAAGGTGATAGTCCCCATCGAGCAGTTATGATTGTGTGTGAGTTAAAGCGATTTTCTCATATCTCAAATCGTCATAACATTGAGACACTTATGCAATCTTGCGATGTTTTCACACACAACACGCAATACTCTTTGCTATTCTTGATACATATGCAGGTACAATGTGATTTGGCCATCACAAGGTTTACATGTGTTAATGTGTGCTCACTAAACTGTCTTGACTCATTTTTGAAATATAAAATTGGTTAGACTTGTTTAGTGTGTGTGTGCGTGTTTTGAGATACATGTGCATCATTTTTCTTGTTAAGAGATGATTTTGAGAGCTTAATGTGTTGCTTGGATCTTTGGTTGAGTTGCATGCTTGATTGTATTCACATCTGTGTTTTTTCTTCTTGAAAAACTGTTTTTAAGCCATCTCGACACATCCTCGACACCTCTCGATACCTGGCTTATCTGTCGAGATCTTCAGTTGCATGTTATCGCAATCTCGACACCTCTCGATAGCTAGGTGGATCGATCGAGAAAGTTTCTGTCTCCTCGATAGCTTCTCGATAGCTGTTCGATCCATCGAGGTCTGCTCGATAGCTCCTCGATACCTCTCGATCGATCGAGATTCTCTGCATGCATTTTTTTTCACATGTTTTGCATGTTTCTCTTATCTTGTCATCCATAGCATTTTGTTTCATTACATTCATGCATTTTATGGTTTCTTTGTACCCCCTTGATCATCCTTGATCATCTTTATGTTTCTCGGTACCTCTGTCAATCGTGACAAAAAGGGGAGAAATTGGAGAATTTATGGTTTCTTTCTTTAAGATTCTACAAGTTAGGGGGAGAAATACATGCCCTTGTAAGGGGGAGTTGTGTTTCATCTTGTTAGGGGGAGTGTTTATCTCCTTGTTCATGTACCTAGGTCTTGTGACCATTTTTACATACAACATGGTATTTATCAAGTGGTATATATATGATGATGTATGTTTTCTTCACCTATCTCTACATGTGTTGTTTCTTTTCTATCTTTATACACATGTTTCTTTACTTGTATGCAATCTATTATTTCTGTTTCACACAAAGATGCCTTGATGTGTTTTATTTTTAAGTGTTTCAGAAATACAGGTTGTCAAAGTCTTCTTGCCATAAACTCTCTTCTTGCAAAGTTTTTCAAGAGTTTGTGTTAGGATAGATTTTATTGTATGTAACAAGTGAATATGAGTTGAGTGATTTATGACTTCTCTCATATCGTCATTTGTATGTTGTGGTTTTGTCACGGATTGCCAAAGGGGGAGATTGTTAGGACATATGTAGTTGTTCAAGCTTGTGAACATATGTCGCTATTTTATGTAGTTGGCTAATCCTTTGACAAAACGCACTTTACTTGTATTTGGATAGATCTAGGATGTGTTTAATACTTCAAAGAACATGTTGTTCAAGTTTAGTATTAAAACCATGAAGATTGGACCAAGAAACAAGTGAAGAAAAAGTGTGTACTAAAGCTGGACACCTGGTGGACACCTGCGGATAGCTGCTGGACACCTGCGGATAGCTGCTGGACAGATAGCTATCTATCGAGCCCGATCGATCGAGGTATCTATCGAGAATTAATGAGGCTCGACACCTGCTATCTATCGAGCCCGATCGATCGAGGTTACGGAAATCAGAATTTTCAGATCTGATTTTTGGGCCAGGCTTTTGTATTTGTGTAGGGTTTCTTTTCTCACAACCCTAGGCATATATAAGGCATATTTTTGAGGCCGTCACATATGAGAATACAAGGAGAACACATGAAAAAGGTGACCGAAGCCTAATTCTCTCTGAAAGAAGCTACTGCGTCTTTGCGCCTTAGGGTTTTGTAACCAAGTGCTTCTTGATCTTCATCGTGTGTATGAAGTGAAGAACTTTGCAGCCAACATTCTTCTTCCTCAAGTTGGTGAGTGAGTCACGTACTGGGATTCGTGCAAAGGAGTTAGTCACGTACTGGGATCCGTGCATCAAAGGGTGGCGTTCATATATTGAAGAGTTCAGAGGTTCTGAAGCAGTAGAAGGTTTCTGCTGTGAGTTCATCTACGGGGATTGTAGAGTCTAGTGACAAAGGTTTTGTACTAGATCTGAAACTTCTCTTTACTATAGTGGATTGCTTTTCGGGAAGGTTTCCCCCCAGGTTTTTTACTGTGAAACTGGTTGGTTTCATTGGTTTTCCTGGGTCATCATATCTTGTCTTATTTATTTTTCCGCTGCACTTAGTTTTGACATGATATTGATGTTTGTTTGTTTTAACAAGTTTTATGCATAATAAATCTAATTAACAACTTGGATTTAAAACTTGTTAATTATATCAACCGGGGTCTAAATTTCCCAACAAGTGGTATCAGAGTGGGTACACTCTGATTGGATTAATTTCCTGAGTGTGATCCTTGACCCCCGTTGTCATGGAATTTCTTGGTGAGTTATTAAAAGTCTTGAGCTTTTTAACTCAGTTTCAGGAGAATTTTAATTCTTCTATGTCCTCTAGTAGTCATACTAGGACACGTGCCTTTTCATCTTCACGACCAAAGACTCGTGCTGTGTGGGTGAGAAAGGAGCCTAAGACTTGATTGTCTTTTCTGTTTATCCTCTGCTTTAATTCTTTCTATCTGTAGCAGGACTCTCTTTGCGTGATTTCTTTTCTGCTTTTGAAATCATGCCTTCATGCATATGCATCTTTCTCCCATGCATTCATGATGTTTGTCTGTTTTTGTGTGGTTGTTTAGTTTTTATTTTGTTTTGTTTTCAAAATAAAAAAAAAGGGAAAAATCAGAAAAATACAAAAACAGTGTGTGTTTGTGTACATTGGTTCTTGTGAACCTTAAAATGGCCATTGAAACAGAGTTTTCTAAACTTTGTATCATCTATAACTTAGATGAGCATTCTTTTGCACAACTAAGCGAGTGAGCTCTGTAGCTCTTTGTTTGTGATGAGTAAGGTTGAGTGATCTCTTCTTCTTAACACTCGTGTCATTCTTTTTGACGGGTTGAACTAGAAAATCCTAAGAGAAAGGCATAAATAACCATCTCACCACTGTTACTCGCCAATCATAATATGACATCTGTATGTTTCGGCATAGCAAAAGTGCAATGTCATAAGACACCTGTATGCTTCGGCATAGCAAAAGTGCAGTGTCAAAAGCTTAACATCATTGGGTATTTCTTTTCTTTCTCTTGTATGCCCATGCATGATATGCTTGTTAAAAGAAAATATGCAAAAATATAAAGAGCAAAAAGATTAAAAATGCTTTAAAATATGGTTGCAAGCATGTTTTCTAGGAGATGTGGGAGTTATAGGATGTACCTCAAAGGTGATAGTCCCCATCGAGCAGTTATGATTGTGTGTGAGTTAAAGCGATTTTCTCATATCTCAAATCGTCATAACATTGAGACACTTATGCAATCTTGCGATGTTTTCACACACAACACGCAATACTCTTTGCTATTCTTGATACATATGCAGGTACAATGTGATTTGGCCATCACAAGGTTTACATGTGTTAATGTGTGCTCACTAAACTGTCTTGACTCATTTTTGAAATATAAAATTGGTTAGACTTGTTTAGTGTGTGTGTGCGTGTTTTGAGATACATGTGCATCATTTTTCTTGTTAAGAGATGATTTTGAGAGCTTAATGTGTTGCTTGGATCTTTGGTTGAGTTGCATGCTTGATTGTATTCACATCTGTGTTTTTCTCTTCTTGAAAAACTGTTTTTAAGCCATCTCGACACATCCTCGACACCTCTCGATACCTGGCTTATCTGTCGAGATCTTCAGTTGCATGTTATCGCAATCTCGACACCTCTCGATAGCTAGGTGGATCGATCGAGAAAGTTTCTGTCTCCTCGATAGCTTCTCGATAGCTGTTCGATCCATCGAGGTCTGCTCGATAGCTCCTCGATACCTCTCGATCGATCGAGATTCTCTGCATGCATTTTTTTTCACATGTTTTGCATGTTTCTCTTATCTTGTCATCCATAGCATTTTGTTTCATTACATTCATGCATTTTATGGTTTCTTTGTACCCCCTTGATCATCCTTGATCATCTTTATGTTTCTCGGTACCCTCTGTCAATCGTGACAAAAAGGGGGAGAAATTGGAGAATTTATGGTTTCTTTCTTTAAGATTCTACAAGTTAGGGGGAGAAATACATGCCCTTGTAAGGGGGAGTTGTGTTTCATCTTGTTAGGGGGAGTGTTTATCTCCTTGTTCATGTACCTAGGTCTTGTGACCATTTTTACATACAACATGGTATTTATCAAGTGGTATATATATGATGATGTATGTTTTCTTCACCTATCTCTACATGTGTTGTTTCTTTTCTATCTTTATACACATGTTTCTTTACTTGTATGCAATCTATTATTTCTGTTTCACACAAAGATGCCTTGATGTGTTTTATTTTTAAGTGTTTCAGAAATACAGGTTGTCAAAGTCTTCTTGCCATAAACTCTCTTCTTGCAAAGTTTTTCAAGAGTTTGTGTTAGGATAGATTTTATTGTATGTAACAAGTGAATATGAGTTGAGTGATTTATGACTTCTCTCATATCGTCATTTGTATGTTGTGGTTTTGTCACGGATTGCCAAAGGGGGAGATTGTTAGGACATATGTAGTTGTTCAAGCTTGTGAACATATGTCGCTATTTTATGTAGTTGGCTAATCCTTTGACAAAACGCACTTTACTTGTATTTGGATAGATCTAGGATGTGTTTAATACTTCAAAGAACATGTTGTTCAAGTTTAGTATTAAAACCATGAAGATTGGACCAAGAAACAAGTGAAGAAAAAGTGTGTACTAAAGCTGGACACCTGGTGGACACCTGCGGATAGCTGCTGGACACCTGCGGATAGCTGCTGGACAGATAGCTATCTATCGAGCCCGATCGATCGAGGTATCTATCGAGAATTAATGAGGCTCGACACCTGCTATCTATCGAGCCCGATCGATCGAGGTTACGGAAATCAGAATTTTCAGATCTGATTTTTGGGCCAGGCTTTTGTATTTGTGTAGGGTTTCTTTTCTCACAACCCTAGGCATATATAAGGCATATTTTTGAGGCCGTCACATATGAGAATACAAGGAGAACACATGAAAAAGGTGACCGAAGCCTAATTCTCTCTGAAGAAGCTACTGCGTCTTTGCGCCTTAGGGTTTTGTAACCAAGTGCTTCTTGATCTTCATCGTGTGTATGAAGTGAAGAACTTTGCAGCCAACATTCTTCTTCCTCAAGTTGGTGAGTGAGTCACGTACTGGGATTCGTGCAAAGGAGTTAGTCACGTACTGGGATCCGTGCATCAAAGGGTGGCGTTCATATATTGAAGAGTTCAGAGGTTCTGAAGCAGTAGAAGGTTTCTGCTGTGAGTTCATCTACGGGGATTGTAGAGTCTAGTGACAAAGGTTTTGTACTAGATCTGAAACTTCTCTTTACTATAGTGGATTGCTTTTCGGGAAGGTTTCCCCCCAGGTTTTTTACTGTGAAACTGGTTGGTTTCATTGGTTTTCCTGGGTCATCATATCTTGTCTTATTTATTTTTCCGCTGCACTTAGTTTTGACATGATATTGATGTTTGTTTGTTTTAACAAGTTTTATGCATAATAAATCTAATTAACAACTTGGATTTAAAACTTGTTAATTATATCAACCGGGGTCTAAATTTCCCAACACTTTATGTATTTCTCAGCGTGCCTTCCACTCTCTACTTGATTCCCAAATCTTCCCATAAATGTGCGGTAAGCCTGGATCACCTTTTCTGATATAAATATCCTAAACTCTTCCCGGAGTTGAGCATCGGGGACATTCCAAGCAGTTTGAACCCTATAGATTTCCTCAAAACATGCATTGAAATTCTTAAATCTCTCCTTCAAAGCCACCCTCAAGGCTTTATAACTCGAGTCCAAAGAAAACTCTTTAAATTTTAAACAATCCAACGCCTTGGTCCATGAAGCCCTAAGATAACTCATGGCATAATGCGTTATCTGCCCATGTTGCTTACGAACCCAATTATCACCTAATAGTCCACCAAGATCCAAATCTTTCACCTTCTGCTTCATATAAAGAATATTATTCATCAGAAAAATATACTGCAATGCACCATCCCCATAGAGCTTCGATTCCTTCTCGAGATTGGACTCCAAAAGGTTTATTAACACCAACAATTGGCTAGCTAGCGGATTCATTTTCAAGCTATTGCTATCATGATTTCGTAAAGCACCTAACTGATCGTCATCTTCACCAATTTCCAACAAGTTCTGAGTATCACTATAATGCGCAATCAATTTCACGCAATTCATCATGGTCTGCGTCAGTGGGTGAATGTCACCACTCTGCATCGGTTTCTTCAAGGTCGCATTCTGCTTCTTGTTCTCAAAATCGATAGGTGTCTTTCTCCCGGTGAGCATCGCTCTTGCCTGATTGAACTTAACACCGTTGTTCAATTGCTCCATCGCCTCGGCCATCTCATCATACGCGTCTAGTATCATAAAGAGATTCTCAGGCGATCTTCCTCCAAGCTCAACGGCTCGACTGAAATTCAACAAGGTCCTGTTGAAGCGAATCTCTTCGTGTGAATCAGTGCATTCGAACATCAGATCAACGACGTCATTGCTTTGGAGAATATCGACAGCTTGAATACATTTATCCATCTTCTCGATCCCTCCTAAGATCCGCTCATCCAAAGAAATTCCATTAATTACTAAACTACTATTTATAGTCTCTGACTTGTTGGGTGGGAAATGTAACGATGGCATGGAAAACTGCATAGGAGTTGATGATCCATAACTGTCAGTGTCCGACCTGTCTGGTGGGAAGAAGTGATAATATGAGCGTATGGAAGGATTTCGAAATATTATTTCATAATTATCGGGGCTGTCTATTTCAGACATGGCGGGTGGGAAGATTGACATTATGGAACATGAGGGTATGGAACGACTTCGAACCATTATTTCATAGTTTTCAGGGCTGTCTTTTGGAGACGTGGCTGGTAAGAAGATTGACATTATGGAATCAGAATTAGAACGAGAGAATTCTGGACTACTATCATTAGTCTCAGACTTGTTGGATGGGAAGATTGATGAAATGTTAAGAGGGGAGTCTGGATTTGTTTCATTCCAATCCCAACTGCCACTGCCAGCTTCCGACTTGGCTGATGGAAAAAATGACCCTGCTACAAGTGACACACTTCTTTCTCTATACACTTGGCGAACCATTCTAGTCTCGATTTCTCTGAGCTCATCAACAGCCTTTGGATCGATCAAATTCTCCTCGTTGTTTTCATCGGCCCTCACTGGTGTGTTCAAACTCTGCACGATGTGCTGAGCAGTGTTGATGTCAGTCATGGTGGTCGTAGAGATCTTTTTTGGGGTTTGAGTCAAAGAGAGAAGTTGAAAGAGAAAGGAAGCTTTGGAAGATAGAAGTAGAGTGAGGAATTAATGAGCCATGGCGGGACTGACTTGGTCTCGCCGCCATTGTTGATGCTAGTCCTTGTGGTTTAGTCTTATTTGGAAATAGTCAGAACTTGGAATACATAGAAAATTGGTTTTTGGGTTTTGGAGGAAGGTAGGTAAAATAGGAATTGTGACCTTTCAGGAAATGAGGAAGTAATGTCCAATAACTTTCTTATTAAAAGTATTTCTTTTTTATTGGGGGAAATGTTAACAAGCACCGAGCCGCACTTGTTAACCTTTCCTTTTCTGTGTTTCACTTGAAAAAATGAAAAAAAAAAAAAATTGTCAAAAAAATTGTTAAAAGAGATTAAAAAAAAAATTGTAAAAAACTGAAAAACTGCCAAAAAGCTGAAAATGTTGCCAAAAAATTACCTAAAAGTATGTTGTTAACGGACACCTTACGGTGGCCGTTAACACAACCCTTTTATAATTATTTTTTTTTTTTTTATGGGATTGGGTTGGACACAGTTTTAGTGAAACATTGAGATAGAAATTTATGTGGTGTTTTTAAGTGTTTATTATGGTGTGTGGGCTTCATTTCCATTCTTGGTCCATTATTGGTTAGGGCTACCCTGCTTCCAAAGCTTTTTGTAGACAATTGGATATCAATGTTAACAGTATGCATCTTTGTTGATGCCCCCCCCCCCCCCCCCCCAAAAAAAACACCTAGTATATATATATATATAGGTTGAAATTATAAATTTTCGTCCTTATAGGCCCCCCCCCCAAATAAAAAAAAAAAAGAAAAATCTAGTATACCTGAAATATGCAATCTGAAAAAATAATCCCCAAACTGTCATCCAAAAAAAAAATAATAATAATAACCAACAAACTAAAAACTACAAAATAAAAAATAAATATAGACTGAAAACCTAAATTACAATTCTCAAAATTTTACCCTAACTTCACTCTTCCTCCCCTCATCCTCATCAACGCCTCCAATCTTCATCTTGCTGCTGCTGTTTTGCTCCTCCTTAGATCAGATCCTTTGCTATATTGCTATACCTTAGCTGGATAGCCTTCTACCCTCTGATTTTTTTTTTTTTTTTTTTTATGAACTTTGGTGTTTCATGTTTGACTGTTGTGTTTGTATTGTGGCTTTTATGTGAACAATGGACTGATTTCAATGTTTGTAAATTGTAACTTTTTTTTTTTTTTGGTTTTACTCTTATCTATAAAGAAATAAAGGGGGACCAATACCACTAGGAGTCTAGGACAAGGTCGCGACTAGTTTTGTGAATCTGTGAGACTAGTGCTTAAGTCATTAGTGAGACCAATTGACCAAAGTCTTTGGTCTTTTGCTTTATCAAAAATTTTGTCTTTTGTGACCATGTGTGATGTAGCTAATATTAGTAATATATATAAACTTGTGAACTTTGTCTTTGTCACTTTGTGTGATGTGATTAATATTAGTAATATATAAACTTGTGCTTGTCTATTTGTGATTATTTTGGTTTTAGATTTTTTTTGGTTGAGAAGTCCTTTTTTTTAGTTGGTGTATAGAACTACGAAATATAGAAATAATGAAACATTTTTTTTTTTTAATTTGTAGATCATGAGTAAGTCCACTACAATATTAAATTTTTTTCAAAAGAAAAAATCTAAATAATTCTGAAGTCATAGCTAATGATTTTCTAATGGACTATGATTTTGTACATTGAGAATGAGATTGCTGCAAAATTTGGTACAGAATTAATCATAGACGAATTTCAAAACTTAAAAGAGCGTTGAGTTTCATTTTAATAAATGTGTTAAAATGTTTAAAAAACACTTATTTTGTATGTTATACTCTGTCGACATTTTTATAATATTAAATGTTTAAGAAACACTTATTTTATATGCAGTATTTGTTTTAAGCTTCCCCCCCCCCCCTAGGTTCGAATCCTGGTTTCGTCTCCCTGGTTTGGTTCATTTTAGGATGATGATGCACTTATGTCAATTGCATTGATAGATTATTTTCTAGGGTGATCTCTAAAAAGTTTTATGATGCTTTCGTTGATTGTGGATGAAAACATGCACTTTTGATTTAGCAGCAATGCAACCTAAAAATGTATGATCAGTAGTTACTCCCCAAACAATTTAGTTTAACTTTCTAATTGTCTTTATTAATTCTATGATCTGTACAAGTTCTATTTCTATTAGAGGGAAGGTTAACACACTCTGATCAGCAAACAAATAAGAGTGGTTTGTGTTGCAAAATTAGTTCTCGAGTTTCGCTCAAAAATTAATAATCTGCATTCTAAGGCTAAGTAATAAGCAAGGCATGCATTAGAGACTACCAAACTAGACAACATATAATTTCAACGGAGACTAGCATTAAATGTAGTTCAAGGACTAAATCAATAGGCACCCAAAAAAGTGGGCTTGTCTAGCTATAGGACTTCCTGTGGTCAAATTCAATGGACATCTTGATTTGAAGCGAAACTCAACTTTAACTTGAGAATTCCTCCAAATTGGGTTTGAGCCTCCAACCCATGATGTGTTAATTATAAGACCATTCTCGTGTATTAAATCACATGCATTAAAACATTGAAACAAATTACATGATCATCTAGTTGGTCATGTGACTATAAATAAACGTGAATTGTCTTTTAGGTTGCCATTACGTGGGTGGAAGGAAATTCTGTCCTTTTAACTTGGCTAAATCTCTGATGGGTTGTTCTCTGGGGCTACCAACAATTGAGTTCTATCCCTTTCCCTTATGTTTTGTTAATTATTTGGACTTTAGGAGCTTGTAATCCATGACCTCATAATGCCTTGTTGGTGGTTCTCATTTGATTGCTTTAAAACTTGAATTTTTTTAATAGATATTATAAAATTAAAAACTTATAAATAATTGTTTTTACTATCACCATATGTTTTAGATGGTATTCACACCGACAACTAGAGGCCATACTGTTAATCTACCTAAAACCCAAAAATATGATTATTAACTGATTTGGGGTAACTAAGATTATGTTTCTTTTCTCTTAAAAAATTGTATTTCTTTTAAGGACCAAAATAGGTTCTTCTGCCTAAGCCCAATTGAACCATGCAACAAACACTATATGAGGGGGTGGTCCATGAGATTTGATGTTGCGGAAGCCGAAAGAAAGCATACACGATAATCTCTTGATGGACCATAAACTAAACTATTAGCTTCTGGTAGTAAACCTCGAATCCATTAGGGATTTCTCTGAATCCATGAGGAGATAAACTGGAATCCACCAAAGAAAGAATTTGACAAAAGTCTATGTTTATTGATAATAGTTTGAAAAACTGAATTGCCTTTGGAGGCTACAATGTATTTAAAAAGAAAAAACAAAACCTAGGGTAATTACAAACCCTAAAGTGGCTACAAAAGCATATAAAACCCTAATTTGACTAAAAAACATTAAAAGCACCTTAAAATAAGGAAATAAATAACCTAAACCTAAAATAACAAAAAATCACATAAAAAGACTAAAATTAAATAATTATAAAATTCAAAGAAACCGTGTCCTACATCAAGATTAGTAATTACTTGTGGTTAGGCAGACAATTGGTAGACGCAAACCTAGTCCTGCAATAATGGAACCAAATGCAGCAAGGAGGCCCTCTTGGGTCAAGCCATGTGGGCCCTACAATATAGCTAATGGCTAGGAAAGATAATGAACAGATAAGATGTTAGTAATTGGGAGAAATTACATTTTAACACCCTAAACTATACACCAGATTACATTTTACACCCTAAATATTCGAATGCACACTTTGCACCCTAAACTCTCACACTTCGCACCCCGACATTTCTAATATGGAAAAACATCCATTTTAAGATGGGAATAGGTGGGGCCCTGTTTTAGTTAAACATATAAATGCAACTAGATGATACAAAAATTTCTATGGTCTTTCCTAGTATTTATTATTGTGTGTTAACTTGATTTGCATGCTCAGCCTATTATTTGTGAGGGCTGCTTCTAGAGCTCTTTGTTAACGACACCAATTTCTTGGATAATGTACGTGTATCTTGTTATTAGTTTCCTCTAATATTTCAACAATTTTTCTTTCAAAAAATTATAATATTTTGTGATCTATGTTATAGACAAAATAGAAAGACAAATAGGGTGTTGTAGTGATATGTTCATACTATATGTATTTATAAATTTGAAAATCACATGATATGGTGGCTGATATAGATAGGCAAGTTTCATTCCTACTCAAGAATGCAAATATACTTCTCAAAAAAGAAAAAAAAATGCAAATGTTGTTTTGATAAAATCAAAATGTGAATATCCTTCAATTATTTTCTTTACATTCTTGATTGTGTGTTAATACTATTTTTTTATGGACTTGTTTCAGTTGTTGCAAAAGTAATTAAATTTGAGTAAGAATATCCTATTTTAGATTAATTGTTTCTCATACAAATCGTAGAAAAATGACATTAAAATTCCACCATAATTAAATAATTAATGCTCCCCACTTAACATAATTAATATAACAAAATAAAAGTATTTATCCTATTAGTAATCACAAATAAAAATAGTTCATTGTATAAAATTTATAAAAATAATTATATAATCCCTCTAATATGCATAACTAATACACAGCTATAATTAATTAATATATATATATATTTTTTTTTGAGAATCAGGCCTCAGCCTGTGAAAAGTTTTATTAAGAACCTGAAAAATCAGCAATAACAAAGGAATCTATGTCAAACGGAACATCCTCCATCCAAACTAACAATGGAAAAGATAAACGAGCTCTCTGAGCTAAGGCATGGGCTACAAAATTGCCTTGCCGAACAATATGAGCAAAAGAAAAACTCCTCAAATAGTTTACACAAACTAAAGTATCTCTGACTATATGGCCAAAGGAAGAGCCAAACATATCCTCATTTTTAAGAGCCTTTATCACAACTTCAGAGTCTCCCTCAAACTGACAGCTTTGTATCCCAATCTCGTGAGCAAAAATCGCAGCCCTTCTTGCTGCCATCATCTCTAGACAATCCACAGAATGTGGTTTTTTTATTTTCTCAGCTAATGCCGCTAGAACCTGTCCCGAGGAGTCGCGTATCACAATCCCGATCCCAGCTTCGTACATTCATCAAACCATGCTCCATCAAAGTTGGCCTTGAAATCCCCTGCTTGAGGAGGGGTCCATTTGCACCTTCATGTCCGTCTCACCCCCTTATGACCGTCACGTACTGACTGCACCTGCTGCACTAAGTTTTTTGCTGCTTCTCCCACTCTGCTCAGCGATAAAGTCCTATCATTCAACCTGACTTTGTTCCGATGATTCCAAATGAACCATGCCGTGGTCCTAAACAGCTCGCCCATACCAGGTTTTGTCACACAAGTCCACAGGATCCATGAATGACCCATGTGTTGCCACTGCCTCATTCACCGAACTAAACTCCACATTCCATACACTTCTCACCACTTCACAATTCCACAAAGCATGCATCGTGTTTTCTGGAAATTTTCCACACATCTGGCATAGAGAATCCACAACAATTTTTCGCTTCAACAGGTTTGTTTTTTTTGGCAAACAATCAGTACAAGCTCTCCACAAAAAATGATTAATTTTTCCAGGTACCTTCAAACTCCAAATTTTAGACCATAACATCGACATGCCTTGTCTGCTAGAACCCGAAGCTTCATCCTTTCTTTCCTCCTCACACAGTAGCTTGTATCCCGACTTCACTAAATAAATGCCACTCTTCTCCAAGCTCCAATAGAAGTAATCGGTCTGAGGCACTACACATAGAGGTAAAGCCTTAATTTTCTGCGCTTAATGAGGGAGGAAAATAGAGTCAATCAGCTGCCCATTCCAACTAGTTTTGTCGGGAGTCATCAACTCAACAGCCCTCAAATTTCTGTCCACACTTGAGTGAACATAATTGATCTTCCCACCCCCTGACCCAGGTAGCCAGCTATCTTCAAAAACTTTGATAGATTCACCATCACCCACCCTCCATTTTGCTCCCAATGCAATCACTTTCCTAGCCTTTAGAATGCTCTTCCATGCGTAAGAACCAGATTTTTGGGTAGCATCAAAGATGGAGCCATTGGGGAAATATTTTGCCTTGAAGACACGGTAGAACAAAGAGCTTGTGTCATGACTAAGTCGCCAAACCTGTTTTGCTAACATTGCATCATTGAATTTTGTCAATTCTTTAAACCCTAAACCTCCTTCTGCCTTCGGTTTACAAAGTGTCTCCCAATTTTTCAAATGGATCTTCCTTCGTTCCCCTCGCTGCCCCTACCAAAATTTTCTAATTGACATTTCAATATCTCTACACAAACCACTTGGGAGCTTAAAACAACCCCTTGCAAAGGTTGGAATTACTTGAACTACCGCCTTCAAGAGCACTTCCTTACCTGCTTGTGACAATAATTTCTCCTTCCACCCTCGTAATTTTCCCCATACTCTATCTTTGATGTAATTTAAACTTGCTCTTCTATTTTTCCCCACCACTGCAGGTAGCCCCAAATACTTCTCATATTGCTTTATTTCAGGCACACTAAGTAATACTTTGATAGCATTTTTTGTCTCCTCCCTCACCGATCTCCCAAAGAACAAAGTAGTCTTTGTCGCATTGATTTGTTGGCCTGAGGCTTTTTCATACACATTCAAAATGGCTTGGATGGTCCTCACCTCCTCCACCTTTGCATGACAGAAAAGGAGACTATCACCTGCAAAAAACAAGTGAGAAATTTTTGGCCCATTCCTACAAAGAGAGAAGCCATGAATTTTTCCTTCATTTACAGCATGATGAATTAGTCCATTTAAACCCTCAAAGCATAACAAAAACAAGTATGGTGATAGTGGATCCCCTTGCCTCAAGCCTCTAGTTGGGACAATATTACCCCTCGGTTCCCCATTAACCATTATAGAAAAGGAAACTGAACTTATGCACTTATAGATCCAGCCCCTCCATTTTGAATGAAAACCCATCCTCTCCATTATTGCCATCAAGAAATTCCACTCCACCCTATCATAAGCTTTGCTCATGTTTAATTCCATAGCCATACAACCATTTTTTCCTTTTTTTTTTTTTTTTTTTTGTTTTCATATGGTGTAAAGATTCGAAGGCCACCAAAATGTTATCTGAGATGGCTTTATCTATCTGGAAAGCATTTTGAAACTCAGAGATTTATACAAGGCAGAATTTTTTTTAACCTATTTGCTAAAACCTTTGAAATAATTTTGTACAAAATATTACAAAGAGCTATAGGTCTAAAATCTGCAACTTTAACAAGACATTTCACCTCAGGGATTAGAGTGAGATAGGTGTGGTTCAAACCTGAGGGAATCTTGCTGGTGTTCAAACAGAAAAGAACCGCATCCATTACATCATCGCCAATATCCTTCCAATAGTGTTGGTAGAAAATTGGAGGCATGACATCTGGTCCAGGTGCCTTCAATGGTGTCATCTGATTTAATGCCATCACCACCTCACCCCTAGAAAACACTCCAATTAGCTCCTCATTCATCTCCTCAATGACTACTCTACCCATGTGTTGTGTTACTTCAGCAATTTTACTCGGATTTGATGATGTAAAGAGGTTTCGAAAATAAGTTTCCTCCAGCCACATTGTCATCCCCCACACACCAAACCCCATTCGAATCCTCAATCCCCATAATCCTATTTCTCTTAAACCTTTGTGAAGCTCTACCATGGAAAAACTTTGAGTTTTTATCACCCGATTTCAACCAATGAATTTTTGATCGTTGCTACCACATTTTTTCCTCCTTAGCTATCAACTCAGCCAACTCACCTTTTAATTTAACCATCAACTCAATATTACCACCCCTTAAAGCCAAAGCTTCTGCCTCTTTCATTCTTTTCCTTTTTTTTACTATTTCCCAAGTAACATTTTTAAAGCATCTTTTACTCTACCATTTTAAATTTGCCTGACACTTCCCCACCTTATTTACCACCCCACTCATGGGTGTGCTACCCTTTCCATCCCTCCATGCCGAAGTCACCATATCATGACAACCTTCCTCATCTAACCACATCTTCTCAAAGCACCAAGGTTTATTTTGTCTCACCGGAACCCCACACGGGTGAATCAATATTGGTTTGTGATCGGATGTACCACACTCCAAAACCATCACTTTAGTCACCAGATAAATCTCAAGCCAATCCGTGGTCCCCAATGCTCTGTCGAATAATATATGCATTATTCGATTGGCTAATCCAAAAGCTAATACTTTAATATAAATTCAACCTTTGTTGAAGTAAAAGACTAATTAAATAAAATCTCAAAAAATGCGCCACATGATAGATTCTCATGCGCTCTCGCATAAGATTTCTACTTTTATATATATATATATATATATATATATATATATATAATTGATTAATTGGCCTAATCGGTAAACTAACAATCTACATCTTTTAATTTGCATTGGATGTCAATGTTATAAAATTGATGCTTGCATGCATGATGCATATAATATGCTTTAGTGTAGTGTTTTCTTTGGGATAATGCCAAAAAAAAAAAAAAAAATGTAGTATTTTTTTTCCTGATGCAGTTACTAGGGTTGTTGCCCCATGCAATTACCACCCCACTTGAGATGTAAAAGTTAATTGGGTAAAATATTTTTGACCTTTTAAACTTTTTTATCTTTTCAACTTTATAACTCACATGGGTGGTAATTGCCTGATAATCTCAATCTTTATAGGAAGTAAGAGAGTTAATTTTGTACTGTAAGTCATTTGGGTTTGACTAGAGGAATAAAATATTTTGATACCAGTGTACTGTTTCAGAATTTCTGCTATATATATATATAATTCTATACATATATATATATATATATTTGTATTATTTATGTTAGTATGAATTTATTAATTTTTATATTTATCAACATAGAAATTTAAAATCCACATATTTATGAGCCTAAATATAACTTTTTTTTATGACTACCCTAAATATAACTTAAGTATATCAATCAAATACATTAGCTTAAATAACACCTTTTTTTTTACAATTTTTTTTATTGTACGAGCCAAAACACCGGAAACATCCCATTATTGCATGTACAACCTGATATTTCATCCCATAGATTTTAGAAGAGTACCAATACTGGTTTAATGTTCGATACAAATGGTACTAGTACGGTATTGACTTCCCTAATAGGAAGTCTCTAGGAACATGAGTAGTGTTGAATAGTCAAAGATAAATTAGTTTGTTTGTTTTTGGTCTTAAAGGTGAATATACATATAAAAGTGGGTTTCAAACCGAACATGAGATTTTATCCATCAATCTAATTGAAACCCATAAATTTGATCATAAGCTAATTTGGGATAACTAAAAGATTATGTTTCTTTTGAGGACCAAAATAGGATTTTTAGCCAAAAGCCCAATTGTATGATGTGACAAACAATGTACGAGAGGGAAAAATGCCTCATGTATTGGATACATGAGTCCTCCCTCTCACATGAATGTGGACCCCTTAAGATGTGAGAATGAGGACTTATGCATCTTATGCATCATATATATACCTCCTTGTCTGAGTGGTCCATGGGACTGATAATTGCTAATGGATAGCCTCACCATCGGAAGACTAAAACCTGTACATGCAGTAATGGAATACCAAACACGGCAAGGAGGCCGTCTTAGATAGTGGTGGCTCCCAGAATTTTTCTCAGGGTGTTCCTTAAGAAGTATAAATTACACAATCTAATAAAAATAGAAATTCATATATTGATAACAACAACAATAAAAAAACACACAAATACATAAAGTTTACAATTGTCTTCTACAAGTTTTTATATTTTGAAATCGTTGCATGATAGTTTCATTATCAATGCTACAAGCTACATCTTTTTCAATATACACAACCAAGCAATATTCATTCTTTATATATTTCATTGCTGAAAAACTTCTTTCTACTGTTGCAGTAGCGACAAGAAGGGTCAAAGCTAACTTCATAAGCAAATAGACTAATGGATAAGTCTCATACTTTCCCGTATTCACTAACTTTTCAACAAGTTCACTAACTTCTTGAAGCTCTAAAAACAAGTCATTACTGTGCATATCAAAAATGTAATTTTGAAGTTGAGAGTCAAGTGCCAAGATATCTGTCTCAAGAAAATCAGATGGATAGAACTTTGCTAGACATATCAACTTTTCCTTATCAAAAGTCGTAAATGAATTACTTGGATTCAAGCAAGCCATACAAAATAGCAAATCGGTATTTGCCTCTGAAAAATGATTTTTAAGCACTTGAAGTTGCATATCTATAACTGTGTAAAATAACTCAACACGTTAATGATGTAAATTTGTATTTTGTTGGGTGTTGCATTACGGCCTCCCACTAACTACAACTATTTCATCCATATTCAAGATAGGAATATCATGTGTGGTACAAAATGAAGACACTTCAGTCATAAAAATATCCATTCATCATCTTTCATCACTTGCAATTGTTGCTTAGACACTTTAACAAGATCCATAGCATTTACTATATCTTGATTTTTTTTTTTTTTTTTTTGCAATGCTATTAACAACTCATTTGTGATCCTTAAAATGTTTTTCATCAAGTATAGAGTAAAGACAAATTCAAAAAATAGAATTGACCTTATAATAGATCGAGCTTCAACTCTTTGGTCGAAGATGCCATCTTCTTCAATAATCTCAAATACAACATCAACAGTAGAGAACATCAAAATCAAGTTGAGAATAGTCCCATAATATGATCCCTAACGTGTATCACCAGGACATTTAAGATTAGTCTCTTGATTCAAACCTTGCCCACTTCTATGTACACCATTCTCTAATTCTTCTTTAATTTTGGCAAATTGTACATCTCGAAGAGCATCTCATCTCTTACAAGAGCCTCCAACAATAGTTACTAAATTACTAACTACATAACAAAATTTAGCAATGCTAATATGATTTTTAGCAACGACAACAAGTGTTAATTGAAGTTGATGAGCGAAACAATTGACATAAAATGTTGACTTATTCTCTTTCAAAATTAAAGTTTTGAGACTAGTGATATCACCTTGTATTACTAGCCCCATCATAACCTTGCCCACGTAATTTCGATAAACTCAAATTATGTTCACAAAGTAAACATTCAATAGTATATTTGAGTGACAAAGCAGTGTTACTTGCTGCATGTACAATACCAAGGAACCACTCTATAATAATTCATTTTTTGTTTGTATAACGAAGAACGAGGGTCATTATCTATTTCACTAAGATATCATGTGACTCATCAACTAATATTGAAAAGAAGCCATTGTCAAGATCCTTGATGATGGCTTTGGATGTTTCACGTATAATTGCATTCACAATGTCTTTTTGAATTTCATGGTGGGTAAGCTTGCAATTTTTCGGAGCTTTTTGCAACACTTCATTGATAGCTTCATTGTGATCCCCCAAAAATTGTAGAAGCTCAAGGAAATTTCCTTTATCACTTGAACCTTGATATTCATCATGACCACAAAAAGCTAATCCCTGGCATAAAAGGAATCTTATGTAATCAACTATTGCATTTAATTGAACACGATATTCAATTTTATTTTGATTTGATTGCTTAACCAAAACACTTTGAATGTGTTGTTTTTCCTTCATTAGATCCGCTTGGTTATGAGCACTATTAACTCCTCCAACATGGGAATTTAACTTCTCTTTCTAATTCCAAAGTTTGAATTTCTTTGTTACAAAAATCTCACCTCCTCCTTACTTACCAACATATTGCCTAAATAGGTAGCAATATAAACAAAATACTGCACCTTTGTCTATACAATATTCCAACCACTTTCTATTTACATACCATTCGGATCTAAATCGACGGGGCTTTCTAGAAAAATATGATAAAGGGTAATCATCATGGTTTTGGAAAACAGGTTGACAAGGGCATTTTTGTAAATAATATCTTCTTATTTCATTATGATTATTAGGATGATAAGATGATATCTTTTCTAGTAGCCCAAGATCTGAAGGAAGATTTTCTAAGTTAAAATCCACAAATACCCAAGATTCATCTTAGGTATGTGGTTTTCTTATTAAATATTTCTCCATAATTCTAGCAAAATAATAAACAATAAACTATAAGTTCATTTGAAATATTAATAAAATTATTAATTATTGTTGTTTAGTTGTTTCATTAATTTGTTTGTCTTTTATAAACTATAATTTGTTATATTGTTGTTTCATTAATTATAAAATTATTAATTGTTGTTTAGCCTAACATAATTTAATTTGTTTGTCTTTTATAATGTATTGGTTAATTAAATTATTAATTATTAATTATTAGTTGCTTTCCCCAATTAATTATTGGTTAATTAAATTATTGTTTATTAGTTGCACTAGCACACACCCCATGTGCATTTACTTCCCCTAATTCAAATATCCCACCCTAGCCCCATGCCCCCATCCACCCCCCACTCAACAGACAAGCCTCATGGTCCCCAGTCACAAGAGCGAATCAGATAAATTCACAATCACAAATCACAATACATTAAAAAACAATTAATTGTATCTCACCAACACCAACGGATAGAACCAAAAACAGGAGCAAATATTAATAAAGTTATAAAGTAAAGTTAAGCAATCTGCCAATCATAGTTCAAAGAGAATCAGATAAATTCTTAAAGAGAGAGAGAGAGAGAGAGAGAGAGAGAGAGAGAGACTCTCCTTTCATTTCACTTTCATTTTTCAAATAAAGAGAGAGAGACTGAGACTGAGAGAAACCCATTAACCCAATAGCCCATATATGTAAGAGAGAGAAGTGTAAAGATGAAATACCTTGAGGTTGAGGGAGCAGGGAGGCCTAAGGCTGAGGGGCAGGGCCATCAGGTAGCACGTCGAGGCAAGGAAGACCGATCTCGGATCCGATTGGACCAATCTCTAATCTCTGATGCCTGATGCGTTCTAGTCTTCTAGAGCTCGAGTTTAAGGCCTAATGTGATAACCAATGTGCTTTATTGCTCGAGGCAGAGGCGTCGTTCGTTGGTTGTTGTCATTGATGTCTGATGAGGTTTTTTTCTTTAGGTTAGGTTTTTTATTTCAGTTTTTGCTATACTTGATGAATTCGCGGACATGTATATTGGGTTTTGGTTTGTTTGCTTGTTTGTTTTGTTTTTTTTCTTTTTTGAAGAATCGGTGGATTTGCTACCATCTATACTCTATTGGGTCTGCTTTACCTTGTTTTTTTCTTTAGATTGGGTTTGTTTTACCATCTGTTGTTTATGATTGATGTTGGGCTTTTTTTCCTTGGTAGACTTGCTCTATTACAATTTTTTTTTTTTTTCAGATTTTAGTTCAAAATTTTTTTTTGGTTTTTTTTTTTTTTTTGCTTGAAAGTAGAACAAATAAATTTTTTTTTTTATTTGAGGGTGTTCTTAATTTTTTTTAAGGGTAAAAAATTAAAAAAATTTAATTATTATATATATATATATATATATTTTTTTTTTCAGGTTGAGGGTGTTCCTGAGAACACCCTAGACTGAACGTGGCGCCACCACTGGTCTTGGATCAACTGATCAAGTCATCTAGGCCTTGCAGTATAGCTAATGGCTACGAAAGATTATGAATTGGTAAGATGTCGAATTAAGTTACAACAATGTACTGATATTTATGTCCAATCCCTCATATAAGAATCATATAAATCCAAGAGTTTCAGAACCAAGCATGGCACTTTTTGGGTCATAATTGTCTAAATGCTAGTGGGAGATCAGTAGTTCCACTTGGTGATTTGCGACATTACTTTCAAGTTGTGGAACTACATTTACAAGTTACCTCAAAATAACTTGAACAAAATTGGCATCTATATATTACTAAAAATTAAAATATAGTATTTATTATTGTTACGTTCCAGTTAAGTCATATTAGTGGTTATATTATTATTTTTTTCTCTCTCCCTTTTCTTTATAATATCTTTTTCTATTTTTAGTAAATATATTTAAATTTTTATAATTTTGACAAATCTGTTTCTATTATTCATCTATGCCTCAACCATTAGTCGGCCGGCCTCCTTTTGTACCACATCAGACTATTGTCTCTCCCTCTCTCTTTAGACTCACCAGCTTAAGTGTTCCATTTTCTACCTTGCCGTCATAAGTTACAAGTTGTAACCTTTCTCTCTAGGATGTATATAGCTACCCATGTCCTTCCTTCTACCATCAATGGCAATCTCCTTCTCCTAAGTCCCAAATGTGATTCAGATCCAAATATACATGTACGCTTCGCTACTTCCTACGTTCCAAAAGCTCAAGGTATTTTGTCTCTTTTATTTTCTTTTGTACTTCTATTTCTTTAATTTCTTTTATTTTCTCCCTTGCCCTTGAGTCCTTCTCTAAAAAACTACCTGCTTCTCTCTTTACAACTTCCTATATCTTTTAAATTTTGCTTTTGTTAGATGCACGCCAATTGTTTAATAAAATAGCTGAGTGTTTCTGTTTATTTATTATATATTCAAAACTTAACAGATTTTGTATGATTATATGCTGCAGTTTTATTTTAAGATGGGTTGGTAGATTGTTTCCTAATTCTTAAGCATCTTCATGCGAAAGTATATATTCCCTGCTATCCCACCACCCAAATTGGATTATGCAACTAAACTTATAAATTTAATATCCATTGATATTTTAAAACCAACAGTAGCTAGACTAGATATTTAGATGAACCCCATGATGTGGCTTGGTGACAAATGGGCATAGGTACAACTAACAATACAGTACGATTTGATGAACAAGTACTTCACCATTATTATATGCAAAACAAATCAGGATTTTGAATTAACTATAAAATTTGAAATTTCTTTGTTGGAACTGTATGATTCTAGGTGTTGGTATTTTTTTTAGCATGTTGTAGTACCATTGGTTTGATATTTAAATTTTGAGATAACATCAGATGAGATTGTAATATGTTCAAAGATTAGATGTTTTCTATTGAAAAACATGACTGGTGCAAAATATCACATAATTTTTATATATGTTTTGCGGCCACAATGCTTAATAAAAGTTATTTTTATTTTCATTAAATTATATAGAGCAGTTTTATGCTCCAATGCAAAAAAATAAAAACTGTAAATTCAATTTGGGGTTTTCCTCATTAAATGTTAAAAATTGTTTTGTATTTTATTTAAGATAATGAAAGATGCATAATGAGCATATGTGCTTATAAAATAAATTTAAATGTAAATGTATATATACCTTAGAAGGTATCAATGTTTTGTAATGATCTACATGTCAAAGTTGCATTTTTTGTAAATCATTGACAACATTGGTGGTTCACTTTAGGGTTAGCAAGCAGGATTCATGAGTAACCTTGCACACCTTTTTATGGACTAAATGTTTTTTGAGGTGTCTTAAATTTTCAAATTCAGGTTTAGGACCATGAATGATGGGAATATTTGGCATTGGGAGGGAAAACAACACAATGCACATTTGAAGGTTTATAATTATAATCCCTTCCGAAATTGAACTATTAACTCCATATACATGTTTTGTTTTTTCTTTTTCAAAGCAAGTTTGCATCATTGTAGTTTCCTCTCTTGGTGTATTTGACCCCACATCATTTATGAGGCCTGAGGTTCCCAAAATGATTTGGCAGGTGAAGGAGATTCCCTTTTGATGTAGCTTTAATAAACCAAACACACATCTAAGATTTGGTGGTAAAGTCACTCTCTCCACCATATCTACTCCTTGATTTGTTAGGTTGCTTCTTACTTAAAAATGTTGGTTTTTGTAACATAGATTGTCAGCACCTCTGATTTTGAAGTTGGCCCCATGTTTGATTGTCCCTTTTAATAGTCATAAATCATATATATTCTTACAAAAAATCTATATTATTTTATTAGGAAGAAATGATGCCTAACTGAATTTGACAAAGTGCCAAACGATTGATATTCTAAATTTCCAATAATGATTCTCATTGTTTTATATGTAATTTATCTGAGTTTGGTCTTTTTCATTCTATGCTAACATGTATATTTTAAGGACAACACAAAATTCTAGAAAGTTTCTTATGCATTGAGGTATCAATCCACTGTTTATTTCTTTGAAATTACCTTTTCAATTCCCTAATGAACCCCACCTAGAGAAGTTCCAATCTTCAAAGAAATGTGTCACATTGGGTTGGTATATCTTTTGTGACAAACTCTACTGAGAGCTTGAAATCAAAGTATATATAGGGATTAGTTACCATGAAGCACGGGTGTGTTTCCGGATTCAGATGCGGGTGTGTGACTCGGCAATTTTTGAAAAAGTAGGGTCCGGGTGCGGCGATTAAAAAATTATTAAAAATATTTTTATTTATATTTTCTATATGTTGCTAAGCATACTTTTTTTACATTATATAAACATATAACAAATTTAAGAGTAACAGTAGATAATAACTAAAACATGATGTTCATAAATAAAATACAACCCACAAGCAAATTCAATAGATTCAATTTAACCTACAAATACTTTGACAAATATATAATAATTATTAACTAAATAAAAAATCAATCCTAAGTCACAACATTACACTATTACAGCTTATATAAAAAATTTTAAAAATCAAATCACAGATTCACAATGATTAATAGAGCATGTGTGAGTATAATGAGCTTGAGATTGAAAAACTGAGATTGAAAGCTTTGATTAGTTTGATACCTGAGTTAAGAGTGGGTCGATGAGATGAGGTGCGCTTGAGACTTGAGACTTGAGGTGAGCTTGAGACCGAGAGTCATGCAAAGAACTCTGAAGTAGAGAAGGGAGGGGAGATGGAGCAGTGGAGCTGGAGGTGCACAGAGAGACGAGCGTGAGAGGAGCTGAGCTAAGACGAGAGTGAATCAGAGAGAGCATAGGGTTTTGTTGTAAATTCAAACGGTGCATTTGCACCTTTTTTTTTTTTTTTTAATTTCTACCAAACAGTGCGTTTTGCACCTTTTGTTTTTTGAATTTCGGCCTGAATATGCCGGTTAGGCGCCGATACGAACTGACGTTTCAGCTGATACGGACCGATTCGACCCGAATCGGCGCAAATGGGCCCAAGTCGGCAAGTATAGGCACATGTAGGGAAAAAAAAAACTGGACGCGGCACAGATGCGCGGGCAGCATCGTCACCCACCGCACCCCGCATCAAACGTGGGTGTGGCACCCATTTTGCCACGTCGGTGCTTTAGAGCTAGTTACTTTGGATATTTATAATTACTTTATAGAAGTACTTGCTTGGGTTTCAACACTCTGTATCAGGGTCGTAGTTATGAGCTTACTTGGGATTCTATGATATTTTGGCTTGAATTTTCTTTAACTGGGGGTTGCAATTGCTGAACATATTTTATACTTTACTTCCACAGGGTAAAGTTTTAATATTGTTTATCTTCAATTAATGATGAATTCTTCGTAAGCACAACTGCATGAGTCATTAGCTCATGTTGACTACATCCATGCCCTTTGTAGACACTGAATAGTTTGGTGAAGTGTTTGGATCGCAGCAATGTGGGTGGTTAGCTGGTATATCTTGTGTAGTCTAGCTCCATGTCTAGAAGTTTTTTTGCTCTCATAATAAACTAAATGCTATTGTTATTTGAGAGAAGTAGATTGTCTAATGTATGCTATTATTATTTTTCACTATAGTAAATAAAACTTTTCCCGCGCATTGCGCTGGTCTGTGACTAGTTTAAATAAAGATAGAAATGTGGCTTGTGATTCTTGCAATACCTTTCTTCAACAGATAATGATAGAACAATCAAAATCCATGAATGACTAGTATAAAATCCCAGAACGCTTAGGTGCTGTTTGGTTTTTTTTTCCCCATCACTCATCACTTCTCACTCAATTTTCGTCACTCATCACTCATTACTCATCACTCATCACTCATCACTTAAAATACCCCAATTTCCCCAAACTCACCCAAACGGCACTCATCACTCAGTTATGCCATTACATTTTGTTAAAAAAAAAAAAAAGGAAAAGTCAAGATATGCGGCTGAATAGTGAAAGATCTATGGCTAGGATTGGTTTAAAAAAAAAATTCCAAAAGTCAAACATTGTGACTGAACAGTGAGGAGATGTGAGTTTATTTACGGAAATGCCATTGAAAACTGAGTTTTGGAAACTGAAAACACCCAGAATGTGTTTTTAGTTTCCATAAGTCATAACTCAAAAATTAGAGAATTGAGTCATGGAAACAAAAACAAGAAACAAATCCAAACAAGCATTTTTTTCATGGATTCTACTTATTTTGAGTTATGGATGATGAAAACAGAGTTATGAGCGATGAAAAACACAAAACCAAACAGCGCCTTATTAACTATTTAGCATACAAGTTCGAGACATCTTTAGGTCATTCCGCTGGGCCCCATTTATTGCTTTGCAAACATCCAACTCATTTCTTACTATGCTCTTGCTGCTTTCAAAGTATAAAATGAAAAGTGTTCCTGTGGTTGATTTGGGTGAAGGTAAAATTGGTAACATCATCGCACAATCTGCTGTCATTCATATGCTAGCAGAATGTGCTGGACTTCAGTGGTTTGAAAGTTGGGGAACCAAGAGATTATCTAAGCTCGGACTTCCAGTGATGACACCAAATTGTATTATCAAGGTGTATTTTTCTTTTCAGTTTTTGTTTGTGATACTAAGTTTGTTATGTTCATTCTCACCGCATAATGCTTAACCTTTGCTTGTAAAGCCATAATTATACAAATCTTTTATGCATTAAGAGATCAATCCTAAAACATACATCTATATTTGGAATTGGAAGTTACATTTATTTTAAGGTATTTTTGTTGATGCATTTAACCTTTAAGTTATATAAATTGTGAGGCTTTTAAAAACAGTTCAATGTTATGTAACTAGATTAAATAGAAATTGATGTGTGCTTTGTTAGTGTTTATTTTGGTGTTAGCTCAATATGCATTCTTGGGATGGTGTGTTAGCTCAATATGCATTCTTGTCCTATAACCTGCACTTGTCACAAAATAAATAAATTGTGAGGATTTTCAATTTTATTTTTGTCCTAACTTGGTCTACAAAAATTCTCCACGGTGAAAAAGTGATTGCTTGTCATCATCAGCTAAAAAGAGGTCTTTTAAGAAAATGTCTTTCATGTTTTGTCAATGATATTTGAGCTATTAGAAATATTTATGGGCAGGAAACTTGATAATTATTGGGATGAAGATTAGCCTAGATGCAAGTTCACATCTTAAAAAATTCTCTTATAAGATTAATTTTGTAGGTCCATGAGGATGGACCGGTGCTCCAGGCATTTAAGCTAATGAGGAAAAAGAGGATTGGAAGGATTCCTGTTACTGAAAAGGGTGGTAGCAGGGCAGTGGGTAATATAAGCTTAAGAGAAGTTCAGTTCTTGCTAAGTGCTCCCGAAATCTACTGTGATTATAGGTTTGTAGCCGAGCTAATTTCCAAAATTGTGTCTTTTGTTACTGTTATGTCTTATGTTTGATCCTTTAAGTTCTTAAGGAAATAATTAGTGATGGTAGTAAGATGGGTTGCTTGGATAACTCTACCTGCTTTCTTGCAATCCCTAGAATTAATGACATTACAACAAAATTGATTGCCAAAGTTTTGAAGGAGCTCATCTATATCTATATATTACTAAAAACTGAAGCGTAGCATTTAATACTTTTTGCCCTCAAGTTGAGCCACGTCAACGTCTACGTCATTATTTTTTTCTTTCCATTTTCTTACAATTATTTTAATTTATTTATTTATTTATTTATTTATTTTTTTTGATAATCAAAAAAATGGGTGTTTATGGTTGTATTAAACCCACGAACAGGGTGTCATGTCATACATATTCGTAAACACGTGTGACAGTCACCTCATTTTTGAGTACACCCCTCACTAAGGATGTCCACCAACAGAAGGCTGTTGACAGGACTCGAACCCAAGCCTAACAAGCAGGGAAGCAAAGTCCTGACCCAACCTTCCTCCCTCCCATATCTTTTCATCTCCTCACTACTTCTCCAACCTTTCTCCTTTCCTCACCTTCTCATCTCCCCACTATTCTCTACATCAATATCATTATTTATCTTTCTCTTCATCTTCCTCTATTTTTATCTTTTCTTATTCACACCCTCTTACTATAAGTTTGTCACTATCTATTTTATTTTATTTCATTCTATGCATAGTTTTCCCTTACAAATAAAGGCTCTCTCTCTCTCTCTCTCTCTCTCTCAATTTTGGGGTGGATTTTTATTTTTTATTTTTTATTTTTCTTGCATCTTCGCTTTAGGTTGATAATTTTTTATATTCTTTAATCTACTTTACGTTAATACGATTTAGTTTTGTTTTTTTTTTTAATTATTTTTTCCCCTCTCTCTTTTTGATTGTTAAATGTTGTCCTATTGCGTTATAAAGGATTAAATATAAAAATATAATATTATCTTACTACATAATATGATTTGGATAATTTAATTTAATAGTTATTATAATTTAATAGCATGATTTTTATCTATATCTATATATTACTAAAAGCTAAAGCGTAGCATTTACTACTGCTGCACTCACGTTGAGCTACATTAGCGTCCACGTCATTATTTTTTTTTCCATTTTCTTATAATTATTTTAATATTTTTTATTTCATATTTATACTTCTCTAACCTTTCTCCCTTCCATACTTTTTCGTCTCCCCACTACTTCTCCAAACTTTCTCCTTCCCTCATCTTCTCATCTCCCCACTACCCTCTACATTTATTTCATTCTTCATATTTTTCTTCATCTTTATTTATTTTTGCCTCTTCTTATTCACACCCTCTTACTATAAATTTGTCACTATTTATTTCATTCTATACATAGTTTTCCCTTACAAAAAAAAAAAAGGTTCTCTCTCTCAATTTTGGGGTGGATTTTTATTTTTTATTTTTTTTCTTGCATCTTCGCTTTAGGTTGATAATTTTTTATATTCCTTAATCTACTTTAGGTTAATACAATTCGTTTTTTTTTTAATTGTTTTTTTTTTTTTTCTCTTTCTTTGATTGTTAAATGTTATTCTATTGCATTATAAAGGATTAAATATAAAAATATAATATTATCTTACTACATAGCATGATTTGGATAATTTAATTTGATAATTATTGTAATTTGATAATATGATTTTTATAGTGCTCAATTTAGATGTTAAACTATGAGACTTTAATAATTTTTTTTTATTTTTTAATCCTTTGTGGTGGACAAAGTACTCTTAATAATTATATTAGAAATACTCTATAATGTCATTTATTTAGAGAAAAGCAAAGGTTGGCTAAACAATAATTATTGGATGAGAGACAAATTTTATCTTTTGCAATTTTACTTTAATTACTATTATTTTATAACAATGCATATATAGAAATTTAATTCTTAGATTTTACTAATAATTGTTTATTTGATAATATGTTTTGGATGGCCGAAATTACAATTTCTACAAAGAAAATAACCTTAGTAGATTATAAATAACAAATTGTTTTCCTAATTAGTCCAATTAATCATAGCTAAGTTTTATTAAATTTTTTTGTTACTTTTCTCAATGTTTTGGATTGTAGGCAGAAAAAATAAGTTTGAGAAAGTTTGTTTAAGACTAAAAGAATAATTTTCAAATTTTATATTCTTTTTAATGATTCACAAAATGTTATAAATAAATTTTATTAAAAAATAAATATTTTCGTTAACTTGCCTTTTGAATTTCTGAGAAAAATTGTATTTTTTTCATTTTAATATGAGAAAAATTATTGGATTTAATATTTATGATTGTTCCTATATTACATTTATAATTATTATTATAATAGATAAAAATATAATTACAAAATGTGTTACTCTTTATTAAATTAATTTAAATTGTATAAAAAAATTTAATAAAACTACCATAAAAATAATTATCATGCTCAACGCGCATGTTCGCGGCTAGTAAACAATAAAAATCGGTCATGTTCATGGTCATTGTGGAACCCTCAAAACCAGCCAACCTCCATGATCCTTTGATATATGCGGCATGATTTAGTTCATTTGTTTGCGTACATGATTGGTTTATAAATTTGACTAATTGTCTATTTTGTACATCATAAATCTTTTTCTCATTGTTAGCCCATGTTTAAATCAACATTAATACGAAGTTGTTGATAAAAAAAATTAGGCTAGGACAGTATGCAATTTCATCAAAACAATTTAGGTTCTTAGTTCTATGTTCCATACAGTTTTCAATCAATATGACTCTTGTTGCACTCATTTGACATGTATAAAAGATCTATCACGGCAAAGAACTTCCTGACAGTCGTTAGAAGCTACTTAGAGAAAAATCATCAGAACTGCCCATTAGTGACTGGCATGATCACATGCAAAAGGGACCACACAGTGAAAGAATTGATTCAGCTGCTTGATTCTGAGAAGATTCACCAGATCTATGTTGTCGATAGTGATGGGAATCTGGAGGGAGTTATCGCACTGAGAGACATTATCTCAAAGCTAGTACATGAGCCCCGTGGCTACTTTGGCGACTTCTTTGATGGTGTACTGCCACTGCCCCAAAACAGCAGGGTTTAACATCAAGAATAACATCGATTGACATTTTTTTTTTGCTAATTTTGTTTTCTTGTAACGATCTCTCCTTGTCCTTTGGTTTCTTGGAGATGGGTTGATTATGGTGATTGTAACATAGGCAAGCACTTGTAATTAATTTTACCCCAGTGTGACTGAGTTAACGTTTCTGTATATTTTCCCCCAGTGTTACAATCTAATAAAGAGATCCCTTCTTCATCTACATTTGTCCATTTAATCTCAATACTCTGTTACACAGTGGATATGTTTTATATTAAAAAGATTATTCCATAGTGCTTTGATGTTTGTCATCAATAGGCTGATCCCAATGATATACCAAGCATTCAATCACTTGGTTGATATATTTATGTATTTAAGATTATGGGTTAATTGTGCTTTGCCCCCGTAGTTAAACTATGGGGTTAACTTCAACTTCCCCAGTAGACTATAAAATTGAGCAATCAATTACCTCATATTGATAATATGCAAAATTTCTTGTGCCATGAAACAATTTTTTTTCCAGTCCAAAAGTTTAATAGAAAATTCATAAGATCATAATTCACCAGTTGGACATTGCTTAATTTCAGAATTTTTCGTTTGACAGAAATTGTTAACAACATGGAGTATTTTGCCTATCATCAATCAATTAGTGACTCATTGCTTAGTTTTATAGTTTAGTGTTGGATTAAATTTAAACCCATAATTCAGGGGGCAAAGTGGAATCAACTCTTAAGATTATTATTGAGGATGATCTCTTGATAATAGCTTAGTAAAGCTGCCTTAATAAGTGCATAAATTTAAGAAGACAAACGATTCTTCCACAAACTCCAAGACTAGTTTTGCATCTGAGGCATTTAAAGCCCATAATCTCAACACAATAACTAGTAAAAAGTTTTAACATGAGCAATTGGTGTTGAACAGCAACTTTGAAAATTCTAGATGGATGGACAAAGCTTTGTATATGTTTTTGTTTGAAATCTATAACACTATTACACTAAAGATGGATACATTTGTCTTAACTGGCACTGTGTACACGTTTAGGAAGAGAGAAAAATTAAATATGACGTTTATCATGTGAATAAAAATTGTAGAATCAACATGATGTTTATTATTATTGAAAAAAATGATTCGCATATCGTAGTGTACAACATTTTACGAGTGATCCTTATCTTTACCTACGAACTTAACCTAATGGCCTTCCTTTCATTCAGGGAGATTCCTTAGCTTGTGTCAGATAAGTTCCATGTGGATGCAATCATTGAGTTTTGTTGGAAGTGACAAAACCCTTCTAATCTACTCCCTCACATTTTGTCAGTGCTACTTTACACAATTCACAAATGATCCAACTCTTATTGTATCCATCTTGCTTCAGCACTCATCAATTCATCCATTTAATATCATATTTGATAAATTATTAATTACTATCAATGTTCAAATATCTAATATTTTTGAAAGAATATATGGAATTAATGAACATTTTGATTATTATAACCTGGCTCCAATCATATACCAGATATCCTATTCAATTAAACAGAAGAAGAAAAGCTAATCTACAGTACTAAATATTTGTGAAATCCCACTTTACACAATAATGACTGGTTTTTTAACCAGCACATCCACTCAACAATAGAACTGCAAACTGCAATAACAAAATTGATATAAAAACACAAACATTCCTGAACAGCAAGTATACAGTCAAGTAGCCCATGGGTGCCCGATAAAGTGTGGACACAAAGATATTTCAGAGTAAAGGTGATTCACTTACAAAACCTAGAATCTGTAGCACATATATGTACATAAATTATTACAGTATACAGAATGAAAAAATAACTAACATTCATAACAACCCAAGTTTATAACATTAACAACGACAAAAATCAACATCATATAATGAAGCTACATTAAACAGGCAGAGTCTTTTCCAACTAGCCCTTCATGAGAGTCCTCCTTTATCCTATTTAGTATTTACTTTTCCTCCTCCTGCCGTGTAGTACTCGCGGTACTCCCTTAAACAAATTGAACAAATAACTCTCTAAATTATCTGCTGTGTACTTTATGTATTGCTCAGCGTGCCCTCCCCTCTCTACTTGATTCCCAAACCTTCCCATAAATGAGTGATAAGCCAGGATCACCATTTCTTTTATAGATATCCTAAGCTCTTCCCGGAGTTGAGCATCGAGGACAATCCAATCAGTTTGAACCCTACAGATTTCCTCAAAACATGCATTGAAATTCTTCAATCTCTCCTGCAAAGCCACCGTCGAGGCTTTACTACTCGAGCTCCAAGGGGTCCCTCTATCATTCAAACAATCCAACACCTTGGTCCATGAAGCCCTAAGATAACTCTTAGCATATTGCGTTATCTCCGCACGTCGCGTACGAACCCAATTATCACCTAATAGCCCACCAAGATCCGAATTTTCCACCTTCTGCTTCATATACAGAATATTATTCATCAGAAAAATACACTGCAATGCATCATCCGCATAGAGCTTCGATCTATTCTCGAGATTGAACTCTAAAATTTTTATTACCAGCAACAATTGGCCAGCTACCGGATTCATTTTGAAGATATTGCTATCATGAATTCGTAAAGCATATAATTGATCATCATCTTCACCAATTTTGAACAATTTCAATTTCAATTTCTTTTTTTTTTTTTTTTTTTTGGAGATAAACAATTTCAATTTCTGAGTATCACTGTAATATACAATCCGTTCCACATAATTCATTACGGCCTCCGTCAGTGGGTAAATGTCACCACTCTCCGTCAGTTTCCGGGGCACGTGCCAGGGGGCCCAGGACCGATATTTACGATCGATACGTTCCGCAACACACGACTCCCATCGCTAAAAAAAAAAAAGAGTCAGATTTTTTTGATCCCACGTGCTCCCACCTACCCCACTATCCCCCACCACCCATTCTCACTATCTCTTTCCTGTCTTGGCCGGCTCATTCCTTTGCTCTCTTTTCTTTTCTTTTTTTTTTTTTTTTTTTTTTTTTTTTTTCAAACACTTATCTCACTCCCTCACACTCTCCCATCAATACTACTCCACACCACCATCTCCACCATCATTTTTTAGGCAAGATCACTAGAAAAACTTCTTAGGAACCTTTGCATCTTCACATCTTTTATTTGAGTTAAAAATTCCTAATTTTTTGAAAGGTTTTATACTTTTGCTTGAAGTTTTTTTATCTAGACTTTGATAATAATATTTATGCGATTTATGAGTTTTGAAAGTGATATTCATGTGTTTATATGTATGAGTTTTGTTTTGGTGGATTTATTTGATGAGTGGGTTTATAGTTTTTACAATGGTGGCTATCTAAGGCTTATTTATGATGGAAATAGCGGTTTTCAGTTATATCATATGATAGATAGTAGATATATTTTTTATTGATCATTTAAAGCTAGTTAAAGATTCAAATTATTTGTCTTGGAAGATATTACTTTGGTGTCATGGGTGTCTGATGATGTTATATAAATCTTGTGGAAACTACTTATAAAGTGTTGAGATTTTAATATTAGAGATAGTACCTTAAATGACTTATGAGTATAAATTGGAGCCTATGCCTTATAAATTAATTTGTTGAAAAACTTTGGAAGTGAAATACATTATTTATGAGGTTAAATACTAGACTTGCTTAACTAAATGCTTATTTGGCTATTCCTAATTTAAACTTAAATACAATTTCAAGTTTTATGCTTATTGTGATAGGTTTGCTTGATATTATTTAGGTTCTAGCTAATCTCATTTAGAACTTGGAGAATTAGGTTTTTTCCAAATTGCAAGATAAGTAGCTTTTTTAATGAGATTTTTTTTCGGAAAATAACCATGTTGTATAAACTTTGTTTTTGGGCCAAACACATTTTGAAAAATTATTTATGGAATTATGTTTTCTTAAAAAGTGTTGTGCTGTGACTCTACTATATATGATTATATATGAAAAGTGCATTATATTTGGTAATGCATATGGGGAAATGCATGTGTAATAACCTAAGGAAAAGCACTAGTCACATCTGCGTTATGCCTCAAAAATACTAGTCACTATTGAGGTTCCTTGCAGTTATTAATAAAGCCCAGATCTACCCAATAAATACCCAAAGTGAGACTCATCAGGCACCTACACACATCACACAATCAATCAAATTGGGGCATCACAATCTCTCCCACTTAAATCCCAAACATCCTCGTTAGGGCCCACTTTGTGGGGTAGTGTCTCCAAGCCCACATAGGGTTACCGAGCAGGCTCTGATACCATATGTAACAACCTAAGAAAAAGCGCTAGCCACATATGCGCTATACCTCAAAAGGACTAATTACTATTGAGGCTTCTTGTAGTTGTTAATAAAGTTCAGATCTACCCAATAAATACTCGATATAGGACTCATCACACATCCACACACATCACACAATCAATCAAAATTGTGATGCCTTGTGATGCCCCAATTTGATTGATTGCGTGATGTGTGTGAGTGTGTGATGAGTCCCACATCGGGTATTTACTGGTAGATTTGGGCTTTATTAACAATTACAAGAAGCCTCAATAGTGACTAGCCCTTTTAAGATATAGCACAGATGTGGCTAGACTTTTTCCTTGGGTTGTTATAGCATGAATTGTTGACATGGAAAATATAAGCATTTTTTATTTAATCTTTGATAAGCAATTCATGGATCTTATGGTATATTGGAAAATTTAATATATGATTATATATGAAATGTGCATCATATTTGGTAATGCATATGGGGAAATGCACGAATTGTTAACATGGAAAATATAAGCATCTTTGATTTAATATTTGATAAGGAATTCATAGATCTTATGGTATATTGGAAAATTTAAAGGTGCTTATCATATCTTGTATTATTTGGAAAATTAATAGAAAATATTGTTGTCAAGGAATGGACTTTGGAAACCTTACAAACTTTGTGGAAGTTTTGGTTATTTAAGGGTTTCTGAAACTATCTGGATATAAACTATGTGTTTCAAAGTACATATAACATGTAAGATTTATTTTGTTTTAACCCTATGCCATGTGTGATTTTCTGGTGATTACTCAATTTGATTTTCGTAGTCTTTGTGACAACAGTATTAGATTTCGGTCAATGACCTTTCATTTTGGATGACGTATTCTTCCCTACTGCTCATGGGAGGAATAAGTTCTTTGATTGTGTGTGGGTAAGGTTGCTGCCCATGGGGCCAAAAAACCACATGCAAAAAAAATCCTATTTGACATGTTCTCTCTGTTGCCTATAGGGGAGAGACAAAACCTTGAAGGTATGAGTGAGGTTGCTGCTCATGGGGCCAAGATACTATATACCAGAGATGACAATATCATGCCAATTGTGAATGGATGGATCCCCTGACCGGTTTATGCGGTAGTATGTTATCTTTGTGATAAATTACTTTATGCTAGATTTTATGACTTGGGAATTATATTGTTAGTGCTCACAAATTATAATATATAGTTTCATAGTATTTATTTTGAGAAACTTCGTGTTCATTATTTAATCATTCTTGTCATATTATTATTGAAAACGGTCTTGCAATTTTCAGCTAGAAATTTCCCAAATTAAAACATGCTTTGTAAACTATTCATCATCATGAAACTTACATTTCCCCCACCTTATTAATTATGCTACTTACTAGACTCTATCTCATCTTATTCTTTTACAAACTTTTTCATAGTAGGCAACGATCATTTTGAGATATGTTTTTGTGGCTAGCAGTAGTTAGTAACTACAGATGGAGGTTAGACTTTTGTGCTGGTGATCTTTAGATGAAATACATCCTAGAGTAGACTTGCCCTCTTCTTTTATATCTAATATTAGTTATGATTTTATTTTCACTGATGGGACAAGTAAATAGTATAATTATTTTTATTCAGATCTCCATTTATTTGTAGCCAATGATCCTTATAATTATAATTATTGTATAGAGTTTTAAATAGAATTATTATAATAATTCTTAATGCTATTATTATTTGGATTTAACCGTCAAAAAGTAAAAAAAAAAAAAAAAAATCTACAATACCTCTATGTTGCTTCTCCCGTGCTTGCTTCTGAGTCTGAGTCGGATTTTGGGCTTGACAGTCTTGCTGGCCACGTCACGAAGCCCTCTGAGCATCATAAAACTCATATCATCTTCGTCCAATTGCTCCATCGCCCAGACCATATGTTCATAACTCTCTAGTAGCCTAGAGAGATTCTCAGGCGATCTTCGCGATCTTCCTCCATTAGCCATGGCTGCACTGAATTTCATCAAAGACTGGTTCAAGTCAATCTGTTCGGTTGCATCAGTGCATCTGAACATCAGATCAAAGAAGCCATTTTGGAGAATATTGACAGCTTCAATACATTTATGCATCTTGATCCCTCCTAAGATCCGCTCATCCAAAGAAATTCCGTTAATTACTAAACTACTATCAATAGTCTGACTTTTTTTTTTTTTGAGAAACTAGTCTCTGACTTGTTGGGTGGGAAATGTAACGATGGTATGGAAAACTGCATAGGAGTTGATGATCTATAACTGTCCGTGTCCGACCTGTCTGGTGGAAAGTAGTGATAATACGAGGGTATGAAAAGCTGATGATTAGGAGTTGATGATCCATAACTGTCAGTGTCCGACATGTCTGGTCGGAAGTAGTGAGAATATGAGGGTATGGAACGACTTCGAAGTGTTATTTCATTGTTTTCGGGACTGTCTACTGGAGATGTGGCTGGTAAGAACATTGACATTATGAAATCCGAATTGGAACGAGAGAATTCTGGACTACTATCAGTCTCAGACTTGTTGGATGGGTAGAATGATGAAATGTTAAGAAGGGAGTCTGGATTTGATTCATTCCATCCCCAACTGCCGCTGCCAGCTTCCGACTTGGCTGATGGAAAAAATGACCCTGCAACTTGTGACAAACTTCTTCCTCCATACACTTGGCGAACCATTCTCGTCTCAATTTCTCTGAGCTCATCCACAGCCTCTGGACCGATCAAATTGTCCTCGTTGTCTTCATCAAACCTCACTGGTGAGTTCAAACTTTGCACGATGTGCTGAGCAGTGTTGATGCCAGTCATGGTGGCCGTAGACATGATTTTGGGGTTTGAGTTACAGAGAGAAACTGAAAGAGAAAGGAAGGTTTGGGAGAGTGAAATAGAAAGAGGAATGAGCTGTGGGGAGGGCCGATCCGGTCCTCGCTACCATTGTTGATACTAGTCCTCGTGGTTTAGTCTAATTTGGAAATAGTCAAAACTCAGAATGGAAAGAAAATTGGTTTTTGGGTTTTGAGGAAGCTAAGTAGAAAGGGAGTGTGACCTTCCAAAAAATGAGGAAGCAACGCCCAGGAACTCTCTTATATGTGTATTGAAAGTATCTCTTTTTTTTTTATTATTATTTTTTTAATGGGATTAGGTTGGACACAGTTTTAGTCAAACATTGAGATAGAAATTTCTGTGGTGTTCTTTAGCGTTTATTATGGTGTGTGGGCTTCATTTGCATTCTTGGACCATTATTTGTGAGGGCTAGCTGCTTCCAGAGCTTCTTGTAGACAATTGGATGTCAATGTTAAGAGTATGCATCTTTGAATGTTTTTGTTGTATCCATTATTTTGTATCCTTTTTTTTGTTTGTTTCGTGTACTAAAAGTGCATCATAATATTTGTGCCTAGATAATAGTAATAGCCCAACACAAATTTCTTAATGCACCAGTGACGGATGTTGATGCCCCTGATGATCTCAATTGCATTGTTGAGTTTGCGGAGACTGTATTTACCAAAGTTTTGAATCAGCTCATAAACGATGGTTTATGTTCATGGTCATTATGGAACATTCAACACTCACAGACCTCCATATAGGCATGGTTTGGTTCATTTGAGGATGTTGATGCACTTGAGGATGTTAGTTGCATTGAAAGATTATTCTTGAGAGTAACTTCTAAAAAGTTTCATGATGCTTTCATTGGTTGTGGAAGAAAACACACACTTCTAATTTAGCAGCAACGCAACCTAAAAATGTATGATCAATAGTTACTAACCAAACAATTTAGTTGGACTTTCTAATTATCTTATGAATTTCATGATCAGTACAAATTATATTCCTTTGAGAGGGTTATGTGGTTAGCATACACTGATCTGCAAAGAAATAAGAGTGGTTTGTGTTGCAAAATTAGTTCTCGAGCTTTGCTCTAAATTAATAGTCTACATTCTAAGGCTAAGTAGTAAGCAAGGCATGCATTAGAGACTACCAAACTGGACGAGGTAATTTCAACGGAAACTAGCATCAAACGCAGTTCTCTCCCTTACCAATTGGAAACCCTAGCTCATAATCATTATAAAAGACAATACATATTCTCATGGGGTAACCCATATCGTGAAGATGAAAGTCAGCCAATTTTTTTTTGTCCAAGGTTCTAAATTGATAAAAACCTAAAAAAAGTGGGCTTGTCTAGCTATAGGAGTTTAATGGTCAAATTCAATTGACTTTTTTTTTGTCCAAGGTTCTAAATTGATAGAAACCTTAAAAAGTGGGCTTGTCTAGCTATAGAAGTTTAATGGTTAAATTCAATAGACATCTTGATACAAAAAGGCAAAACTCAGCTTTCACTTGAGAGTTCCTCCAAATTGGGTTTGAGCCTCCGACCCATAATGTGTTAGTCTATGAGACCATTCTCTTGCATTAAAACACTTAAACACATGATCATTAAGTTAGTCATTTGACTATAAATACAAGTGAAGTGTCTTTTAAGTTGCCATTTAAGTGGATGGAAGGAAATTCAAACTTTTTAACTTTGACTAAAATTCTGATGGGTTGTCTGGGACTATCAACAATTGAGTTCCATACCATTTCCTTGTGTTTTGTTAATTATTAGGAGCATATAGTCCACGACCTCATAATGCCTTGTTGGTGGTTCTCATTTGATTGCTTTAAAATTTGAATTTTTTTCATAGATATTAATCAATCTATATATTACTAAAAGCTGAAGCGTAGCATTTAATGTTGCTATGCTCACATTGAGCCACGTCAGCAGCCATGTCATTCTCAATCTATTTTTTGAATTTTTCATTCCATTTTAAAATAGTTTTTACCAATTTTAAAATACTAATGAAACTAAAATTATTTCCAACACTATCTCCACTTTAAAGTCCATTTCTTAAACATTTAATTCAACTATTAAGCCCAAGCTCAAACCCAAAGCCTTTTCAACTAAATCCCTTTATCAAACCTGATATTTTTTCACGGTTACAAGTTACAACATAAACCCAAGCCTGACTTTTGTGTTTCACAGTTTCAAATTTAATTGGAAAAGCTTTCTATCTCCCCACCTTTTGGTCTACCGTGTTCCATGGTTTGACAAAAACAACCCTTCGTCAGCGTTTCAATTTTCCAATGGTTACAATTCTTCAACGGCAACCCTTCAGCTTGCTAGCAAGAGCCTGTAATGGTAGTCTCTCTGTCTTCCCTCCTTCCTCTTTTCCTCTTCTCGGAGTATATTAATACTAGGATGATTTAGTTTAGGTTTCTCTAAATCCCAGATTCTCTTGTAGCAACCAAGTTGTTAACTGAGCATTTATGATGTAGTTGGAGCATGAAAAAGAAGAAGCTAAGTTTGAATACGAAGAAAGAGAAAGTGAATGAGGAGAGATGAAGCTGAAGCTAACAATGGAGATAAGGAGATGGAACTATTAGAAGAAGAATATAAGCAACTTCAGCACCGAGTATGACTCTTTTATTGTTTACCACATTGGTTATGCACTTGTGTAAAAACATAGAAACATTAATTTTAGTTGCTGGGTGTGTTTTATATATATCTTGGTGAATGTGTCCCCAGTAAATTTTGTTAGCAATGGGCAGCAGTGTATCCCCAGATTATGGTTGAGTGTGTATGAAATTTTGTTTATACAAACCCATGTGTTTGTACAAAGATATAAAAATCTTGCATTGAACACATTCATGACAACTGCAAAAGAACTGTTGGTTGGGTTCATCAATGTAAGGATTAGATTAATAGAATTGTTTGTTTTGATTGATTTTTTTTCTTTTCCTTTTTAAAATTTGTTACTGCCTCTTTCGTGCTGTGATATGGATGATTGTTATGTTGATTTTTCTTTGTAATTGATTTTTTTTAGGATGTTGAATTTTTGATTGCTATGTTTTTTAATTGGAGCTTTATCTCTTTTGTGTTGTGGGTTGTATATGGTTTAGTGTGATTTTGATTTCTTTGTGTTGTGCTGTGGTATGGATACTTCAACAATTTGATTTGGTTAACAATTCGGGGAAGTTCTTGCTAGGGATACACCAACTGGGTTTTTTATTTGGAGCTCTACCTCTTTTGTGTTGTGGGTCATATATGGGTTTATGTAGATATTTTTTAATGAGAGAGGCTGAAAAGTTCATGTAGAGTATCATTGACATTGGAAAAGACTTATGGCCGAATAGTTTATGTAATCAAAAGAATATTTGGTTCAACAGTTTTGAAAAGCTAAATTTAACCAAAAGAATATAGGCGTGTAATCCCTTTATATGGAAAGCTAAATTTAATAAACACTCAATTTTAAATTTGTGCTTCAGCATACTCTAACAGTCTCGACTTCAAAGAATGGCCAAGTGCTACCTGTCAAATATAAATTTGAAAATATTGTTTAATGATGAAATGCTATATTTTTCTAGCTTAAGATTATTGGATGAATTTATGTGAAACAATCTTGGACAATATTAAGGGTCTACTTAGATCCATAGGAAATTTTAGGAAACATATTCACAATTTTTAATATCTATAAAAGTTTCATTTGCCCTAACTCAAACACCCAAAAAGACCTCATACAAGCTAAGTTTCATAGACTACAAAATTTTCTTTTTTTACAAATTCTTGATGCAATGAGCTATTCTTGGTATAAAGTATACATAATAAAAGAACACCAAAATCTGCTTAAAATTCTGCAAGTTGAGGATTTTGTTATTATAAAGAAAACAAAATTTTCCCTATCCTAGCTGCCTTGACTAAGTTCAGTAGGAAGTATCATATTCTTTTTTTCTTTTCCTGTCTTGGATTTGTTCATTTTGGATGTAGAGTGTCTATTTTTTAATATGAAATTTTACTAAATTACATCCCCACGGTACGAAATTATATAGAACCTAGAAAAGCTTCTCAAAATTTGAACCCTAAGTGAAGAAGAGTCCAGTCAAGCCTTCATAAGATGAAAAAATGGGGAAATTGTATACCAAAAAAAAAAAAACCAAATGCTTTAGAACCACAACATGATCAAATGTAAATAGCAAAGATAGAGGAGATAAAAATAAAAAAATAAAAAAAATGAGGTTGGTCTAAAGTCAATCTTCTAGCATTGGGACACTTGCTCCTTCCATATCCCTTCCAAAGTGAACAGTAAAAAAATCCAACTTTAAGTGTACTTGATTGTATTCTTAGCCATCTCATGGATATAAATTGAAATAAATGCTCAACCACTCTAGAAAACTTCAACTTAGCTTTCCATATAAAGGGATTACACACCTATTGCTTTGTTGGGAAATTCCATTGTTGGCCAAACAGTTTATGTAACTGAAATAATATTTGGCTCCAAAGTGGGTGATATGTAGGGCATCTTTGACATTGGAAAAGAATTGTTTGCTAAAGCAGAAACTACAAGTGGCCAGCTCACAAGAATGGCCAAGTGCTACCTGTCGATTATAAATTTGAAGATACTGCTTAATGATGAAATGATATAACCACTTATAAATTATATATTTCAAAGTGTGAAGATTAAAAAGGTGTAGCGATATGTAAGCTTAAAAAAATTGCTTAAAATTTTGCAGGTCAAGGATTCTGTTATTATAAAGAAAACAAACTTATCCCTATCCTAGCTGCCTTGACTAAGTTCAGCAAGAAGTATCATATTCTTTATTTCTTTTCCCATCTTGGATTTGATCAAGGAGGATGAACATTTTCTGGCCATTTTGGATGTAGAGTGTCTAATTTTCAATATGAAATGTTACTGAATTACATCCCCACGGTATGAGAGAATATAGAACCAAAACAAGTTTCTCAAAATTGACACCATAAGTGAAGAACAGTCCATTCAAGCCTTCACAAGATGAAAAAAATGGGGAAACACATGATCAAGAGTAATTCTTAGGTACTCTCAGAGCATGGAGAATGGTGCTCCCTACTCTCACATTCATGGTGGAGTCTGCTTATTAAATTCATGGTGGAGTCCACCATGAATGTGAGAGGAGTGAGCACCATTTCACTATACTCTAGGACTACTTAAGAATTTTCCCATGATCAATTGTAAATAGCAAAAACAGAGGGAGATAAAAAAAAAAAAAAAAAAAAAAAAAAGAGGTTGGTGATGACTTGGCAAGTTAGATTGTTAAATTTTTTAATTAGTAGGCAAGGTTTTTTATTTTTATTTATTTTTTATACAGAGTTTCAATCTATATCATCTGCTCCTGATGATAGCTCTTTATCATCAGTTTCGGACGCCAATTGGTTTTTGATGTAATTAGTAGGCAAGTTAGATTGTTAAATGAATTGCATTATAACAATACCATCTCAAATATTATGTAATGAGTTGTAATATATAAAAAGTAACATTTACTTCAAGATTTATATATTTTTTTTTAGCGATTTGTACAAGCATTAATCTTTATCTTTTTATCTTTGCAAATATATCATACTATTATTTTTTGTATGTTTGATTAATATTTTTTATATCACGGTTAGTTAGGCTATGATACTTATATGTGGGGTGGAATTAGGTTGTGGGGTTTACTTAAAAGGCAACCTGCTAGAGTAAGAGTAAGCTGTGAAGAATATCAAGACAATTAAAGGGTTGAAATTGTTTATGGGTTTTTATTTTATGTATGGTTTTAAATGCAACTAATATCAATTTAATACACAAACATGAAGGTGGAAATGAGAGTTCTCAATGCATTTTTTTAAATATCTTTCTGAGTTATTAATTTTTAGTGCTTACTGTTTCAATGTTAAGGACGCAGTGACAAACTTATTTTGTATTTGTACTGTTGTTTTACTTTTGGGGAAAAATTTATGAGTTTTCTATGTTTGTGTTTTGCAGTTCGTATTGATTTGCTGGATGTGAATGGTGATGTGGGGGACTTAGACGAAGATGATGAGCTACCTGTCTTCTATCTGAAGGTTTTTGTTTTTCCTTTATATATTAAGCTGTAAATGCGTAATAGTTTCTTTGAATACTTATATAGATTCTATTTATAGTCATAGGGTCAACATAATATATTCAATTAAACTCCTACTAATTATTTTTTTTCCTGAGTTATTGAATCAAACATGCATCTAAATTCTGTTTTAAATGGAAATAATTCAACTGAAGATTATTTTCCTTTTTTTCTAAACTAGAGATGAATGTTTACATTGAATTGTGTACCTGATGGTGCAATCCCCCACATAGATAGCGTGGAAGAAAACCATAAACTAGAGTTCTATGGAGTTCTTGAAATCTTTCCTAAAGTTATGATTAGAAGTTCTATGATGATTTTATGTACGTAACTTATTATAGAACATGGTGGGAAAATTGAATCTAAAAGAAAGAGGAAACATTTTAATCGAGAGCAAGTGTCACAAATGTCTCAAAGGCTATTAGTGCATTTTGACAAGTTTGGGGTTTAATGGTGCCATAGAAGTTTCATTGGAAGTCTTCTCTCAATTGCTAAGCTGTCATGCATGTAAATTAGGCTACTTATTGAAAAAAATTAGGCTAGATATTGAAAGTTCTTGCTGAATGCTATAGTTACTGATGATGCGAGGAAAATCAGCAGGCTGGATGCTTCGGGTTTGATAGGGCTCGCGGTTGATCTTGGTAGCCTGAAAAAGAAAGAAGAAAATCAAAGGTGACCGGGGTTGCCGGCCAATAACCCTCTGATGACAAAGTCAGTTTTCCTCTCAAGTATTTTCAAGTTTCAATTTTTTGGGAATGATTTTTTACGTACCTTTTCCTGGTCTGAACCAGTGTTTATATAGTGTCTTAAGAGCGGTTATTGGATTTGCAACCTCCCCTAGAATTGAGAAGGTTTGTATTTAAATGTAACTTCCAACTGTTTAGGAGTTATCCTTTTTGCGCGCAACGGTCACTTGGAGGTTACTCGTACAATGCGGAGACATTTTAGACTTTTATAAATTTTTCAAGTGTTCACGTGTCGTTCATAATTTCTCGTCCTGAGACCTTCAAGACAGCTTACCTCGTCTTAATCACGTCGAGACAGCTTACCTCGTCTTGAGCACGTCGAGACAGCTTACCTCGTCTTGGGCACGCCGAGACAACTTACCTCGTCTTGGGCACGCCGAGACAGCTTACCTTGTCTTGAGCACGTCGAGACAGCTTACCTCGTCTTGAGTACGTCGCCTGTCCTGGACGATCTCCATGGACAAAATTGGAGTTGTATTTTATCATACCACATCAGTTGCCCCCTTGTCCATGGGTCGTCTAGGATTCACATTCACTAACGTCGTTATTTGGACAGGTGTCCTTATGCCAGCTGTCATAGGTGCCACTTGTCATGATTTAACTGGAGACCAATCACGTCAGCTCGTTTTTCGAGGGACGTGCCATTTGTCGCTTTTTGGCTGGTCGCGTCGCTTTGTGTACTGCGGTCAATGCCTATAAATAGTTGAATTCCTCCGCTGCCCTCCTCATTTTCTCAAATTTTCTTCTTCGACCTACCTCGTCTTAGCGCCTCGTCTAGAAGTTTCCTGCGTCAGTTAGTCTCCCCTCGTCTAGTTCCAGGTATTCTCTTCAATCCTCGTCCTTAGATTTTAAGCTTCTTTCTTAAAAATGTCTGAGGTAGTCCTTTCCTCGTCTAGCGATAGCATTGCCAAAGCTATAGACGAGTATCAGGACCCTAGTAGCTTTAGTGGCTCTAGCGATAGTTCTAGGAGTAGCAACAGTAGTAGCGATGGGAACACTACAGACGAGTACACGTCTGGTGTCCCAGAGGTTCCTCCCGAGGTGTTTAGGGAACAACATAGGATGAGGGTTAAGTCTGGTTCCATGGCTGGCACAAGTGCTCCCTCGTCTTCTGCTCAAGACGAGGATGAGGAGGAGGTCGTTTATACTTGTGCTATAGGGGTTGGTTCTAAGACAAACGAGAGAAAATTGGAGCTTCTCAGAGCTAGGTACCAAATCCCTGATAGCTTAAACCCTAGGCTACCCGTCCGTGGGGAGTGGTGTTGTCAACCCCGTTTTGGCGTGGGTATTTATGAGGCTTACCTCCTAGGAGGTTTGAGGTTGCCTCTAAATGCCTTCGCTAGAGAGTTGCTTTCTAGGTTAGGTATAGGTATATGCCAACTTAACCCTAATGCATGGCGTCTAATAGTAGCTATGCAAGTTTTGTGGAGGGAGGTGTTTGAGGGGAACCGTCCTCTTTCCGTGGACGAGTTCCTCTATTGCTATAAACCCTCCGAAATTAACCAGTCCCTTGGCTTTTATCAATTTACAGCCAGAGGGACAGATTGTAGGTTAATTAAGTCATTAGTCACGTCAGACAGAAACTGGAAGACGGAGTTTTTCTTCATCTTTGGTTGCTGGGCTGGTCGTCCTAATGAAATAGCCCAAGATCCATTTCCTCCTTATACAGGAGACATAGGGAACCTTCGTCCTGAAGGTATGCATTTTTTGTAATGTTTATTGCACTCGTCCTTGCTAATGGTCGTCTAACATTTTTTGTGTGTTTTGTTTTGAAGGTGTCAGACGACCTCACTTGGATAGGCTTCAATTGGAACGAGTCCAAAAAGCTCGTCTCCACAGCGACAGGACTTTCCACTTTTTGGTTACCCTTAGGCGTCTTGCCACCTGGGGTCTAGGTCCTGACCCTTCGGACGAAGCGATTGCTCACGAAGTTACTGTGAGAAGACGTAAGTCGTCCTTACCCTCGTCTTTTTTTTTTTTTTTTTTTTTTTTTTTTTTTACTGACGTTTTTCCTTGCAGGAATGGCTACAATGAAACAAAATAAAGGCAAGGACGCTATGGACGAGGAGACTAGGCCGGGGGTGAAGTCCATCCCTCGTCCAGCTTCTGGTGAGAAGAGGAAGAGCCTCTCTCTAGGTGTGGACTTGGGTAACCTCCCAAGTAGGCGCAAGGAGAAGAGAGCCAAGCACAAGTCGTCCAAGTCTCAAGATATCCAAGCTAAGGATCAACGTGGCCTCGTCCCTCCTAGCCCTCCAATCCAAGTTTTGGACGTTGAACAAGTGCTTTCTCCACCCATCCCGTCTACAGTTCTAACCTCATCTCAAACTTCCCTCCAAGTTCCTCATAATCTTCTTGAGGACGAGAACTTGGCTTGGGAGAAGTTTGAGAAGGCTGTGACGGACGAGGACATAACGGCATGCTACAACATGTCGTTGAAGGATTTTGAGCGCTCCGGCGTTCATGACCTTTTCAAGGTATGTAACTTTTTTATGTTTGTCTCGTCTTGTAGTTATTTTATGCATGCATTCTAATGAAGCTTTGTGCTATGCAGGCAATGTCCAAGTTCATTGCAACGTCCAGGCAGGCAACTGAACTGGACAAGACGAGGGTGCTGTTGGAGAAAACCGTCCAGAAAGGGAGGGACGAGTCCAAGAGGTGGGCAGAGGTGGCGGCTAAGTCCAAGGACGAGGCGGAGGACTTGAGGAAACGCGTTGCTGCGCTGGAGGATGAAGTCCACCAAAAAGATGATCGTCTTTCCTTCCTTCAAAGGAGGCATGACGAGTTTGAAGCCATTGTAGAGAAAGCTAAAGGAGACGCCGTCGCTGAGTTCAAGGCGTCCAAAGAATTTACTGATTCAATGGACGCCAACTACGCGGCTGGCTTCGAAGACTTTAGGATGGACGCCTCGGAGAAATTCCCAGAAATGGACTTCAGCTCTATCAAGCTCAACCTTGGTGGGGCGTCCACAAGCTCTCTCGTCCAGACCAGCTCAGAAGACGTCAACGTGGACGATGACGCTACCACCTCGCTACCTCAAGACGAGCCAGACGTCCAACCCCCATCCGTTTAAGATTTTACTTGCTTTGATGTAGTTTTATCCCTTTTTTGCTTTTATTGAAATGTATTTAAGTACAATTGTCTCGTCTAGAGTGTTATAGACGAGAGTATTAACAATTGCCTTTAAGGCCTTATTTGTAAGGGTTTTTGGACGATGGACGTCTACCCTTTTAATTTAATTTAATGAATGTTTATTTTTATTCATTACTTGTTTGTGTATGGACGTACTTTATTTTTGTTGTGATAGAAACTTGTATAATTCTTAAGTATTAAAGGGTCGTCCATATATTTTGCTTATGGATATTGTTCTATCATTTTGTTCTCCCATAGACGAGTTGGTGATCACCTTTCGTTCATAGGTCTGACCTATTTTCCTCGTCCGTAGGTTTTGGCTTATTTGCCTCGTCCATAGGTTTTGGCTTATTTGCCTCGTCTGTAAGCCTTTCTTTGGCCTTTGACGTTTGCTAGTGTTTGAGTCGTCCTAGAGTATCTGTTTTAGTCAGATGCTCGTTCATGGACTTGTATCAATTTTTTGTTTTTTTATCTTTTGCACTTTATCCTCGTTTTGAGGAAAGTCTGCGAACGTTACATCCCTGCATCCAAGGATTTTTCATTCGTCTTTAGATTTTAGCCCCCTTCGTGGGTTTGACAATGGAACTTAGATTTTACGCATAAAATACACTTAAAATCCAAACCATATTATATAAGCATTGTTCACAAACATAGCACCTGCTTGGAAGCTAGTGCATTATGAAAATACTTAAAATACACAACCTTGTCTTTAACAAACTTGTCTGTAGACGGTGCAAATGTTTAAGAACTAATGCACCTTTATTCTTAGTACACACCATAGCAGTAGTAAGAACACTAGTAGATATTAAACATAGTAGTAGGGTCGTCCATGATAGAAACCTCGTCTTTGATTAACCTCGTCCAAGCTCATTGATAGTACCTTCTCAGGTGCTCCACGTTCCAAGGGTGCTCCAGCTTTCGTCCGTCCAAAGCTTCTAGGTAATACGACCCTTGCCTTTTGTAGTTTACTACCTTGTATGGTCCTTCCCAATTGGGTCCCAATTTTTCATGAGCTGGGTTCCTAGTTGCCAAGGATACTCTCTTAAGAACGAGGTCCCCTATGCTGAAGCGCCTGGGTTTCACCATGGCATCATGCTGTCTGGCCATAAGGTTCTTGTACCTTGCTGTCCTCTGCTCCGCATCTATCCTTACCTCATCAATAAGGTCAAGGTCAAGACGAAGCAGTTCTTCATTTTCCTTCTCTTGATACTTCATCACTCGATGGTTAGCCATATGAACTTCCGCTGGTATGACCGCTTCAGTTCCATAAGCTAACTTGAAGGGAGTTTCTCCTGTCGGGGTTCTCATAGTGGTTCTGTAGGCCCAAAGAACGCCTGGCAACTCGTCTGGCCATATCCCCTTTGCCCCCTCTAGCCGAGTCTTGATGATTTTCAGCAAGGATCGGTTTGCTGCCTCTGCTTGTCCGTTTGCCTGTGGGTGGGAGGGTGAGGAGTAATGATTTCTGATTCCAAAATGCTCACAGAAGTCCCTGAACGGTGCGTTGTCAAACTGTCGTCCATTGTCCGATACTAGCACCCTCGGTACTCCGAACCTACACAAAATATTCTTCCAAACAAAATTTTTAACGTTTTGCTGTGTAATTTTTGCAAGAGGTTCAGCCTCCACCCACTTAGTAAAATAGTCAATCCCTACTACCAGAAACTTCATTTGTCTGGTTCCCGGGGGGAAAGGACCTAGGATATCCAGTCCCCATTGTGCAAAGGGCCACGGGGCCATCATCGGGGTCTGATACTCCGACGGTTGCCTAGGGACATTGCTGTAGCATTGGCATTGGTCGCACACCTTGACATAAGCCTTGGCATCTGCCTGAACCGTGGGCCAATAGTAGCCGGCACGAATGACCTTATGGACGAGGGACCTTGCCCCCGAGTGATTTCCACATGCTCCTTCATGAACCTCCCTCAAAACATAATTTGCTTCATCTGGAGCTAGGCACCTCAGGTAGGGTTGAGATAAGCCTCGCTTGTAAAGTACTTCATTTATAAGGACGTACTTTGCAGCCCTAACCCTAAGTTTCCTAGCTTCGTTCTTGTCTTCTGGAAGCTTCCCATCTTGTAGATAGAGTATAATTGGACTCATCCAATTTTCTTCTCCTCCAATTTGCTGTATTTTTGGGAGGTCTATGCTCGGCATGTATTGGACTTTGCCATACTCGTCCATGACTCCACCTGCCGACGCTGCTCGCGCCAGCGCATCCGCTTCCATGTTTTCTTCCCTCGGGAGTTGAATAAAACTCACTTCTGAAAACTTTTGTACAAGCCTTCTCACTTTGCTGAGGTATTTCTTCATTCGTTCTTCCTTGGCATCACACATTCCATTCACCTGGTTGATTACTAGCTGCGAATCACCTCTGACTATTATTGACTCCGCTCCCAAGGACTTAGCCAATTCCAGCCCTTTGAGAAGTGCTTCATATTCAGCTTCATTGTTGGTTGTTTGGTACTGTAGGCGGGCTGCATACTCTAACTTATCACCCTCTAGGGACTGGAGTATGACTCCAATCCCTCCTGCATACATCGTAGATGATCCATCCACGTTGATAACCCACCTTCTTGTTCGCTCGTCCTTGACCAGCTCGTCTTGGCTTGGAGTAAACTCCGCAATGAAGTCCGCCAACGCCTGCGCCTTGACTGCATTTCTTGGTTGATACTTGACATCAAATTCACTAAGTTCCACCGCCCATTGGACTAGCCGTCCTGCAGCTTCCAACTTGCTCATCGCCTTCTTCAGGGGATGATCCGTCAAGACAATAATAATGTGAGCTTGAAAGTAGTGTCTCAGCTTCCTTGAAGCCGTGACCAAGGCAAAGGCTAACTTTTCCATCATTGGATACCGTCCCTCCGCTCCTCTAAGTGCCCGACTAGTATAGTACACCAGTTTCTGCACTCGTTCTTCTTCTCTGACCAGCGCGGAACTTATGGCATGCGGGGATACCGCCAAATACAGATATAGCTCTTCGCCAGGTACGGATGGACTCAGCAACGGTGCCTTTGTGAGGTAAGTCTTAAAATCTTGGAAAGCCCTTTGACACTCGTCTGTCCATTCGAACGCCTTCCTGAGGACTTTAAAGAACGGTAAACACTTGTCAGTAGCTTTCGACACAAATCTGTTGAGGGCGGCAACTCGTCCAGTCAGGGACTGTACTTCTTTGATGTTTTTCGGCGGTTCCATGTTGAGTATCGCTTGGATCTTATCTGGATTTGCTTCAATGCCTCTATGTGAAACCATGAAACCCAAGAACTTCCCTGATGAAACCCCAAAGGCACACTTACTTGGATTAAGTTTCATGTTGTACCATCGTAGTGTGTCGAAGGTCTCTTGAAGGTCGTCCAAGTGTTTTCCCTTGTCTATACTTTTCACCAGCATATCATCAACATAGACCTCTACATTTCTGCCAATTTGAGGACGAAACATTTGGTTCACCAGCCTTTGGTAAGTTGCCCCTGCATTCTTCAGACCAAAAGGCATTACCTTGTAGCAAAACAAGCCTTGGCTGGTGACAAATGAAGTCTTCTCTTGGTCTACCTCGTCCATCTTGATTTGGTTGTAGCCTGAAAAGGCGTCCATGAAGCTTAGCAACCTGTGACCGGCCGTCGAGTCTACCAGCTGATCAATGCGTGGGAGCGGATAACTGTCCTTCGGGCAAGCTTTGTTTAAGTCAGTAAAGTCTACACACATTCGCCACTTACCATTGGCCTTCTTTACCATGACTACATTAGCCAACCAGTCCGGGTAGTAAACTTCCCTAATGAACTCCGCCGCAATCAACTTTTGTACTTCTTCTTTGATGGCGTTGTCTCGCTCAGGAGCAAATACCCTTTTCTTCTGACGTATGGGTTTGGACGAGGGACTTACATTCAGACGATGAGTAATAACACTTGGATCAATCCCAGGCATGTCTTCATGACTCCATGCGAAAACATCAAGGCTTTTCTTCAAAAACTGGACCAGCGCATTCTTCGTCTCTTCTTCCATGCTTGCCCCTATTCTAGTAAACTTATCAGCTCTACTATCGTCTAAGGGGACATCTTCTAACACCTCAACAGGCTCCGCTGTGATTCTTCCAGCACCCTCGTCTATGCTCATCGTCTGTAAAGGCTCGTCCATAGCCAACATAGCGAGGTAACATTCTCTAGCGGCTAACTGATCTCCTTGCACTTGACCCACGCCCTGTTCAGTTGGGAACTTGATGGACAAATGGTAGGTAGAGGTTACCGCCTTCCAGCTATTTAAAGTAGGTCTCCCGATAATAGCGTTATATGATGATGAACAATCAACTACGAGAAAGTTTACCTCTCTGGTTATCTGCTGCGGATACGTTCCAATCACAACGGGCAGTGTGACACTGCCCACTAGTTGCACTTTCATTCCTCCGAATCCTACCAGGGGCGAACTCACTGGGCGAAGCTGATCTCGTCCTAGCCTCATTTGTTGGAACGCAGGGTAATAAAGAATGTCCACCGAGCTTCCATTATCTACCAACACCCTTCTGGTCGTATAGTCAGCAATAAGTAAGGTAATGACAATCGCATCATCATGGGGGTGATGAACTCTTCCAGCATCCTCGTCCGTGAACGTGACGGCTTGCTCGTCAGCTTCCCTCGTCCATGGAGATCGTCCTGACAGCTGGACGTTCTGAACCACCTTCAGGTACGACTTTCTGGATTTGGATGACTGTGCTGCCGAGGTTCCTCCTATAATTACCCTTATTTCTCCTAGCGGGGGTCGTGAGGACTCTTCCACCTTGGCTTTCAACTTCTCATCCTTGTGGTCTCATCCAAGGAAATTCCTCAACTTTCCCTGCCTGATGAGATTCTCTACCTGCTGCTTTAGATCAAAACACTCGTCCGTGTCGTGGCCATGGTCCCTGTGAAAGCGACAATACTTGTTCTTGTTGCGCTTGTTAGGGTCTCCCTTCATTTTCTCCGGCCACTTCAAGGACGGATCATCTTTGATTTGCATAAGAACCTGCTCTAGCGGGGTGTTCAGGGAAGTGTACTGGCTTCTTGAGGATGAACTTGCCTTCCTACCATCCCTATCCCTTTTTTCTCCTACCTGGGCCTTCTTAGGACGAGGAGCTTGATCTGAATGTCGGTGCCCGGCTTCCGAGCGCTCTGACCTTTTCCTCTTCTTGGCTATTATTGCGTCCTCGGCGTTCATGAAATTTTGGGCTGAATGGACGAGTTCAGCCATGGTCTGAGGTTCCTGCTCGTACAATTTGTGAATGAACAAGTCAGAATTAACCCCATTATGGAAAGCAGCCAACAGCAACTTATCGTCCATCTCGTCCACTGTCAAGGCTTCCCTGTTGAATCGGGTGATGAAGGACCGTAGACTCTCATGCTCCCCTTGTTCGATGGTTAACAAAGTAGAAGAAGAACGCTTGTGGCGTTGTCCTCCAATGAAGTTATTAACGAACATTTTACTCAATTCTTCGAATGATCCAACAGAGTTTGGGGGTATTTTGCTGAACCACACTCTCGCTGGCCCCTTCAGAGTGGTAGGGAACGCTCTGCACATAATCTCATCTGGAACTCCTTGAAGGTGCATGGTTGTCTTGAAGGTAGCAATATGGTCACATGGGTCGCGGTTTCCATCGTATGAATCTAAGGAAGGCATCTTGAATTTAGGGGGTAGGGGATGACTGTTGATGGAAGCCATGAATGGAGAATCCGTACGGTGAACTAAGTCCTCCACGGGGTTCGTCCGCCTCATATTCTCCTTCATTTCTTCCATGGCTTTTCTCATCTGATCCATTTCTTTCTCCAAATGTGGCACCCTCCATGAAGCGGTACCCCTTGTATGATCCTCAGACTCAGCATTTTCTCCTCTACCCTCTTGGCCCTGGGGCCGTCCTTTTGCATATCCTTCACGGTGCTGCCTCCTAATGTTGATCTCCTGGTTCAACTCTTAATTTTGGCGGGTCAGTTCCGCCATAGCCGCGGCCATGGACTGCATTTGCTGAAGGGACAACGGCTGCGCGGCAGGAACTGACTGGCGGTCGCGGTAGGGATTACTGGAAGCATCCCTACTTCCCTGGTGGCCTGGGCTAGTAGCCCTTGATCTTGTCCGAACCATTCAGCCTTTTGTCTAGGAACAAAGGGTGATCAAAAGAGTGAAATGAAAACGAAAATTATTTTCTACGTCCCCACAGACGGCGCCAACTGATGATGCGAGGAAAATCAGTAGGCTGGATGCTTCGGGTTTGATAGGGCTCGCGGTTGATCTTGGTAGCCTGAAAAAGAAAGAAGAAAATCAAAGGTGACCGGGGTTGCCGGCCAATAACCCTCCGATGACAAAGTCAGTTTTTCTCTCAAGTATTTTCAAGTTCCAATTTTTTGGGAATGATTTTTCACGTACCTTTTCCTGGTCTGAATCAGTGTTTATATAGTGTCTTAAGAGCGGTTATTGGATTTGTAACCTCCCCTAGAATTGAGGAGGTTTGTATTTGAATGTAACTTCCAACTGTTTAGGAGTTATCCTTTTTGCGCGCAACGGTCACTTGGAGGTTACTCGTACAATGCGGAGACATTTTAGACTTTTATAAATTTTTCAAGTGTTCACGTGTCGTTCATAATTTCTCGTTCTGAGACCTTCAAGACAGCTTACCTCGTCTTGATCACGTCAAGACAGCTTACCTCGTCTTGAGCACGTCGAGACAGCTTACCTCGTCTTGAGCACGTCGAGACGGCTTACCTCGTCTTGGGCACGCCGAGACAACTTACCTCGTCTTGGGCACGCCGAGACAGCTTACCTCGTCTTGAGCACGTCGAGACAGCTTACCTCGTCTTGAGCACGTCGCCTGTCCTGGACGATCTCCATGGACAAAATTGGAGTTGTATTTTATCATACCACATCAGTTACTAAAAGCTATGTTTAGCTACTAAACTACTTGAGACGTTCCTTAAAATTTTGGGATATAAGTTTAGAAAACGTCTTTTACATTATGCTTTCAGATACAATTTTTATTTAACTTTGATGTTGGTTTTTATGTATGCATATCCACATTCCCGCACACAATATATACACGATCAACTTATATAGTTGCATGGCTAGATAGTTTAGCAAATACCTATTAGTCTCAAATGGGGTTTTGCATTTTAATAAAATTTAATGAATCCAAAGTGGAAATTTGTTAGATAGCACCGATTGTGTTTTCAACCAATTGAATTTTTCAAGTAACATTTAACATTTTTTTTTTAATGAATTAGTTTATGTAACATGCCTCATTAAATAGATCAATCATCAAATATTTAGAAAGAAATTATAAGTAGCATGTAACTTTGTAATATGAACTAAACGTTAGACTTGCATATCTCTTTTCCAACTACAAAATGTACCAATAATGAGAAACACTATTTGAAAGGCGATTTAATTGGAAAATAATTGTGCTTGCTGAAGGAGGAATAAAGATTCATAAATTTGCTTTTGCAAGTCTGGAATGGAGTATTTTTAAAGGTTATTGATTCATCAAATTTGCAACATTTAACCATTTAAACTTGCTGTTCAAGTACATGAATATTAGGAATTAACCTTATAGTTTTCATCAATCTAGAGGAAGATGAATTTAAAAAAAATGAAGTTCTTGAACATTTTTCTAAATTCTTCCGTGCATCGCACGGGTTAGTGACTAGTATACTACTAAAAGCTGAAGCGTAGTATTTAATGCTGCTACGCTCACATTGAGCCACGTCAGCGTCCACGTCATTATCTATTTTCTTTCATTTTTTTTATAATTATTTTTAATATTTTTATTTCATATTTATAATTCTCCAACCTTTCTTCCCCCTTACCTTTTCATCTCCCTACTACTTCTCTAACCTTTCTTCTTCCTCACCTTCTCATCTCCCCACTACCCTTTACATTAATATCGTTCTTCATCTTTGCCTTCATCTTCCTTTATTTTTGTCTCTTTTTATTCTCAACCTTTTACTATAAATTTGTCACTATCTTTTTCATTCTATATATAGCTTTCCCTTAAAAAAAAAAAAAAAAAAAAAAAAGGCTCTCTCTCTCTCTCAATTTTTGGGTGGATTTTTATTTTTTTTATTTTTCTTGCAACTTCGCTTTAGGTTGATAATTTTTTATATTCTTTAATTTACTTTAAGTTAATGCGATGCGGTTTTTTTTTTTTTTACTGTTGTGTGTGTGTGTGTGTGTGTGTGTGTTTTTTTTTTCCCTCTCTTTGATTGTTAAATGTTATCCTATTGCATTATAAATTATTAAATATAGCATATAAAAATATAATATTATTCTACTACATAGCATGATTTGAATAATTTAATTTGGTAGTTATTGTAATTTGATAGCATGATTTTTATAGTACTCAATTTAGATGTTAAATTATGAGACCCTAATCATTTTTGTTTATTTTTTAATCATTTGTGGTGGACAAAGTTTATTTAGAGAAAAGCAAAGGTTGGCTAAACAAAAATTATTGGATAAGAAACAAATTTTATCTTTCGTAATTTTACTTCTTCTTCTTCTTATTATTATTATTATTATTATTATTATTATATAACAATGCATATATAGAAATTTAATTCTTAGATTTTACTAATAATTGATTATTTGATAATTTGTTTTGAGTGGACGAAATTACAATTTCTACACAGAAAATTACCTTAGTAAATTATAAATAACAAATTGTTTTCCTAATTGGTCTAGTTAATCATAGTTAAGTTTTATTAATTTTTTTAGTTACTTCTTTCAGTGTTTTGGATTGTAGGCAGAAAAAATAAGTTTGAGAAACTTTTTTAAAACTAAAAGAATAATTTCCAAATTTTATATTCTTTTTAATGATTCACAAAATGTTATAAATAACTTTTATTAAAAAATAAATATTTTAGTTAACTTGCCTTTTGAATTTCTAAGAAAAATTGTATTTTTTTTCATTTTAGTACAACAAAAATTATTAAATTTATGATTTATGATTGTTCCTATATTACATTTATGGTTATTCTTATAATAAATAAAAATATAATTACAAAATACATTACTCTTTATTTAATTAGTTTAAATTGTATAAAAACTTTTAATAAAACCACCATAAAAATAAATATCATGCGCAACGCGCAGGCTTGCGGCTAGTATATTATAAAATTTAAAACTTATAAATATGAAACCCATAATTATGATTATTAACAGATTTGGGGTAACTAAGATTATGTTTCTTCTCTTAAAAAAAAATCATGTTTCTTCTAAGGACCAAAATAGGGTCCTCTGCCTAAGCCCGATTGAACCATGCAACAAACACTACGTGGGAGGGTGGTCCATGAGATTAGTAATGGCTCATGGTTAGGCAAACAATTGGTAGACTTAAACCTGGTCCTCCAATAAAGGAATGATAATGAATAGATAAGATGTTAGTAATTGCTCATAGTTAGGCAAACAATTGGTAGACTCGAACCTAGTCCTATGATAATGGAACACCAAATGCACCAAGGAGGCCCTCTTGGGTCAAGCCATACGGCCCTGCAATATGGCTAATGACAAGGAAAGAAAATGAATAGATAAGATGTTAGTAATTGCACATGGTTAGGCAGACTATTGGTAGACTCAAACCTAGTCCTACAATAATGGAACAACAAATGAAGCAAGGAGGCCCCCTTGGGTCATGCCATGCGGGCCTTGCAATATAGCTAATAGCTAGGAAAGATAATGAATAGATAAGATGTCGAATTAAGTTACGACAACTAACGTTGAAGACCAAACCCTCAAAAGATCCATGAGTTTCAAACCAAACATGGAATTTTCGAATCACGCTTGTCTAGAAGCATGTGGGGTTATTTGGCTCCAATCACTTGGGAACACTGTCAGCTGGGAAGTAGTTACAGAACAAACTTGGCTCACCTTTCATCACCAAATTTAGATCGATCAAAAAGTAGAGGCATTACTTTCAAGTTGTGAAGCTACATTTACAAAGTTATCTCTAAATAACTGAAACATAATTGGCATCTAAACCACAACCAATGGTGGAAATGTGCCTTTCATTCCTACTGTACCTTCCTTCAACTGAAACTGCATACAGGAGCAGAGCAATCAATGACTAGTAAACGACAACAATCCCACATATTTGCCATAGTTTCCCGCCAAAACGGGCAAAAAGGACATAGCTAGTGGATAAGATCAAACAGTAGATGCATATAATCCACTACTCAAATATGCTTGGAGTAGCTTCTGTAGTAACACCTAAGGTTTCATAATTTAAATAGTAGAGCAAGTCCGATTCATTCATAACTAAAGCACTTTGTTAGCACAGCAGAATACTCATTGAATTTTAGACCAAATAAAGGATTGGATTTCCTCCTTGTAGATTGCTTTGTAGTTGATTGGATGATTATCCCAAGCTTCAAAATTCAAGTGTAAATTCAAAATTCTAGTGTATACACTTTTTACTAATAATTTACACACAGGCAATGTTCTGTACCAATATGTGACCATTTTAGGGCATGTGTAGTGTTTGTGTCAACAGATAGGTCTTAAAGTAACGACTGCACTCTTTTCAATGATCTTAGACGAGATTCTTGTTGAGTTAGAGGATACTAGAGAACAAGTGCACGCGCACACAACTCCACAAAAAAATTATAACACACAACTAAACAAAAAATTATACCTCACTACTTGCACCAATAAGCAGAAGAAATTATGCGTATTTAGATTTTTTGTTTCTTATGTAAGTAGAGGTGAAACACACACCCGCACACCCCACACACAAACTCAAGGAAAATATTACACCTCTTTACTCACTACAAAGTAGGAGCAAGTCTGCACATTTAGTAATTTTTTACTTCTGTAATTAGAGGTCGAAAAGAATAGGAAACTTGATCAAGTTGAGGTGGGAAATATTGATTACTTGTTCTCCTCATCAAATGCTCTGTTCTCCATGTAACTTGTATTGACAGCCTTCATTTTCCTCCTTTGACTAAATTTCCCATCTACAAACTAGTTTATGAAACTATGCAGGCTTGTTACTTCTAATGATTTCTCTTATGTACAGATGAGAATATTTAACAAGTGGATTCCATTAGAATGAAGTTATCTCCTAAAACTTATTTTGTTGAGTTTTCTGAAAATACTGCCTGACATCAAATCCATCATGAATCATCTCAAATATTCTGGAACAGAACATAGAAACACTTCTTCAAGATAGAAGCAACCAATTAATACGAACTTTTCATAATCACTGGTGACATCCAAACGCCATAGAAAGCAACTTCAAAAGTCAGTTTGATCTCGATCAACAAATTCAAAGGCAACCCAATGGGTACATGTTGATGTACGGTCCTGATGGGTGATCACAACATTATACGGTGCACCCTCATGCATGTAATGACACCCACTAGGTAGAAGGAGCTGCTTCTTGGGTGTGGTATTGTTTCCGTAAAGAGATGTAGCTTTTGGCTAAGGTTATAATTCTAGGATAAGACATATTTGTTCACTAACAGATAAGCCATTCCCAAGGATGCATAATTGCCTATAGATACAAGTTTGGACACAATTATCTCTCTGCAGACACAAGACTTAACACCTATGGTCACCACTTTGACGAGAATGCCATCCACGTTAGAGAAAAACATATGCAGCCCCAAACATAAACCCTTTCAAAAAATCCATGTCGCTGATGTAGTCCGATCCTGACAAGATTAAAATTTCTAATACCATATCACTTAAAAATCATCTCCTATTGACGAAATCATAGTGGCACACCGCACACCATCATTTTCAGATGTTTCTTCTAGTGTCTACCAAGCTATCCACGCCCACTTAAAATTATGTAGTTAGTCCTATGAGCTTCCTTATTCATCAACACCCCTTGAGAAATCTTCTCAACATGCAAAAGGGCTTCATGCTCCTCTTATTAGTACTTATGAGCCTTAAATAAGCTTAACAAGTATGCCTTAAGAAGTACAAAAATTTAAGATAAACGATTCTTCCACAAACTCCAGACTGATTCTGCATCTGAGGGACTTAAAACTCATAATCTCAACACAATATCTAGTAAAAGTTTTAACATGAGCATCTGCTGTTGAGCAGCAACTTTGAAAATTTTAGATGGATGGACAGTGCATTGCATTTGTTTCTATTGGAAATTTATTACACTAGAAGATGGACACATTTGTCATTACCAGTACAGTGTGCAAGTTAGGAAGCAGAAAATAAAACTAAACATGATTTTTATTACAGTTGAAAAAAATAACCTAGGTATCATAGTGTACAACATTTTTACCTTACATAGGTGAGCCGCATTTTTACCCACAAACTTAGCCTAAAGGCCTTCCTTTCATTCAGGGAGAGCCCTTAACTTGTGTCAGATAACTTCCATATTGATGCAATCATTTACTTTTGTTGCATGTGACAAAACCCTCCTAATCTACTCCCTCACATCTTGTCAGTGCTACTCTACACAATTCACAAATCACCCATCTCTTATTCCATCCTTCTTGGTTCAGCACTCATTTAATATCATATTCAATAAATTGTTAATTAGTATCAATGTTCAAATATCTCAGATTTCTGGAAATAATAAGAAATTATTGTGCATTTTGATTATTAGCACCTGGCTCCAATCATACGCCTGATGTCCCATTCAATTACACTGAAGAAGAAGAAGAGGTAATCTACATTCTACAGTACTAAATTTTTGTGAAATCCCATTTTACACAATAATGACTGGTTTTCTTTAACTAGCACACACTCAGCAATAGAATTGCAAATTTGCAATAACAAAATTGCTATAAAAATACAAACATGCCAAAACAGCAAGAATACAGTCAAGTAGCCCATAGGACGCCCAATAAAGTATAGACACAGTTACTTCAGAGTAATGGGGCTTCACAGACTAAAACTAAAATCTATAGCACATGTACATGTACAATAAATTATTACAGTATATAGCATGGACGACAATTAACATTCATAAAAACCCATGTCTACAACATTAACAACAATAAAAGTAAGCATCATACAATCAAGCTACTTTTAACAGGCACACTCTTCTCCATCTAGTCCTTCATGAAAGCTGGGCTCTTACCTAATACAAGAGTCAACCTTTATCCTATGTACTTTTTCTCCTTATGTGATGAAGTACTCGAGGTGATCCCTCAAACAAATCCAACAAATAATTCTCTAAATCATCTGCTGTGTACTTTATGTATTTCCCAGCGTGCCTTCCACTCTCTACTTGATTCCCAAACCTTCCCATGAATGAGCGGTAAGCTGGGATCAAATTTTCTGATATAGATATCCTAAGCTCTTCCTAGAGTTGAGCATCGGGGACCTTCCAAGCAATTTGAACCCTATAGATTTCCTCAAAACATGCGTTCAAATTCTTAAATCTCTCCTTCAAAGCCACCCTCGAGGCATTACACGTGCTCCCACCAATCCCTTCATCCTTCAAACAATGCAACACCTTGGTCCATGAAGCCCTAAGATAACTTGTAGCGTATTGTCTTATCTGCCCACGCCGCTTCCGAACCCAATTATCACCTAACAGCCCACCAAGATCCGAATCGTTCACCTTCTGCACTACGTACTGAATATTATTCATCAGAAAAATATACTGCAGTGCAGCATCCTGATAGAGCTTCGATTTCTCCTCAAGATTTGAATGTAAAGAGGTTATTAACACCAATAAGTATAACCGCCTGGCTACTAGAGTCAATTTCGAGCTATCACTATCATCATTTCGGAAAGGCTCTAATTGATCATCATCTTCACAAATTTCCAACAAGTTCAGAGTTTCACTATAATCCACAATCAATTTCACATATTTCATCACGTACCGTGTCAGCGGGTGATTCTCACCACTCTACATAGGCTTTTTCAAGGTCTCACTCTGAACTGCGTTCTCAAACTCAGCAAATGTGTCCCACAAGCCGCCTCACCAAGCCTAGAGAGCACATCTCTCACCTCACTGATCACAACATCATCAGTAACCAACACCTCCAATCTCGCCAACGCCTCAGCCATCACATCATACATGTCGAGTACTCTAAAGAGCTTCTCAGGCAATCTTCTCCTGATTAATGCAATAGCTTCACCGAAATTCAACAAATGCATCACGCAACCTTTCACGGTTTCGTTGAAACAAATCTCCTTGGTTTCATCGGCGCCACGGAAAATCTGATCACAGAGACTCTTCTCACCGCTAAGAATCAACCGAACGACAATCTTCACAGCTTGAATCCATTTCTTCATCTTCTCATCCAGTGAATTCCACTCGATTTTCTGAACCACTTCAATGCTCAACTTCTCGATCCCTAAGATCACGAGACACTCAACCAAAGCGTCGCGACGAACAGTAATATAAACTTGAATAAACTCTTTCTTAAAGCCAGACCTTATCATTGTAGTCGCGATTTCTCTGACCTCATCCACAGCTTTGGGATTGATCAAATCGACCGAAGCGTTGTCATCCAAGCTTGGACCACGCTCATCTTTACGAGTTTCCATCAAGAAGTTCAAAGTTTCACTATAATCCACAAGCAGTTTCACATAATTCATCATGTACCGTGTCAGTGGGTGATTCTCACTACTCTGCATAGGCTTTTCCGAGATCTCACTCTGAACCGCGTTCTCAAACTCAGCAAATGTCCCACAAGCCGCCTCACTAAGCCCAAAGTGCACATCTCTCGCCTCACCGATCACGACATTATCAGTAACCAACACCTGCAATCTTGCCAACGCCTCGGCCATCACATCAAACATGCCGAGTATTCTAAACAACTTCTCAGGCGATCTTCTCACGGTCGCAACAGCATTGCCAAAATCTAACAACTGCATCACGCAACCTTTCACAGTTTTATTGAAGCAAGTCTCCTTGGTTTCATCGACGCCACGGAAAATCTGATCACAGAGACTCTTCTCACCTCTCAAAATCAACCTAACGACAATCTTCATAGCTTGGATCCATTTCTTCATCTTCTCATCCAATGAATTCCACTCGATTTTTTGAACCTTTTCAATACTCAACTTCTCAATCCCTAAGATCACGAGACACTCATCCAAAGCGTCGTGACGAACAGTAATATAAACTTGAATAAACTCTTTCTTAAAGCCAGACCTAATCATTGTAGTCGCGATTTCTCTGACCTCATCCACAGCTTTGGGATTGATCAAATCGACCAAAGCGTTGTCATCCAAGCTCGGACCACGCTCATCTTTACGAGTGTCCATCAAGACGTTCAGAGTTTCACTATAATCCACGAGCAATTTCATATAATTCATCACGTACCGTGTCAGTGGGTGATTCTCACTACTCTGCATAGGCTTTTCCGAGATCTCACTCTGAACCGCGTTCTCAAACTCAGCAAATGTCCCACAAGCTACCTCACTAAGCCCAAAGTGCACATCTCTGGCCTCACCGATCACGACATTATCAGTAACCAACACCTGCAATCTCGCCAACGCCTCAGCCATCACATCAAACATGCCGAGTATTCTAAACAGCTTCTCAGGCGATCTTCTCACGGTCGCAACAGCATTGCCAAAATCTAACAACTGCATCACGCAACCTTTCACAGTTTTGTTGAAGCAAATCTCCTTGGTTTCATCGACACCACAGAAAATCTGATCACAAAGACTCTTCTCACATCTCAGAATCAACCTAATGACAATCTTCATAGCTTGAATCCATTTCTTCATCTTCTTATCCAGTGAATTCCACTCAATTTTCTGAACCTCTTCAATGCTCAACTTCTTGATCCCTAAGATCACGAGACACTCATCCAAAGCGTCGCGACGAACAGTAATATAAACTTGAATAAACTCTTTCTTAAAGCCAAACCTAATCATTGTAGTCGCGATTTCTCTGACCTCATCCACAGCTTTGGGATTGATCAAATTGACCGAAGCATTGTCATCCAAGCTCGGACCACGCTCATCTTTACGAGTTTCCATCAAGAAGTTCAGAGTTTCACTATAATCCACAAGCAATTTCACATAATTCATCACGTACCGTGTCAGTAGGTGAATCTCACCACTCTGCATGGGTTTTTTCGATGTCTCACTTTGAACCACGTTCTCAAATTCAGCAAATGTCCTATAAGCCGCCTCACCAAGCCTAGAAAGCACATCTCTCGCCTCCTTGATCACGACATTATCAGTAACCAACACCTGCAATCTTGCCAATGCCTCAACCATCACATCAAACATGTCGAGTATTTTAAAAAGCTTCTCAGGTGATCTTCTCCCAATCGCAACAGCTTTGCCAAAATTCAACAACTGCATCACGCAACCTTTCACGATTTTGTTGAAGCAAATCTCCTTGGTTTCATCGGCGCCACAGAAAATCTGATCACAGAGACTCTTCTCACCGCTGAGAATCATCCTAATGACAATCTTCAAAGCTTGAATCCATTTCTTCATCTTCTCATCCAGTGAATTCCACTCAATTTTCTGAACCTCTTCAATGCTCAACTTCTCGATCCCTAAGATCACGAGACACTCATCCAAAGCGTCGCGACGAACAGTACTATAGACTTGAATAAAATCTTTCTTAAAGCCAAACCTAATCATTGTAGTCGCGATTTCTCTGACCTCATCCACAGCTTTAGGATCAATCAAATCGACCCAAGCGTTGTCGTCCAAGCTCGAACCACGCTCATCTTCACGAATTAACATTAAGAGGTTCAGAGTTTCACTATAATCCACAATCAATTTCACATATTTCATCACGTATCGTGTCAGTGGGTGATTCTCACCACTCAGCATAGGCTTTTTCAAGATCTCACTCTGAACCACGTTCTCAAACTCAACAAATGTCCCACAAGCCGCCTCACCAAGCCTGGAGAGCACATCTTTCACCTCATTGATCACAACATCATCAGTAACCAACACTTTCAATCTCACCAACGCCTCAGCCATCACATCATACATGCCGAGTATTCTAAAGAGCTTCTCAGGCGATCTTCCCCCGATTGCAACAGCTTCCCCGAAATTCAACAACTGCCTCACGCAACCTTTCACGGTTTCGTTGAAGCAAATCTCCTTGGTTTCATCGGCACCATAGAAAATCTGATCACAGAGACTCTTCTCACCGCTGAGAATCAACCTAACGACAATCTTCACAGCTTGAATCCATTTCTTTATCTTCTCATCTAGTGAATTCCGCTCAATTTTCTGAACCTCTTCAATGCTCAACTTCTCGATCCCTAAGATCACAAGACAATCACCCAAAGCGTCGCGACGAACAGTACTATAGACTTGAATACACTTTTTTTTAAAGCCAGACCTAATCATTCTAGTTGCGATTTCTCTGAGCTCCTCCACAGCTTTGGGATCGATCAAATCGACCGAAGCGTTGTCATCCAAGCTCAGACCACACCCGTAAATCCATGAGCTCCAATTATCCTCCGAAAACCAAAGGCTCTTTCGGTGAGTATTCCGAATCAAAACATGCCGAAACTCATCCTCGGGCCAAGACATCGCGTGCTGAATCGCTGAATAAGCCCTATCCAAACGTGTTTCATTAGATACCGAACTGGCAGTGTCCGAAAAGTAAGCTGGGAAGTATGACGAAACGGAAGGATTTCGAGCTATAATTATTTCATTATTTTCGGAACCGTCAGTTGACCCGTGTGGTGGGAAGATTGCCATTATGGAATTGGAATTGGGACGAGAGAATAGTGAACTACTATCAGTCTCAGACTTGCTGGCCGGGAATAGTGATGAAATGTCAAGTAGTGTTCCATTCCTTTCCCAACGGCCACTGCCAGACTCCGAGTTGTCTGGTGGAAAAAATGACCCTCCTACTAGTATTCTTTCACTGTAGGCTGGGATATACTCTTCGTCGTAGCTTGAGCCAATCGTTCCACAATCGACGGTAACGTCGTCGTCTCGATCATCCTGAGAGAAGCTCTCGGATCCACCGCCGTCTTCATCGGCTCTCGCCGGTGTGTTGAGACTGTTCGCAATGCCGCCAGTGTTGGTGCTAGTTGTCGTGGTCGTAGCCATGGTTTTGGGTTTGAGTCAAGGAGAGAAATTGGAGGAAAAAGGAAGAAGAGAGTAATGGTATATAATACTGAATAATTGGTCTTTTGGAGGAAGCTGAGCAGAAAAGGGTGCGAAATGAACTGGCTGGTTGGTGTGGTGATTTTTATCAAAAGGGAAATGGTGAGGAAACGAGGGTGTAACGCGCAGGAACTTTCATTTGGAAAGGATTGGGTTAGGTATTGCTTTAGTCAGACATACAAATGAGATAAAAAAAAAAAAAAAATTCAGTGGTCTATAATTTGTGGGTTTGATTTGCATTCTTAGCCCATTAATTGTGAGGCTGCCTCCAATTCTCTTTGTAGACAATTGGGCTTGTTTTGCTTTCCAATTACGTCGAGTTGTCCGAGTTCCGAGTTCCAACGGTAAATCGAGAAGGTCTTCAGAGATGCGGAGGCGTGTTCTTTTGGTTTGACTTGTTGAAACACTGTGCATGCAGCCCGAATTAGGTCAAATCGGCTTCTCTTCTTTTTAATTAGTTTTTTGATAATAAAATTATGTTGTGTTTTGATTGTGCATCTCCGTTTAGATATATTTGAGAGAGAGAGAAAGAAAAGAGTTAGTATGAGAAGCATAGAGTAGAAAAAGAGGATGAGAGGAAAGAGAAAAAACTGTTTATTTTATTCAATTGTGGAGTTCTTTTTTTTAAGATGAGAAAATCGGTTGGAGAGTGAATAGTGCTCTCTTACTCAAGTAATTGTAGCAACTCTAAAAATAATTTGTAAAAGTTTGGATTTTAAAGAGGTTAGAGCATCTCCAACAGTTGTTTTTTTTTTTTTTTTTTTTTTTTTTTTTTTTTTTTTTTGTACTGATTGAAGAATGAACAGTGATTTTTTCCTTTAACCTACTCACTTTTTCAAATATACTTTTTAACGAACTTTCTATCTTTTTCTCTATTCTATTAAAATATTATTTCTTCATTATTTCTTTATTCTTTTTTTAATATTTCTTTATTCACATATATTTTTCAAATTCCAAACAACATTAACAATTATATTTTTTTTAATGAGAAATGTTGCGTCTATAACATTTTTTTGTAATTATTTCACAATAAAATCTTATATGGTAAGTTGTTACTAGTTCTAATTTAAACTCACCATTATTTAAATTTTTTTTTTACTCACCAATATCAACTAATAAGAATCTGTCACTTAAATAAATAAAAAAATTAATTTGTCACTTAAAATTTATCGTGAAAGTATTGTGAAAATATCGTAGTAATATTACTCAATTTTGATTTATTATTCATTATATTATTTTTCCTTTCTTTCTTTAGTTTTTTTTTTTTTCATCCATACGTTTTTTCTTTTTTTTTTCTCTTGTTTTTTCTCCTCCACATACGTACACCTACCCCTATACTATCTTCACTTTTTTTTTTTTTACTTTCTGTTTTTAAGTTCTTGATCTCTAGAACATATCTCCACTTCTCCCTCTCTCTTTCTTTCTCTTTCTCTTACACACACACACACACACACAAATTCCTCTCCCTCTATCTCACACAAACAAATTCTCTCTCATACAAACACAAATCATCGGCAGAGAACAAAGACTAGAGAGGGTTGGCCTTTCAAATCCGCATTCATGCATGCCACTTGGTTTGCTCCATCCCCGCTCGTCCTCCTCTCCACTTGTAAGAACATGCAGCTTAATCACCATATTGGTCAGATCGGCGTTCTACATGTTTTTTTTTTTTTTTTTTTGGTTCTGGTTTGATTAGTTATATTTTATTGTTCAGATTTCATTAGGCTTATGAGAAAGATTGTTTTTGTGTTTCAAATCTTTCGATTGGGTTTTGTGTTTTAGTTTTGATTGTGGTATGTTTTAGTTTGTAACCATTGAGATAAAGAAGCACGAGAGAGTGAAGAATGAAAGAGAAAATGGATGAGAGAGAAAGAATTAATTTTTTATTCAACTAGGTATTATTTTAAGGGATAATATTGTTTAGCGGTGCTACAGTAATTGCTACAGTGCTCTCCATGTCAAGAGAGCTACTATAACAAATCTAAAAAAATAATTTGGAAATGAAGAGGCTGTTGGAGGGGTTTTTTGTGTGTTTGCTCTCCATATTTGGCTTTAGAGAGCCTATTGGAGATGCTTATAAAGCTTTTTTTTTGGGGGGGGGGGTTTGCTCTCTGAAGATGGGTTTAAAAAGCCTACCAGAGATGCTCTCTTATGTTCAAATAGTAGGCACAACACAAAACTCTTAATAGTGCACCATGGTGGATGTTGACGAACCTGAATGTGGGGTATGAGAATTCTGAGAAAGGTGATCACACCATGTGTCACGCCTGACCGAGAACGATAGTTGCTGGGCCAAAGAGGCCATGTCCTTGGATTTTATGATCATGTCATCAATGCACCAGTAGAGGAGGCTTTACTGTGCAAAAAGGGCTTTGGGAAAGGAAATGGCAATGATGGGATTAAAAAGCTAGATACTGCCACCACATTTAATGTATCCCACCAAACCTTCTGGCTGCATTTATGTAGAGAAAACCTTTGAACAGTGTTTTCTGGCCGCATTTATGTGGAGAAGACCTATGAATAGGGTTGCCTTGGGCACCGCATCTCTTAAGAAACTTGAGGAGGATGCTAGATAAGATTGGAAGATGGGTGATGATCTAGGCAATGAACAAGTGGAAGACCAAGATCATCTAAAAATGCCTATATAAGATAAAAGATCCTCCATGGGAGGGAGATAGAGAAAAAGAAGGAGGAAGAAAAATACTGTAGACTGAAGAACAACATATGTAGTTTGGCTTTAGAAGAGAGAAATATAAGAATCAATCTCCTCGGCTTGAGTCCGAGAACAAATCTCAATACTTAAACTGTTGCATCTTCATTTGATTGTAATTTTAGCCTATTGTCATCATTAACTCAACTCATTAGCACCTAGATTTAGAGCTCACTCTCTACAAATTTATTGTATTGGAATCTTTGGGCCTACACCCATCTTTTTTTGGGCTTAGGTGTAATTTGGGACCTTACACTGAAGATGCTATTTTGATTGATAAAACATGGAATTTAGTTTGTGGGAATTGCTTGACAAAGTTTTGAATGAGCTCATAAACAATGAAATTCGATTATGTTCATAGTCATCTTGGAACCTTCAACATCCACGACCTTCCATATATAGATGGCACGATTTAGTTCTTTTGTTTTGCTTATATGAGTGGCTAATGAATTGACTTCTTGTCTATTATGTGCATAATAAGTCTTCTACCTCGTTAGAAGTCCATGTCTAAACCATGCCATCAATCAACTAGTGACTCATTTCTTAGTTTTATAGTTTAAGTGTTGGATTAGATTTAAAAGAAAGTTTAGTTACAAAATTGGTTGTAACCTAAGACTACAGCCTTACTCAATATCTTTTTAGTAGAGGTGAATTTTGATAAATCCACCATTGGATTACATTTTCTTCTTATATCCTCCATGCTTGCAAAATTTCAAGAATATTAAAGATCAATAGCTATATCATCAATAAATTTTTAAAATTGCAAGTTTTTGTATTAAAATTATGCATAAAATATAAGCTTATAGATCATATGGTAAATAATATCTGATTGATACAAAATTTGACATGTGTATGAAGAGTGTAAAGAACATGTAATCCAATGGTTATATTTTCAAAATATGTAGTATTATTTATTTTATTAAGTTTGTAGCCTTAAGTTACAACTAATTTTGTAGCTAAACTTTGTCCTTAAATTTAAATCCATAATTCAAGTAGTAGAATCAACTCTTAAGATTATTATTGAGGATGATCTCTTCTTTTTGAGCTAGATGGGTGTGGGGGGACGAGAATCCAAGAATGGACAGATGGGTCGAGGATAGCATCGTGTGTACAGATCTTGAAAAACACTAACAGCACATCCTCGGGAAAATATGGACAACCCTTTGTAGGTACAAGAAAACCACAATGCCCAAGGACCCCAAGGATACCTTTGCACCCTCGAGAGGCCGAGATCCCACGCTACAGGCCGTTGAGTACAAATAGAGGATGAGAAGGGAAATTTGTCATCAAGCTAGGAAGGAGAGAAGATAGATAAAGCATCTATCACCTCCACGTTCAATCCTCTGTACCCACTTAGCTAGCCACATTAATGAAGATATGACCCTTGAATAGTGTCACCATAGCTCATAGTCTAATGTGGAAGCCTTCTAGTAAGGCCTTGATGGGACAAGTATCAAGGAAAATGAACAATGACCCTCCATATGTAGGGCTTAGACGCACCTTAGCTGAATATATAAAGCACAGGAATCCCTAGGGAAGGGGATTTAGAATTTGAAAGGAAGAAACACTTGTAGTCACTATCTTGGATTAAACCTGAGGAGCTTAATACAAGCCCTTTGAGGCTATCTTTCAATAACATTTGCATGATTATACTTAATGTTAATCTTTCCAATTCCAACCAGTTTATTCTACTTAAAAGAGGGTACAATGGGATTGGAGAACACACACCCACCAACAAGTCAAAAAAAAAAAAAAATTTATACCTCACTTCTCACACTGCTACAAAGTAGGAGCGTTTCTGCATATTTAATTTAATTTTTTTTTTTTTGGTAAGTAGAGGTGAAAAACACATGCACAGAGTCCGTAAAAATATTACACCTAACCACTGATGCCACTACAAAGAGATAGAGAAAATAAAAATAACAACTTTATTTATTTTTAATTTATACTCACCTGAATTAGACCAAACTTGATGAAAGTGGACTGAATTAAACCAAATAGACAAACATGGACCTAATTGGACCAAAATGAACCAAATTGGATTGAAGTGAGTGTTTATTATATCTATCTCTTGAAGTTGATTAAAGTGACATATGGTTCTCTAAGTAGGTGCAAAACTGAACCCTTCAACATGGTCTTAAATACTACATTAGCATATGAATAGTAATACAACTAGTCGTAGACTCGCGCGTTGTACGTGATAATATTGTTGTTTTAGTTATTAGTGGTTAATAGTTGGTTTTTCATATTCTTTCAAGTTAATATATTCACTTTTGAAAATATACAACAACAACAACAATAATAATAATAATAATGTTGAGTAAAATAATCTGAGAAGAAAAAAAGTAAAAATAAAGGATATAACAATAAACACTAAATTATCTGTAAATAAATACCAAATTATTTAAATCATATTATGTAATATTATAATATGACAAAATTTAACAACCAAAGTGAAAAAAAAAAAAAAAAAAAAGCTTAAAACACAATTGAATCGCTTCAACATAAGTTAGAGTTCTAAAAAAACACAAAAATTTCTCAACCTAAAGCAGAGATGCATGCAATATATATATATATATATATATATATATATATATATATCACCAAAAATTGAGAGAGAAAGAGAGAGAAATAAACTTTTTTGTGAAGAAAAATTATGCATATAATGGAAAAGATAATGCCAAATTTATACTAAAAGGATAACAATAAGAAGAAAAAAAATAAAGAGAAAGATGAAGAGTTGTATTAAGAGAGAGGGTAGCAGGGAGATGAAAATATAAACGGAAAGAGAGGTTGGAGAAAGTGTAAATGTTAAAAAAATTGAGTACAATTTAATTTATTTAAATTTAAATAAAATATTATATGTTTAATTAAAAAAATAAAATATAAATAATTTAATTATATGGAGGATGTGACTCAGTTTAAACATTGAATAAAATAAGGTGAAAAGATTAGAAAAGTAAAAATATAATATATATATATATATAGGAAAAAAATACTCCAAAAATTAGTGTGTGTGTGTGTGAGAGAGAGAGAGAGAGAGAGAGAGAGAGAGAGAGAGAGAGAGAGAAAGGGAGAAACAATTTTTCTGTGATGGAAAACTACGCAAAAATGGAAGAGAGAATAACAAATTTATAGAAGATAGTGTGAATATGAAGAGACAAAATAAAGAAAAATGAATGGAAAGATGAATAGTGACATTAAGGTTGAGGGTAGTGGAGATATGAAAAGGCAAGGGAGGGAAAGAAGAAGAAACAAAATAAAAAAAGATGAAAAGTGATATTAAGGTTGAGGGTAGTGGGAAGATGAAAATAACACAATAGTATAATATTTAACAATCAAAGAAAAAAAAAAAAAAAAAAACTTAAAAAACAAAACTAAATCATACCAACCTAACGTAGAGTTATAACAAATACAAAAATTCATCAACTTAAGCAGAGATGTAGGAAAAAAAATACTCCAAAAATTATTGCGTGTGTGTTTGTGTGTGTGAGAGAAAGAGAAAGAGGGAGGGAGAAACAACCTTTCTGTGATGGAAAACTATGCAAAAAATGGAAGAGAGTAACAAATTTATAGAAGATGGTGTGAATATGAAGAGATAAAATAAAGGAAAATGAATGGAAAGATGAATAGTGACATTAAGGTTGAGGGTAGTGGAGAGATGAAAAGGTAAGGAAAGGAAGGAAAAGAAGAAGAGAGAAAAAAAAATGAAAAGTGATATTAAGGTTGAGGGTAGTGGGAAGATGAAAAAGTAAATGCATGAGAAAGGTTGGAGAAAGTGCAACTATTAAAAAAAAGTAAATGTTAAAAAATAATTATAGGAAAATTGAAAAGAAAAAGGATAATGACGTGGATGCTAATGTAGCTCAATGTGAGAACAGTAACATTAAACGTTACGCTTCTGCTTTTAGTTATTACTAGTATGTAACCGATGCTACCGCACGGGAATAAATATAATTTAATAAAACAATGGAAAAAAATATATTGCATTTTATTATTTAAGTGATACTATTGGTTTTGTTTTGTTTTGTTTTTTTATTATTATTAATCATAAGTTTAGTCATATTTAAAAGACTTAGTTTATTCATGTTATTAAATCTTAGCATTATGTAATTTTTTTAACAAATATTTTTATCATACAAAATTCTAAAGAAAGAATACTACATAAACATATATATATACTCAAGGTTGATTCATAGACGGGACATATAGCTATAATTAAGTTGCTTTATCATAAACAATTTTTAACAAAATATTTTAATCAAGTAAATGTGAATTTCATAACATGCATCTCATAACAATATATAACAATAGAATAATGTGAATCTCATTAAAAAAAATTTAATCAATTAAAAGTCACTAAAATTATGAGCATAAAACGTAAAGACAAACAAATAGGATAAGTGCTAATTGTATATATGATCTGCAATATAGCTTGAGTTCATGTCTTTACCAATCGTATATAAGTCTGAGTTTTGATAAGTAAAGATCTAAGAAGATTATAGTTCAATCTTGAGAAGATTCCCATATTTAATAATTAAAAAAAAATTATACATCCGAAGTCTACCTTTGAAGTAAACACTATATATCTCTTTAACACTCTAAAGAAAAAAAAAATAATACAAAAAAAAAAGCCATCATCAATCCTATAAACCAAAAATTCTTGAGAGAAAGAGATTGAGAACATAAAACGAAAATAAATAGATTTAATGAAAATAAAGAGTGAGAGCTAGATTATAAACCCTATAAAACTTGCGAACAAAAAATAATAATAATAAATCATATCTAATTAACAATTACCTTGCATATGAAGCTCGCCTTTGTAAAGAAGATATATAATTGATCTGCAAAATAGAGGGAGAGAAAGAGAGATTAGATTGAATTTTGCAGAGTTGGAACGAAACCAAAAAAAAATAAAAAATCTTGATAAAACAGATTTAGGAGAGAAGTAGAAATTGAAATTTGCAGAGAGACAGAGAGAGAAAGAAAGAGAGAGGAGGTTCGAATGAATATGAGTAGTGAAAGCGTGTTTTTTTTTTTTTTTTTTTTGAGAAAAAACACATGAAATCACAAAATTACAATAGAAATCTATGGAAAACCTCTTCTTATATAGAAGGGTTGTATTGGAGATGGGGAGATGAACTTTGAAATATACAGATATAGGGAGATGAACCTTGAAACACGTAGGTGTGATGAACCTTGAAATATGTAGATGTGGGAAGATGAACCTTGAAACACGCAGGTGCGATGAACCTTGAAATACGCAGGTGTGAAAAAAAAAACACACCGAAATTACAATTGATCCACTTAAATTTAGACAAATGGAACCACATGAATCTTGACACATGGCACAAAATTAGAATTCTAATTTAGAATTGCAATTGGAGATTCTCTCTGCTTCACCTATTATATATATATATAGATTGGTTAATAGTTGGTTTTTCATATTCTTTCAGTTAATATATTCACTTTTAAAAATATACAATCTACAACAACAACAACAACAACAACAACAACAACAACAACAACAACAACAATAATAGTACTAATGTTGAGTAAAATAATATGAGAAGAAAAAAAGTAAAAATAAACGATATAACAATAAATACCAAATTATCTGTAAATAAATACCAAATTATTTAAATCATATTATGTAATATTATAATGTGATAAAATTTAACAACCAAAGTGAAAAAAAAAAAAAAAAGCTTAAAACACAATTGAATCGCTTCAACATAAGTTAGAGTTCTAAAAAACACAAAAATTTCTCAACCTAAAGCATAGATGCAAGATATATATATATCACCAAAAATTGAGAGAGAAAGAGAGAGAAATAAATTTTTTTGTGAAGAAAAATTATGCATATAATGGAAAAGATAATGCCAAATTTATACTAAAAGGATAACAATAAGAAGAAACAAAATAAAGGGAAAGATGAAGAGTGATATTAAGGGTCTGTTCGGTTGGAGGAGTGGAAAAGTGGGACGATGAAAAATTGTGGGAGGATGGAAAAGTGGGAGGATGGAAAATATTTAGTTTTCCCTCTTGTGTGTCCGGTTGGAGGGGTGGAAAAGTGAGAGGGTGAAAAAGTGGGAGGGTATAAATTGACTATTATACCCTTGTTAATAGTAATGTTGAAATAAAAAAAAAAAAGTATAACGTTGAAATTTAAATGAAATAAAAAAAAAAAAGTTCAACTTTAACGTTGAACTCAAAAAAAAAATGGAAAAGAAAAAGAAAAAGAAAAAGTGTAATGTTACTGAAGGTCTTCAGTAACGTTAAAAAAAAAAAAAAAGTGGAACGTTACTGTTCAGTAATATTTAAAAAAAAAAAAAAAAACAAACCAAGCCATGAGGTGGGATGGGGGCATTTTAGTAAATGCTTCCATCCCATATTTTCTCCCCTCTCATTTTTCTCCCAAATTGGGAGGAAAATTTTTGTGGGCCCGGGAGGAAAATTTTCCTCCCGATTTTCCACCCCTCCTTCATTTTCTCTTCAAATAAACAGTGGAAAATGTTCATTTTCCTCCCTTAGTTTTCCATCCTCCCTATTTTCTCTCCAAACGGACGCACCCTAAGAGAGAGGGTAGCGGGGAGATGAAAATATAAATAGAAAGAGAGGTTGGAGAAAGTGTAAATGTTAAAAAAATTGAGTACAATTTAATTTATTTAAATTTAAATAAAATATTATATGTTTAATTAAAAAAAGAAAATATAAATAATTTAATTATATAGAGGATGTGACTCAATTTAATTATTGAATAAAATAAGATGAAAAGATTAAAAAAGTAAAAATATAATATATATAGGAAAAAAATACTCCAAAAATTATTGTGTGTGTGTGTGTGTGAGAGAGAGAGAGAGAGAGAGAGAGGGAGGGAGAAACAACCTTTCTATGATGGAAAACTATACAAAAAATGGAAGAGAGAATAACAAATTTATAGACTATGGTGTAAATATGAAGAAACAAAATAAAGGAAAATGAATGAAAAGATGAACAGTGACATTAAGGTTGAGGGTAGTGGAGAGATGAAAAGGTAAGGGAGAAAAGAAGAAGAAACAAAATAAAAAAAGATGAAAAGTGATATTAAGGTTGAGGATAGTGGGAAGATGAAAATAATGTAATAGTATAATATTTAACAATCAAAGAGAACAAAAGGGAAAAAAAAAAACCTTAAAACACAAAACTATATCGTACCAACCCAACGTAGAGTTATAAAAAACACAAAAATTCATCAACTTAAGCGGAGATGCAGGAAAAAAAATACTCCAAAAATTATTGTGTGAGAGAGAGAGAGAGAGAGAGAGAGAGAGGGAGGGAGAAACAACCTTTCTATGATGGAAAACTATATAAAAAGTGGAAGAAAGTAACAAATTTATAGAAGATGGTGTGAATATGAAGAGACAAAATAAAAGAAAATGAATGGAAAGATGAATAATGACATTAAGGTTGAGGGTAGTGGGGAAATGAGAAGGTAAGGGAGGCAAAGAAGAAGAGGAAAAATAAAAAAAGATGAAAAATGATATTAAGGTTGAGGGTAGTGGGAAGATGAAAAAGTAAAGGTATGAGAAAGGTTGGAAAAAGTTCAATTATTAGAAAAAAGTAAATGTTAAAAAACAATTATAGGAAAATTGAAAAGAAAAAGGATAATGACGTGGATGCTGATTTGGCTCAATGTGAGCTGATTTGGCTCAATGTGAGAACAGTAACATTAAATGCTACGCTTCAGCTTTTAGTAATATATAGATGGTAGAATAAGATTTTTTTTTCCTACTGAGTATGACGTAAATTAAATAAATAGTGTCTCCGAAAAGTTGTTTTTATTATATGTCTTTTCTATTTTAAGTTACACTTTTAGGTTCAAGAATATATAAAGTCATGGTAGAAAAAGTGATGTTCTTATTATGATTAGCAAATTACAATTAATTTTGAGAATATGTAAAGGCATATGCATTATTGGGCGTGCCCTATATATATATATATATAGTTAGGCGTGCTCTCTCTCTCTCTCTCTCTCTCTCTCTCTCTCTATATATATATATATATAATGATTGAAAAAAAAATGATATGGTCACTAATATGACTCAATAAAAGTGTAATAACAATAAATTATACACCCTAGTTTTTAGATATTATATAAATAGATCACTGAGCATAAGAGTCTGCATTAAGAAGTGTATATTTCACAAACTCCAAGACTGATTATGCATTTGAGGCATTTAAAACCCATAATCTCAACACAATAACGAGTATGAAGTTTTAACATGAGCAATTGGTTTTTTTTTTTTGATAGGAAACTTGAAACTTTCATTAAAGTGAAGAAAACATTACATCCTGATAAAGAACTTGTTCCAAGAAACAAGGATTCTCTTCCATCCAAACAGAAAAATCAACAATACTAAAGCATGTTTTGCTAAGAAATGAGCAGGTTTATTTCTCTATCTACATACATGAGAAACAACACATTCCTAATATCATGACATGAACTTTGAATCCCATAAATTAAAGGCATCACCGAAACTGTAGGAGGAGACAGACCTTCTAGAGCACAAACAACATTTAGAGAATCGCCTTCCAAAATGAACTCCTGTGATCCCACATCTTTGGCAAATTGCAGACTAGCCTCAAACTTTTCCAATTCCCATCAGTTGGTTTGTCAAAAGAGAAAGCATAACTAGGTGAATATTCAAGCCATGTACTAATTCTAATTGCAAACCATGAAAGTTTAAATTTACGATAATGACTTCCAAATTTAGTTTCTTGTAGTCATCTAGTTTAGGTTGGTATCCAGCTTTGGCCTCCACCTCCAAAGGACCCAAAGGAGCATGAAATTTCTTGCTCAATGCAGCCATAACCAGACCATTAGCATCACGAATTATTACCCCCACCCCAGATTCTCTTTGTGCTTTAAAAACATCTCCAGCCATATTCACTTTATACAAATGACTTGAGGGAGGAACCTAGTGTTGCACCAAGGAATCAGATTGCTTTGTACATGTTTCTGTTGGAAATCTAATGATGCACACTCATGCATGAAATGACACCCATTAGGTAGATGGTGTTGCTTCATAGTTGCAGTATCATTTCGGTAGAAAGATGTAGCTTTCGGCCCTTTTGGGCAAGGCTATAATTTTAGGATATAACAAATTTGTTCCCTAGTAGATATCCCATTCCCAAGGGATGCATAATTGCCTGTAAATACAAGTTTAACCACAATTATATCTCTCCCCATAAACAAGATTTAACGTCTGTGATCACCACTCCAATGAGAATGCCATCCACGTTTGAGTAGCTTTCGACCCTTTTGGGCAAGGTTATAATTTTAGGATAAAACAAATCTGTTCCCTGGATATCCCATTCCCAAAGGGATGCAAATGCCTAATGTTTACCCATAAACAAGATTTAACGTCTGTGATCACCACTCTAATGAGAATGCCATCCACGTTTGAGACCAACACATGTAGCCCCAAACGTAAACCCTTTCAAAAAAAAAAATCATTTTGCAGGTGAAGTCCAATCCTGACAAGATTAAAATTTCTAACACCATCAAATATCCCTAAAAAATCATCTCTTATTGATGTAATCATTGTGGCACACTGCACACCATCATTTTCAGATGTTTCTTCTAGTTTCTACTGATTCCTCCAGTGTCTACCAAGCTATCCACACCCACTTAAAATTATGTATTTAGTCCTATGAGCTTCTTTATTTATCAACAACCTTGGAGAAATCTTCTCAACATGTAAACGGGCTTCGTGTTCCACTTATTAGTACATAATAGCTTAATAAATCTTCCTTAATATGTGCATAAAGTTAAGACAAACAATTCTTCCACAAACTCCAAGATGATAGGCCACACTCGCGTTGACTCCTTGTGATTAATTAAATTGATTAATTAGCTGAGTTATTAATTAATCAAGTTAACATGCAAATTCACGTGGCAGCACAAATAAATTACCAAAACTAAAGTATGCAGCGGAAAATAAAAGACATGGTGATTTGTTTACGAATGGAGAAAACCTGATGGCAAAAACCCCACTGGGTGATTTAAGGTCACCACTCCTGAAACTCCACTATTATCACAACAAGCGATTACAAGTAAAGAATCCGAGTACCTTACCAATCTACAGTTGAACTCTTACCCCAATACCCAATTGAACTTGTTCTGTAGTGACAGTTTCTCCTTTTGATGCACGGCTTCGAGTACGTGACTAACCAATTTGATGCACGGATCCCAGTATGCGGCTTACTCCTTTGCACGAATCTTAGTACGTGACTAACTCCACAGCAACCCTTTGATTGTTGTAGTTGATTTGCAGCAGCTTCACATAAACACACCAATAAGATCTTCAATGTTGGTGCAAGAGACTTTGCTTGATTACAAAACCCAACGACGTACAAGAAACGCAACAAGAACTTTTTCTTCTGTAGGAGGAGGTTAGGATTTCAAAAAGAAAACCTTATGAAACTTTCTAGGGTTAGGTTTTTCTTTTTCCACCTCCTTTAAATAGGAGCTTAATAGGCTCTCCTATTCCAAATAGGTTTACACAAACCTTGGGCTTTCCTAGTCCAATAAGAATTATAAAAACCCATAAACAATTTAGCCTTTTAGAGTAAAAACGTTGCTGGCTATAATCTGAAACCCGTAAGCTCGATCGATCGAAACATCTGTCGAGCTTTAATGAATCTCGATAGATCGAGATTCTGTCAAGGAGGTATCGAGACCTGCAGTTTGCACTTTTCTTGAGCAGTTCTTGAGTAATCTTCATGTCTTCAATTTAATCACTTGTAATGATCATCTTGAACCTACTTAGATTTACCCAAATACAAGTGCGTTTTGTCAAAAGATATACCAATTACATAAAAATATGTCCCCAACACAAGACTAGTTCTGCATCTGAGGCATTTAAAGCTCATAATCTCAACACAATAACTAGTAACAAGTTTTAACATGAGCAATTGGTGTTGAACGGCAACTTTGAAAATTCTAGATGGATGAACAAAGCTTTGTATATGTTTCTGTTGGAAATCTATAACACTAGAAGATGGATACATTTGTCCTAACTGGTACAGTGTGCACGTTTAAGAGGGAAAAAATTAAACATGTTTATTATTATTGAAAAACAATGACCTACATATCGTAGTGTACAACATTTTACCTTAAGTGATCCTCTTCTTTACCCACGAACTTAACCTAATGACCTTCCTTTCATTTAGGGAGAGCCCTTAACTTGCGTCAGATAACCTCCATGTCGATGCAATCATTGACTTTTGTTGCAATTGACAAAGCCCTTGTAATATTGTCAGTGCTACTTTACACAATTCACAAATGATCCAACTCTTGTTGTATCCTTCTTGCTTCAGCACTCATCAATTCATCCATTTAATATCACATTTGACCCATTGTTAATTACTATCAATGTTCAAATATCTCATATTTCAAAAAGAACATATAGAATTAATGCGCATTTTGAATATTATAATCTGGCTCCAATCATACACCAGATATCCTATTCAATTAAACAGAGGATGAAGAGCTAATCTACAATACTAAATATTTGTGAAATCTCACTTTACATAATAATGACTGGTTTTTTAACCAGCACATACACCCAGCAATGGAACTGCAATAACAAAATTGATATAAAAACACAAACATTCCAGAACAGCGAGTATACAGTCAAGTAGCTCATGCTTGCCCAATAAAGTGTGAACACAAAGATATTTAAGAGCAATGGTGATTCACTTACAAACGCTAAAATCTATAGCACATACATGTACATAAATTATTACAGTATACAGCATGAAAGATAGTTAAAAATCATAAAAACCCAAGTTTATAGCATTAACAACAACAAGAATCAACATCATATAATTAAGCTCTATTAAACAGCGACAGGTCTTTTCAATATACCCTTGGAGGGGGATTAAATGATACAAGAGTGCGTGGTGATCCCTCAAACAAATGAAACAAATAATTCTCTAAATTATCTTCTGTGTAGTATTTCTCAACGTGCCTTCCACTCTCTACTTGATTCCCAAACCTTTTCATAAATAAGCGATTAACCGGGATCACCGATTCTAATATAGATATCCTAAGCTTTTTCCGGAGTTGAGCATCGGGGACAATCCAAGCAGTTTGAACGTTATAGATTTCCTCAAAACATGCATTGAAATTCTTCAATCTCTCCTGCAAAGCCACCGTCGAGGCCTCTTTTTTTTTTTTTGAAGAAAACCGACGAGGCTATATCACTCCAGCTCCAACGGATCCCTCTATCATTCAAACAATCCAACACCTTGGTCCATGAAGCCCTAAGATAACTTATAGCATATAGCGTTATCTTCCTATGTTGCTTACGAACCCAATTATCATCTAATAGCCCCCCAAGATCCAAATCTTTCACCTTCTGCGTCATATACAGAAGATTATTCATCAGAAAAATACACCGCAATGCACCATCCACATAGAGCTTTGATTTCTTCTCGAGATATGACTCTAAAATGTTTACTACCACCAACAATTTGCTAGTTACCGGATTCATTTTCGAGACCTTGCTGTCATGAATTCGTAAAGCATTCTCAAAAGTAGAAAGATTTCGTAAAGCATCTAATTGATCATCATCTTCACCAATTTTGAACAAGTTCTGAGTATCACTATGATCCACTATCCATTTCATATAATTCATCATGGTCTGCGTCAGTGGGTGAATGTCACCACTCTCCATCAGTTTCTCGAAGGTCATATTCTCCCTGTTATCAAGATCCGTAAGTGTCTCTCTAACGTCCGACTCCCAACGCTAAAAAAAAGAAAAAGAAAAAGAAAAAAAAAGAAATAGTCAGATTTTTTTTGATCCACGTGCTCCCACCTACCCCCATTCTCACTATCACTGTGCTCTCAGATCATCTCCAACAAATTTTTCAAATTTTTGTATATTTTGAAGAATGAACAATGACATTTAGCTTTTATTTATCTATTTTTTCAAATACACTTCTCAATAGATTCTCTATCCCATTCTTTATTGCCTTTAAATATTATTTTTTCATTCATTTTTATTTTTTTTAATCATCATTTATTCTTTTTTTAACAACTATATTTTTCAATGAGAAATGTTATGTTCACAACATTTTACGCAATACTTTCACAACAAAATTTATGTGAAAAACTGTTACTAGTTCTAATTTAAATCCACCATTAAAATTATTTTTTTACTCGCCAATATTAACTAATAACAATCTGTTACTTAAAATTTATTGTGAAAATATTGTAATAGTATTTCTCAATTAAGATTTTTATATTTTTTATATTATTTTTCTTTCTTCCCTTTCGTCCTCATCCATGCGTTTTTTTTTTCTTGGTTTTTTCTCCACCATACACGTATCTCACACCTTTCCTCTAGCTATCTCTTTTTTTTTTTTTTTTTTTTTTTTTTTTTTTTTTACCTTTTCCATTTCTACTTGATTCTAGAACACTCTCTCCCTCTATCTCACACAAACAAATTCTCTCTCACACACATATAGATCACCGGCAGAGAGTGAAGATCAGCGTTCTACACAGATCGGCATTCTACAAGTTGTTTGTTTGTTGTTTTCTTTAATTTTTTTTTTTTTTTTTTGGTTCTAGTTTGATTAGTTTTATTTTATTGTTCAGATTTCATTAGGCTTATGAGAAAGATTGTTTTTGTGTTTCAAATCTTTCGATTAGTTTTGTGATTTTGTTTTGATTGTGGTCTATTACTGTTGAGATAGACAGTGAAGAACTAAAAAAAAAAAAAAGGAACGAGAGAGAAAGAATATTTTTTTATTCAGTCAGGTATTTTTTAAGATAAAATAATGGTTTGGAATTGCTACAGTGTTCTTTAGATTAAGAGAATTATTGTAGCAACTTCAAAAAAAAATTGGAAAAGTTTTGTGTATAGAGAAGCTATTGCAGTGTGAATAGTAGCACTTTTTGGAGAAAAAATAGAGAAACCGCATATGTTGGAGATGCTCTCATGTGCTTATTCCTGTGCTCTCTTTTCTTTCTTTCTTTTTATTTATTTATCTTATTTTATTCTTTTTTTTTTTTTCGAAAGACTCCTCTCACTCTATCACACTCTCCCAGTACTACTTTACACCACCATCTCCACCATAATTTTCCAGGCAAAATCATCGGAAAAATTTCTTAGGAACCTTTGCATTTTCACTTCTTTTATTTGAGGTAAAAATTCTTAATTTTTTGGTGGGTTTTATACTTTGGCTTGAGACTTTTTTATCTAAACTTTGGTTATAATATATATATATATGATTTATGAGTTTTGGAAGTGATATTTATCTGTTTATATGTATGAGTTTTGTCTTGGTATATTTATTTGATGAGTGGGTTTATGGTTTTTACAATGGTGGCTATCTAAGGCTTATTTATGGTGGAAATAGGGGTTTTGAGTTATATCATGTGATAGATGGTAAATATAATTTTTATTGATTATTTAGAGTTAGTTAAAGATTCAAATTGTTTGTCTTGGAAGATATTATGAATTTGGTGTCATGGGTCTCTGATGATGCTATATAAATCTTGTAGAAATTACTTACTAAGTGTTGAGATTTTGATGTTAAAGATAATAGCTTGAACGACTTATGAGTATAAATTGGAGCCTATACCTTGTGAATTAATTTGTTGAGAAACTTTGGAATGGAAATACATTATTTGTGAGGTTAAATACTAGGCTTGCCTAACTAAATGCTTATTTGGCAATTCCTAATTTGTAGCTAGATAGAATTTCAAATTTTATGCTTATTTTGATAGTTTTGCTTGATATTGTTTAAGATCTAGCTAATCTCCTTTGGAACTTGGAGAATTAGGTACGTAGCTTTTTAATGAGATTTTTTTTTTTTTTTTTGGGAAAATAACCATATTGTATAAACATTATTTTTGGGTCAAACACATTTTGGAAAATTATTTGTGGAACTATGTTTTTTTTTTTTTTTTTGAAGTGTTGTGTTGTGAACCTACTATATATGATTATATATGAAAAGTGCATCATATTTGCTAATGCGTATGGGGAAATGCATGAATTGTTGACATGGAAAATATAAGTATCTTTGATTTAATCTTTGATAAGGAATTCATGGATCTTATGGTATATTGGAAAATTTAGAGGTGCTTATCATGTCTTGTATTATTTGGGAAATTGATAGAAAATCTTGTTGTCAAGGAATGAATTTTGGAAACCTTACAAACTTTGTGGAAGTTTTGGTTATTTAAGGTTTTTTTAAACTACTTGGATATAAACTATGTGTTTCAAAGTACATATAACCTAGGCGCTTTATATGGTTTTAACCCTATGCCATGTGCGGTTTCCTAGTGATCACTCGATTTGAGTTTTGTAGTTTTTGTGACAACGGTGTCAGATCCAAGTTAGTGCCCTTTCATTTTGGATGACATGTTCTTCCTTTCTGCCTATAGGGAGAAGAGGTACTTTGATTGTGTGTGAATGAGGCTGCTGCCCATGGGGCCAAAAGACCACATGGAAGAAAGGTCCAATTTGACACATTCTTCCTGTTGCCCATCAGGGAGGGGAGGAGAAAGACAAAACCTTAAAGGTATAAGTGAAGTTGCTGCCCATAGGGCCAAGAGACTACATACCAGAAAAGATAATATCATGCTAATTGAGAATGGGTGTATCTTATGACATGATTCTGTTTGTCCTTGCTCTTATCCTTGGACTTACGTTTTTCTTCTTCCCCACTGGGCTTACTGAACTTGTAGTCCACCAAGGCATTTGCTGCAGACATAGCAGTAGGCAGATCATGCACAGCTTGCCTCTTTAACTCCATCTGGGCCGAAGGCTGCAAGCTAGACATGAAATTGAATAGTTTGTCCTCCTCTGACATGTTCTTGATGTCCAACATCAAAGAACTAAACATCTTGACATACTCCCTTACGGTACCCGTTTGCTTCAATTTCTTCAAAGCGTCCCTTGCAACCCAAGTAGTGTTAGTAGAAAAAGAATTGATCCTTTCATTACTTCTTTAAGGCCTCCCACAAGTCAATTTTTCCTCTACCGACATCTTCATCGTCTTCCATACAGGTTCGCCACCATAACTTAGCATCCCCTAAAAGATACATGCTTATCATTGTCACCATCTCTTGACTAGGCACCCTAGCAGCCTTGAAATACTGCTCCATATCCCACAAGAAATTTTCCAAATCGTTGGCATTCTTGGCACCATTAAAGGGCTTAGGTTCAGACACCTTCAATTTAGTGGCCACTTCCCCCTCCCTGGCAGGCCACTCATTGTTCTCTTCAATAGAACGATTTTTGCTTCTAGTTGGCGTTGGGTCTCCATTGCTGCCTGTTTCTGGGCGTCCAATGTAGCAGCCAACTCTTCAACACGAGTGAAAAGAATATCCCTCTGTTCTGCAAGATCATTTCGCACCACAGTCATTTCTGTAGTAACAACATCCAGTCTATCACAAACAGAAAGTTGTTCCCCTTCTCTAGGAACACCGAGTATGTTCTCCATGACAGTCACCCTTGCCTTGGTGTCCGAAGACATGGCAACCAAGCTCTGATACCAATTGTCATAGGGTTAACTTTTCTTTTAAATTTTCTACCTATGATGGCACTAAGTTCTTCCCTTAGTCTCAGCCAATACACCACACACACATACACTACAGTAAAACTCAGAATAGAATTTTTCAAGGAAATCACACATACATAGAGTACACATAGTATTTACAGGGCACCAACTCCAACCTTTATTACTCAATATTCAAGTACAAAGGAAGCTTAGAGAATACACACGAAATTCTCTAAGCAAAATACACTATTTGATGTTGACAGCCCCAACAGCCTAAGCTATATGCATAGAAATAACTGTCATGACAGTTACTACCAAGTAACTGCCTCTGTCTAAGACTTGCTGCCACATGTGGTCTGACTTAGGACACCTGCAACTGATGCTGCCTTGGCCTGCTGTCCACGTTTCTAGCCCCTACTCAACAGGTCTGAATGTCTAGCAAGCTTGGAACTACTGATAACTGTCGATAACTGCTGCTGCACACTCTACACATGCCAGCCCATTACTCAGCACTTCATGAGGCCTCTGCCCATGCTCTAGCAGCCCACACTTGATGAGCCCATCACGTTTTAAAAGCTTGGCCCTTGCCAAGCTCTTCTCATCAGCAACACAACCCACATAACATGTCCATACGCAGCCCACCAAGTAACTGCTATCAGCCCACAAATACAAGTCCATGCATTTTGCCAGCACCAACCAGCCCAATGCCTTGCATAGCCTAATATCAACATAGCAACCCAACATTGCCTTGTACATAAGCCACCCAGCCCACACACAAAGCAACCCAACCAAGCCACTATGCCATCAGCCATCACAAAGGATCAGCACCACCTGCTGCCGCCCATCATCACCAAACCATCTCTGCCCACCATGGCTCACCAATGCCATGGCCTTGGGGCCTTATATGGAGCAAGGTGTCTCTACATGCTGCCCTTCATCATGCTCACCAATCTGAACCTAGCAGGGAGACCGGACTTGTCCCCTTCAAAGAGCACTTAGGAGCTTCACTAGTATGGCAGGAGGAGCCATTGGTGTCTTGAGAAAATATTGAGCCATGTGACTGGCCTGATGTTGTCCAAGCACTCGAATTTCTCATGTTATCATCAGCAACTTGCAAAGCTCCTAACAAACCACCCCCACCAGAAGAAGCCGATGTCCTCATCGGTAGGATATTCTCATATGCCTTCACATCTTTTTCAAACTACCACAATGTAGATGCTTTCTCCCAACTCGCCTCTAATTTCGTAGCCCCCTTCCACTTTACCAAGTAGTATGTTATCATATTTCCTCCCTTACGATAACCTGTCGCCTTCTTATCCAAAATTTTCTCCACTTCTCTATCAAACTGAACCATGATAGTAGGCGAGGCATACCTAGCTTCATTTCTTGAGGAATCCTTTACATCCTTATGATACGGCTTCAAGAAGCTCACATGTATTGTTGGGTGAATCTGTAATCTATCTGGCAGCTTCAACTTGTAAGCCACTGAACCAACTCTCTTTACAACCTCGAATGGACCATCATATTTAGAAACTAAACCTTGGTGAATTGCTTCACTTCTAAACTTCCTCCAAATATGTGGAGTCAATTTTAACAGTACCCTGTCCCCCACTTGGAACTCTAGAGGTCTTCTCCCTTTGTCAACATATTTCTTCGTCCTCCTTTGTGCTTTCGACAAGCTATCCCGTGGCTCCTACATCAGCTCTTGCTTGTTGATTGCAAACCTATATGCTGCGGGACATCTACCCGCTGAACGCTGCTTAGCAATCTCATGAGGTGTGAGAAGTTGCTGCCCCATAGCCAACTTAAAGGGACTCATCCCAGTTGATGAAGATTTGTGCAGATTGTAGGCAAACTATGCAGAATCCAACAAATCTAACCAATTCTTTTGGCTGGCAGTCACATAATGTCTCAAATAGTCTTCCAATACAACATTAAGCCTTTCTGTTTGCCCATCTGTTTATGGGTGATTTGCAGTAGAGAACTTTAACTCTGAACCCATCAAACCAAACAGAACAGTCCAAAAATGACCAATAAATCTAGAGTCTCTGTCACTTACAATGTCTTCAAGCAACCCAAAGTATTTCACCACATTTTTATAGAGCAAGTCAGCAGCCACCTCTGCTGTACAAGTGCTCAGTGCAGCCATAAAAACAACATACATTGAGAATCTATCAATAACCACAAATACTGAACCCATCCCCTTTACTTTTGGAAAAGCAGTAATAAAATCCATTGAAATAGAAATCCAAGGACTCTCTGGTATAGGAAGAGGCTACAGCAAACCTGCTTCCTTTTGAGTCAAGCCCTTGTCTTGTTGGCAAACCAGACAGGTCTTCACATACAACTCAATATCTAAGTCCATCTTAGGCTAATAGTATGAACGGGATAGTAATGCATACTGACAGGCCACAAACGCGTTGACCCCTTGTGATAAATTAGATTGATTAATTATCCTAGTTATTAATTAATCAAATTAACATGCAATATCAAGTGGCAGCACAAACAAATCACCAAAACTAAAGTATGCAGCAGAAAATAAAAGACACGGTGATTTGTTTACGAATAAATGGGAAAAACCTGACGGCAAAAACCCCACCGGGTGATTTAAGGTCACCACTCCTGAAACTCCACTATTATCACAACAAGCGGTTACAAGCAAGGAATCCCAAGTACCTTACCAACCTACAGTTGAATCTTTACCCCAATACCCAATTGGACTTGCTCTGTAGTGACAGTTTCTCCTTTCAATGCGCGGCTCCCAAGTACGTGACTAACCAGATGCGCGGATCCCAGTACGTGACTTCAAACACCAACTAGAGAGAGAGTTGTTGGCTGCAAAGTTCTTCAAATCATCAGAGATGAACTAGGGCACGAACTTTGTCTTTCAGATCACAAATTGCATGAACAAGAAGTTCTCAATGCTTGTGCAACTTGCATCATCTTTTACGGCCCTTAAAACAATCCTTTTATATGTCTAGGGTTAGGAGAAAAGAAGTCCCAAAGACACATTCACGGATTGGACTTGAAACATAACAGAAAATCTATTTTTTTTTTAATTCTCGACAGATAGAGGTGTCGAGGATCTGTCAAGAAGCTGTCGAGGCTCGGGGCAAAACAGCTTCTTAAAGCTCGATAGATGCATGTGTTGAGATAGGTGTCGAGCTTTAGTAACTTGCACTTCCTTGCTTGTTTCTTGGATAGACTTTGATGACTTCAACACTGAATCTTGAAACACTGTTTCTTGAAACACTGTTTCTTGAAATGTTAAACACATCCTAAATCTACCCAATTATAAGTAAAGTGCGTTTTGTATAAAGATAAGCCAATTACATAAAATAGCAACATATGTTAACAAACTTGAACTACATATGTCCTAACACATACATCCTATCTTTACCTAGATGTCCTGCCTATTGTGGATCGTGAGTTTCCTTCAGCAACTCTCTCCGGATCCTTCCATTTGGGACAAACAGCTTGCCACCCTTGGCATACAGTAGCCCATCCTTCAGCCAATAACGTCTCACCAAGCCTGCAGTCATGTCCTGCACCAGCTTTTGACAGGTAGCATCCAACTTAGTACTGTCTTTGATCCTCTCCACAAAGTCTGACTCCACTCTAGTCAGAGAAGCCAAATATTCCTGCACCTGTTTGCGACTCAAGGCATCAACACTTCGTTGTGCTTACCTGGTTTGTGCTCCCACACAAAGTTATACTCCTGTAGCAACTCTTGCCACCTAGCCTGCTTGGGTGACAGCTTCTTTTGTGTGTTAAAGAAGGTGTTCGCCACATTGTATGTTCTCACCACGAACTTTGGCCCTAGCAGATATACACGCTAAGCCAGCAAACAGTGCACCACTACAATCATCTCTTTCTCATGGGCTAAACACTTCTGCTCTACCTCAATCAACTTCCTGCTCTCATAAGCAACAAGATGTTTTTCTTGTACAAGAACCCCACCAATTGCCTTATCCGAAGCATCTGTATGGACTTCAAAGGGTGCACCAAAATCTGGCAAACGCAGCACTGGTTCACTTGATACAACAACCTTCAGCTTCTCAATAGCATCCTGACATGCATCTGACCATACCCATTTTCTGTCCTTCTTCAGCAAATCTATGAGAGGAGCCACCTTCTTCGAATGTCCTTGGATAAACTTCTTGTAATAGTTGGCCAATCCAAGGAAAGACTGAAGCTTTGCAACCTTGCTAGATGGTAGCCAATCAAGAATAGCCTGTACTTTTCTCTCATCCATCATAACTTGACCTTTGATAACTTTGTGCCCTAGAAATAGAATCTCCTATTGAGCAAACTCACATTTTTCACAATTGGTGTTCTCTCAGTTTGGACAGCACCTTCTTAAGGTGGTCTAGGTGATCCTCTAAGGATTCACTATAAATTACAATGTCATCTAAATAAACCACAACAAAGCGATCCACAAACTCATAGAAGACATCATTCATCAAATTACAAAACATAGCAGAGGCATTAGTTAAACCGAAAGGCATAACTAGAAACTCATAGGAACCATACTGGGTCACACAAGTAGTCTTAGGCTCGTCTCTTTCTACAATCCTTACTTGCCAGTAGCCTGATCTTAAATCCAGCTTTGCTCAGTAGACAGCTTTGCTCAATCTGTCAAAGACGTCTTAAATCAGAGGGACTAGATATTTGTTCTTCACAGTCACTTTGTTCAAGGCACTGTAATCTACACACATCCACAACGAGCCATCCTACTTCTTCTGGAACAGAACAGGAGCACCATAAGGAGTCTTGGAGGGCTGGATATAGCCTGCATCTAGCAGCTCTGTCAACTGCTTCCTCATCCTAGCCAACTCCAATGGGGACATTCTGTACGGGTCCTTTGATGGTGGCTTTGATCTAGGAACCAACTTGATCCTATGATCAACTGCACGTCTAGGTGGAAGGGTCTTTGGTAGTTCTGGAGGCATAACATCAGCAAACTTTCCCAGCAGTCTAGCTACAGCATCTGGAACATTGACATACTTGTCTTGCGTCATCTCAATCAGTGTAACCAAATAAGTCATTTCACCCTTTTTTAGCCCATGCTCAACTTGCATGGCTGAAACCATTGGTTCCTTTCCCTTACTACTCTTGCTATTTCCTACCCCACGTCTCACAGGAACATAGATTATGTGGCTTTGAAATTATATTGTTAGTGTCCATAGATTATAGTATATAGTTTCATGGTATTTATTTTGAGAAATTTTGTGTTTATTATTTAATCATTCTTGTAATATTATTATTGAAAACGGTCTTGCAGTTTTCAGTTAGAAATTTCCCAAATTAAAACATGTTTTGTAAATAATTTATCATCATGAAACTTACATTTCCCCCGCCCCTTATTAATTATGCTACTTATTGGGCTCTGTCTCAACCTATTCTTTCACAAACTTTTTCATAGTAGGCAACGATTATTCTAAGACATGTTTTTGTAGCTAGCAGTAGTGAGACTAATTACTAATAGATGCTAAGCTTTTGTGATGGTGATCTTTAGATGATGTACATCCTAGAGTAAGCTTGACTCATTCTTTTGTATTTAATAGTGGTTATGACTTTATTTCCACTAATAAGACAAGTAATTGATGTGTAATTATATTTATTCAAACCTTCATTCTTTTGTGATCAATGGTCCTTATAGTTATCGCATAGAGCTCTAACTTACTTTGGGAGTATCTTTAAGGGAATTATTATGATAATTCTTGATGTTGATACTTGATATGAATAATTTGGATTGAATTGTCAAAAAGAAAAAAATCTATAGGTAACTTTGAGATGTTTTTCTCATGCTTTGGACCCTTTTGGATTTGTGGCGTGACAGTTATAGTATTAGAGCTTAAGTTATGATTCTGTAGATTTTGAAAATAGGAATTGATTTGGATCTAAGTCAGAGCATTAGGGGTTTGATCAATTCTTTATTTTGTACATTTGTTTCAGCTTCCACATGCTATCCCTTTATTCTTATCTAGTTTGTCTATGCTAACCTTCTATGTTGTCTTGTGATTTACTTCCTTTATTTCTTGAGTATAGGTATAAGTACATTTGTACACTATGCCTTCTAAAAAGAAAGCACGTAAAGTAAGGCATGTAGATGAAGTTGCAGCTCCAAAACAAGGCCTAGGAAATGCCAAGAGCATGAGAGATTTGTCACTCCTAATGGTGGTGAGATTGATGAGTTCCTAGACAAGATCTATGCTAGGATTGCTAGAGTGGTCTAGGGTGGTGAATGTAGGAAGAAGGGTTATTCTTTTGGGGAGTTCCATAAGCAAAACCCTCCAACTTTTAAAGGGGAGCTTGACTTAATGGCAGCAGATAATTGGTTGCTAAAGATGGAAAAGTTATTGAGAGCCCTGCACTACTTGATTTTGAGTTATCGGTTTCTACCCTTGTTAATGATACTCTAATGATTAATCTTGTGCTTAAGTCTTGTGTTCTTTGTATTGAGGGTAGAGAGTTATTGGCTGACTTGGTGTTATTAGATATGCATGATTTTGATGTAATTTTGGGCATGGATTGGTTCGCTTCTTAGCATGCTAGTGTGCATTGTTTTGAGAAAGAGGTGGTGTTTAGGCCTCCAGGTGAACCAGAATTTCTATTTAAAGCTTCATGTTTGTCTTTTGAGCCTCGTATGATATCATGCATTCAAGCAAATCGCTTGCTTTGAAAGGGATGCCAGGGATTCCTTGCTAGTGTAGCGGATTTACAAAGCATAGAATTGGAGATAGGAGACATTCCCATTGTGCAGGAATTTTCGAATGTTTTTCCTGAAGATGTACCTAGTTTGCCCCTATATCATGAGGTTGAGTTCTCTATTGACCTCCTTCCTGTTACTGTACCTATTTCTAAGGCACCATATAGCATGGCACCCAAAGAGTTGAAGGAACTTAAAGAGCAATTGGAAGAATTGCTTGATAAAGGGTTCATTAGCCCTAGTGCCTCACCTTAGGGAGCCCTAGTTTTATTTGTTAAGAAAAATGATTGGCGTATGAGGTTGTGTATTGATTACCGTGTGCTAAATAAAGTAACCATTAAGAATAAATATCCTTTGCATCGTATTGATAACATATTTGACTAGTTGCAAGGAGCACAAGTCTTTTCCAAAATTGATCTTTATTTTGGTTATCTCCAGTTGAAGATTAAGTGTGAGGACATACCAAAGACAACCCTTCAGAATAGCTATGGTCATTATGAATATTTAGTGATGCCATTTGAATTAACTAATGCCCCTGCCGCTTTTATGGATTTGATAAATAGGGTATTTCATGAGTATTTGGATCACTTTGTCGTTGTGTTCATTGATGATATTTTGATTTATTCTAAGAGTCAAGAAAAGATGAAGAACACTTGAGGATTGTTTTATAGATTCTAAGAGAAAGGAAGTTGTATCCTAAACAAAAGAAGTGTGAGTTTTGGTTGAATAAAGTAGTGTTCTTAGGTAATGTGATCTCTAAGGATGGAATTACAATGGATCCTAATAAGATAGAAGTTGTGGTTATTTGGGATAGGCCTACAAATGTGAGTGAGGTTAGAAGTTTCCTAGGCATTGCTGATTACTATAGAAGATTTGTAGAGGGATTTTCCCGCATTGCAGCTCATTTGACACAATTAACTCAGAAAAATTTTAAATTTGAGTGCGAGGAAGAGTGTGAGAAGAGCTTCCAAGAGCTAAAGCAGAGATTAGTCATAGCTCCAGTGTTAACTATCCCTTCAAGTACGGAGGGTTTCGCCCTTTATAGTGATGCTTCTTATAAGGGACTTGGTGGTGTGTTGATGCAAAATGGGAAGGTTGTGGCCTATGCCTCTCGTCAATTGAAAAATTATTAGAAAAATTACCCCATTCATGACTTGGAGTTGGCTACAGTTGTTTTTGCTTTGAAATTTTTGAGACATTATTTGTATGGGGAAAGATGTGGGATTTTCACTAATCATAAAAGTTTAAAGTATTTCTTTACCTAGAAAGAGTTAAATATGAGGCAATGGAAATGGCTAGAACTAGTGAAGGATTATGATTGCTCTGTTGACTATCATCCTAGTAAGGCTAATGTTGTAGCTAATGCTCTTAATAGATAACTTTCAAGTTTTTCAGCTGCTTTGCTAACTACTCAAAAGGAAATTATTCTTGATCTAGAAAGGATGGAGATTGAGGTTGTTATAGGCCATTTTGAGGCCTACTTGGCTAGTTTGAGTGTTCAACCAACTTTGGTAGAAATTAAATCGTCATAGGCCAATGACTCACATTTGAAGAAAATCATGGATGAGGTGCATAGTGGAAAGGAACCTGAATTTTCTATCTCTGAGGGTGGTGTTTTGAGAATTGGGAGGAGACTTTGTATGCCAAATGATCTATTGATTAAAAAGGAGATTCTAGAAGAAGCGCACCATTCCCCATATACAATACATCCGAGTAGTACAAAGATGTACCATAATCTTCGTGAAAACTTTTGATTGAATAATATGAAAAGAGAGATTGCCCACTTTGTAGAGCAATGCTTGACTTGTCAGCAAGTTAAGGTGTTGTACCAGCGGCCCTCAGGTTTATTGAAACCAATTCCTATTCCCTAATGGAAGTGGGAGAAAATTACTATGGATTTTGTTTTAGGATTGCCAAGATCTCTTGACGGTCACGATGCTATATGGATGATTGTTGATAGAATGACAAAATCAGCTTATTTTCCCCCTATTCAAATGAACTACTACCTTAATCAATTAGCTCAACTCTATGTTGATGAGATTGTGAGACTTCATGGAGTACCCACTTCTATCGCTTTAGATAGAGATCCAAGGTTTATTGCTCATTTTTAGGGTGGTGTGCAAAAGTCCTTAGGTACTAGATTGGATTTTAGTACAATTTTCCATCCTCAAATAGATAGGTAGTCTGAAAGAACTACTCAGACTCTAGAAGAAATGTTGAGAGCATGTGTTTTGGATTTTAAGGGGAGTTGGGCTAGTCACTTACCTTTGGTGGAATTTGCTTATAATAATAGTTAACATTCAAATATTAGAGCTGCACCTTATGAGACTTTGTATGGGAGAAAGTGTAGATCTCCAATTTGTTGGGATGATGTTGGAGAACATTAAATCTTGGGGCTAGAAATTATTCAGAGGACTTGTGCAAAGGTAAATCTGGTTCATGATAAACTATGAGCAGCCCAAAGTAGATGGAAGAGCTATTATGACATTAAAAGGAAGGCTTTGGAACTTGAAATTGGAGGTAAAGTTTTCCTGCGGGCCGCACCTATGAAAGGCGTAATGAGATTTAGGAAAAAGCGTAAGTTAAGCCCTAGCTTTGTAGGGCCTTTTGAGGTATTGGAGAGGGTGGGCAAAGTTGCATATAGAATGGCCCTACCACTAGCCCTGTCAGGAATTCATAATGTTTTCCATGAGTCTATATTAAGGAAATACATTCTTGACCCTTCACATGTATTGAGCTATGAGCCTCTTCAGATTAGAGATGATTTGTCATATGAAGAAATTTCGGTAGACATTTTGGATCATAAGGAGCAAGTGTTACACAATAGAACAATATCACGAGTAAAGGTGCTTTGGAAGAATCATTCAAAAAGAGGCATCTTGGGAGCGTGAAGATGATATGTTGTCAAGATACCCAAACCTTTTTTAGGATCAAGGTACGTAAAATTTTGATGACAAAATTTTTATAAGAGGGGAAGAATGCAACATTCCAACACTTAAAAAAGAAAAGAAAGGGTCGGATTTTGTTTGGATCCCACGTGCTCCCACCTACCCAACTATCCCCCACCACACATTATCACTATCTCTTTCCTCCCTTGGCCAGCTCATTCCTTTGCTCTCTCTCCCTTTTTTTTTTTTTTTTTTTTTTTTTTTTTTTTTCAAACACTCCTCTCACTCCCTCACACTCTCCCACTGGTACCACTCCACACCACCATCTCCACCATCATTTTTCAGGCAAGATCACCGGAAAAACTTCTTAGGAACCTTTGCATCTTCACATCTTTAATTTAAGGTGAAAATTCCCAATTTTTTGGTGGGTTTTATACTTTTTCTTGAGGTTCTTTTATCTAAGCTTTAATAAAAATATTCATGTGATTTACGAGCTTTGGAAGTGGTATTCATGTGTTTATATGTATGGGTTTTGTCTTGGTGGATTTATTTGATGAGTGAGTTTATGGTTTTTACAATGGTAGATATCTAAGGCTTATTTATGGTGAAAATTTAGGGGTTTTGAGTTATATCATGTAATAGACGGTAAATATAATTTTTAATGATTATTTGGAGCTAGTTAAAGATTCAAATTGTTTGTCTTGGAGGATATTATGACTTTGGTGTCATAGGTCTCCTGATGATGTTATATAAATCTTGTGGACATTACTTATAAAGTGCTAAGATTTTGATGTTAGAGATAATACCTTGAATGACTTATGAATATAAATTGGAGCCTATGCCTTATGAATTAATTTGTTGAGAAACTTTGAAAGTGGAATACATTATTTGTGAGGTTAAATACTAGGCTTGGATAACTAAATGCTTATTTGGCAATTCCAAATTTGTAGCTATATACAATTTCAAGTTTTATGCTTATTGTGATAGGTTTCCTTGATATTGTTTAGGTTTTAACTAATCTTCTTTGGAGCTTGAAGGATTAGACTTTTTTGCGAGTTGCAAGGTAAGTAGCTTTTTAATAGGATTTATTTATTTATTTTTTTTGGAAAATAACTATGTTGCATAAATGTTGTTTTTGGGTCAAACACATTTTGGAAAATTATTTGTGGAACTATATTTTCTTAAAAATTTTTGTGTTGTGACCCTACTATATATGATTATATAAAAAAAGTGCATCATATTTGGTAATGCATATGGAGAAATGTATAAATTGTTGACATAGATAATATGAGCATCTTTGATTTAATTTGTGATAAGGAATTCATGGATCTTATGGTATATTGAAAAATTTAAAGGTGCTTATCACACCTTGTATTATTTGGGAAATTGATAGAAAATCTTGTTGTCAATGAATGAATTTTGGAAACCATACAAACCTTGTGGAAGTTTTGGTTATTTAAGGTTTTCTGAAACTACCTGGATATAAAATGTGTTTCAAAGTACATATAACTTGTGCACTTTATGTGGTTTTAACCCTATGCCATGTGTGATTTCCCCATGATCACTCAATTTGATTTCCGTAATCTTTGTGACAACGGTGTTAGATCCAGGTCAGTGCCCTTTTATTTTGGATGATGCATTCTTCCTTGCTACCCATGGGGGGAATAGGTTCTTTGATTATGTGTGGGTGAGATTGCTACCCATGGGGCCAAAAGACTACATGCAAAAGAGGTTCTATTTAACGCGTTCTCCTTGCTACCCATGAAGGAGAGACAAAACCTTGAGGGTACAGGTGAGGTTACTGCCCATGGGGCCAAGAGGCTATATACTAGAGATGACAATATTACGCCAATTTTGAATGGGTGGGTCCTTTGACCGGTCTATGTGGTAGTGTATTATCTTTGTGATAAATTACCTTATGCTAAATTTTATGACTTTGGAATTATATTGTTAGTGCTCAGAAATTATAATATATAGTTTCATGGTATTTATTTTGAGAAACTTCATGTTCATTATTTAACCATTCTTGTCATATTATTATTGAAAACGGTCTTGCAATTTTTAGTTAGAAATTTCCCAAATTAAAACATGCTTTGTAAATTGTTCATCATCATGAAACTTACATTTTCCCCACCCCCATTAATTATGCTACTTACTGGACTCTGTCTTTTCCTATTCTTTTACAAACTTTTTCATAGTAGGCAACGATCATTTTGAGACATGTTTTTGTAGCTAGCAGTAGTTAATAACTACTGATGGAGGCTGAAATTTTGTAATGGTGATCTTTAGATGATGGTTATCCTAGAGTAGCCTTAACTCATTATTTTGTATCTAATAGTAGTTATAACTTTATTTCCACTTATGGAACAAGTAAATAGTATAATTATATTTATTCAGACCTCTTTTTTTTGTGGTCAATGTCCTTATAGTTATTGTATAGAGTTTTAACTTATTTTAGAAGTATTTTTAATAGGATTATTATGATAATTTTTTATGTTAGTACTGTATATGAATTATTTGGATTGAACGGTCAAAAATAAAAAATAAATAAAAAAAGTCTACGAGTACCTCTATGGTGATTTTCGTGTGCTTCGGTCTCTTTTGGATTTGGGGCTTGACAGTCTTTCTGGCTACGTTACGAAGCCCACCGAGCATCAAATCAATCACATCATCTTCGTCCAATTGCTCCATCGCCTCGGCCATCTCATCATACTTGTCTAGTATCCTAAAGAGATTCTCAGGCGATCTTCCTCCAAGCGCAACAGCTCGACTGAAATTCAACAAGGTTCTGTTGAAGCGAATTTGTTTGTCTTCATCTCCGAGCAACAGATCATCAGTGCAGCAGAACATCAGGTCAACGAGGCGATTGCTTTGGAGAATATCGACAGCTGCAATACATTTATCCATCTTGATCCGCTCATCCAAAGAAATTCCATTAATAGTCTCTGACTTGTTGGGTGGGAAATGTAACGATGGTATGGAAAACTGTATAGGAGTTGATGATCCATAACTGTCAGTGTCCGACCTGTCGGGTGGAAAGCAGTGATAATACGAGGGTATAGAAAGCTGATGATTAGGAGTTGATGATCCATAACTGCCAGTGTCCGACCTGTCGGGTGGAAAGCAGTGATAATACGAGGGTATGGAAAGCTGATGATTAGGAGTTGATGATCCATAACTGTCAGTGTCCGACCTGTCGGGTGGGAAGAAGTGATAATATGAGGGTATGGAAGGATTTCGAAATATTATTTCATAATTATCTGGACTGCCTATTTCAGACATGGCGGGTGGGAAGATTGACATAATGGAATATGAGGGTATGGAACGACTTCGAACAATTATTTCATAGTTTTCAGGACTGTCTATTGGAGATGTAGCTGGTAAGAAGATTGACATTATGGAATCGGAATTGGAACGAATGAATTCTGGACTACTATCATCAGTCTCAGACTTATTGGACGGGAAGAGTGATGAAATGTTAAGAGGGGAGTCTGGATTTGTTTCATTCCAATCCCAACTGCCACTGCCAGCTTCCGACTTGGCTGATGGAAAAAACGACCCTGCTACAAGTGACACACTTCTTTCTCTATACACTTGGCGAACCACTCACGTCTCGATTTCTCTGAGCTCATCCACAGCCTCTGGATCGATCAAATTGTCCTCGTTGTCTTCATCAGCCCTCACTGGTGAGTTCAAACTCTGCACGATGTGCTGAGCAGTGTTGATGCCAGTCATGGTGGTCGTAGACATGATTTTGGGGTTTGAGTTACACAGAGAAACTGAAAGAGAAAGGAAGGTTTGGAAGAGAGAAATAGAAAGAGGAATGAGCCGTGGGGAGGGCCGATCCTACCATTGTTGATATATACTAGTCCTCGTGGTTTAGTCTTATTTCGAAATAGTCAGAACTCAGAATAGAGAAAAAATTAGTTTTTGGGTTTTGAGGAAGCTTAAGTAGAAAGGAAGTGTGACCTTTCAGGAAATGAGGCAGTAACGCCTAGGAACTTTCTTATATAGTGTGTATTAAAAGTATCTTTTTATTATTATTATTATTATTTTATGGGATTGGGTTAGGCACAGTTTTAGTCAAACATTGAGACAGAAATTTCTGTGGTGTTTTTTTAGTGTTTATTATGGTGTTTGGGCTTCATTTGCATTCTTGGCCCATTATTTGTGAGGGCTACCCTGCTTCCAAAGCTTTTTGTAGACGATTGGATATTTGGATGTTAATGTTAACAGTATGCATCTTTGAATGTTTTCGTTGTATCCATTATTTTGTATATATTTTTTTTTGGTTTCTTGTACTAAAAGTACATCATAATTTTTGTGTCTAGATAATAGTAATAGCCCAACACAAAATTCTTAATGCTCCCATGATGAATATTGATGCACCCAAGGATCTCAATTGCATTGTTGAGTTTGCGCGGATTGATTTGCCAAAGTTTTGAACGAGCTCATAAACGATGATTTATGTTCATGGTCATTGTGGACCTTCCAACACTCACAAACCTCCAAATAGGCATGGTTCGGTTCATTTGAGGATTCTGATGCACTTGAGGATGTCAGTTGCATTAATAGATTATTCTTGAGGGTGATCTCTAAAAAGTTTCATGATGCTTTCGTTGGTTGTGGAAGAAAACATGCACTTTTGATTTAACAACAACGCAACCTAAAAGTGTATGATCAGTAGTTACTAACCAAACACTTTAGTTTGACTTTCTAATTATCTTATGAATTTCATGATTAGTACAAATTCTATTCCCTTGAGAGGATTATGAGGTTAGTACCCTCTGATCTTCAAAGAAATAAGAGTGGTTTTGTATTGCAATCATACGCCAGATGTCCCGTTCAATTACACTAAAGAAGAAGAGGTAACCTATATTCTACCGTACTAAAATTTTGTGAAATCCCACTTTACACAATAATGAGTCAATGACTGGTTTTCTTTAACCAGCACACACTCAGCAATAGAATTGCAATAACAAAATTGATATAAAAATACAAACATGCCAAAAAATCAAGTATACAGTCAAGTAGCTCATAGGACGCCCAATAAAGTATAGACACAAAGTTACTTCAGAGCAATGGGGATTCACATACAAAAACTAAAATCTATAGAACATGTACATGTACATAAATTAATACAGTATATAGCATGCAGGACAATTAGCATTCATAAAAACCAATGTCTATAACATTAACAACAGCAAAAATAAACATCACACAATCAAGCTACATTTAATAGGCACACTCTTCTCCATCTAGTCCTTCATGAGATCTGGTCTCTTGCCTGATACAAGAGTCCTACTTTATCCTATATATGTTTTTTTTTTCTCCTCTTGTGGTGCAATGATATCATGGAAGATTGAATAAAGCACATATGATACTCTCTTGATGGAATAGATGGAGATTAGGTGGCAAAATATTAGGTGGAGATCTGGTCTCTTCCAGATTTATTCACACTAATTATGAGATTAGGTGGCAAAATATTGAATTTTACCAAAAATGGTAAAATTGAATTAAATGCAAAATCATAAATTACTGACTTTAAGAGTCGTCCTAAAATAAATAGTACCTTATTATAACTTTTGAGGAGGATGCCAATTGCATTGACAGATTATTCTTGAGGATGATCTCTAAAAAGTTTCATGCTTTGGTTTGGTTGTGGAAGAAAACATGCACTTTTGATTTATTAGTAGCACAAGCTAAAAATGTATGATTAGTAGTTACTCCTCCCCAAGAACATGTTGGATGTTTAAGAAAGGAGAAGAAGAATAGTGGGATGATAGGAAGATGGAGCAAGAAAAAATAAAGAAGGAAGGTGGGGTAAGAAACAAAGAAGGAAAGAAGAAGGAAAGCAGAGCAGGAACTCGAGTCTTAGTCTTAAAGACTCAAGTTCCATGTGCTCGAGTTCCACATGCTGGCTGAGGTGGATTAAAATCCAATCGGAACTCAACTTTAGTTCTATAAACAGTCTAGACTTCTCTCTTCTTCTTAATGGCAATTTGCTACTAGTCTCTCTCTCTCTCTCCTCTCTCGTTATGGTTAGCTCCAAAATTGCCTCTACTTATGCAAAATCCTCTTCAAAAAATGCTTGACCCAATCAATTTTCTAGCAACTTTCTATATGTGCAAGTTAGATTTGAGCTCATATAGGAAAATAAAATAAGTTATCTTGATTTTTGATGATGATATACATGAAGAAGTAACCTTTGAATTCCAAAGAACCAACAAAGAAGAAGATGAGCTCATATAGGAAAATAAAATAAGTTATCTAACAATACATCAACATGAAAAAGCTTGAAAAGATGCTAGCTTTAACATGAAACTTGAAAAAGAAAAAGAAAGTGATGGTAAGACATGAAAATGACATAAGATGTACGTGAAAAACAATAGGAAAGAGATGAAAAAAAATAATTTAAGGAAAAATGGAACGTTCTTGCTCTGTTAAGCTTGTATTACGTGTGAAAAGAGGTCAATCTTTTGCAATAAGTTCTTCCTACCTATCAACTTTCTACTTTCTTATACAAATATCTACTTGGGTTCTTACCCTAAAAATACAGCTACACATAGCAAGTGCACAGGATGATAGTCTAAAAGAAGATGCATGAGCATATGGTGATCAAAACGTAACAGACGGAATTGGTGATTGGAAGATCTCCTTTGATGAAATGTCTATTTCAAACACCTTAATGGGCAAAGCAACATTTGAATAATAATTGTTGAATTGAGATTTAGTTAGTTAGGAAAGTTACAGCATGTTAATCACGTTCACACAGCATGTTAATTAACATTAGCAACTCTCATTGAGGCTGAGTCATGTTCCTCTTATAATTTGAGAAATATGGATGAGGATAAAGACAGGTGTCAAGTTATCGTTTCACTATTTTGGACCTTTCCACAATGTGATATTATCTGCTGAGTAGAGGATAGAACTTGCACCAACATGGCACTAAGACTCGTGAATAGGTGACTTTGCCTTTGCTTGGGAAACCAGTCCCAAACATTGAGAAGGACATTAGGAGTATTGTGAATGGTACACATGTTTTTGAAGTGGTCCAACATGCATTCAACCAACAAAGAGTGTCCTCATAACTTCTGACCTTAGAAAGTCACTATCTCCCTTTTTGTAAGTACTTGAGTACTATGTTAGGTGCATATCTTACTTCCTTCCCAAGGTAGTTATGCCTTTGGCATGGACCAAGAATAGGATCTTTTAGCCAACAATTCCTCTTCCTTTGCTCACAGTCATTTGACGTGTATGGTCCAAATGCAACCACATATGCATTCTCACATGCCTTAGTGGTGTTATGTACACTTTCAGAGACAATGATGAAGCTAAAGGAGAAACAGTGGTGTTAAGTTTAGAGTTTAGACCTAACTGCAGGAGAAACAGAATGACTTTGAGTTTAGATCCATCGAGAAGACGAAATAAGTAGGTTTAGAAAGGGAAAAGGAACCCAAAATTCATACCGGCTGAAATATATACTTACGAGAAATTCCAGCTATTCTGGCTATAATGAAACGGAATCAATAACATTGGTCCAAGGTTCTTTAATCGATAGACACCCAAAAATATGGGCTTAACTAGTTGTAGGACTTAAATGGTTCAATTAAATGGAGATCTTCTTATGAAAGGTAGAACTTGGCTTTAACTTGAGAATTCCTCTAAACTGGGTTGGAGCCTGCAATCCATGATGTGTTGGTTTATAAGACCATGCACATGTATTAAATCACATGCATTAAAATATTTAAACAAATTACATAACTATTAAGTTGGTAAAATGACTATAAATACAAGTAGTTTGTCTTTTAAGTGGATCCCAGGAAATTTTATCTTTTAGCTTGACTAAAATTCTGATGGGTTGGTTCCCTTCTATTTTGTCAAACAAATCCAACAAATAATTGTCAAAATCTTCTGCAGTGTACGTTATGTATTTCCTAGCATGCCTTCCATTCTCTACTTGATTCCCAAACCTTCCAAGCAGTTTGAACCCCTTAGATTTCCTCAAAACATGCATTTAAACTCTCAAATCTCAACTTCAAAGCCATCCTCAATGCATTACACGAGCTCCCACCAATCCCTTCATCCTTCAAATAATGAAACACCTTGGTCCATGAAGCCTAAAAATAATTCCAAGCAAATTGCCCTATCTGCCCATGTCGCTTTCAAACCCAATTATCACCTCATAGCCCACCAAGATCCGAATCTTTCACCTTCTGCACTACATACAGAATATTATTCATAGAGCTTCGATTTTTCCTCAAGATTGGAATGTAAAGAGTTTATTAACACCAACAACCACCTAGCTATGGGAGTCAATTTCAAGCTACCACTATCATTATTTCGTAAAGGCTCTAATTGATCATCATCTTCACGAATTTCCAACAAGAAGCTCAGTGTATTACTATAATCCATGATCAATTTCACATAATTCATCATGTACCGCATCAGTGGGTGAATCTCACCACTCTACATGGGTTTCTTAGGTCTCACTCTGCATCGCGTTCTCAAACTCAGCAAATGTCCTGCAAGCTGCCTCGCCTAGCCCAAAAGAGCAAATCTCTCGCTTCATTGATCACGACATAATCCATAATCAACACCCCCAGTCGCGCCAATGCCTTGGCCATCACATCACACATGTTGAGTATCCTAAAGAGCTTCTTAGGGGTTTTTCTCCCAATCGCAACAGCTTCACCAAAATTCAACAACCGCATCACGCAACCTTTCACAGTTGTTGAAGCAAATCTCTTTGGTTTCACCGGTTTTTCAGAATATCTGATCACAGTAGCCACTAACGACAATCTTCATAGCTTGAATCCATTTCTTCATCTTCTCATCTTTTAAGTTCCACTCGAGTTTCTGTACCACTGAGAGGCTCAACTTCTCGATCCCTAAAATCATGAGCCACTCATCCAAAGATGTTTCATTAGATACCGAATTGGCAATGTCCAAAAGGTAAGTTGGGAAAAGTGATGAAATGGAACGATTTCGAGCTATAATTATTCCATAATTTTCAAAGCCGTCTATTTGAGACCTGTCTGGTGGGAAAATTGCCATTATGGAATTGGAATTGGAACGAGAGAATAGCGAACTACTATCAGTCTCAGACTTGATGGCTGGAAATACTGATGAAATGTCAAGTGTTCCATTCTAATCCCAACGGCCACTACCAGACTTCGAATTTTCTGGTGGAAGAAATGACCCTCCTACTAGTATTCTTTTTCTATAGACTTAGATATACTCTTCGTCATAGCTTGAGTAAATCGTTCCCCAACCAACGGAAATGTCATCATCTCGATCATCCTTAGAGAAGCTCTCGGAACCACTGCCGTCTACATTGGCTCTCCCCGATGTGTTGAGACTGTTCACTATGCCGCTAGTGTTGATTCTAGTTGTCATGATCGTAGCCATGATTTTGATTTTAAGTCAAAGAGAGAAATTGGAAGAGAAAGGAAGTAGAGAGTTATTAAATTCATGGTACAGTCTGACATATATAAAATGCAAGAGGAAAGAACATCACCAAGTTCTGATAATAGTGTAAGGGTTGTGTTAACGGGCATCGTAAGGTGCCCATTAACAACAACCTTCTGCACATTCTTCCTACATTTTGCAGCTTTTTATTTTTTTTTACAATTTTTCAGCAATTTTTTTTTAATCTTTTTTGACAATCTTTTTAATAACGTTTTGTCATTTTTATTAACACAACCATTAAGGGAAATTTAACAAGCACCGGACGGTGCTTGTTAACATTTCCCATACTGAAATAATTGGTCTTTTGGATTTTGACTTCTGGTAGAGGCTGAGCAGAAAAAAAACGCGAAAAGAATTGGCTGGTTGGGAAGGTTAGGTTGGGTGTGGTGATTTTTAACAAAAGGGAAATGGTGAGGAAACGAGGAAGTCATGCATAGGAACTTTCTTTCAGAGAGGATTGGGTTTTAGACATATAGATGCAAGATAAAAATAAAAAATAAATTAAAAAAATTAAAAAAAAAAAAGAAAGAAAAAGAAATCAGTGGTTTTTCTTAGTGTTTAACATAATGTGTGGGCTTGATTTGCATTCTTGGCCCATTAATTGTGAGGCTGCCTCCAATTCTCTTTGTAGACAATTGGGCTTGAATTTGCTTACTTGTAAGGTCGAGTTGTCCAAGTTCCAACGATAGATCGAGACGGTTTTCAGAGAAGTGGAGGCATGTTTTTTTGGTTCGACTTGTTGAGATTCCGTGCATGCGGCCCGAATTAGGTCTAATCAACTTCTCTGTTTTTTAATTGGTTTTATGAGAATAAACTTGTGTTGTGTTCTGATTGTGCATCCCTGTTTAGATACATTTGAGAGAGAGAGAGAGAGAAGCAGAGAGTGAACAAAAAGAATGAGAGGATAGAGAAAGATTTGTTTCTATTATTCAATTGTGGAATTTTTTAAGGTGAGAAAATCACTTGGAGAGTGAAAATGCTCTTTTGGTCAGGAAAGCTACTGTTGTAACACTAAAAGTAATTTGCAAATGTATGGATTTTGGAGAGGTTGTTAAAGTCGATTTTTTTTTAAGGCTTGCTCTCTAAAGATGAGTTTAAGAGCCCCTTGGAGATGCTCTTAGTAGTATGAATGATTTTGCACATGATGCATATAATATGCATTATTGAATTGTTTTTGTTGTATCCATTATTTTGTACCTTTTTTGTTTCTTGTACTTAAAAGTACATCATAATTTCATTCTAAAAAAAAAGGTACACCATAATTTCTAGTCCAGCTGATGATGTTCAAATAGCATTGGCCCAACACAAAATTCTGAGTACACCCCTGATTTTTGTGTCTAGTTATTGAAAGAAAATCTGATGCTAGTCTAGCTGATGTTATTCAAATAGTATTGGCACAACACAAAATTCTTAGTGCACCATGGTGGATGTTAATGCACCTGAGGATGCTATTTTAATTGATAAGTACATGGCATTAAGCTTGTGGGAATTGATTGCCAAAGTTTTGAACGAGCTCATTGTCAAAGGAAAGATTGTGCATCATCAGCTGCTACATCGGTGCAGCTTAGCTTGAAACACTGTGCAGTAGCACGTGCATCATAGGTGCCCAAGCAAGCACTGGATCAAGCAAGACAATCACAGCAATTACTAGCTGATGTAAGAGCAAATGAAACTTAGATTGAAGCATTAAGTAGTTATCAAGGGATCTTGTCTTGTGCTACAAAGTTGAAGAAATTGAAGAAATGTACAAATTCACCTAAACGACAATGTAGCTTAACTAATGTATGTACAAAAACAATGTGTAGTTTTGTATGTTAGTTTAGTTAGTTCAGTCAGGCATGTGTAAGAGTTCGTTAAGTTTGTTGAGGTCTGTTCACACGTGCATCTATCTATTAAGTTAGTTATAAAACAGTGTTGGTTTCTTTGCTTGTATATGTATGTATAACTATTGATTCAATGAAACAACCAGATCAGTTTTCATCAAAATCAATTTTCTCATATGGTATCAGAGCAAACTTCTAGACGCTTCTATTTCTAGGGTTCATCAGATCAAATTTGGGAATTTCTCAAAATTCTCATCCACCATTGTTACTTTTTTCAAGCTTTTCTTATTTACCATTATTGCTTTCTTTGAGCTTTTTCCTTTTCTTCAATGGCAGACACAACAACAGCTAATGCTTCCACTACTAAATCTTCATCTTCTTCGCGAGATTCATATAATCTCAATGACATTCTATTTTTGCATCCTGGAGGGAATCTAGGAGCTGTTCTCACTTCTCAACCATTGTTTGGGGGAGAGAATTGCCCTACTTAGGCAAAATCGGTGAGAAAATCATTGATTGCCAAGAACAAGCTTGGTTTCATAGATGGTTCTTTAACCATTTCTTCTCCATTGGCGAATTCACCAACTGCTACTCAAGCATGGATTTGTGCTGACAATATGGTTGGTACTTGGATCATCAATTTTGTCTCACCAAAACTCCAAGCTAGTATTATATACAGGGACACTGCACTTGAGATTTGGACTAATCTCAGGGACACTTTTAGCCAAGGAAATAGCACTAAAGTCTTCAATATCCAGAAGCGAATTGCTAAGATTCATCAAGGAGAGCAATTACTCACTAATTATTTCATTCAGCTCAAAGTCTTGTGGGATCAACTTCAGAATCTTAGTCCATTTCCCCAATGCACTTGTGGACAATTTGTGTGTAGTATTAATCAAAGGCTGAAGAGTCTTCAGGCTAAGGCTGAAGAGTCTTCAAGCTAAGGCTGAAGAGTCTTCAAGCTAAAGAGTCCACAATGAAGTTTCTCATGGGAGTGAATGATTCCTTTTCTCAAGTAGAATACAGATCTTGCTAATGGATCCATTGCCTTTTGTCAATAAGGCTCACTCTTTGTCCATCCAAGAAGAGATGCAAAGGTCTGTGCATAATGCTATTAGAGTTGAATCCACTGCCTTAGCTACCAAGAACTCAGGAAACAACTTCAAAGGCAAAGAAAGGCCTTTATTTACTCATTGTGGAAAACTAGGCCACACTATGGACAAATGTTATAAGCTGCATGGATTCCCACCAGGTTTCAAGTTCAAGAGCAATAAAAATGCAACTGCTCATCAAGTTTCATCTAATCTTGAGTTGATTCAAGGCAATGCTCATGTTGGGGTCACTGATTTTGCCTCATTTATGCCTGCATCTCAAGCTCCAGTCTTCACTCATGATGAATACCAGCAGCTTCTAACCTTAATTGGTTCTTGTTCTACTTAGCAATCCTCTAAAGTTCAAGAACTCCATGTGGCTAAAACTGTAGCTTATCCCCATAATGTTGTTGCAGGTAATTCTATTAACTTCAAGCATTCTGTCTTTTCTACTAAAATAGTTAATAGAAGAGCTCATGATCTTCATACATAGGTTATTGATACTGGTGCAAGTGATCATATAGTATGTTCCATTCAATTGTTAACTTCTTATACTGAAATCTCCCAAACTATGGTTGAATTGCCTAAGGGGGAAGCAGCTATTGTCACACATATTGGAACCATTCAACTCTCCTCTCACATAACCCTTACCAATGTTCTTTGTGTACCCTCTTTCACTTTCAACCTTCTGTCAATTAGTGCCTTAACTAAATCTTAGCTTATATGTCTTATTTTTCTGTCAAAAATCTATTTTATACGGGACCTTACATGTTGGAGCACGATTGGAATGGGCCAAATGCATGATGGTTTATACTTGTTACAAGATTCAAGCCTATTTCAAGCTACTGCTTCTCTTTCTGATTTCCTTTCAAAGCAGAATTTCAAGTCTTTCTTAGCGGCTTTCTCTTCCTCTCTTACCAACAATGTGTTTTCACTTTGGCATTCATGGCTTGGGCATGCCTCTGATGTCAAGGTTTAGTCTTTGAGTAATATTTTACCTTTTCTTAAGAATTGTTGTAATAAGCCTTATATTGTTTGTCCTTTGGCAAAACAGAAGAGAATCCCTTTTCCTTTCAATAATAATAAATGTAATCATCCTTTTGATCTTGTTCATATGGATGTTTGGGGTCCTTTTTTTGTTTTAACATCTGATGATCACAAGTATTTTCTTACTGTTGTTGATAATGCTTCTAGAGCAACTTGGTTTTCTTGCTAAAGGCTAAATATAAGGTTAGATTACATATTGTGTCTTTCTATAACATGATTCTCACTCAATTTAGAACCAAAATAAAATCCATTAGATCTTATAATGCCTTAGAGTTCAGCTTTCATGATTTTTACAGTTCTAAAGGAATTATTCATCAATTGAGTTGTGCTTACACTCCACAACAAAATTCAGTTATGGAGAGAGAGCATCAACATATACTTGGTAATGCTCTAGGGCATTGCAGATTCAATCCAATATTCCTTTATCCTTTTGGGGTGACTGTGTTCTTACTGCAGTCTATTTGATCAATAGACTTCCCTTTCCACTTCTTAATCATAAGACACCCTTTGAACTTCTCTCCCACAAATCTCCTTCATTTTCACATCTTAGAACCTTTGGTTGCTTGTGTTATGCTACCAATCTCACTTCTCATAAACACAAATTCACTCCTAGAGCCAAAAAGTGTGTTTTTCTAGGCTATCCCCTCAATGTCAAAGGTTATAAACTCTTTGACCTTGATTCTCATACTGTTTTTCTGTCTAGGGATGTAGTGTTTTATGAGTCCAATTTTCCTTTTGCCTCAGATAACTCTCCTAAGTGTGATGATCTCATTCCTTTACCTGTTTTCCATTCTAATCCTTCTTCTACTCTTGATTTTCCTTTCTCTACTTCTTCTTCCTCTTTGCCTATTTCTAATGACACCATTGTCCAAATTCATCATGATTTTGATAAGGACATTCAAGACTTTCCTAATGCCCATGATGCTCATGATGCATTTGATCAGCCTTCTATAGCTCTTAGGAGGTCTACAAGACCTACAAAACCTCCTTCCTACCTTAAGGCTTATCATTGTAATCAAGTCACATCAACTCCCATTCCAAGTTCCTTCATTCCCACTTCAAGCACTTCTCATCCCCTTCATACCTATCTGTCTTTTGATAACCTATCTTCTCCATACAAGTCTACCTTGGCCATCTTATCCAAGGGATCAGTGAAAACTTAATGTCTTTCAATGTTTGGTAGATTAATCACCTGAAAAGGGCTTGCAACAAGGTTGCCCATGTGTTAACACTGTTTGCAAAATGTAGTGGCACTAACTAGGTCTGGAAAGGAGTTTCACCCCTTATGGTGCAACACCTTATTCATCTGGATAAGACTTAATGCTTTATTGTATCAGCTTTGTAGTTGTTCTGTGTTTCTACTCTATTCTAGCCTTGTATTTGGACTTTGTTGTCTTCCATTTTCAATTGAATGAATGCAAACTGTTCCAATCAAAAAAAAAAAAAAAAAAAAATTATGCGTCTTTTGTTATTGTTATGTCTTATGTTTGATCCTTGAAGTTCTAAAGGAAATAATTAGTGATGGCAGTAAGATGGGTTGCTTGGATAACTCTACCTGCCCTCTTGCAATCCTAGAATTAATGACATTATAACAAAATTGATTGCCAAAGTTTTGAAGGAGCTCATCTATATATTACTAAAAGCTGAAGCGTGGCGTTTAATGTTGCTGCTCTCAAATTGTGCTACATCAGCTGTCACGTCATTTAAAAAAAAATTATTTTCACTTCACTTTTAAAATGATTTTTACAATTTTCAATCTTATAAATCCCAACCCTATAAATGTAGCCCACTACATATTTATTTACTTCCACTATCACCCTAAAATAAATTTGTATAATTAATCCAATTCACCACTTACTTATTTAGTTCCATTGTCAAGCTCAACTCAAAGCCTTTTCAATTTAGTTTAAAGGGAAAAAAAATAAAAAAATAAAAAACATTGAAGCCGGTTTGTGGGAGCCTTTTTCAACTCAAAGGAAGAAAGAAAAAATAAAAAAATCACGTGGAAAGCTTCAGGGTTTTGCGTGACCAAGTGAAGCCTGAGGAGGCAGCCGGCTTTGTGTGAGCCTTTTTAGCTTAAAGGCAGGAAACAAAAAAAAAAAAAAAACGTGGAAAGCTTCAGGGTTTTGCGTGACCAAGTAGAAGCCTAAGGAGATGGAGAGTTTGAAGATTGTAACGTATAGGGAAGCTTAAAGGGAGGAAAAAAAAAAAAAAATGTTGAAGCCTTGCGTGAGAAAACAAAAGGTTTGAAAGCTACCTACCTTTCTGCTCTACCGTTTCGCAGTAACGGCTGCCTATCTGGTTTCCTTCCTTCCTATATTCCTTTCCACATGGTGTATAAATATTGACAGAGCTTGCCTGCTTTGGTTGAGGTATCTCTACATCTCAATTCTTTTTTTTTGGTGCAAAAATTTTATGCTCTGTTTATATTAATATCATACCCTTTTTTCCCGTTTGTTTGTGTTTGTGTTTATATTAGACGAGCATCCTTGGCATGCCATTGAGATGTTTGTGAGATTGCCCAAATGTTGTTTCAAAAATAAAAAGACCTGTTTATGTTGCTCAATAGTGCTAGGATCAAAGCAAATTGTTTTGGGTGTTTTAATTTTTGCAGTAAGTTTTCTGTATAATTTTACTACATAATCCTTGGCAGTCAAAAAAACAATATTATTTTACCGTTGTATTTTTGCGGTTAGTTTTTTGCATAATTCTGCATAATTTTATACCCTTTTTTCCCGTTTGTTTGTGTTTGCGTTTATATTAGATGAGCATCCTTGGCATGCCATTGATGTATTTGTGAGTTATTTGAGGACTACATAGGACATCTAGCTGTGGCATCAATGGCTTCTTCTGAATTAGCGGGTGAGAGTGACAATCCTGAGATAATGCACGATAAATTGAAGGCAAGTTCAGTTAATCCAAAATCTGTTGTGTTCTGCCAGCATAAACTCTTTTCGGATTAGCAGTCTGTTTAGCATATTCCTCCATGTTAGTTATCCAAACTCAAAATGAAGTTGTAGCAAGATGTTTTATCTGAATATTTTTGAAATTTTCACATTGTACATAGATAAATGTAATTCAATGTCTTATGTATGGTTGCTCTGGTGGTTAGAATTCTGAAACAAAAAATTATATATAATCAAAAGCATTAGCTGGCAGCAACCATCTGCTAAATTACCTCCTGATATGACGTGTACATCCTTTGGCCTTTTCAACTCTCATGAGTTACAGCCAGATGTAGCTTTTACTTACATTGCTTAAATTATCATCCTATTGGATGCTATTGTTATTTGCGTTTTTTAGTACACCAAAAAATAATCAAATCATATTCTGTTTCTATAACGCATTTCTCTGACCTTACTGGAAACTTCTCGGAGTGCCAATACGCTCAAGGAGACACAGGGATTCTTACGGCATGCAGAATCTGAAGCCAGACGAGGCAGGTTAGTTAAGCTTCCTCCTGCCTCTTCTAATTACATTTTTATGAATTCAAACATAATCTTGATAGTGACAGGGTTATGTGTTTTGCCTATATATTATGCGTTTACTATGTTAGTTATTTTGTTCCTAAACTGTACAAGGAATCTCTAACTCCAAAATTTAACGACCAATATTGAATGATAGACTAATTAATGTTGTACATTACTCCACAATCTTGAGAAAATTAAAATTGAAAGTCACATTTGCTCTCAATTTTAGTAGCTATTTCTACTTTATCTACTATGGTTTTGTCTTAGTTGTTTTTTTTTTTAGAATACTTTCTAACCTTGCTTTAGTTGTTTATGATATGGAGACAGTATGTTGTTGATTTAGAGAAAATGAATAATTTTATTTTACCATTGTATTTTTGCGGTAAGTTTTCTGCATAATTTTAGTTTCCTTAAGTTTTCTGCATAATTTTACTCCCAATCACACGTATACAACAAGGCTGCCAAAAGAGCCAAAGCACGGTGGGCCTGAGTAAAAAGTGAGAGGGAACTCATGAGCCGTTGCTTGACCTCTATTGGTATGATGGTTTTTATTTAGTGTATCTTTATGAAAAGTGAAATGATTATTGTAGTAATAAAAACCGTATGTTTAGGACAAAACTTCAAAGGAGCAAGGGTCACATTCATATCCCAAGAGAGTGACACCAAATCCAATTTCTTGTATAACTTAATAGCAAAAGTTGTAGGCCCATTTCAATGTTTATTGAAAAGAATTCTGTATAATATTAATATTGATATATATGCGGCTTGGTCTTGGTGTTGGTCTGGGTGGGTTTCTTCGTTCTTGCTTCCTTTCAAAATAATGCTTAGATTATGAACGTACAGTGTAATGATAAATGACAGGTTTCCTACTTCTAATAATTTTCTTACATGTCCCCGTATTGTAATCCACAACTATGAAATTCAACATAGGTGACTTTGGTCAATTATTTTATGACTCTATCCTAAGAATTGGCATCTACTAATTGAGGAAAAAAAAAAAAAACTTTTTTTTTTTTTTTTTTTTTTTTTTTTAAAAAAGGGCCTTCTTTGCATCATCAGGTGGTCATATTTTGAAATTCTTTTGGAATTTCACAATTCAATGCAACGTTAGGCTTGGAGATAAGAAAAAAAATAAGCAATAAGTGCTTCAAAAGCAATGACTAGGCTTATTACAATACAATCATAAACTTTTTGAAAACCCAACTCTGAAGGACAGAACAACATGCCTCAAAAGAATGGTTTGTAAGGTTGTTGGCATTAGAAAATTAATTGATGAAATCTCAAGTAAAATGAATGCCTAGACAACTAATAAGTTTGCATCTCTCTTTTTCATCATATGTGGATTCCATTGATTCCCATATTTGTTGGGTGCTTAGCATATTTGACTGGACTGTAATGCCTGGACCATGTTTCAAAAGATATTTGCTTTTATGATAGTGTATTTACAAAGACATTAAAGTAATTTTGTACATGTAAAAATATGTTGCACACCATTTCCACTTTCATCCGAACCATTGTCTCTTGCGACAAACTGTGATGCAAGAGCCACATCAACACCTTACATAGTATCCCATATGCCTTTTGGGATATGATTTTGCAGATTCTCTTTTGTAACACACAATAAATAACCAAAATACATCAGCCATATGCCTCCTTAGTCCACAAGTGTCATATATTGATCTAGAGCTATTAGCACTATGGAGGCAGAGGTAGTAGACTATCTGGATAAAAAACAAATATGCAAGCGGTTAGAGCTTGATACAGTTGCACATAGTCAGAACATATTACTTTTACTTTTCTGCAGTGCATCAGCCATATGCCTCCTTGGTCCACAAGTGTCATAGATTGATCTAGAGCTATTAGCACTATGGAGGCAGAGGTAGTAGACTATCTGGATAAAAAACAAATATGCAAGCGGTTAGAGTTTGATACAGTTGCACATAGTCAGAACATATTACTTCTACTTTTTTGCAGTGTATTGTTTAATTGTTTAATGATTTGCTTTGCTCAAAAATTCCACTGTTGCCTGAACAATTTGTGTAACCAAAGAAAATAACCAAAAAAAAAATAGGGCATTGATGAATGAGTTGCTTTGCTGGGAAATTCCATTGTAAATAAAGCTAGAATGTTTCTTCAAGTATGTCTAACACTCAATTATAAATAATATGGAAAGGCAATGCTAAAATATTTTTATATTATCTTTTGGTATGCTTGAATAATTTTATATTATCTTTTGGTTGTGTAGGGGGTTCAGTTCAAAAGCTGGATTGTTTCTTCAAGTATTTGTAACTTTTAATTATAAATAAAATGAAAAGGCTATGCTAAAATATTTTTTATATTTTCTTTTGGTCTTGTAGGTTGTTCATATTTTCTACCAGCTGATTACGGATTATCTGTTAAATTGCAAGTTCAACAACTGGATTGTTTCATAAAGTATGTCCAAATCTCAATTAATGAAAAGGCTATTATAGAATTGAGGTTATATTATCTTTTGGTGTGCTAAACTAATTTTTATATTATCTTTTGGTCTCTACCAAATTATAATGGATTATCTTGGGGGAATTTTATAAATAAAAAATTTTTCAAATACTTTTGAACCATGTAATATTCAAATTTTGAGAAAACCGTTAGATGAGATTGTAATATGTTTAGTGATTAGATATTTTGTATTGAAAAACATGACTGGTGCTAAAATATCACATAAAAGGTCTAGGTGTTGAGTGATGTGGACACCTGTCATTGTTTTGATTACTATTTTAATCACCAATTTCTCAAAAGTTACCTGTTAATTTACACGTTTTTAAGCTGGATTGTTTCTTCAACTATTTGTAACTTTTAATTATAAATAAATGAAAAGGCTATGCTAAAATATTTTTTAACTTTTTATTTGGTTGTGTAGGTTGTTCATATTTTCTAACAGTTGATTATTGAATATCTATTAAATTGCAAGTTGAACAGCTATAAAATGAAAAGGCTATGCCAAAATATTTTTTATATATATTTTTTGGTTGTGTAGGTGGTTCATATTTTCTACCAGTTGATTACAGATTATCTATTAAATCGCAAGTTCAATAGCTGGATTGTTTTGTAAAGTATGTCCAACTCTCAATTAATGAAAAGGCTATTATAAAATTGAGATTATATTATCTTTTGGTGTGCTAAAATAATTTTTATATTATCTTTTGGTTTCAACCAAATTATAATAGATTAGCTATTAAATTGCAAGTTCACACAAGCTGGAATATTTCTTCAGGTCTCTCTAAAATGAAATGTTTTGCTAAAATAGCCCTCATATTATTGGTAGGGTGTTCATGTTATCCACCAGTTATTTCAAATGATCTTTTACTATAATGACAATTAGTAAATGATGGTTGGTAGGTACTATGGAGTCACGTCAGCAGCTATGGTGTCTATCTTTCAATATGAAATTTTACTGAATTACATTCCCACGATACAAAAGAATATAAAACCCAGACAAGTTGGGAAAATGGGGGAATTTTATAAATAAAAAATGTTCTGAATACTTTAGAACCACATGATATTCAAATCTTTAGATAATCGTCAAATGCGATTGTAAAATAATTCAGTAAAATTTCCTAATTTTTAGAACCAAATTTTGTTCAAATTATGAGATAACCGTTAGATGAGATTGTAATATGTTCAGAGATTAGATATTTTCTATTGAAAAACATGATGGGTGCAAAAATATCACATAATTTTTATTTGTGTTTTGCAGCCACAATGCTTAATATTTTATTTATATTTACATTTTGAATGCAATTGCATAAAGGCAGGAATCTCCAAATAGTCTTAAAAAAATGCCCTTCATGTTACATGTGAGAACTTACTTACCAACCAGGAAAACACTATAAATAGATGACAGCAAAATTAATGCACCCCAAAAAAGAAGGCCAAAATATTTTTTATATTATCTTTTGGTTGTGTAGAAATTATGCAACTGAGTTTGGTAGAAATTATGTTTCCAAAAAACATAATACAATAAAATTTCCTCATCCTATTTATAATACTAATCTCTATCTTTAGAGGAATAGATTTTTTTTATTATTAATATTTATTTAAAAAGACTTGCAACAACTTAATTACAGTCCTCTAAAGTTTTCACCTAGCATGATGCTAACTTCAAATTTATAAAATCCTTTCTATCTAATTTTAAGTTGATTAAATTTTACTAACTTGGGAAGATGGTTGATCAGCTCTGGACTAACTACAAGGCCAAGTATAGTTGTATCTGACAGGCCACAAACGCGTTGACCCCTTGTGATAATTTAGATTAATTAATTAGCCTAGTTTTAATTAATCAATTAACATGCAATATCACGTGGTAGCACAAAAAAATCACCAAAACTAAGTAAAGCAGCGGAAAATATATAATACGGTGATTTGTTCACGAATGGGGAAAACCCTTACGGCAAAAACCCCACCGGGTGATTTAAGGTCACCACTCCTGAAACTCCACTATTATCACAACAAGCAGTTACAAGTAAGGAATCCCAAGTACCTCACCAACCTACAGTTGAACTCTTACCGCAATACCCAATTGGACTTGTTCTGTAGTAACAGTTTCTCCTTTTAATGCACGGCTCCCAAGTACGTGACTAAACAGATGCGCGGATCCCAGTACGCGACTTCAATTACCAACTATAGAGAGAGAGAGAGTTGGCTGCAAAGTTCTTCAAATAATCAAGGATGAACTAGGGCACGAACTTTGTCTGTCAGATCACAAATTGCATGAACAACAAGTTCTCAATGAATGTGCAACTTGTATCTTGTGATCTCCTACTTGACGGCCCTTAAAATAATCCTTTTATATGTCTAGGGTTAGGAGAAAAGAAGTCTCAAAGACACACTCACGGATTAGACTTAAAACAGACCTGGAAATCTATTTTCTTTAATTCTCGACAGATAGAGGTGTCGAGAGGTGTCGAGATAGCTGTCGAGGCTCGGGCAAAACAGCTTCTTTAAAGCTCGATAGATGTATCTGTCGAGGTATGTGTCGAGCTTTAAAATCTTGCACTTCCTAGCTTGTTTCTTGGACAGACTTTGACGGCTTCAACATTTAACCTTGAACCATTGTTTCTTGAAGTGTTAAACTCATCCTAAATCTACCCAATTACAAGTAAAGTGTGTTTTGTCTAAGGATAAGCCAATTACATAAAATAGTGACATATGTTCACAGACTTGAACCACATATGTCCTAATAGTATCATTTCCACATCTAATTCCAAGACAATACCTTCTATCATCACGAATCCTACAAAATATTGTTCATACATATATAATGCAGTTTAAGTAATAATACATGCAAAAATATTTCAAATAATAACACGATCATAAAAAAAAAAAAATTACCACGCGCAACACGTGGGTCCACGACTAGTAAACAATAAAACTCAGTCATATTCATGGTCATTGTGGAACCCTCAAAACCAGCCAACCTCCATGATCCTTTGAAATATGCAGCATAATTTAGTTCATTTGTTTGCGTACATGATTGGCTTATAAATTTGACTAATTGACTATTTTGTGCATCATAAATCTTGTTCTCATTGTAATTTCTTGTTTAAATCAACATTAATACGAAGTTGTTGATAAAAAAAAAATAAAAAAATAGGCTAGGAAAGTATGCAATTTCATCAAAAAAAATTTAGGCTCTTAGTTCTATGTTCCATACAGTGTTCAATCAATATGACTCTTGTTGCACTCATTTGACATGCATAATAGATCTATCATGGCAAAGAACTTCCTGACAGCCTTTAGAAGCTACTTAGAGAAAAATAATGAGAATTTCTCATTAGTGATTGGCATGATCACATGCAAAAGGTACCACGCAATGAAAGAATTGATTCAGCTTCTTGATTCTGAGAAGATTCACCGGATATATGTTGTCAATAATGATGGGAATCTAGAGGGAGTTATCACACTGAGAGACATTATCTCGAAGCTAGTACATGAGCCTCGTGGCTACTTTAGCGATTTCTTTAATGGTGTTCTGCCACTGCCCCAAAACAACAGGGTTTAACATCAAGAATAACATCGATTAAAATTTTTTTTGCAAATTTTGTTTTCTTGTAATGATCTCTCCTCGTCCTTTGGTTTCTTAGAGATGGGTTGATTATGGTGATTTTAACATAGGCAAGCACTTGTAATTAATCTTACCCCAGTGTGACTGAGTTAACTTTTCTGTATTCCCTTAGTGTTACAATCTATTAAAGAAATCCCTTCTTCATCTACATTTGTCCATTTAATCTCAACACTTTGTTAGACAGTGGATATGTTTTATATTAAAAATATTATTCCATGGTGCTTTGAGGGTTTTCATCAATAGGCTAATCTCAATGATAAACCAAGCATTCAATCACTTGGTTGATATATTTATGTATTTAAGATTATGGTTTAATTGTGCTTTGCCCCTGTAAGGGCTCGAATTGTACCTCTGCCCATAGAAAAAGGAGTGATGGCCTAATAAGCCCAAAACAATAGATTGTTAGAGAGTGGATCTTTTAGGTGAAGAATTAATTGATCAAGTATGAATCACAGTAGGTTATATTGGAGTTAGAAAGACTGAGAGGTAAAACTTGAAGAGAAGAATAGTCCTCGGTAAAGTCCAAGGAGGGTTTGTTCTTATAGATGTTCCCACTTTCTTTAATTGCACAGATATTCTCAATACACAAAGTTCTTCTTTTTTCTTCCTTCTGGACCAGATCCCTTCTCCTTTATGGAGGCCTTCTCCTTATATAGTAGTTCCCTTTCCTTTCATCCTAGCCTTTCACTTGTTGATTAGATAAATGATCTCTTGCATGCTTGTCCCATCAGAGCTTTCTTGGAGCCTCTGTGTGTAGCTGTAAGGTTGAATATCACTATTTAGGCATCACTTTTGCATAAATGCGACTAGTAGGTTAGGAGTAGAACATTTAATGTGGTGGTAGCAACTTTCTTCTCAGATATTTTTTAGCTTACTTTTGACTTTTCTCTCTCAATATTATCTTCCAAAGCACGGTAGCCTCTTGTACGGTATTTGCTAGGTGGTCAGACTCCAGACTTTCACATCGCCTCCCGGGGAAGTTTGGCTCCTCGGGAGACATCACTTGTTTGTTATTGGCCCTTGTCCTCGTCCCATCAACCCACATGCTCTTCTTACTATTTGATTATTCTCGAGCTCCTTTGCATCCTCAAGCACGACTCATGGCCCAATATTCATGCTCGGCTCTCTTATCCCCACAATAGCCCTTTAAAACACCACATCTTCTGTTTGTTGATGAAAGTGGGGTTTTGATTTTGCTCACATGCCCAGCCAACATTCCCACATGATAACGTCTTTTCATCTGCTCTGAACATGCTCCTGATGCTTTGGCATCTACAACGCCTTATTAATTGGTTCACACAGCACTTTGTCCCCTACATTCTACGGCGAGGTGAAAATCCTACAGCTAGGATTTACCATGGGATTTCGTATGAGACCTTTCCCGCTCATCTTCTCTTCCTATATAAAGCACATGAAGAATCCAGATTTGCCATTTTCTGAATCTTTAAACTCTCAAGAAGCGGTCCGAGGTGCTCATTCCCCCTACTTTTGTAAGTACCCTTTAGCCTGTATACTAACTCTTAGGACGCCCTTTTGTTTTTCGTCTCAAACTTTCAACAGTACTCTCTTACTTCTTAGATGGGTAGGTTTGCTAGTTTAGTAGATACTCCCAAGGGTATAGAAAACTTTAAGGCTTGATACAATATACCACATAGGGTCTCTACACGGCACTGCTTTCAAGGTGAATGGCACGCTCTAAGATCGGAAGGGTAAGTGGTGATCCCTATGATTGCCTTCACAAAAGGAGGGATGAGGATTCCTATAGGGAGAATGAATAGGGATTTCTTGATCACCCATAGGCCCTACCTAACCCAATGTTCCCCAAATGTATTTAGGACACTAGATAGTGTAGATGCCCTCAATGAAAAGATGGGCATAAATCTCACCCATCATGATGTTAATTGGATATATAACTGCCAACACCTTAAAAGTATGGGATACTACCTTAAAACTAGGGTTCCTGAAGTCAGACTCATTTAGTGTCTCCCCAAATCTAACAAGGGCATGGACCAAGATTTTCTAATTGTCTCAGGTGAATAGCACGATGGTCTTCATTGTCCAACACGAGAGGGGAAACCAAGTGGGGTTCCTTAGACCTAGGTTCCCTGTCTTAACATTGAACCCTTTAGCTTCATAATCTCTTACTTCTTTTCTTGTAATTTGAAAATTTATCTCTTTCTGTTTAACGAGCCTCTTTTCTAATGGCACTTTCATTTCTGGGGATTTTACAAACAAGAACTTCATAGCCCCCAATTTCAATTTTGTCAACGAACCCTACCTAACTAGAATTCTCAAGTTCGAGATCTTTCTCCACACGGACGGACAACTACAAGCCACCTACATCATCCCCGGGTACAAGCCGATCTCCATAACCTTTTAATCCCCCAAGTATGCCATAAAGGCAAAGGATCTCAGGCTACACCAAATCAACATCGCAGTACCTAGCTTCCTCGGAGGTCCTCCCCCTACAAGTACTCAGTAAGTTGAGCTGCCCATACAACGAGCTACCGGGGAAGAAGCAACCTCCTCAAGTCCAGCTCCCAAAGAAGAGGCAACCAAAGTAATTGAGGCTGTAGATTCTGAAAAGGAGGAATTTGAAGTTTTTGATCAGCCCCTCTATACAGATTCTCCACTTGCTACATTCTCTTACTTACCCTCAACTCAAGTAAATGGTAGCCATGAGCTATCGATGTTTCGGAAGCCATGGTGCTCCAAAGAAAAAGAACACCAGCCTCCTCGAGTTGCTGGAGTCACACGCTAGAGGGTCTACTCCTAAAGTAGCTATCCAAACCCAGCCTCTAACTTCCCTCCCTACCCATACCTCCCTTCCTAAATAAGCAGACAAGAAGAGGAAGAGGGATAAAAAAGGGGAAGGATGTACTCGAGGAAGGCGAAAGTGTTCCTTCCAAAGAGCTTAAACCCAAAAAGGAGCAAAAATTGCCAAAGGTTCACAGGGGAAATCCTCGGCTAGGGGTACCATTGCTGAGACGATATCTAAGCGTCGTCCTAAGGTTCCAAGCTAGAACCCTCCTCTCGAGCTGGATGGAGCCCCCCTCCCAATGTACTCTTCCATTAAGGACTTCCAAAAAGGCAAAGCTGGCTACATGGCCAACGCCTTGGAACAGCCTTTACTCCTTCCTTAAGATATGGATGACTTAAGGATTTTGAAGAAGTACGAGGTGTTCCTTACCCTGAAGAAGGATTTGGCAATGATATGCTTCTCAGACTATCCCTTGTACTGTTACATATATATCTTTTTTATATATACTTGAAAAATTCACCTTACTATTCTTTCCTAGGCTATCCAAACAACATATATTGCTAAAAAGTGAGTGGACGATGCCTATGCTCAACTAAAGGAGGAGGCGGCACACCGGATAGCTGCTGTCTATACACTGGCTGTGGCCGAGAAGAAGATCAGAGACCACGGCACGAAGTTGGCTGAGGTAGATAGGGAACAAAAAAGCATCGAATCTGCCTTGGCCAGTGCTGAGAAATAGGCCGAGGATCAAAATCTACACCTCTGTAAGGCTGAGGAGCAACTATCCATTGCCCACGAATAGGAGGAGGCAATCGCTCAGGCTGAACAATCTGGCCATGACACTAGGGTAAAAGAGATAGAAGACATCCTTAGGGCCCAAGTTACAGCAATCTACAGAAGTTTTTGTCTCCAAATGTGGACTGAGGCGTTGAACCTGGCCGAGGTGGGAGCTTCCTCGGACTTGAGGAGAACGGAGAATGTTTTCTACCTTCCAGCACTGCGAATAGCAGCCCCTCCAACCTCCCAAGTAGCCACTGCCCCCAAGGCTCCCCCAACTGCCCAACCTGCTGACAAAGCCCTTACTACTGCTTCATCCATGACCAAAGCTTCTACAGCCACTCAACTGACCAATATGGGTACCACAAAAGCTACCTCTAATCCCACACAAGCACTAAAAGAGAAAGAGGCTTCCCAAGGGAAAGAGATTGAGCATTCAGATCCACCACCAACAACTAAGACTGACCCTCCTCCATCCAGAGGTAGTTAGGACTCCACTCTTCCTCATCATCCCTGTTTGCCCACCACTTTTGTGAACTTCAACCTTTTTTGTTTTTTTTTTTTTTTTTTTTTAGAAAGAGAAAGTCTCACAGTGTAATGTACTCCCCTTGTTTTTGCAAGGAAAAATTCTATAAGTCAATGAAAAATATCAGTTCTCACCCAATGAAAAATTTCAATTCCTTCTAAGCAAGTGCTACTATTCTACCTCTCTTTTTTTTTTTTTTTTTTTTTTATTTATTTAAAGCATAATACACCTTTTTATCTTCCTTATCTCAGTCATGGCTACATTTGAATGTATAGAAATGACTTGTAAGTCCCCAAAGATTGTCAATTGGCACAAAACCATTCCTGTATATTCATAAATACCCTAGCAATAAAGCAAAAGAAATGCTTAATAAAATACTTATGAACCTAAGATTGAATCAAATGAATGATATTAATGCATTTGAGGTGTGTAATCCGAGGAGCAATGCATACTGAAATTATGCCTATCATCAAAGAATATTTTTTGGATATACTTTCAAATGCCTTAAGTGATGTCCATGGAGATTTCTTCAATTAGGGTGCTACGCTAAAAGTCTCTATTATCCATTATTGGTAAATCAGGTGCTAATTTACCCAAGGTAGGTGATTTGTGGAATCAAACTTGACCGAGGTTCTATTTAGCCCTCAACGATAGGCTAGGTGTTAATTTACCCAAGGTATGTGATCCGAGGAACTGAACCTGACCAAGGTTTTGCTTAACACTTAGAAAGGTAGGAAGCATTAATTTCCCCAAGGTATGTGGTCCAAAGAACTAGGCACAATCAAGATTTTGTTTAAATTTACTCAAGGTATGTGGTCTGAGAAACCAGGCATGACCAAGGTTCTATTTAACACTTAAAAAAAGTGAAAATTATTAATTTACCTAAGGTATATGGTCCAAGGAACTAGGCATAACCGAGATTCTATTTAACGCTTAGAAAAGTAAGAAGCATTAATTTACCCAAGGTATGTGGTCCAAGAAACCAGGCATGACTGATGTTCTTTTTAACACTCAAACAAATAAAATTGGGGCATGTAATCGTAAAGACAAAAGATGGCTAGATTGTCTTTCATTAATAATAGTACCTTCGAAAATTATTTACATTCCACGGACGTGGTTCAACATTTTCATCTAAATGTTCCAGAAAATAAGCTCTTATCCTAGCCACCAAAGTGATGCAGTACAACCCCTCCCAGCTAGGTCCCATTTTACCCTAGGATGGGTTATTTGCATTTCCCACTACTTTTCTCAACACCAAATCCCCCGGTGCTAATGGTCTAACCTTTACACCCATATCATATTCCTGTTTAAGTTTTTGTTGGTAGTGTGCCAACTGGACCATGACCACTTCTCTTCGTTCATCAACTAAGTCCAAACTCTCTCCAATAGTTGATCATTACTATCGGGATCACAGCCTCCAAAGGGATCACAGCCTCGGACCCATACGTCATAGAAAAAGGCATTCTCCAATTAACTGACGAGGAGTTGTCTGATATGTCCAAAGAACGTGTGGGAGCTCTTCGACCCACCTACCCTTTGCTCTATCCAACCTCTTCTTAAGCCCATTAACTATAATTTTTTTGACTGCTTCCACCTGTCTATTTCCTTGTGGATAGGCCGGGGTTGAATATCTGTTCCTAATGCCCAGTTCACTGCAATATCTCCTGAAAGTCTTACTACCAAATTGCAGCCCGTTGTCCAAGATGAGCGTATGATAAATCCCAAATCACGTGATTTTATTCTTCTAAACAAATCTCTTTACATCAACATCCCTGATGTTAGACAATAGCTCAGCTTTGACCCACTTTGTGAAGTAGTTAGTCCTAACAAGAAGCCACTTTCAGTTTCCCACAACCTTGGGGAATGGCCTAACAATATCTAGGCTCCACTGTGCAAATGGCCACGGATAAGACAAAGGGTTGAGCACACCCCTAGGTTGGTGAATGTTCAGAGCAAATCTCTAGCATTGATCACACTTTTTAACATACTCTTGCACTTCTTTTTGCATGCTAGGCCACCAATAACCCTGAGTGAGAGTTTTGTGCGCTAATGATCTACCCTCTGTATGATTTCCACATATCCCTTCATGCAATTCCTCCAAAAGTGGCTCCACCGCCTCAGGATGGATGCAAAGCAAGTACGGTCTTGAAAAAGAGTGTTTATACAACTTTTTTTCCTCAGACAACTAGAAACGAAGAGCTTTTCTTCATATCTTCTCTGCCTCCCCGCTTTCAAGAGGTAACACTCCTTCTTTCAAGAATAAAACTATGGGATCCATCCAATAGTCTTCCATCAAACCCCACCAAAGGGGAATCATAACCAATTAGATCCTCAGATTTCAACCTAAGTCTCTTGTACAGATCTGGATACATAATCTTTGCACCACTACCTTGATCTACCAGGATCCTCCTTAAATCATAACCTCCTATCTGAAGCATAACCACTCAAGCATCATGTGGCTGATAAGTTCCAACCTTACCTTTGTCAGAGAACCTTAAAGTGGGTCGGGCTTGAATCTTTCCCCGTTTAGGTTTAGGGAATGAACCCTCAATGCGTAAGCTTGATACTAACATAACCTTGGATGAACACATGCCCATTCGACTCAGGGCTGCTAGGATTACATTGATTGTTCCCAAGGATGGTCTTAAGGGATTCTCTCGCTCATTTACTGATCCAACTTGACTTCCCTGCCCAAGTGGTTAGTACAGGAATTGCTTCAGCTTCCCGACCTTGACCAATTGCTCGAGATAATCTCATAGAGTTCTGCAATCTTCCGTAATGTGCCCACGGTCCTGATGATACTAACAATAAAGACCTTGGTTATGCTTTGTAGGGCCTCCTCCCATCTTATTCGACCATTTGAAATATGGTTCGCTCTTTATCTTATCAAGGATTTGGTGTACGAGTTCCCTAAAAACTATGTTAACTGTTTGAGCAGTAGGATGTGCCGTATGTCTTGGAAAATCTCTCCTGTGTCTACTGTCATTATACCTTTTTGACCTGAAATCCCTTCAGGCAGGAGGAGTCACCTTAGCTTTCCCTTTCCCTTGTTGCTGATTTTTCTCGACCTGTTTGTATTCGTCAATTCGGTCCATTAACTGATGCATGCTCCGCGCAAGCTTCTTGGTCAAGGATTTTCTAAAATCATGCTCAATGGGGAGAGCAACCTTAAATGTCCTTTTAGCCACATCCTCGAAGTCTCCATCTATCTCATTGAACATTTCCTAATATCTATCAGAGTAAGTCTTTAAAGTCTCACCCACTCTCATTGCCATTGACAACAACGAATCTAGGAGACAAGGAACTCTGCTATATGTAATAAATCAAGTGCCAAAGGCTCTAGTAAGCTCTTGAAATGAATTGATTGAGCCCTCATCCAGCCCATAAAACCATCTCATTGCAACAAGCCTTAAGCTAGATGGGAATACTTTGCACATCAAGGCCTCATTCCTCGAATGAACAGCCATCCTCTGATTAAAATGGCTAACATGGTCCATAGGTCTATTCTCCCATTATAAATGGTAAAAGCAGGTTGTGTGAACTGATGAGGAAGTTTTCCTCTTTTAATCCTCTATGTAAATGGTGACACTTGTAAATTGTCACAGGGCTCTACTCATTGCATCATTTCCTAAGCCCCTACAGGCTAGACTTCTACTCCTTTGCCTATAATAACGTTCCTTCTTATAAGAAAAAGATTCACTGGGAGGAATTCTTGACTTTGGTCTATAAACGTCATCATCACCAAACTTGAATCCTGAGCTTAAAGGAGACTTCCTTCCTTGCTTATGACGTAATTTTCTACGGAGATGATCAATCTCCAATTGCAAGTTTCTAGTCTCTTCCCCATGCGAGACATAGCTCCTAGTTCTTGAGTGACTCCTGCCGGTATGAGTCATGTGAACACTTATTTCACAATCTCTCCTTTGTTCCAAGTTAAGAAAATGGTCTCGACGTTGGGACCTTATAGACTCTTCACGGTTTGGCACTAAACCCACCATGACTAAACAAGAACACGGGTGCTTACCTACTTCCCACAAACAGTGCCAATTGTAAAGGCTTGAATTTTCCCTCAGCCCACAGAAAAAGGAGTGATGGCCCAATAAGACCAAAATAATAGATTTGTTAAAGAGTGGATATTTTAGGTGAAGACTTAATGGATCAAGTATGAGCCATAGTAGGTTAGATTGAAGTTAGAAAAACTGAGGGTTTGTTCTTATAGATGTTCACACTTTCTTTAATTACATAGATATTCTCAATACACAGAGTTCTTATTTCTCCTTTCTGGACCAAATCCCCCTTCCTTCATGGAGGCCTTCTCCCTATTTAGTATTTCCCTCTCCTTTTATCCTAGCCTTTCACTTGTTGATCAGATAAATGATCTCTTGGATGTTTGTCTGATCAAAACTTTCTTGGAGCCTCTATGTGTAGCTGTAAGGCTGAATATCACTGTTCAGACATCACTTACACATAAATGAGGTCATTAGGTTAGGTGCAGAACATTTAATGTGGTGGTAGCAAGCTTCTTCTCAGACATTTCTTAACTTATTATTGACTTCTCTCTTTCAAGCTTATCTACCGAAGCACGGTTGCCTCTTGTACAGTATTTTCTAGGTGCTCAGACTCTAGACTTTCACATCGCCTCCTAGGGAAGTTTGGCTCCTCAGGAGACATCACTTGTTCATTGTCATTGGCCCTTGTCCTCGAGCCATCAACCCACATGCTCTTCTTACTGTTTGATCATACTCGGGCTCCTTTGCATCCTCGGGCATGGCCCACAACCCAATATTCCTGCTCGGCTCTCTTATTCCCACAGCCCCCATGGTTAAACTATAGGGTTAACTTCAACCTCCCCACCAAACTATAAAATTGAGCAATCAATTTCCTCATATTGATAATGTGCAAAATACCTATGTGCAACATACCTTGTGTGATGAAAAAAAAAATATTTCAATCCAAAATTTTAATAGAAAATTCATAAGATCATAATTCATCATTTGGACATTACTTGATTTCAAAATTTTTCTTTTGACATAAATTGTTGACAACATGGAGTATTTGGCCTATCACCAATCAATTAGTGACTCATTGCTTAGTTTTATTGTTTAGCGTTGGATAAGATTTAAAGCCATAATTCAGGTAGCAATGTGGAATCAACTCTTAAGATTATTATTGAGGATGATCTCATGATAATAGCTTAATAAATCTGCCTTAATAAGTGCATAAATTTAAGAGACAAACGATTCTTCCGCAAACTCCAAGACTAGTTTTGCATCTAAGGCATTTAAAGCTTATAATCTCAACACAATAACTAGTAAAAAGTTTTAACATGAGCAATTGGTGTTGAGCAGCAACTTTGAAAATTCTAGACGGATGGACAAAGCTTTGTATATGTTTCTGTTGGAAATCTATAACATTAGAATATGGATACATATCATACATTTGTCCTAACTAGTACAGTGTGCGCGTTCAGGAAGAGAGAAAAATTAAACATGACGTTTATTATGTGAATGAAAATTGTAGAATTAACATGGTGTTTATTATTATTGAAAAAAAAATGACCCACATATCGTAGTGTACAACATTTTACAAGTGATCCTTGTCTTTACCTACGAACTTAACCTAATGGCCTTCCTTTCATTCAGGGAGAGCCCTTAACTTGTGTCAGCTAACTTCCATGTGGATGCAATCATTGACTTTTGTTGGAAGTGACAAAACCCTTCAAATCTACTCTCTTATATCTTGTCAGTGCTACTTTACACAATTCACAAATGATCCAACTCTTACTGTATCCTTCTTGCTTAAGCACCAGGGCCGGCAGACATTTTGGGGCCTAAGGCGAGAACTAAAAATGGGCCTTTTATATTTATATATTAATTAAATTAATGTTTATTTAATATTTTTATATTATAATATATTTCATTTAAAATCTATTAATCTTGCCTTTTAAGATGCAAATTGACTAATTAAATTTTTGTATTCAAGCTCTTCTAACATCTCATTTTCAAGCTCTTCTCATTTTCTTCTAAATTATTTTGAAGTTCATTATCAAGATTTGTTATATTGCGAAATTGATCATTGTTATCTTGCAATTGTATCATTTCATTATTGTTAGGACATATGTGGTTCATCTTGTTTTAAATATATGTCATTATTTTATGTAATTGGCTTATCCTTTGACAAAACGCACTTTACTTGTAATTGGGTAGAATTATGATGTGTTTAACGCTTCAAGAAACTGTATTTCAAGATCAAGTGTTGAAGTTATCAAGTTTGTCCAAGAAACAAGCTAGAAAGTGCAAAATACTAAAACTCGACACCTAGTCTCGACACATGCATCTATCGAGCTTTAGAAGCTATTTTAGCCTCGAGGCTCAATAGCTTCTCGACAGATCCTTAACACCTCTATCTGTCGAGATTTAAGGAAAACAGATTCTAAGTTCTGTTTTGATTCTAATCCGTAAGTATGTCTTTGAGACTTCTTTTTTCCTAACTCTAAACATATAAAAGGATTATTTTAAGGGTCGTCGAAGGAAGCACAAGTACACAAGTTGCACAAGCATTGAGAAATCCTTGTTCAAGCTATTTGTGATTCAAGACAAAGTTCATGCCCTAGTTCATCTCTCTTGTGAAGAAGTTGCTGTGTAATGTGCACCGTAGGGTTTTATAACCAAGTATCTTCTTAATCTTCATCATGTGGATGAATTGAAGAACTTTGTAGCCAACAACTCTCTCTCTAGTTGGTGAATTGAAGTCGCGTATTGGGATCCGCGCAATTGATTACTCACATACTAGGAGCCGTGTATCAAAAGAAGAAACTGTCACTACAGAACAAGTTCAATTTGGGTATTGGGGTAAGGGTTCAACTGTAGGTTGGTAAGGTACTGGGATTCCTTTACTTATAACCACTTGTTGTGATAATAGTGAAGTTTCGGGAGTGGTGACCTTAAATCACCTGGTGGGGTTTTGTAGTTAGGCTTTCCCCATTCGTAACCAAATAACCGTGTTATTTATTTTCCGTTGCATACTTTAAATTATTGGTGATTTGTTTTTGCTACCATGCAATTTGCATGTTAACTTGATTAATTGAAAAACTTGGCTAATTAATCAACTTAATTAATCACAAGGGGTCAACGCATTTGTGGCCTATCAAGTGGTATCAGAGCGGGGACACTTTAATTAGGTTTTAATCCTTTTGTGTGATCCATTGACCCCTATTTGTCATGGATAGAGGTCAATCTCTTATTATACCTCCATTATTTGATGGTACTAACTATGTATACTGGAAAGTACGCATGAGAACTTTCTTGCAGTCACTAGATGAGAAAGTGTGGCAAGCTATGGAGATAGGCTGGACCAAGCCTACAAAAGCGCCGGGCAATTGGGATGATGCCAAGATCAAGGCAGCAAATTTCAACAGCAGAGCATTGAATGCCCTATTTAGTGCAGTCACCAATGAGGAGTTCAAGAAGATTTCCTCTACAAAAACTGCTAAGGAAGCATGGACCATTCTCCAAACAACCTATGCAAGAACAAAAGTTGTAAAGGATTCAAAGCTACAGAGGCTCATTACAAGCTTCGAAGAAATTAAGATGGAGGAGGATGAGTCATTCGATGAGTTCTATGCAAAGCTCAAGGACATAGTGAACTCAGCTTTCAATCTTAGGGAAACCATTCCTGAACCCAAGATAGTAAGAAAAGTGCTCAGATCTCGGCCCGAGAGATTCCATGCTAAGATCACTACAATAGAGGAATCAAAGGATATTGACAAGATTCCTTTAACTAAACTGGTTGGCAATTTGCAAACCTACGAGCTAGGGTTGACTAGAATGGGCAAGTTAAGCAAAGGTAAGAGCATGGCACTAAAGGCCAAGAGCAGTGATACAGATGTCTTCAGACGATAAGGATTCTAAGATGAAGTCCTACATGACCAGGCAATTCAAGAAATTTATGAAGAATACAAATGGAAAGGGCTTCAACAAGGACTGTAGGCAATCCAGTTCTTCTCAGTTCAAGAGCCCAAATAAAGGGAAGAAGGATACTAGGGATGGCGATCAGTACACTGTTCCCGCTGGACCGAAATGCTTCGGGTGTCAAGACTTCGGACACATGAAACAAGAGTGTCCTACGTACCTCAAGAGCATTGGGAAGAGCAAGGCACTTGCTGCTACCTTGAGTGGTACTGAGCCCGAAGATGATTCCGACAATGAAGATGACGGAATCTTGAATGCCTTCACTACCTCTGTAAATCCTACTGAAGGGATTACTGAAGAAGTAGATGAAGAAAAAGAATTGGTGGATGCTAAGTTTGAAACTATGGATGATCAAGATGATATCCATATCACCTATGAGAAACTGTACAAGCTTTCTGAGAAGCATGAGAAATTCTATAGGTTAGCCACCAAGAAGCTCAATGAGGTAGAACTTGATCGTGAAGAGCTTTCCACTAAGTTTGATGAAACAAATCAAACCATTAGGGCACTGAGATTCGAGAACAATTTCTTGGCTGAAAAGATCGAGAAGCTTGAAGCAGAGCTATTCCAGGTTAGAGCACAATTGGAGAGGACATCAAGTGCTAAACTGGATGATATGCTTAGTATTAAGAAATCTGCTTTGAATCGAACAAGATTGGGGTATGCATTCTCTCTCTCTCTAATACTCCTTCTGCTAGTACTACTATTTTTGTTCCTTTTGCTAATAACATTAAAATTGAGGATAAAGATGTTAAAACTGAATTAGCAAGTGAGAACTTAAATAAGGGTAAGTCCATCTTAGGAGCACCCCCCGAGCTTGAGAAGAGAGAAACTAGAAACCCTAGGACTAAAAAGGCTATCTCTCAAAAGCCTAAGCAGAAGAAGCAACATCTATGTTATCATTGTGGTTCTGCTGGTCATACTCGACTGAATTGCTACAAGTGGTTAGCCACTCAACAAAGCAATGGCATAATAGCATCTGGGAACCAGAATCAGCTTCAGACCTCTCTTGCTCCTCTTGGAGATATTCTCAAAGCCCTCATGTTCCTTTCGAACTTGAATGGTTTCAATTCTTCCCTCTTATCACCAGTTCAAGGGTTGACGAAAAGGAAAGGTTCTTCCAAGGTGTGGAAGGAAAAGGGTTCTAAGTGATTTTGTTCACTTCTTCTCTCTCTCCCCGATTTGTTGTTTTTGCGTTATTTATGTGTTGCTTTACTGTTTTGAGTCAGTCTAGTTTTATGCATTGTTTTGCTTTCTTTAACATGTTTTTGTTTGTGTGTTTTCAGTTTTGTGTTTTATTTTTTGCTTTTCTGATAAAAATAAAAAAATTGAAAAATACAAAAATAGTGTGTGTTTGTGTACATTGGTTCTTATGAACCTTAAAATGGCCATTGAAACAGAGTTTTCTAAACTTTGTATCTCTTATAACTTAGATGAGCATTCTTATGCACGACTAAGCAAGTGAGCTCTGTGGCTCTTTGTTTGTGATTAGTAAGGTTAAGTGATCTCTTGTACTTAACACTCGTATCACTCTTTTTGACGAGTAGGACTAGAAAATCCTAAGAGAAAGGCATAAATAACCATCTCACCATTGTTACCCGCCAATCATGAAATGATATCTGTATGTTTCGGCATAGCAAAATTGCAATGTCAAAAAGCTTAACATAATTGGGTATTTCTTTTCTCTCTTATATGCCCATGCTTGATATGCTTAATAAAAGAAAATATGCAAAGAAATAAAAAGCAAAAAGATTAAAGTGCTTTAAAAATATGATTGCAAGTGTGTATTCTAGGAGATGTGAGAGTTATAAGATGTACCTCGAAGGTGATAGTCTCCATTAAATAGTTATGATTGTGTGTGAGTTAAAGTGATTTTCTCATATCTCAAATCATCATAACTTTGAGACACTTATGCAATCTTGTAAGGTTTTTCACACACAACACGCAATACTCTTTGCTATTCTTGATACACGTGCAGGTATAATGTGATTTGGCCATTACAAGGTTTACATATGTTAATGTATGCCCACTAAACTGTCTTAACTCATTTTTGAAATATAAAATTGGTTAGACTTTTTTAGTGTGTGTGTGTGTGTGTGTGTGTGTGTTTTGGGATCCATATGTTTAGAATTATTGATTGAGAGATGATTTTGAGAGCTTTATATGTCGATTGGATTTTTGGTTGAGTTGCATACGTGATTGCATTCATGTCTGTGTTTTTCTTCTCTTGAAAACTACTTTTTAAATCAAGCTCGACACCTCCTCAACATATCCTCGATACCTGGCTGTCTATCAAGCTTCTTAGCTTTTTCTTATCGCAATCTCGACAGCTTCTCGACACTTGGTGGATCGATCGAGAAACTTTCTGTCCTCTCGATAGCTTCTCGACAACTAATGGATCGATCGAGATTCTTTTGTGTTTGATCTTCCTTTCTCGACACCTTTCCTCAATAGTTGTATCTGTTGAAGTAGCTTTTCTCGATACCTATCTCGATACCTATCTCGACACCTCTCGATACTTGCATCTGTTGAGAATTACTGAAGGTATATATATTGGTTCTTCGTGATTTTGTCTCTCATTTCTCTCGATCTCTCTCTCGATACATTTGGTTTTTCCTTCCCAAAACCTCTCTCACTCACTTCAAACCCCTTCTTAAGGATTCTTCAAGCTTTCCTCAAGATTTTCTTCTCTTGGTAAGCTTCAATCCTCTCATTCTTCATGCATCTCATGCTTTAAAACCTAGGTTTTGGTTGTTTTTGGAGTTCTTTGAAAACTTTTGGGGTTTTTCAAAATTGTTGAGTGTTTGTTGAAATTTTTGGGTTGGTTTTGTAGATTTGATCTTTAATACCACATGCATTGCATCACATTAGCATTCTAATAGTATTTTCATGCATTTAGATGTGTGTTCTCTGATTGTGTGCTGATAGGATTGGATTGGGTTGAGCCCATAATATTTTTTTATGTTGCATGTCACATGTTCATGCATTTCTCGTGCATACGTTCGTTCCTTTCAATATACTTGTCATATATTGAACTGTTTTGGGACTTTTCTGTGTGTTTCTCTCTTTCTCCCTCTCTTTCTATTTGCGTTAGTAGTGTCTATGGCACCTAAACGTAAATCCATTCCGTCCCAGGACCCTCTTCGTTCTAGGGGCTCTTCATCTTCTGATCCTACTCCTCTTTCTATTTGGTTCCATGATAAGAAAGCCCGACAAGACTTCTCGAAAAACTTTTATAAATGAGGTGTTCATTCAGAACGCCAAGTTGTCCTGGCAGACTTTGCCGACACTGACCTTCCCGATGTCATTCACAGTCGGGCTTAGGAGTCACTGTGTGACGTCCTGGTCACTTGTCCTTCCGTTCTGATTCATGAGTTTTACTCCAACATCCACGAGATTGATTCTTCAGTACCTCTCTTTCATATTCAAGTTTGAGGTACGCGCATTATAGTCACTCCGGAGTTGGTCTCTGAGGTTCTTCATGTTCCGAGGGTTGATCATCCTAATTACCCCAGATGTGAGCGTCTATGGACTGTGTCCAAAGACGAGATGATATCTGCGTTTTGTGAGCGCCCCTCTGATTGGGATGAGCATCAGTATACACCATGTAGGCCTTTTGCTAAAGGTCCTCTTTTCCTAAACATAGTGATGACATTTGTTTTGCCCCTCTCTCTCACTACAACTCCATCACAGAGCCTCGTGCTCGGTTTTTGTTGTCTCTCTTAGAGCATCTCACTATAGACTTCCCTTTACACTTCATCTTCTCTATCATTGATGTCTATAGGGATATGGCTACCCGTGATAAGCTCATTTTCCCTGCTATCACGAGGATTCTTCGCTGCTTTTCTGTCCCTTTTCCTACGTCCGACCCATTCCATGTCATGTCTGCCATAAACGCCGCTACCGTAAAACGTAGTGAGGCATAGTTTAGGTCGCGACAGACGAATTCTACAACTCCTTCCTCTCGTCTGGCTCCATCCAGATTTGCTAGAGCTATATCTGCTCCCTCATCTTCCTCAAGCGATGTGTCACTTAGAGACATCATGGCGCAGCTTCAGCGTATGGATGCTCACCTAGATACTCTCTCTACGGAGTTGTATCAGGTGAACGTTTGTGTTGGTCGCATTGCTAAGCGATAAACGACCTTGGGCAGCTTTGCTTCTGAGGCTTCTCCTCCACCTCCTCATGTGGCTTTTGAGACTGAGGATAATGATGGTGATGGTGATGACGATGATGCTTCCGATGATGATGATGGAGATGCTAGCTCTTCTAATGAAATGTCTACTTGACACTCTATCTTTTGTCACTCGTGACAAAAAAGGGGAGTAGTTTTGGTATGAGAGTAGTCATACTTAGGGGGAGAGCTTATATAGGACATTTTTTATAGGGGGAGTGTTGATATGAGCGATGTAGTGAGGATTACATGTATTTTTTTTCTTTTCTTTCTTTTTGAGATACATTATTCATGTACCCCGGTCTTGTGACCATTTATTGACATACATTGTGCTTATTTCTTGATATATATATGTTGATGTATGTTTCTTTCACCTACCTTTCCATGTGTTGTTTCTTTTCTGTTTTTATACACATGTTTCTTTACTTGTATGCAATCTATTATTTCTACTTTACACAAAGATGCCTTGATATGTTTTGTTTAAAAGTGTTTTAGAAATACAGATTGTCAAAGTCTACTTGCCATAAACTCTCTTCTTACAAAGTTTTTCAAGAGTTGTGTTAGGATAGATTTTATTATATTTAACAAGAAAATATGGGTTGAGTGATTTATGACTTCTCTCATATCTTCATTTGTTTGTTGTGGTTTTGTCACGAATTCACAAAGGGGGAGATTGTTAGGACATATGTGGTTCTTCTTGTTTTGAACATATGTCATTATTTTATGTAATTGGCTTATCCTTTGACAAAACGCACTTTACTTCTAATTGGGTAGAATTAGGATGTATTTAACGCTTCAAGAAACTATGTTTCAAGATCAAGTGTTGAAGTCATCAAGTTTGTTCAAGAAACAAGTTGGAAAGTGCAAGATACTAAAGCTCGACACCTAGTCTCGACACATGCATCTATCGAGCTTTAGAAGCTGTTTTAGCCTCGAGGCTCGACAGCTTCTCGACAGATCCTCGACACCTCTATCTGTCAAGATTTAAAGAAAACAGATTCTAAGTTCTATTTTGATTCTAATTCGTGAGTATGTCTTTAAGACTTCTTTTCTCCTAACCCTAGACATATAAAAGGATTATTTTAAGGGCCATCGAAGGAAGCAGAAGTACACAAATTGCATAAGTATTGAGAAATCCTTGTTTAAGCTATTTGTGATCCAAGACAAAGTTTATGCCCTAGGTCATCTCTCTTGTGAAGAAGTTGCTATGTAATGTGCACCTTAGAGTTTTGTAACCAAGCATCTTCTTGATCTTCATCGTGTAGATGAATTGAAGAACTTTGCATCCAACAACTCTCTCTTCTTGGTGAATTGAAGTCGCGTACTGGGATCCGCGCAATTGGTTAGTCACGTACTGGGAGCCGTGCATCAAAAGGAGAAACTGTCACTACTAAACAAGTCCAATTTGGGTATTGGGGTAAGGGTTTAACTGTAGGTTGGTAAGGTACTGGGATTCCTTTACTTGAAACCGCTTGTTGTGATAATAGTGGAGTTTCAGGAGTGGTAACCTTAAATCACCCGGTGGGTTTTTGCTATTAGGTTTTCTCCATTCGTAAACAAATCACCGTGTTATTTATTTTCCGCCACATACTTTAGATTATTGGTAATTTGTTTGTGCTACCACGTAATTTGCATGTTAACTTGATTAATTGAAAAACTTGGCTAATTAATCAACTTAATTAATCATAAGGGGTCAACGCATTTGTGGCCTATCAATTATCTTCTAACTCTTTTTGGTGAATTTCTTGCTTATTTGTGATATTTTCATCTAAATTTTGTGTTAAATTTTGTTTATTACTAATAACAAATTTTTCCATTAATCCTTTTTGAGACTCAATTAATTTTTCTTCTTTTTTTCTTTTTTTAAGTTTTTCATATCCAAATGCATATTTTCTAGTAGACATTTCTAATCAAACAATATATTTATAATGACTAAAATAAAAAATTACTTTCAAGTATAGAACAAATGAGAAATAGAACTTTATTTATATAAAAAAATATTGTTGTAGTTTCACCGAACGGTAACAAGTTTTTAGCAATCTCAACCTGCATAAATAAAGACTTATTCAATATATTATCACTAACTAAAATATATATATATATATATATATAAACACAAGATTAAAATTAAAAAAAAAAAAAAACGCACAAGCATAACAAGTCAAATGCCCGACAACCCAAGCAACACAAGCATAACATGTCAAAAAACACAGGCTTTATGAAAAAAAAAATTTGAAGGCCCAAAACCGCAAAAGTGATAAACATTAAAAAAAAACCAAGGTGAAGGTCCAGGGCCCAGTCTTATTAGTTATTACCTATTAGAAGTCAAATGCCTAACAGCCTAAGTATTTATACCTGCTGAGCGTGAACGGCTGAAGCTGAACCTAAGAATAAATAAATGAGAGAGCAGAGAGGCCGGCGGCTAAGAAACTGAGAAAGAATAAGAGAGGTTGGCGGCGGAGAAATCGATTCAGAGAAAGAATGAGAGAGGCGGTCCAGGCGGAGCAGTTGAGCAGATCTGTAGATGCCTTGCTTAAGTAGTTGAGCAGATGAGAACAGGGGAGAGAAAGAGAATCAGAGGGAATGAGAGACAGAGAAAGGCGGAGAGCAAAGACTAGAGAGAAAAGTAAAATTTTTAGGGATTTGACTCATTTGAGTTGTTTTAATTGTTGTGATTTGTGATTGTTTTGTGGGTAATATCTTAGACCGGATTTATAGTTTATCCGGTTGATTTTTGGTTTGTCTAGAGAATAATAATGTTTGATTTACCAAAATTTTTGTTTTTTGGTTAAAAGAATGTGCTAGATTATTGTAATACATCTGAAATTAATTAATTTTTTTCCTTACTCCCTCTCATTTTCTAAAATTTTGGAGCCTCCCTTCTACTTGGGGGCCTTAGGCGGTTGCCTAACTCGCCTAAGGGAAGGGTCGACCTTATTCAGCACTCATCAATTCATTCATTTAATATCATATTTGATAAATTGGTAATTACTATCCATGTTCAAATAACTCATATTTCTAAAAGAATATATGGAATTAATGAGCATTTTGATTATTATAACCTGGCTCCAATCATACACCAAATATCCTATTCAATTAAACTGAAGAAGAAAAGCTAATCTACTGTACTAAATATTTATGAAATCCCACTTTACACAATAATGACTGGTTTTTTAACTAGCACATACACTCAAAGCATTCTCATTAAGAATGCTAAATGGTATAAATGCTAAATTTTAGCATGCTAAATGTTATAAATGCTAAAAAGCATATTCCATCAATGCTCTGAAATCCTATTAATTTTGCAATCCATCTACAGTGGACTGCTATATCTAGCAGCCTACTGTAACAAGATTGTAAAAAAAAAAAAAAAAAATCATTTTATATTCTCTCTTTGTGTTCTTTCTCTAGACTTTCTTTTCTCTCTCCCATTTCCATTTCTTCCATCTCATTCTTGCTCCCATTTCTCTGCTCTCTCTCTCCCTCTACTTGACGTCTCCACCTCCCTCTTCGATGAAACCCAATCCAAAGCATCAAGCCAAGCCGATCTCTATCACAGTGGTTTTTTTTTTTTTTTTTTTTTTTAAGTTTGTGATTTGATGTTAGATTCGGCAGTGGTTGTGTGGGTTATGGATTTGGCGTTTTGGGTTGTGGCTTGATGTGCTTCGATGATGTGCTCTGGCAATTTTGTGGGTCTGAGTTCATGGGTTTGGGTTTGTGGATCTGCGTTCGTGGATCATCGACATGACGCGTTGACCGGCATGGATCATTGACTTGATCGGTCTCATCGGCATGGGTCATCGAGAGGGAGAGAGGGAGAGAGAGAGAGACAGTGAGACAAGAGAGAGGATGAAAAAAATAAAAACAAAAAAGGAATAAAAAATTATAAAGAAATATTTAAATGAAGTTGTAAAAAAATAAAAGTTTTGATGTTTAGTATATTGTAAAATGAGGTGTTAAAATTGAAAAAGTAGCGTTTTGAGCTTGTAAATGCTAAATTTTTTGCCATTGTTGATGAGAATGCTCTCAGCAATGGAACTGCAATAACAAAATTGATATAAAAATATAAACATGCCAGAACAGCAATTATACAGTCAAGTAGGCCATGGGCGCCTAATAAAGTGTGGACGGAGATATTTCAGAGCAATGGTGATTCACTTACAAACGCTAAAATCTATAGCACATACACGTGCATAAACTATGACAGTATACAGCACGAAAGATAATCAACATTCACAAAAACCCAAGTTTATAACATTAACAACAACAAAAAAATCAACATCATATAATTAAGCTTTATTAAACGGCCCTAGCAGGGGGCTTAATTGATGCAAGAGTGCGTAGTAGTAGTACTCGTGGTGATCCCTTAAACAAATCCAACAAATAATTTTCTAAATCATCTACTGTGTACATCATGTATTTCCCGGTGAGCCTTCCAATCTCTGCGTGATTCCCAAACCTTCCCATAAATGAGCGGTAAGCTGGGATCACCATTTCTGATATAGATATCCTAAACTCTTCCTGGAGTTGAGCATCGGGGACCTTCCAAGCAGTTTGAACCCTATAGATTTCCTCAAAACATGCATAGAAATTCTTCAATCTCTCCTGCAAAGCCACCATCAAGGCTTTATAACTCCAGTTCCAACAGATCCCTCTATCATTCAAACAATCCAACACCTCGGTCCACGAAGCCCTAAGATAACTCATAGCATATTGCCTTATCTGCCCATGCTGCTTACGAACCCAATTATCACCTAATAGCCCACCAAGATCCAAATCCTTCACCTTCTGCTCCATATAAAGAATATTATTCATCAGAAAAATATACTGCAATGCACCATCCCCATAGAGCTTCGATTCCTTCTTGAGGTTGGACTCCAAAAAGTTTATTAGCACCAACAATTGCCTAACTAGCGGATTCATTTTCAAGCTATTGCTATCATGATTTCGTAAAGCATCTAATTGATCATCATCTTCACCAATTTCCAACAAGTTCTGAGTATCACCATAATTCACAATCAATTTCGCACAATTCATTATGGTCTGCGTCAGTGGGTGAACGTCACCACTCTGCATCGGTTTCTTCAAGGTCGCATTCTGCTCCTTGTTCTCAAGATCGATAAGTGTCTTTCTCCCGGTGAGCATCGCTCTTGCCTGATTGGACTCAAGACCGTTGTCCAATTGCTCCATCGCCTCGGCCATCTCATCATACGCGCCAAGTATCATAAAGAGATTCTCAGGCGATCTTCCTCCAAACTCAACGGCTCGACTGAAATTCAACAAGGTTCTGTTGAAGCAAATCTCTTCGTCTATATCAGTGCCTCTGAACATCAGATCAACAACGCGATTGCTTTGGAGAATATCGACAGCTTGAATACATTTATCCATCTTCTCGATCCCTCCTAAGACCTGCCTATCCAAAGAAATTCCATTAATTACTGAACTACTATTTATAGTCTCTGACGTGTTGGGTGGGAAATGTAACGATGGTATGGAAAACTGCATAGGAGTTGATGATCCATAACTGTCAGTGTCCGACCTGTCTGGTGGGAAGAAGTGATAATATGAGGGTATGGAAGGATTTCGAAATATTATTTCATAATTATCGGGGCTGTCTATTTCAGACATGGCGGGTGGGAAGATTGACATTATGGAATATGAGGGTATGGAACGACTTCGAGCACTTATTTCATAGTTTTCGGGACTGTCTTTTGGAGACGTGGCTGGTAAGAAGATTGACATTATGGAATCAAAATTAGAAGTAGAGAATTCTGGACTACTGTCAGTCTCAGACTTGTTGGATGGGAAGAGTGATGAAATGTTAAGAGGGGAGTCCGGATTTCTTTCATTCCATTCCCGACTGCCACTGCCAGCTTCCGACTTGGCTGATGGAAAAAATGACCCCGCTACAAGTGACACACTTCTTTCTCTATACACTTGGCGAACCATTCTCGTCTCGATTTCTCTGAGCTCAACCACAGCCTTTGGATCGATCAAATTGTCCTCGTTGCCTTCATCGGCCCTCATTGGTGTGTTCAAATTCTGCACGATGTGCTGAACAGTGTTGATGCCAGTCATGGTGGTAGTAGACATAATTTTGGGGTTTGAGTCAAAGAGAAATTGAAAGAGAAAGGAAGGTATGGACGAAAGAAATAGAAAGAGGAATGAGCCGTGGGAGGACCGACGCCACCATTGTTGATGCCAGTCCTCGCGGTCATAGTGATAATTTTATATAATATAGTAATAGTTTTAGTCTTATTTGGAAATGGTCAGAACTCCGAATAGAAAGAAAATTGGTGATTTGGGTTTTGAGGAAGCTTAGTAGAAAGGAAGTGTGACCTTCGAGGAAGGAAATAAGGAAGTAACGCCCAGCAACTTTCTTATATAGTGTGTATTAAAAGGATTTCTTTATTATTATTATTATTATATTTTTTTAATGGGATTGGGTTGGGCACAGTTTTAGTCAAAAATTGAGATAGAAATTTCTGTGGCCTTTATTAGTGTTTTTTTTGGTGTATGGGCTTCATTTAAATTTTTGGCCCATTATTTGTAAGGGAAGCCCAACTAGCATTGATGCATTTGCACATGATGTAAGTCATTTAACCTTTTTTTTTTTTTTTGGTGGTAAAAGTAAGTCATGTAACTTTTCAAATATAATATGCATCATTGTATTGTTTTCGTTGTATAAATTATTTTGTTACTTTTTTTGTTTATCGTACTAAAAGCACGTCATAAGTTTTGTGTCGAGTAGAATTGATAGATGAAATACCAAATGCAATAAGGAGGCTATCATATAGCTAATAGCTAGTAAAGAAAAATGTATAGATAAGATCATAAGATATTGAAATAAGTTACAATTACTATCATTTTAGTCCAATCCCTCAGATAAGATCCATGAGTTTCACAATGATCTTACAAGATGAGATTCTTTTTGAGCTACAGGAGATTGGAGAAAAAACACACACACAGAGCTCACTACTTGCACCACCAAGCAGGAGCAGTTCTTCTTTAAGTAGAGGTGAAACGCACACACAAACTCAAGAAGAATATTACACCTCACTTCTCATGCTACAAAGTAGGAGCAGATCTTCACATTTAGTAGTTTTTATTTCTTCTGTAATTAGAGGTGGAAAAGAATAGGAAACTAGATCAAGTTGAGGTGGGAAATATTGATCACTTGTTCTCCTCACCAAATGCTTTGCTCTCCATGTAACTTGTATTGATTGACGCTGAATGAATAGATAAGATACCGAAGTTACTGTTACTGGCATTGAAGTCCAATCCCTCAGATAGATCCATGAGTTTCAGGACCAGAGATATGGCACTTTTTGTGTAACACTTGTCTAAAAGCATGTGGGGTTATATGCTCCAATCACCCGGGAACAATGTCAGGTGGGGAGTGGTTACAAGACAAAACGCTTCCATCTTCCACTTGGTGATTACGAAATTAAGATCTACTCAAAAAACAAAGGCATTACTTGCAAGTTGTGGAACTACATTCACAAAGCTACCTCTAAATAACTGAAACATATTAGGCATTTAAACCACAACCAAAGGTGGAAATATGGCTCAATCCTACAGTACCATCCTTCAACTGATACTGCATACTAAAACATAACAATAAGAATCCATGAATAACTAGTGAACGACAACAATCCCACATATTTTTTGAAAATTTCCCGCACAAACTAGCAAAAAGGTCATAGCTAATAGATCAGATCAAAAGGTTGATATATACAATCCACTGTTAAAATGTGTTTGGAGCAGCTTCTGCTGTTACACCTAAGAGGTTTCATAATTTGAATAGCAGAGCAAGTACGATTCATTCAGAACCAAAACCACTTTGTTAGCACAGCTGAATATCTCACAGTGACTCAAGCCATTCCCATTACACATGCACAATTGATGGGTCTTAAACAAACAACCACACTCTTCACAATGATCTTACAAGACAAGATTCTTTTTGAGCTAGAGGAGACTGGAGAACACACACACACACACACACATAGCTCACTACTTGCACCACTAAGCAGGAGTAGTTCTGCATATTTAGATTTTTTGTTTCTTATGTAAGTAGAGGTGAAACACACACACCCACACACCCCACACACACAAACTCAAGAAAATATTACACCTCACTACTCGCACTACAAAGAGAAGCAGGTCTGCACATTTAGTAATTTTTTTCTTCTGTAATTATAGGTCAAAAAAAATAGGAAACTAGATCAATTTGAGGTGGGAAATATTGATTACTTGTTCTCCTCACCAAATGTTGTGTTCTCCATGTAACTTGTATTGACTGCCTTCATTTTCCCCCTTTGACTAAATTTGCCATCTACAAACTAGTTTATGAAACTATGTAGGTTTGTTACTTCTAATGATTTCTTTATAGACAGATGAGAATATTTAACAAGTGGATTCCATTAGAATGAAGTTATCTCCTCATACTCATTTTGTTGAGTTTTCTGAAAACGCTGCCTGACATCAAATCTATCATGAATCATCTCAAATATTCTGGAACAGAACATAGAAACACTTCTTCAAGATAGAAGCAACCAATTAATACCACCTTTTCATAATCACCAGTGCCATCCAAATGCCATAGAAAGCAACTTCAAAAGCCAGTTTGATCTCGATCAACAAATTCAAAGGCATCCTCATGCATGTAATGACACCCACTAGGTAGATTTGCTTCATAGGTGTGGTATTGTTTCGGTAAACAAATGTAGCTTTTGAGTAAGGTTTTAATTCTAGGATAAGACATATTTGTTCACTAACAGATAACCCATTCCCAAGAGATGCATAATTGCCTATAAATACAAGTTTGGACACAATTATATCTCTGCACATGTAAAACTTAACGCCTGTGATCACCACTCTGACGAGAATGCCATCCACATTTGGGACCGACACATGCAGCCCCAAACATAAACCCTTCCAAAAAATTCTTGTTGTAGATGAAGTTCAATTCTGACAAGATTAAAATTTCTATTACCATATCCCTAAAAAATCATCTCCTATTGACGTAATCATAGTGGCACACTGTACACCCACATAAAATTATGTAGTTAGTCCTATGAGCTTCCTTATTCATCAACACCCTTTGAGAAATATTCTCAACATGAAGAAGGGCTTCATGCTCCTCTTATTAGTACTTTTGAGCCTTAAATAAGCTTACTAAGTATGCCTTAAGAAGTGCAAAAACTTAAGATAAATAATTCTTCCACAAAATCCAAGACCGATTCTGCATCTGAGGCATTTAAAGCTCATAATCTCAACACAATAACTAGTAAAAAGTTTTAACATGAGCAATTGGTGTTGATCAGCAACTTTGAAAATTTTAGACAAATGGACAAACCTTTGTATCTGTTTCTGTTGGAAATCTATTACACTAGAATAAGATGGATACATTTACCCACAAACTCAACCTAATGGCCTTCCTTTCATTCACGGAGAGCCCTTAACTTGTGTCGGATAACTTCCATATCGATGCAATCATTAACTTCTGCTGCACGTGACAAAACCCTCCTAATCTACTCCCTCACATCTTGCCAATGCTACCTTACACAATTCACAAATCATTTAACTCTTATTCTAGCCTTCTGGGTTCAACACTCATTTAATATCATATTCAATAAACTGTTAATTAGTATCAATGTTCAAATATCCCATATTTTTGGAAATAATAAGAAATTATTGTGCATTTTGATTATTATCACCTGGCTCCATCCATACGCCAGATGTCCCATTCAATTACACTGAAGAAGAAGAAGAGGTAATCTACATTCTAGAGTACTAAATTTTTGTGAAATCGCATTTTACACATACTAACTAATTTGACAGATTGTAAGTGGTAAATACTCAATTGATGTGAAAAATATTGTCAAGTTTTTTTTATGTATGTAGACTTTTTTCCTCCAATGTGACTGAGATAACTTTTTTATTTTTATTTTTTATTTTGCTGTATCCATGAGCTTCATGCATAGTGTTCTTCATCAACATTTGTAAATTTTAATCTCAATATTCCATTCTCATTTTCTATATATACTAAAAAGATTATTCCTCAATGCTTTCAAGGTTGTCATCAATAGGATAATCCCAATTATTAACCAAGCATTCAATACTTAGTTGATATATTTATCTACTTAATATTTTTTATTAACACTGCTACCCTTAGTGTGATAGTCACTCCACAAGTATAAGTGCTTGTAGGGTGTGGAGGGCAAAGGTCAGGGTTCATGTCTCCATGAATGAGCTTCATACACATATACATTTAGATTATGCTAGAGTAGAGATTCTATCTTGTATAAAAAAATATATATATATTTTTGGTTAATTGTGCTCTGCCCCCCAAAACTATGGGGCCAACTTCAAGGCCCCACTACAATATTATAAAGGAATCAACCTCCTGATTGATTATGATATGCCATTAATAATTTTTGCCAATACAAAATTAAACAGAAAATTCATAAGCTCATGATGGGAGAAATTCACTATTTGGACATTGCTAGATTTCAGAATTTTTTGTTAACAGGGTGAAGTATTTTCTGGGGATTAAATGTGAACCTATCATTTAGGGGACAGAGAGAAATTAACTCTAAGATTATTCTTGAGGATGATCTCTAAAAATTTCCATGAAGCTTTAGTTGGTTTCATTGGCTAGTAAGTGATAGCTGTCAGGCTCGCATAATGACTGATAAAACCAACTGAATCCACGCTCGTGATATTATCGAAGTTTAATTTACCACTTTGAGGAAAGAGATGAGATGGTCTACCCGTCTTTTTTACACAGGAGAAATCACTTATTGACGGACAAGAGATGTCAACAACATGAGCTTTACTGCCTGGCTTTTAGCCTTCTTAATCCAACTTCATTATTTTTTGAGACTACTGCTTGTGCTTGATTTAGGATACCCTCTTTTCTAAAAAGCTTACTACTCAAGTGAGGAAAGCCTAATTTAGAATCCTTTTTCACAGTCTTTTTGCCCAAATGAGAGATCCATTCTCAAGGGAATCGTAGGCTTCAAATTGATTCATCAACCAAAGGTGCCTTTCAAGGAAAAAGTCATGACACCTCATTTTCCTATTCTCTCATCTGTCACATAGATGAGTAAGGTGCACCTTCGGAAGAAAACACTAGCAGATACACTCAGCAATAGAATTGCAAGAACAAAATTTTATATAAAAATATAAACATGCTAGAATAGCAAGTATACAATCAAGTAGCCCATAGGGTGTCCAACAAAGTATATATGGACACAAAGTTACTTCGTAGAAAATGGTGATTTACCTACAAAAACTAAAATCTATAGCACATATTATAAACCCATGTTTATATCGTTAACAACAACAAAAATGGACATCATACAATCAAACAACATTTAACAGGCACGCTCCTTTCCAACTAGTCCTTCATTAGAGCAAGAGTCCTCCTTTATCCTATGTACTTTTTCTGGGACAAAGTTTAGCTACAAAATTAGTTGTAGCCTTAAGTTACAAAATTAGTTGTAGCCTTAAACTACAAACTTACTTAATATCTTTTAATTAGAGGTGAATTTTGACAAATCCACTATTGGATTACATTTTCTTCTTATATCCTCCATGTTTGCAAAATTTTAAGAAAATTAAAAATAAATAGCTATGTCATCAATAAATTTTTTAAATTGCAAGTTTTTGTAATTTTAAATTATGCACAAAATATAAGCTTATAGATCATATAGTAAATGATATTCAATTGACACAAAATTTAACATGTGTATTAAGGGCGTAAAGAATATGCAATTCAACGGTTAGATTTTCAAAATTTGTTGTAATATTTATTTTATTGAGTGAGTTTATAGCCTTAAGCTACAACCAATTTTGTAGCTAAACTTTGTCCATTTTTCTGCAGTACTCGTGGTGATCCCTCGAACAAATCCAACAAATAACCCTCTAACTCTTCTGCTATGTACTTTATGTATTTCCCAGCCCGGCTTCCACTCTCTACTAGATCCCGAAACCTTCCCATAAATGATCAGTAAGCTGGGATTACCTTTTCCGATATGGATATCCTAAGCTCTTCTCTTAGTTAATCATCAGGTACCTTCCATGCAGTTTGAACCCTGTGGGTTTCCTCAAAATACAAATTGAAATTCTTAAATCTCTCCTTTAAAGCCACCCTCAAGGGATAACTCACGTTCCCTATCCCTTCATTCTTCAAACAATGCAATGGGTAGGTCCATGAAGCCCTTAGATAATTCATCACGTATTGCCTTATCTGCCCAAAACGCTCACAAACCCAATCATCACCAAATAGACTCATGAGATCATCCGAACCCTTCACCTCCTCTACTATATACAGAATATTATTCATCAGAAAGATATACTGCAATGCACGGTCCTTATAGAGCTTCGATTTCTCCTCAAGATTAAACAGTAAAGATGTTATTAGCACCAACGCCCGCCTAGCCATCGGAGTCAATTTCAAGTGATCATCACTATCATCATCTTCACTAATTTCCAACAAGTTCATAGAATCACTATAATCCAGAATCAATTGCATATAATTCATTACGTACTGTGTTAGATGGTGAATCCCACCGCTTTGCATACCTTTAACCGAGTACTTATTCTACATTGCATTCTTAAGCTTCGAGTACTCAGTCCAGCTGGCTACCTCACCAAGCTCCGTGAGCATCTCTCTGGCCTCATTGATCATGACATCGTCAGTAATCAACCCCTCCAATTGCGCCAATGCCTTGGCCATCACATCATACATTTCGAGTATCCTAAAGAGGTTCTCAAGCAATCTTCTCCCACTCGCAACGGCTTTACCAAAATCCAATAGCCGCATCACACAACCTTTCACAGTTTCATTGAAGCGAATCTCTTTGATTTCATCAGCGCCACTGAAAATCTGATCAGACAGACTCTTCTCGCCGTTGAGAATCAACCTAACCAAAATCTTCACAACTTGAATCCATTTCTCCATCTTCTTATCCAGTAAATTCCACTTGATTTTCTGCACCTCTTTGACGCTCAACTTCTTAATCTCTAAGATCACGACGCCCTCATCCAAAGAAATTCCATTAACTAGTGAACTACTATTATCAGTCTCTGAATCATTGGGTGGGAAATATAATGATGGTATGGAAAGCTGATGATTAGGAGTTGATGATACATAACTGTCAGTGTCCGACATGTATGGTGGGAAGAAGTGATAATATGAGGGTATGGAAGGATTTCGAAATATTTTTTCATAATTATCGGGGCTGTCTATTTCAGACATGGCGGGTGGGAAGATTGACATTATGGAATATGAGGGTATGGAACAACTTCGAACAATTACTCCATAGTTTTCGGGACTGTCTATTGGAGATGTGGCTGGTAAGTAGATTGACATTATGGAATCGGAATTGGAACGAGAGTATTCTGGACTACCATTAGTCTCAGACTTGTTGGATGGGAAGAGTGATAAAATGTTAAGAGGGGAGTCTGGATTTGTTTCATTCCAATCCCAACTGCCACTGCCAGCTTCCGACTTGGCTGATGGAAAAAATGACCCTGCTACTAGTGACATACTGCTTTCTCTATACACTTGGCGAACCATTCTAGTCTCGATTTCTCTGAGCTCATCCACAGCCTTTGGATTGATCAAATTCTCCTCGTTGTTTTCAACGGCCCTCACTGGTGTGTTCAAACTCTGCACAATGTGATGAGCAGTGTTGATGCCAGTCATGGTTGTCGTATAACAAAAAACAAAGAGTCTAAATAAAATGGAGAGAATTTCATTGATTGTGAAAATTACATGAGTAATGGAATGAATGAATAAAATTACATATACAATGCTCTGTTTTATACACACTCTAGAATAACTGCCTCGTGATTTTGGCGCCAAAAGCAGTTATTTGAACTATGCACATGGCAATTGGGAATAACTAACTCCTTGAGTTGCGGCACCAATCTGTTAGAGCTCTTGGATGAAGAATTCGTGATGTGGCACAGCTTCAAGGAACTCCAAGACCTCTGTACTGATCAAACTGTTTGATGCAAAACTTGTATTCTGAATAATGCACTCTCCATCATCCAATGCTGCACTATCTACTACCCTTGTAGCCTGGCTAGTGCATCTCACATCAGTAGGTGCTGCACCACTAGATACCTTCGTGGTTTGGACTATGCAACTCTGTTTTGGATTATGATTTGCACTTTTAACACTCCCCCTCAAGAGCACAGCTCTTGCCTCTTGCTCTTCCAAGCTTGTATCGGGGTACTTCACTACTGAAGCAAAAATGTTAATCACACCTAACTTCCTGATCAACTTAAGAAAACTCTCCACTCCTAATGCCTTGGTAAACACATCTGCCAATTGATTCTTAGTTGACACATAAAAAGTTTTGAGTGTACCATCAAGAATTTTGTTTCTCACTACGTGGCAATCAGCCTCTATGTGTTTTAATCTCTCATGAAACATTAGTTTGGCTGCTATATGCAGTGCTGCCTGGTTATCACAGTACATCAATACAGGCTTAGTATGATTAACATGTAAGTCTTGCATCAAATGTAAAATCCAAGTCAATTCACAGGTGGTTGTAGCCATGGCTCGATACTCTGCCTCTACACTGGACCTAGACACTATACTTTGCTTCTTAGACCTCCAAGACACCAATGCATTACCAAGAAACACACAATAACCCGTTAAGGACTTTCTTGAGTCAGGACATCCTGCCCAATCCGCATCATAATATGTCTTTAGGTGTAAATCAGATTCAGTGGGGAAGAAAACACCTTGACCAGGTGTTCCCTTGATGTATTGAAGAATCCTATTGGCTGCCTTCATATGTGGTGCTCTAGGTTGTGCTAAGAATTGGCTAAGTCTATGCACTGCATATGTGATGTATGGCCTGCTCAAAGTAAGATACATAAGCTTCCTAATAAGTCTTCTATACTGACCGGGATTAGAAATCAAGTCTCCTCCTCCTTTAGACAATTTTAATTGCTGCTCCATTGGAGTTGAAGCTGGTTTACAACCTGTCATGCCAGTGTCTTCAAGAACCTCTAAAGCATACTTCCTTTGTGCTAAACTGATCCCAGTTTTGTTTCTTGCAATTTCTAATCCCAAGAAGTATTTGAGTGACCCTAAATCCTTAATCCCAAACTTATGGTCTAAAACTGATTTGAGAGTGAGAACACAAGCATGATCATTACCAGTGATTACCATATCATCTACATAGACAAGTAGAGCTGTGAACAAAAGCCCTTTGCTATGCATAAATAAGGAGTGATCTGTCTGTGACTGAACAAAACCAAGCTGCCTAATAGTTGCTGATAGTTTGGTATACCACTGCCTTGAGGCTTGTCTCAAACCATAAAGAGACTTGATCAGTTTACATACCCTAGGAGTAGCTGAAGCACTCTCCCCCTTACTGTGAAAACCAGAAGGCAAAGTCATGTAGACTTCTTCATCCAAATCTCCATGGAGGAAGGCATTGTTGATGTCCAACTGAAGCAAAGGCCATTGTTTGGCAGCAGCAAGAGCAAGCAAAACTCTCACGGAGACTGTCTTAGCAACAGGGGAGAAGGTTTCAAGATGACAGGCCACAAATGCGTTGACCCCTTGTGATAACTTCGATTAATTAAATTAGCCCAATTTTTAATTAATCAAATTAACATGCAATATCACGTGGCAGCACAAACAAATCACCAAACTAAGTTAAGCAGCGGAAGATAAATAACACGGTGATTTGTTCACGAATGGGGAAAACCTTACAGCAAAAACCCCACCGGGTGATTTAAGGTCACCACTCCCGAAACTCCACTATTATCACAACAAGCAGTTACAAGTAAGGAATCCCAGTACCTCACCAACCTATAGTTGAACTCTTACCCCAATACCCAATTGGACTTGTTCTGTAGTGACAGTTTCTCCTTTCAATGCACGACTCCCAAGTACGTGACTAACCAATTTGATGCGCGGATCCCAGTACGCGGCTTAATCCTTTGTACGAATCCCAGTACGTGACTCACTCACCAACTTGAGGAAGAAGAATGTTGGCTGCAAAGTTCTTCACTTCATACACACGATGGAGATCAAGAAGCACTTGGTTACAAAACCCTAAGGCGCAAAGACGCAATAGCTTCTTTTAGAGAGAATAAGGCTTCGGTCACCTTTTGCATATGTTCTCCTTGTATTCTCTTATGTGACGGCCACAAAAATATGTCTTATATATGCCTAGGGTTGTGAGAAAAGAAACCCTACACAAATACAAAAGCCTGGCCCAAAAATCAGATATGGAAAACTAAATTCCCGTAACCTCGATAGATACCTCGATCGATCGGGCAGCTGTCGAGCCTCATTAAATCTCGATAGATAACTCGATAGATAGCTCGATAGATAGCTATCTGTCTAGCAGCTATCCGCAGGTGTCCAGCAGCTATCCGTCAGGTGTCCACCAGGTGTCCACCAGGTGTCCAGCTTTAGTACACACTTTTTCTTCACTTGTTTCTTGGTCTAATCTTCATGACTTTAATACTAGACTTGAACAACATGTTCTTTGAAGTATTAAACACATCCTAGATCTATCCAAATACAAGTAAAGTGCGTTTTGTCAAAGGATTAGCCAACTAAATAAAATAGCAACATATGTTCACAATCATGAACTACATATGTCCTAACAATCTCCCCCTTTGGCAATCCGTGACAAAACCACAACAAACAAATGAACATATGAGAGAAGTCATAAATCACTCAACTCATACTCACTTGTTGAATACAATAAAATCTACCCTAACACAAACTCTTGAAAAACTTTGCAAGAAGAGAGTTCATGGCATGGAAGACTTTGACAACCTGTATTTCTGAAACACTTTAAACAAAACACATCAAGGCATCTTTGTGTGAAGCAGAAATAATAGATTGCATACAAATAAAGAAACATGTGTATAAAGATAGAAAAAAAACAACACATGTAGAGATAGGTGAAGAAAACATACATCATAATATATATACCACTTGATAAATACCATACTATATGTAAAAATGGTCACAAGACCTAGGTACATGAACAAGGAGATAAACACTCCCCCTAACAAGATGAAACACAACTCCCCCTTACAAGGGCATGTATTTCTCCCCCTAACTTGTAGAATCTTAAAGAAAGAAACCACAAATTCTCCAATTTCTTCCCCTTTTTGTCACGATTGACAGAGGGTACAAGAAGCTATAAAGCTGCACTCGAGAAACACAAAGATGATCAAGGATGATCAAGGGGTCACAAAGAATCCATAAAAATGCATGAATGTAATGAAACAAGATGCTATGGATGACAAGATAAAAGAAACATGCAAAACTTGTGAAAAACAATGTATGCAGAGAATCTCGATCGATCGAGAGGTATCGAGGAGCTATCGAGCATACGTCGATGGATCGAATAGCTATCGAGAAGCTATCGAGCAGACAGAAAGTTTCTCGATCGATCCAGGAGGTGTCGAGGTATCTGTCGAGACTGCGATAAGAAAGAGTCTAAGAAGCTCGACAGACAGCTATGTGTCGAGAGGTATCGAGGAGGTGTCGAGATGCCTATAAAAGCAGTTTTTCAAAGGAGGAAAAACACAGTCATGAATGCAATCATGCATGCAACTCAACCAAAGATCCAATCAACACATTAAGCTCTCAAAATCATCTCTCAATAAGAAAATTGATGCACATGTATCTCAAAACACGCACACACACACTAAACAAGTCTAACCAATTTTATATTTCAAAAACAAGTCCAGACAGTTTAGTGAGCATACATTAAAGCATGTAAACCTTGTGATAGCCAAATCACATTGTACCTACACATGTATCAAGAATAGCAAAGAGTATTGCGTGTCGTGTGTGAAAACATCACAAGATTGCATAAGTGTCTCAATGTTATGACGATTTGAGATATGAGAAAATCACTTTAACTCACACACAATCATAACCGTTTGATGGGGACTATCACCTTCGAGGTACATCCTATAACTCCCACATTTCCTAGAAAACACGCTTGCAATCATATTTTAAAGCATTTTTGATCTTTTTGCTTTTTATATCTTTGCATATTTTCTTTTAACAAGCATATCATGCATGGGCATACAAGAGAAAGAAAAGAAATACTCAATTATGTTAAGCTTTTGACACTGCACTTTTGCTATGCCGAAGCATACAGGTGTCATTGACATTGCACTTTTGCTATGCCGAACCATACAGATGTCATATTATGATTGGCGAGTAACAATGGTGAGATGGTTATTTATGCCTTTCTCTTAGGAATTTCTAGTTCAACCCGTCAAAAAGAGTGATACGAGTGTTAAGAAGAAGAGATCACTTAACCTTACTCATCACAAACAAAGAGCTACAAAGCTTACTTGCTTAGTTGTACAGAAGAATGCTCATCTAAGCTACAGGTGATACAAAGTTTAGAAAACTCTGTTTCAATGGCCATTTCAAAAGTTCACATGAACTAATGCACACAAATACACACTGTTTTTGTATTTTTCAATTTTTCATTTTTTTTTTATTTTGAAAACAAAACAAAATAAAAACTAAACAACCACACAAAAACAAACAAATATCATGAATGCATGAAAGAAAGATGCATATGCATGAGAACATGATAGAATGATGCAGATGCATGATAGCATGATTCCAAAAGCAGAGAACAAAACAAGCAAAGAGAGTCCTACTTAGGCTAGAAAGAATTAAAGCAGAGGACAAACAGAAAAGACAATCAAGTCTTAGGCTTCTTTCTCACCCACACAGTACAAGACTTTGGCCGTGAAGATGAAAAGGCATGTGTCCTAGTATGTCTACTAAAGGACATAGAAGAATTAAAATTCTCCTGAAATTGAGTTAAAAAACTCAAGGCTTTTAATAACTCTCCAAACAAAGGTGTAGGTCCTTGAGAGGAAACCTGTGACCGTTTGGACAATTGCTTATGAGGATACAACTTAAAGCAATTAGGACGAGTGTGTCCAGAAACACCACAATGGTGACAAACATGAGCAGTTTTAGAACTACTCAGTTTCCTAGAAGAAGGTCTAACCTTAGAGGTTGACGAAGTCCTCAGCTTAGGACAATTAGGCCTAATATGACCAACAATGTGACAATGATGACAAGTGGGGACAAAAACAGATTTATCATTCAACCTAGGAGGAGTTTTAGATATAGGTTTAGAAACTTCAGCATTACCATTAGTTTGTTTACCTTTGTCTATCCTAGCAATATTAGCCTTCAACTCTTCATTATTCCTTTTGAATGGAGGAATATAAAAATCCTTTTCTTTTGAGTTAGGCTCAACAACAAGTTTGGCACTAGTTAATTTTTCAACTTCAGTTTTAAATTCAACTAGTTGCTCTTCCAAACTCTTAATTTTGTCCACCTGAGATGAAATTTGATTTTTAAAATTCTCATTCAAATTAGTGGCTTCATCTAATTTTGCAATCAAATCATCTTTTTCAAGCTTGACCTTTTTAAATTTAGTTTTTAATTTTGTAGAACACTCAAGAGATTTCATATAAAAATTATAAAGCTTGCAATAGGCATCATGAATATCATCATCATCATTCAACACAAGATCATGCAAATCAAAACAATCAAGAGTTTCCATGACAACAGGGGTCAATAGATCACACATCAAAGATTAAAACCTAATCAGAGTGTGCCTGCTCTGATACCACTTGACAGGCCACAAATGCGTTGACCCCTTGTGATAACTTCGATTAATTAAATTAGCCCAATTTTTAATTAATCAAATTAACATGCAATATCACGTGGCAGCACAAACAAATCACCAAACTAAGTTAAGCAGCGGAAAATAAATAACACGGTGATTTGTTCACGAATGAGGAAAACCTTACGGCAAAAACCCCACCGGGTGATTTAAGGTCATCACTCCCGAAACTCCACTATTATCACAACAAGCAGTTACAAGTATGGAATCCCAGTACCTCACCAACCTACAATTGAACTCTTACCCCAATACCCAATTGGACTTGTTCTGTAGTGACAGTTTCTCCTTTCAATGCACGACTCCCAAGTACATGACTAACCAATTTGATGCGCGGATCCCAGTACGCGGCTTACTCCTTTGCACGAATCCCAGTACGTGACTCACTCACCAACTTGAGGAAGAAGAATGTTGGCTGTAAAGTTCTTCACTTCATACACACGATGAAGATCAAGAAGCACTTGGTTACAAAACCCTAAGGCGCAAAGACGCAGTAGCTTCTTTCAGAGAGAATAAGGCTTCAGTCACCTTTTGCATATGTTCTCCTTGTATTCTCTTATGTGACGGCCTCAAAAATATGCCTTATATATGCCTAGGGTTGTGAGAAAAGAAACCCTACACAAATACAAAAGCCTGGCCCAAAAATCAGATCTGAAAAACTGAATTCTCGTAACCTCGATAGATACCTCGATCGATCGGGCAGCTGTCGAGCCTCATTAAATCTCGATAGATAGCTCGATAGATAGCTATCTGTCTAGCAGCTATCCGCAGGTGTCCAGCAGCTATCCGCCAGGTGTCCAACTTTAGTACACACTTTTTCTTCACTTGTTTCTTGGTCTAATCTTCATGACTTTAATACTAGACTTGAACAACATGTTCTTTGAAGTATTAAACACATCCTAGATCTATCCAAATACAAGTAAAGTGCGTTTTGTCAAAGGATTAGCCAACTAAATAAAATAGCGACATATGTTCACAATCATGAACTACATATGTCCTAACACAAGAAAATCAAGTCCTTCCCTTTATGTGTAGCCCTTGGCAACCAGCCTGGCTTCAAACCTTTCAACACTACCATCAAGATTAAGCTTTACTTTATACACCCATTTGCAGCCAATGGGAGACTTGCCAGGAGGTAAACTTGTCACTTCCTAAGTATGATTCTGTTCAAGAGCCTGGATCTCCTTGTCCATGGCAGCTCTCCAAAGTGGATCTTGAACAACTTGAGAAAAACTATGAGGTTCTTTTGGAAAAGAACTGACTGCCAGCAAGTAGGAATGATAACCAAATTCCAAGTGAGAATAGGTAAGGCATGTAGCAAGGTCATAGGGAGCACCAGCTGCAACAGTAGCACAAGCATAATCCTGCAAGTAAGCAGGAGGTCTGATGTCTCTAGTGGACTTTCTAAGAGGCACTGGAGGTGCTGAAACAACTAATGGAGTGAAATGTGGTACCTGATCAAAACAAGGTACCTGAGCAGGACTAGAAGTAGAAGTAGCATTAGAAGGCAAAATAGGTGGAACAGGTTGAATAAAAGAAGAAGTAGGAACAATAGATTCTGTATTAGGTATGCTAATAGGAGTGACAAAAGTAACCATACCAATAGTGTAGGGAGAAGCATCAATAGAAGGAACAAAAGGATTTGCAACATTTGGCAAAATAGAAGCAAAAGGAAAAGAGGTCTCATGAAACACCACATCTCTAGACATGAACACCCTATTAGTAGCCAAATCAAGAACTTTGTATCCTTTAACCCCAAAAGCATATCCCAAAAAAACACACTTAACAGCCCTAGGAGCAAATTTAGGTCTGTGATAAGCAAGGGTGGAGGCAAAGCATAAACAACCAAAGACCTTCAAATGGGCATAACTAGGGGAATGACCAAATAACATTTCATAAGGAATGTGCTTGGAAAGAGCAGAGGAGGGGGTTCTATTGATCAAATAGACAACAGCAAGCACAGCATGACCCCATAAATGCATAGGTAAATGAGATTGAAACATGAGAGCTCTTGCCACATTTAAGATGTGTTGATGTTTCCTCTCAACAATAGCATTTTGTTGAGGAGTTTCAACACAGCTTAAATGATGCAAGATGCCCTTCTTAGCAAAGAAATCTTTCATAAATGCCAGGCCACAAATGCGTTGACCCCTTGTGATAACTTAGATTAATTAATTAGCCTAGTTTTTAACTAATCAAATTAACATGCAATATCACGTGGCAGCACAAACAAATCACCAAACTAAGATAAGCAGTGAAAAATAAATAACACGGTGATTTGTTCACGAATGGGGAAACCCCTTACGGCAAAAACCCCACCGGGTGATTTAAGGTCACCACTCCCGAAACTCCACTATTATCACAACAAGCAGTTACAAGTAAGGAATCTCAGTACCTCACCAACCTACAGTTAAACTCTTACCCCAATACCCAATTGTACTTGTTCTGTAGTGACAGTTTCTCCTTTCAATGCACGGCTCCCAAGTACGTGACTAACCAGATGCACGAATCCCAGTACGCGACTTCAATTACCAACTATAGAGAGAGAGAGAGAGAGAGAGTTGGCTGCAAAGTTCTTCAAATCATCAGAGATGAACTAGGGCACGAACTTTGTCTTTCTAATCACAAATTGCATGAACAATAAGTTCTCAAAGAATGTGCAACTTGTATCTTCTGCTTCTCTTACTTGACGGCCCTTAAAATAATCCTTTTATATGTTTAGGGTTAGGAGAAAAGAAGTCCCAAAGACATACTCACGGATTAGACTTGAAACAGACTTGAAAATCTGTTTTCAGTAATTCTCGACAGATAGAGGTGTCGAGAGGTGTCGAGAAGCTGTCGAGGCTCGGGCAAAACAGCTTCTTTAAAGCTCGATAGATGCATCTGTCGAGGTATGTGTCGAGCTTTAAAAACTTGCACTTCCTTGCTTGGTTCTTGGACAGACTTTGACGGTTTCAACACTTAATCTTGAACCACTGTTTCTTGAAGTGTTAAACTCATCCTAAATCTACCCAATTACAAGTAAAGTGCGTTTTGTCTAAGGATAAACCAATTACATAAAATAGCGACATATGTTCACAAACTTGAACTACATATGTCCTAACAATCTCCCATTTTGGCAATCCGTGACAAAACCACAACATACAAATGAAGATATGAGAGAAGTCATAAATCACTCAACTCATATTCACTTGTTACATACAGTAAAATCTATCCTAACACAAACTCTTGAAAAACTTTGTAAGAAGAGAGTTTATGGCAAGAAGACTTTGACAACCTGTATTTCTGAAACACTTATAAACAAAACACATCAAGGCATCTTTGTGTGAAACAGAAATAATAGATTGCGTACAAGTAAAGAAACATGTGTATAAAGATAGAAAAGAAACAACACATGAAAGGTAGGTGAAAGAAACAACATACATCATCATATATAAGAAGAGAATAAATACAATGTATGTCAATACATGATCAAAGTATCTCTAAACAGATGAGAAAAGAAAAAAATACATATGATCACCTCACTACATCCCTCAATCCACACTCCCCCTAACAAAAATGTCCTATGCTAACACTCCCCCTAAGTATGACTACTCTCATACAAAACTACTCTCCCTTTTTGTCACGAGTGACAAAGGGTAGAATGTCAAGTAGACATCTCATCCGAAGAGCTCGCATCTCCATCATCATCATCATCGGAAGCATCATCATCATCGCCATCATCATCAGCCTCGGTCTCAGTCGACACATGAGGTGGCAGAGGAGAAGCCTCTGGAGCAAAGCCGCCCATGGTCGTCTGTTGCCTGGCGATGCGACCAACACGGACGTTCACCTGATACAACTCTGTGGAGAGTGTATCTAGGCGAGCATCCATGCGCTGTAGCTGCGCCATGATGTCTCCTAACGTGATGTCGCTCGAGGAGGAAGAAGCAGACGCACGAGCTGATCTGGAAGTGGCCGGACGAGTGGAAGGAGTGGCACCATCGGTCTGTCGCGATCGGAACTGTGCCTCGCTACGTTTTACGGTAGCGGCGTCTATGGCAGACATGACGTGGTAAGGATCGGACGAGGGGAAAGGGATAAAAAAACGGCTCAGGATCCTCGTGATAGCGGAAGGGAAAATGAGCTTATCACGGGTGGCCGTATCTCTATAGACATCTATGATGGAAAAGATAAAGTGTGAAGGAAAGTCTATAGAGAGATCCTCTAAGAGGGATAGCAAAAATCGAGCGCGAGGCTCTGTGATAGAGTTATAGTGAGAGAGTGGGTGTAAAACAAAAGTCATCACCATGTTAAGAAAACGAGGACCTTTAGCAAAAGGTCGACATGGTGTGTACATATGATCTCCCCAAGAGGACGGACGCTCGTAGAACGCTGAGATCATCTCGTCTTTGGACACAGTCTAGAGACGCTCACAACTAGGGTAATCAGGATGATCCACCCTAAGGACATGAAGAACCTTAGAGACTAACTCTGGGGTGACACAAAAGCGCGTACCTCGGACGCAAGAGTAGAAAGAAGGTACTGAAGAATCTATCCCGTGGATGTTGGAGTAAAACTCCTGTATCAACATGAGAGGTGATGTGACCGGGATGTCACACAGTGACTCCCATCCCCGAGTGTGAATGACATCGGGAAGGTCAGTGTCGGCAAAGTCTGCCAAGACAACGTGGCGTTCCGAATGAACACCGCGTTTAGAAAAGTTCTCCGAGAAGTCCTTATGGGCTTTCTCATCTCGGAACCGGACAGAAAGAGGGGTAGAGTCAGAGGAAGACTGTCCCTTAGAACGCAGAGGGTTCTGGGACGGAACAGATTTACGTTTAGGTGCCATAGACACTACTAACGCAACCATAGAGAGGGGGAAAGAGAAAGAGACACACAGAAAAGTTCCAAACAGTTCAATATTGGCAAAATAATATTGAAAATAAAGAACGTATGCATGGAGAATGTATGAACATGTGACATGCAACATAAAAACATCATGGGCTCAGCCCAATCCAAACCTAACAGCACACAATCGATAGGCACACATATAAATGCATGAAAATACTATTAGAATGCGAATGTGATGCAATGCATGTGGTTTTGAAGATCAAAACTATCAAACCAACCCAAGAATTTCATGAAAACCCCAACAATTTTGAAAACTCCCAAAAATTTTCAAAAACACAAAACCTAGGGTTTTAAAACAATGAAATGCATGACAATGAGGGATAAGACGCTTACCAAGAGATGAAAATCGCAAAGAAACACTTGAAAACGCCTTGGGAAGAGGTTTGGAGGGAAAAGGAGAGATTTTGAGAGAGAGAACAGGAGTTTCGAGCGAGAGAGATCGAGCAAGTGAGAAGAAAAATCGCGAACGCTCAATATATAGCCACTCAGTAATTCTCGACAGATAATGCTATCAGGAGGTGTCGAGCCTGCTGTCGAGGTCATGTGTCGAGAAATACACATGGACAGATGCAGCTGTCGAGGTCAGGTATCGAGAAAGAAGAAACATACAAGAAGTGACCTCGATCGATCCAGCAGCTATCGAGAAGCTATCGAGCAAACAGAAAGTTTCTCGATCGATCCAGCAGGTGTCGAGGTATCTGTCGAGACTGCGATAAGAAAGAGTCTAAGGATCTCGACAGATAGCCTATGTGTCGAGAGGTATCGAGGAGGTGTCGAGATGCCTTTAAAAACAGTTTTTCAAAAGAGGAAAAACACAGACATGAATGCAATCATGCATGCAACTCAACCAAAGATCCAATCAACACATTTAGCTCTCAAAATCATCTCTCAACAAGAAAAAAATGCACATGTATCTCAAAACACGCACACACACACTAAACAAGTCTAACCAATTTTATATTTCAAAACAAGTCCAGACAGTTTAGTGAACATACATTAAAGCATGTAAACCTTGTGATGGCCAAATCACATTGTACCTGCACATGTATCAAGAATAGCAAAGAGTATTGCGTGTCCTGTGTGAAAACATCGCAAGATTGCATATGTGTCTCAATGTTATGACGATTTGAGATATGAGAAAATCACTTTAACTCACACACAATCATAACCGTTTGATGGGGACTATCACCTTCGAGGTACATCCTATAACTCCCACATCTCCTAGGAAACACGCTTGCAACCATATTTTAAAGCATTTTTGATCTTTTTGCTTTTTATATCTTTGCATATTTTCTTTTAACAAGCATATCATGCACGGGCATACAAGAGAAAGAAAAGAAATACCCAATTATGTTAAGCTTTTGACACTGCACTTTTGCTATGCCGAAGCATACAGGTGTCATTGACATTACACTTTTGCTATGCCGAAGCATACAGATGTCATATTATGATTGGCGAGTAACAGTGGTGAGATGGTTATTTATGCCTTTCTCTTGGGATTTTCTAGTTCAACCCGTCAAAAAGAGTGATACAAGTGTTAAGAAGAAGAGATCACTTAACCTTACTCATCACAATCAAAGAGCTACAAAGCTCACTTGCTTAGTTGTGCAAAAGAATGCTCATCTAAGCTACAGGTGATACAAAGTTTAGAAAACTCTGTTTCAATGGCCATTAAAAGTTCACATGAACTAATGCACACTAACTCACACTGTTTTTGTATTTTTCAATTTTCCAATTTTTTTTTATTTTTATTGGAGAAGCAAAAAAAATAAAACACAAAACTGAAAACACACAAACAAAAATATGTAAAGCAAAACAATGCATAAAACTAGACTGACTCAAAACAGTAAAGAAACACACAAGTAATGCAACACTCACAAAAAGAAGAGAGAAGAAGAAGTGACTGAAATCACTTAGATCCCTTTGCCTTCCACACCTTGGAAGAACCTTTCCTTTTGGTCGACTCTTGAACCGGTGATGAGGGAGAAGAGTTTAACCCGTTCAAGTTTGAAAGGAACATGAGGGCTTTAAGAATGTCTCCAATTGGAGCGAGAGAAGACTGAAGCTGATTCTGGCTCCCAGATGCTATTGTGCCATTGCTCTGTTGAGTGGCACGCCACTTGTAGCAATTAGGTCTTGTGTGACCGACAACACCACAATGATAACAGAGATGCGGTTTCTTCTGTTTGGCCTTTTGAGTGTTAGTCTTCTTAGTCCTAGGGTTTCTAGATTCCCTTTTCTCAATCTTAGGGGGTGCTCCTAGGATGGACTTGCCCTTGTCTACGTTCTCATTAGCTAATTCAGTTTTAACATTTCTTTCTTCATTTTCAATGTTATTAGCAGGTGGAACAAACACAGTAGTACTAGAAGTAGGAGTATTAGAGAGAGAGAATTCATACCCCAATCCAGTACGATCTGAAGAATATCTCTGAGCACTCAGCATCTCGTCCAGTTTAGCACTTGACGTCCTCTCCAGTTGTGCTCTGACTTGAAACAACTCCGCTTCAAGCTTCTTGGTCCTTTCAACCAAGAAATTATTCTCGAACCTCAGTGCTCCAATCGTCTGGTTTGCTTCATCAACCTTTGTGGACAGCTCCTCACGGTTGAGTTCCACATCACTGAGCTTCTTGGTGGCCAGCCTATATAGTTTCTCATGCTTCTCAGAAAGCTTGTATAGCTTCTCATAGGCGGTATGGATATCATCTTGATCATCCATAATTTCACACTTGGAATCCACCAATTCTTCTTCTTCATCCACTTTTTCACTAACCCTATCAGTAGGATTAACAGTGGCAGTGAAGGCATTCAAGATTCCGTCGTCTTCATCTTCGGAATCGTCCTCGGGCTCTGTGTTGCTTAAGGTAACAGCAAGTGCCTTGCTCTTCCCTATACTCTTGAGGTACGTAGGACACTCTTGTTTCATGTGTCCAAAGCCTTGACACCCGAAGCATTTTGGTCCAGGGGGAACAATGTACTGACCGCCATCTTTGACATCCTTCTTCCCTTTATCTGAATTCTTGAATTGTGAAGAATTGGATTGTCTACGGTCTTTGTTGAAGCCCTTTCCATTGGCATTCTTCATAAACTTCTTGAATTGCCTTGTGATGTAGGACTTCATCTTGGAATCTTCATCATCTGACGAGTCATCCGTATCACTGCTCTTGGCCTTTAGTGCCAAACTCTTGCCCTTGCTTGTCTTGCTTAACCTGGTCAGCCCTAACTCATAGGTTTGCAAGTTTCCAACAAGCTCAGTCAAAGGAATTCTGTCAATGTCCTTTGACTCTTCGATTGCCGTGATCTTAGCATGGAATCTCTCGGGCAGCGATCTGAGCACCTTCCTTACTATCTTGGGTTCAGGGATGGTTTCCCCAAGATTAAAGGCTGAGTTTACTATGTCCTTGAGCTTGGCATAGAACTCATCAAACGACTCATCCTCTTCCATCTTAATTTCTTCAAAGCGGGTGGTGAGCCTCTGCAGCTTTGAATCTTTGACAGCCTTGGTGCCCTCATAGGTTGTCTGGAGGATGGTCCATGCTTCCTTAGCAGTTTCAGTTAAGGAAATTTTCTTGAACTCCTCATTGGTGACTGCACAGAATAGGGCATTCAATGCTCTGCTGTTAAAGTTTGCCGCCTTGATCTTAGCATCATCCCAGTCGGCGCTTCTGTAGGCTTGGTCCAGCCTATCTCCACAGCTTGCCACACCTTCTCATCTAAAGACTGCAAGAAAGCCCTCATGCGTACTTTCCAGTATGCATAGTTAGTGCCATCAAATAAAGGAGGTATAATAAGAGATTGTCCTCTATCCATGACAGCAGGGGTCGAATGGATCACACATAAAAGATTAAACCCTAATTAGAGTGTGCTTGCTCTGATACCACTTGCCAGGCCACAAATGCGTTGACTCCTTGTGATAACTTAGATTAATTAATTAGCCCAGTTTTTAATTAATCAAATTAACATGCAATATCACGTGGCAGCACAAACAAATCACCAAACTAAGATAAGCAGCGAAAAATAAATAACACGGTGATTTGTTCACGAATGGGGTAAACCCTTACGGCAAAAACCCCATCGGGTGATTTAAGGTCACCACTCCCGAAACTCCACTATTATCACAACAAGCAGTTACAAGTAAGGAATCCCAGTACCTCACCAACCTACAGTTGAACTCTTACCCCAATACCCAATTGGACTTGTTCTGTAGTGACAGTTTCTCCTTTCAATGCACGACTCCCAAGTACGTGACTAACCAGATGCGCGGATCCCAGTACGCGACTTCAATTACCAACTATAGAGAGAGAGAGAGAAAGAGTTGGCTGCAAAGTTCTTCAAATCATCAGAGATGAACTAGGGCACGAACTTTGTCTTTCTAATCACAAATTGCATGAACAATAAGTTCTCAAAGAATGTGCAACTTGTATCTTCTGCTTCTCTTACTTGACGGCCCTTAAAATAATCCTTTTATATGTCTAGGGTTAGGAGAAAAGAAGTCCCAAAGACATACTCACGGATTAGACTTGAAGCAGACTTGAAAATCTGTTTTCAGTAATTCTCGACAGATAGAGGTGTCGAGAGGTGTCGAGAAGCTGTCGAGGCTCGGGCAAAACAGCTTCTTTAAAGCTCGATAGATGCATCTATCGAGGTATGTGTCGAGCTTTAAAAACTTGTACTTCCTTGCTTGGTTCTTGGACAGACTTTGACGGCTTCAACACTTAATCTTGAACCACTGTTTCTTGAAGTGTTAAACTCATCCTAAATCTACCCAATTACAAGTAAAGTGCGTTTTGTCTAAGGATAAGCCAATTACATAAAATAGCGACATATGTTCACAGACTTGAACTACATATGTCCTAACAATAAAGAATTCAATGCCATTATCAGACCTTAAGGTTTTAACCTTTTTAGAAAATTAGGTTTCCACCATGGTACAAAATTGCTCTAAAACAGATTGTGTTTGGGATTTAGTCTTTAACATATAAACCCAAGTACTTCTAGAGTAATCATCAACAATGGTTAAAAAATATTTACAATGATCAATGGTAGAGACTGAAAAAGGTCCCCACAAATCACAATGACTCAACTCAAAGGAAGAAGTAGAGGAATGAGAACTTTTATTAAAGGATAAACATTTTTGTTTAGCTAGTGGACATATGTCACAAATGAAGTTCTCAACAGAAGTGAAACAAGGTACATCATTCTACTTTATTGAAGCCAATTTGGTATTGGACAGATGACCCAATCTGGAATGCCAAATCTGTAAAGGAAAGCTATGTACAGACAATGAAACATAGGCTGCAATGGAAGGTGTGGAGATGCTGTCCTTGTCCAACAAATACAATCCATTACATTCTCTACCTAGACCAATGTGCTCCAATAAGCAAGGTCCTGAATAAGACACAAGGTTCCAAAGAAAATAAGGCAACATGCAGTGGACTTGGCTAGTTGACTGATAGAAATAAGATTGAAATTGAATGAAGGAACACATAGAACATTATGAAGGATAATCTGTTTAGAAATTTTAACAATGCCAACATGAGTGACTGGAGCTACTTCTCCATTAGGTAAATTGACAAAGGTGTTCAAAGTAGAAGTAATGGTAGTGAAACATGTAATAGAATGCACCATATGATCAGTAGCCCCTGTGTCTATAACCCAATCAGTGGCATGAAAGGTTTCCTTATCAACTACTTTAGCAGAAAAAATTGAATGTTTCAAGGTAGGAATGAAAGAAGGCAATGAGTCTGTACCTGACATAGTGTCAACAAATGAAGGATTAACATTGTTTGAAGATGAAATGGAAGTGGAAGAAGCACCAGTCGTAGCAGACACACTAGGAGCTCCAGAAACCACACTAGAGATAGCACCATTTGTGCTAATAGTTGCAACATGATGACCATTGCCTTGATCAATACCAGAATTGAAAAGAGCAAGTAATTGCTCACAGTATGCCTTGGAAATAGGACACTGAACAGATGCATTGGAGGAACCTTCAACAGATTGGCCTTGACTGTATGAGACTTGATTAGCAGTTGAATTCCCCTTTCCTTTGTGCTTGTATCCTGGTGGATATCCATGGAGCTTGTAACACTTGTCCACAGTGTGTCCAAGCATGTTACAATGTGTGCACAAAGGTCTCTCCTTCTTAGGTCCACCTTTGTTGCTAAAATTTCCTCTGATGTTAGCATACATTGCCACTGAATCAGGCCTAGGTGTGAAGGCAGTACCATGACCAATTCCTTTGTGTGATTCTTCTTGAAGAACCAAAGCATACACTTTGCTCATTGATGGAAACGGCTCAAGCATGAGAATATGACTCCTCACAATCTCAAAATTCTCATTGAGCCCCATTAAAAACCTCATGACATAAGATTTTTCATGAGCAACACCTAGAATTTTCATAACTCCACAAGTACAAGCTGGTAAAGGTTCATAGTGAAGCAGTTAATCCCAAAGCTTCTTGAATTTAGAATAGTACTCAATCACTGACATCTGACTCTAAGTTATCTGTGAAATCTCTTGTTGAAGATTATAGACCTTTGGTCCATTTCCTTGAGAAAATACACGCTGCAACTCAAGCCACATCTCCCTTACAGTCTCACAATACATGATGCTACTTGAAGCATCTACATGCATAAAATTGATCAGCCAAGAAAGCACCATTGTGTTGCAACTTTCCCAATCTTCGTAGAGAGGAGAATCAATCTCAGGTTTCACAATCTTCCCATTCACGAATCCTATCTTCTTCTTGGCAGTTAGTGCTAGAACCATAGCCCTAGACCAAGATTGATAATTCTCCATTCCCAAAAGTGGTTGAGTAACCAAGATATTTCCTGGATTCTCACTCGCACTAAGAAAAAATTGATTGGGAGAATTTGTTTCAGTGCTAGACTGAGGAATTTGTTGTGTGGATTGATTATGCGTGGGATCAGAGTCACCTCCTTCAGTAGAAGCCATTGATGCTACACACGAGCTTGATTGAAGCTTCTAATAGAATTGAAATAAGAAGTAAAAGAAAAAGAAACAAGAGATTCTTCAAAAATTTAGTATTGATGAGAATGAATCAATACTTTGTGAAACAGAACTCAAGATTTCTTTGAAGAAGTCCTGTTTGGAATGCGAAAAAATTCTGGAAACTGAACTAGGAAATCAGTATTAACTGTGCTAGTTGCTCTGATACCATAACAAAAAACAGAGAGTCTAAATAAAATGGAGAGAATTTCATTAATTGTGAAAATTACATGAGTAATGTAATGAATGAATAAAATTACATATACAATGCTCTGTTTTATACACACTCTAGAATAACTGCCTCGTGATTTTGGCGCCAAAAGCAATTATTTGAACTGTGCACATGGCAATTGGGAATAACTAACTCCTTGAGTTGCGACACCAATCTGTTAGAGCTCTTGGATGAAGAATTCATGATGTGGCACAGCTTCAAGGAACTCCAAGACCTCTGTACTGATCAAACTGTTTGATGCACATCTTGTATTCTGAATAATGCATTCTCCATCATCCAATGTTGCACTATCTACTACCCTTGTAGCCTGGCTAGTGCATCTCACATTCGTAGGTGCTGCACCACTAGATACCTTCGTGGTTTGGACTATGCAGCTCTGTTGTGGATTATGATTTGCACTTTTAACACTACCCCTCAAGAGCACAGCTCTTGCCTCTTGCTCTTCCAAGCTTGAAAAACTGCCAAAAAGCTGAAAATGTTGCCAAAAAATTACCCAAAAGTATGTTGTTAATGGACACCTTACGGTGGCCGTTAACACAACCCTTTTATAATTATTTTTTTTTATGGGATTGGGTTGGACACAGTTTTAGTGAAACATTGGGATAGGAATTTATGTGGTGTTTTTAAGTGTTTATTATGGTGTGTGGGCTTCATTTCCATTCTTGGTCCATTATTGGTTAGGGCTACCCTACTTCCAAAGCTTTTTGTAGACAATTGGATGTCAATGTTAACAGTATGCATCTTTGAATGTTTCCATTTCATCCATTATTTTATATATTTATTTTTGTTTGTTGTACTAGAAGTACATCATAATTTTTGTGTCTAGATAATAGTAATAGCCCAACACAAAATTCTTAATGCACCCGTGATGAACGTTGATGCACCTATGGATCTCAGTTGCATTGTTGAGTTTGCGAGGATTGATTTGCCAAAGTTTTGAACGAGCTCATAAACAATGATTTATGTTCATGGTAATTGTGGAACTTCCAACCCCAATAGACCTCCAAATAGGCATGGTTTGGTTCAGGGACGGACCTATAGTAGGGCAGGGGGGCCATTGCCCCCCCCCCCCAAAAAAAAAACCTAGTATATATATATATATAGGTTGAAATTATAAATTTTCGTCCTAATAGCGCCCCCCCCCCCAATTAAAAAAAAAAATAGTATACCTGAAATATGCAATCTGAAAAAATAATCCACAAACTGTCATCCAAAGAAAAAAAAACCAACAAACTAAAAACTACAAAATAAAAAATAAATATAGACTGAAAACCTAAATTACAATTCTCAAAATTTTACCCTAACTTCACTCTTCCTCCCCTCATCCTCATCAACGCCTCCAATCTTCATCTTGCTGCTGCTATTCTGCTTCTCCTCAGATCAGATCTGGACTGGACTATTGCTGCTGCTCCTCCTCCTCAGATCCTTTGCTATATTGCTCTGCCTTAGCTGGATAGCCCTCTGCCCTTTGCCCTTTGAGCTTTTTTTTATGAACTATGGTGTTTCATGTTTGACTGTTGTGTTTGTATTGTGGCTTTTGTGTGGACAGTGGACCGATTTCAATGTTTGTAAATTGTAACTTTTTTTTTTTTTGTTCTTTTTGTTTTTGGTTTTACTCTTATCTATAAAGAAATAAAGGGGGACTAGTGCCACTAGGAGTCTAGGACAAGGACATGACTAGTTTTGTGAATTTATGGGACTAGTGCTTAAGTCATTAGTGAGACCAATTAAAGTCATTGGTCTTTTTCTTTATCAAAAATTTTGTCTTTGTGACCTTGTGTGATGTAGCTAATATTAGTAATATATATAAACTTGTGAACTTTGTCTTTGTCACTTCGTGTGGTGTGATTAATATTAGTAATATATATAAACTTGTGCTTGTCTATTTGTAATTATTTTGGTTTTAGATTTTTTTTTTTTTTTTTTTTGGTTGAGAAGTCCTTTTTTTTAGTTGGTGTATAGAACTACGAAATATAGAAATAATGAAACATTTTTTTTTTTAATTTGTAGATCATGAGTAAGTCCACTACAATATTAAATTTTTTCCAAAAGAAAAAATCTAAATAATTTTGAAGTCATAGCTAATGATTTTCTAATGGACTATGATTTTCTACATTGAGAATGAGATTGCTGCAAAATTTGGTATAGAATCAATCAAAGACGACTTTCAAAACTTAAAAGAGCATTGAGTTTCATTTTGATAAATATGTTAAAATGTTTAAAAAACACTTATTTTGTATGTTATACTCTGTCGACATTTTTATAATATCAAATGTTTAAGAAACACTTATTTTATATGCAGTATTTTGTTTTAAGCTTTGCCCCCCCCCCCCCCCCCAGGTTCGAATCTTGGTTTCGTCTCCTTGGTTTGGTTCACTTTAGGATGGTGATGCACTTATGTCAATTGCATTGATAGATTATTTTTTAGGGTGATCTCTAAAAATTTTTATGATGCTTTCATTGATTGTGGATGAAAACATGCACTTTTGATTTAGCAGCATTGCAACCTAAAAATGTATGATCAGTAGTTACTCCCCAAACAATTTAGTTTAACTTTCTAATTGTCTTTATTAATTCTATGATCTGTACAAGTTCTATTTCTATTAGAGGGATGAGGCTAACACACTCTGATCAGCAAACAAATAAGAGTGGTTTGTGTTGGAAAATTAGTTCTCGAGTTTCGCTCAAAAATTAATAATCTGCATTCTAAGGCTAAGCAATAAGCAAGGCATGCATTAGAGACTACCAAACTAGACAACATATAATTTCAACGGAGACTAGCATTAAATGTAGTTCAAGGACTAAATAAACAGGCACCCAAAAAAGTGGGCTTATCTAGCTATAGGACTTCCTGTGGTCAAATTCAATGGACATCTTGATTTGAAAGGCGAAACTCAACTTTAACTTAAGAATTCCTCCAAATTGGGTTTGAGCCTCCAACCCATGATGTGTTAATTATAAGACCATTCTCATGTATTAAATCACATGCATTAAAACATTGAAGCAAATTACATGATCATCTAGTTGGTCATGTGACTATAAATAAACGTGAATTGTCTTTTAGGTTGCCATTACTTGGGTGGAAGGAAATTCTGTCCTTTTAACTTGGCTAAATCTCTGATGGGTTGTTCTTTGGGGCTACCAACAATTGAGTCCTATCCCTTTCCCTTCTGTTTTGTTAATTATTTGGACTTAGGAGCTTGTAATCCACGACCTCATAATGCCTTGTTGGTGGTTCTCATTTGATTGCTTTAAAACTTGAATTTTTTTAATAGATATTATAAAATTAAAAACTTATAAATAATTGTTTTTACTATCACCATATTTTTTAGATGGTATTCATACCGACAACTAGAGGCCATACTGTTAATCTACCTGAAACCCAAAAATATGATTATTAACTGATTTGGGGTAACTAAGATTATGTTTCTTTTCTCTTAAAAAATTGTATTTCTTCTAAGGACCAAAATAAGGTCTTCTGCCTAAGCCCAATTGAACCATGCAACAAACACTATGTGAGAGGGTGGTCCATGAGATTTGATGTTGCGGAAGCCGAAAGAAAGCATACATGATAATCTCTAGATGGACCATAGACTAAACTATTAGTTTCTGGTAGTAAACCTCGAATCCACTAGAGATTTCTTAGAATCCACGAGGAGATAAATTAGAATCCACCAAAGAAAGAATTTGACAAAAGTCTATGTTTATTGATAATAGTTTGAAAAACTGAATTGCCTTTGGAGGCTACAATGTATTTAAAAAGAAAAAACAAAACCTAGGGTAATTACAAACCCAAAAGCGGCTACAAAAGCATATAAAACTCTAATTTGACAAAAAACATTAAAAGCACCTTAAAATAAGGAAATAAATAACCTAAACCTAAAATAACAAAAAATCACATAAAAAGACTAAAATTAAATAATTATAAAATTCAAAGAAACTGTGTCCTACATCAAGATTAGTAATTACTTGTGGTTAGGCAGACAATTGGTAGACGCAAACCTAGTCTTGCAATAATGGAACCAAATGCAGCAAGGAGGCCCTCTTAGGTCAAGCCATGTGGGCCCTACAATATAGCTAATGGCTAGGAAAGATAATGAATAGATAAGATGTTAGTAATTGGGAGAAATTACATTTTAACACTCTAAGCTATACACCAGATTACATTTTACACCTAAACTATTCGAATGCACACTTTGCACCCTAAACTATCACACTTAACACCCCGACATTTCTAATATGGAAAAACATCCATTTTAAGATGGGAATAGGTCGGGCCTTGTTTTAGTTAAACATATAAATGCAACTAGATGATATAGAAATTTCTATGGTCTTTCTTAGTATTTATTATTGTGTGTTAACTTGATTTGCATGCTCAGCCTATTATTTGTGAGGGCTGCTTCTAGAGCTCTTTGTTAATGACACCAATTTCTTGGATAATGTACGTGTATCTTTTTATTAGTTTCCTCTAATATTTCAACAATTTTTCTTTCAAAAAATTATAATATTTTGTGATCTATGTTATAGACAAAATAGAAAGACAAATAGGGTGCTGTAGTGATATGTTCATACTATATGTATTTATAAATTTGAAAATCACATGATATGGTGGCTGATATAGATAGCCAAGTTTCATTCCTACTCAAGAATGCAAATATACTTCTCAAAAAAGAAAAAAAAAATGCAAATGTTGTTTTGATAAAATCAAAATGTGAATATCCTTCAATTATTTTCTTTACATTCTTGATTGTGTGTTAACACTATTTTTTTATGGACTTGTTTCAATTGTTGCAAAAGTAATTAAATTTGAGTAAGAATATCCTATTTCAAATTAATTGTTTCTCATACAAATCGTAGAAAAATGACATTAAAATTCCATTATAATTAAATAATTAATGCTCCCCACTTAACATAATTAATATAACAAAATAAAAGTATTTATCCTATTAGTAATCACAAATAAAAATAGTTCATTGTATAAAATTTATAAAAATAATTATATAATCCCTCTAATATGCATAAGTAATACACAGCTATAATTAATTTTTTTTTTTTTTTTTTTTTTTGAGAATCAGGCCTCAACCTATGAAAAGTTTTATTAAGAACCTGAAAAATCAGCAATAACAAAGGAATCTATGTCAGACGGAACATCCTCCATCCAAATTAACAATGGAAAAGATAAACGAGCTCTCTGAGCTAAGGCATGGGCTACAGAATTGCCTTGTCGAACAATATGAGCAAAAGAAAAACTCCTCAAATAGTTTACACAAACTAAAGTATTTCTAACTGTATGGCCAAAGGAAGAGTCGAACATATCCTCATTTTTAAGAGCCTTTATCACAACTTCAGAGTCTCCCTCAAATTGACAGCTTTGTATCCCAATCTCGTGAGCAAAAATCACAGCCCTTCTTGCTGCCATCATCTCTAGACAATCCACAGAATGTGGTTTTTTTATTTTCTCAGCTAATGCCGCTAGAACCTATCCCGAGGAGTCGCGTATCACAATCCCGATCCCAACTTCGTCACATTCATCGAACCATGCTCCATCAAAGTTGGCCTTGAAATCCCCTGCTTGAGGAGGGGTCCATTTGCACCTTCATGTCAGTCTCACCCCCTTATGACCATCACGTACTGACTGCACCTGCTGCACTAAGTTTTTTGCTGCTTCTCCCACTCTGCTCAGCGGTAAAGTCCTATCATTCAACCTGACTTTGTTCCAATGATTCCAAATGAACCATGCCGTGGTCCCAAACAGCTCGCCCATACCAGGTTTTGTCACACATAAGTCCACAAGATCCATGAATGACCCATGAGTTGCCACTAACTCATTCACCCAACTAAACTCCACATTCCATACACTTCTTACCACTTCACAATTCCACAAAGCATGCATCGTGTTTTCTGGAAATTTTCCACACAGCTGACATAGAGAATCCACAACAATTTTTCGCTTCAACAGGTTTGTTTTTGTTGACAAACAATCAGTACAAGCTCTCCACAAAAAATGATTAATTTTTCCAGGTACCTTCAAACTCCAAATTTTAGACCATAACATCGACATGCATTGTCTGCTAGAACCCGAAGCTTCATCCTTTATTTCCTCCTCACACAGCAGCTTGTATCCTGACTTCACTGAATAAATGCCACTCTTCTCCAATGCCAGGCCACAAATGCGTTGACCCCTTGTGATAACTTAGATTAATTAATTAGCTCAGTTTTTAATTAATCAAATTAACATGCAATATCACGTGGCAGCATAAACAAATCACCAAACTAAGTTAAGCAGCGAAAAATAAATAACACGATGATTTGTTCACGAATGGGGAAAACCCTTACGGCAAAAACCCCACCGGGTGATTTAAGGTCACCACTCCCGAAACTCCACTATTATCACAACAAGCAGTTACAAGCAAGGAATCCCAGTACCTTACCAACCTACAGTTGAACTCTTACCCCAATACCCAATTGGACTTGTTCTGTAGTGACAGTTTCTCCTTTCAATGCACGGCTCCCAAGTACGTGACTAACCAATTTGATGCGCGGATCCCAGTACGCGGCTTACTCCTTTGCACGAATTCCAGTACGTGACTCACTCACCAACTTGAGGAAGAAGAATGTTGACTGCAAAGTTCTTCACTTCATACACACGATGAAGATCAAGAAGCACTTGGTTACAAAACCCTAAGGCGCAAAGACGCAGTAGCTTCTTTCAGAGAGAATTAGGCTTCGGTCACCTTTTGCATGTGTTCTCCTTGTATTCTCACATGTGACGGCCTCAAAAATATGCCTTATATATGCCTAGGGTTATGAGAAAAGAAATCCCAAAGACACACTCACGGATTAGACTTGAAACAGACTTGGAAATCTGTTTTCTTTAATTCTCGACAGATAGAGGTGTCGAGAGGTGTCGAGAAGCTGTCGAGGCTCGGGCAAAACAGCTTCTTTAAATCTCGATAGATGCATCTGTCGAGGTATGTGTCGAGATTTAAAAACTTGCACTTCCTTGCTTGTTTCTTGGACAGACTTTGATGGCTTCAACACTTAACCTTGAACCACTGTTTCTTGAAGTGTTAAACTCATCCTAAATCTACCCAATTACAAGTAAAGTGCGTTTTGTCAAAGGATAAGCCAATTACATAAAATAGCGACATATGTTCACAGACTTGAACTACATATGTCCTAACAATCTCCCCCTTTGGCAATCCGTGACAAAACCACAACATACAAATGAAGATATGAGAGAAGTCATAAATCACTCAACTCATATTCACTTGTTACATATAGTAAAATCTATTCTAACACAAACTCTTGAAAAACTTTGCAAGAAGAGAGTTTATGGCAAGAAGACTTTGACAACCTGTATTTCTGAAACACTTATAAACAAAACACATCAAGGCATCTTTGTGTAAAACAGAAATAATAGATTGCGTACAAGTAAAGAAACATGTGTATAAAGATAGAAAAGAAACAACACATGTAAAGATAGGTGAAGAAAACATACATCACCATATATATACGACTTGATAAATACCATGCTGTATGTAAAAATGGTCACAAGACCTAGGTACATGAACAAGGAGATAAACACTCCCCCTAACAAGATGAAACACAACTCCCCCTTACAAGGGCATGTATTTCTCCCCCTAACTTGTAGAATCTTAAAGAAAGAAACCACAAATTCTCCAATTTCTCCCCCTTTTTGTCACGATTGACAGAGGGTACCGAGAAACATAAAGATGATCAAAGATGATCAAGGGGGCACAAAGAATCCATAAAAATGCATGAATGTAATGAAACAAGATACTATGGATGACAAGATAAGAGAAACATGCAAAACATGTGAAAAACAATGCATGCAGAGAATCTCGATCGATCGAGAGGTATCGAGGAGCTATCGAGCAGACCTCGATGGATCGAACAGCTATCGAGAAGCTATCGAGGAGACAGAAACTTTCTCGATCGGTCCACCTAGCTATCGAGAGGTGTCGAGATTGCGATAACATGCAACTGAAGATCTCGACAGATAAGCCAGGTATCGAGAGGTGTCGAGGATGTGTCGAGATGGCTTAAAAACAGTTTTTCAAGAAGAGAAAAACACAGATGTGAATGCAATCAAGCATGCAACTTAACTAAAGATCCAAGCAACACATTAACCTCTCAAAAACATCTCTCAACAAGAAAAATGTTATGCATTTTGATCCAAAACACACACACACACACTAAACAAGTCTAACCAATTTTATATTTCAAAAACAAGTTAAGACAGTTTAGTAAGTATATATTAACACATGTAAACCTTGTGATGGCCAAATCACATTGTACCTGCACATGTATCAAGAATAGCAATGAGTATTGCGTGTTGTGTGTGAAAACATCGCAAGATTTGCATAAGTGTCTCAATTGTTAAGACATATGTAGTTCAAGTCTGTGAACTTATGTCGCTATTTTATGTAATTGGCTTATCCTTAGACAAAACGCACTTTACTTGTAATTGGGTAGATTTAGGATGAGTTTAACACTTCAAGAAACAGTGGTTCAAGGTTAAGTGTTGAAGCCGTCAAAGTCTGTCCAAGATACAAGCAAGGAAGTGCTGGTTTTTAAAGCTCGACACATACCTCGACAGATACATCTATCGAGCTTTAAAGAAGCTGTTTTGCCCGAGCCTCGACAGCTTGTCTCGATACCTCTCGACACCTCTATCTATCGAGAATTAAAGAAAACAGATTTTCAGTTCTGTTTTAAGTCCAATCCGTGAGTGTGTCTTTGGGACTTCTTTTCTCCTAACCCTAGACATATAAAAGGATTATTTTAAGGGCCGTCAACAGAGAGATCACAAGATACAAGTTGCACATTCATTGAGAACTTGTTGTTCATGCAATTTGTGATCTGACAGACAAATTTCGTGCCCTAGTTCATCTCTGATGATTTGAAGAACTTTGCAGCCAACATTCTTTCTTCCTCAAGTTGGTGAGTGAGTCACGTACTGGGATTCGTGCAAAGGAGTAAGCCGCGTACTGGGATCCGCGCATCAAATTGGTTAGTCACGTACTTGGGAGCCGTGCATTGAAAAGGAGAAACTGTCACTACAGAACAAGTCCAATTGGGTATTGGGGTAAGAGTTCAACTGTAGGTTGGTGAGGTACTTGGGATTCCTTGCTTGTAACTGCTTGTTGTGATAATAGTGGAGTTTCGGGAGTGGTGACCTTAAATCACCCGGTGGGGTTTTTGCCGTAAGGGTTTTCCCCATTCGTGAACAAATCACCGTGTTATTTATTTTCCGCTGCATATCTTAGTTTGGTGATTTGTTTGTGCTGCCATGTGATATTATCTGTTAATTTGATTAATTAATAACTGGGCTAATTTAATTGATCTAAATTATCACAAGGGGTCAACGTATTTGTGGCCTGTCAAGTGGTATCAGAGCAAGCACACTCTGATTAAGGTTTAATCAACTGTGTGTGATCCATTTGACCCCTGCTGTCATGGATAGAGGACAATCTCTTATTATACCTCCTTTATTTGATGGCACTAACTATGCATACTGGAAAGTACGCATGAGAGCTTTCTTGCAGTCTTTAGATGAGAAAGTGTGGCAAGCTGTGGAGATAGGCTAGACCAAGCCTACAGAAGCGCCGGCCAACTGGGATGATGCTAAGATCAAGGCGGCCAACTTCAACAGCAGAGCATTGAATGCCTTATTCAGTGCAGTCACCAATGAGGAGTTTAAGAAAATATCCTCAACAGAAACTGCTAAGGAAGCATGGACCATCCTCCAGACAACCTATGAGGGCAACAAGACTGTCAAAGATTCAAAGCTGCAGAGGCTCACCACCCGCTTTGAAGAAATTAAGATGGAGGAGGATGAGTCGTTTGATGAGTTCTATGCCAAGCTCAAGGACATAGTGAACTCAGCCTTTAATCTTGGAGAAACCATCCCAGAACCCAAGATTGTAAGGAAGGTGCTCAGATCGCTGCCCGAGAGATTCCATGCTAAGATCACGGCAATCGAAGAATCAAAGGATATCGATAGAATTCCTTTGACTGAGCTAGTTGGAAACTTGCAAACCTATGAGTTAGGGCTGACTAGGTTAGGCAAGTTGAGCAAGGGAAAGAGTTTGGCACTAAAGGCCAAGAGCAGTGATACGGATGACTCGTCAGATGATGAAGATTCCAAGATGAAGTCCTACATCACAAGGCAATTCAAGAAGTTTATGAAGAATGCCAACGGAAAGGGCTTCAACAAAGACCGTAGACAATCCAGTTCTTCACAATTCAAGAGTTCAGATAAAGGGAAGAAGGATGTCAAGGATGGTAGTTAGTACACTGTTCCTGCTGGGCCAAAATGTTTTGGGTGTCAAGGCTTCGGACATATGAAACAAGAGTGTCCTACGTACTTAAAGAGCATAGGGAAGAGCAAGGCACTTGCTGTTACCTTGAGTGACACAGAGCCCGAGGATGATTCCGAAGATGAAGACGACGGAATCTTGAATGCCTTCACTGCCACTGTTAATCCTACTGATGGGGTTAGTGAAAAAGTGGATGAAGAAGAAGAATTGGTGGATTCCAAGTGTGAAATTATGGATGATCAAGATGATATCCATACCGCCTATGAGAAGCTATACAAGCTTTCTGAGAAGCATGAGAAACTCTATAGGCTGGCCACCAAGAAGCTCAGTGATGTGGAACTTGAACGTGAGGAGCTTTCCACAAAGGTTGATCAAGCGAATCAGACCATTGGAGCACTGAGGTTCGAAAACAATTTCTTGGCAGAGAGGACCAAGAAGCTTGAAGCGGAGCTGTTTCAAGCCAGAGCACAACTGGAAAGGATGTCAAGTGCAAAACTGGACGAGATGCTGAGTGCTCAGAGATACTCTTTAGATCGTACTGGATTGGGGTATGAATTCTCTATCTCTAATACTCCTTCTGCTAGTACTACTGTTTTTGTTCCACCTGCTAATGACATTAAAACTGAAGAGAATAATGTTAAAACTGATTTAGCTAGTGAAAACGTAGACAAGGGCAAGTCCATCCTAGGAGCACCCCCTAAAATTGAGAAAAGGGAAACTAGAAACCCTAGGACTAAGAAGGCTATCTCTCAAAAGCCCAAGCAGAAGAAGCCACATCTCTGTTATCATTGTGGTGTTGCCGGTCATACTCGACCAAATTGCTACAAGTGGCTTGCCACTCAAAAGAGCAATGGCACAATAGCATATGGGAGCCAGAATCAACTTCAGTCTTCTCTCGCTCCTCTTGGAGACATTCTAAAAGCTCTTATGTTCCTTTCAAACTTGAACGGTTCTTTTTCTTCTCCCTCTTCACCGGTTCAAGAGTCAACCAAAAGGAAAGGTTCTTCCAAGGTGTGGAAGCCAAAGGGATCTAAGTGATTTCTGTCACTTCTTCTTCTTCTCTCCCCTGTTTTCGTGTGTTGCATTACTTGTGTGTTTCTTTACTGTTTTGAGTCAGTCTAGTTTTATGCATGTTTTGCTTTCTTTAGCATGTTTTTGTTTGTGTGTTTTCAGTTTGGTGTTTTATTTTTGCTTCTCTAATAAAAATAAAAAAAAAATTGAAAAATTGAAAAATACAAAAACAGTGTGTGTTTGTGTGCATTAGTTCATGTGAACTTTTGAAATGGCCATTGAAACAGAGTTTTCTCAACTTTGTATCACCTGTAGCTTAAATGAGCACTCTTCTGCACAACTAAGCGAGTGAGCTTTGTAGCTCTTTGTTTGTGATGAGTAAGGTTAAGTGATCTCTTCTTCATAACACTCGTATCACTCTTTTTGACAGGTTGAACTAGAAAATCCTAAGAGAAAGGTATAAATAACCATCTCACCACTGTTACTCGCCAATCATAATATGACATCTGTATGCTTCGGCATAGCAAAAATGCAATGTCAATGACATCTGTATGCTTCGGCATAGCAAAAGTGCAATGTCAAGGACACCTGTATGCTTCGGCATAGCAAAAGTGCAGTGTCAAAAGCTTAACATCATTGGGTATTTCTTTTCTTTCTTTTGTATGCCCATGCATGATCTGCTTAATAAAAGAAAATATGCAAAGAATTAAAAGCAAAAAGATTAAATATGCTTTAAAATATGGTTGCAAGCGTGTTTTCTAGGAGATGTGGGAGTTATAGGATGTACCTCAAAGGTGATAGTCCCCATCGAGCAGTTATGATTGTGTGTGAGTTAAAGTGATTTTCTCATATCTCAAATCGTCATAACATTGAGACACTTATGCAATCTTGCGATGTTTTCACACACAACACACAATACTCTTTGCTATTCTTGATACATGTGCAGGTACAATGTGTTTTGGCCATCACAAGGTTTACATGCTTCAATGTATGCTCACTAAACTGTCTGGACTTGTTTTTGAAATATAAAATTGGTTAGACTTGTTTAGTGTGTGTGTGCGTGTTTTGAGATACATGTGCATCAAAATTTTTGTTGAGAGATGAGTTTGAGAGCTTAATGTGTTGGTTGTATCTTTGGTTGAGTTGCATGCATGATTGCATTCATGTCTGTGTTTTTCTTCTTTTCAAAAAACTGCTTTTAAAGGCATCTCGACACCTTCTCGATACCTCTCGACACATAGCTATCTGTCGAGATCCTTAGACTCTTTCTTATCGCAGTCTCGACAGATACCTCGACACCTGCTGGATCGATCGAGAAACTTTCTGTTTGCTCGATAGCTTCCCGATAGCTGCTGGATCGATCGAGGTTACTTCTTGTTTGGTTCTTCTTCCTCGATACCTGACCTCGATAGATTCATCTGTCGAAGAGCATTTCTCGATAGCTTACCTCGACAGCTACCTCGACAGCTCTCGACACCTTCAGCTGTCGAGAATTACTGAGAGGCTATATATTGGTTTTTCGCGATTTTGCTTCTCATTTGCTCGATCTCTCTCGCTCAAAACTCTCTATTCTCTCTCAAATTTTTTTCTTTTTCCCTCCAAACCTTCTTCCAAGGCTTTCTCAAGAGTTTCTTTGCGATCTTCATCTCTTGGTAAGCATTTTATCCCTCTTTTTCATGCATTGCATTGTTTTAAAACCCTAGGTTTTGTGTCTTTGAAAATTTTTGGGAGTTTTCAAAATTGTTGGGGTTTTCATGAAATTTTTGGGTTGGTTTTCTAGTTTTGATCTTCAAAACCACATGCATTGCATCACATTAGCATTCTAATTGTATTTTCATGCATTTAGATGTGTGCCTGCCTATTGTGTGCTGTTAGGTTTGGATTGGGCTGAGCCCATGATGAGTTTATTGCTACATATCACATGTTAATGCATTTTCATGCATACGTTCCTTTCATTTCAATATTATTCTGTCAATATTGAACTGTTTGGGACTTTTCTGTGTGTTTTCTTTCTCTCCCCCCTCTCTATGGTTGCGTTAGCTGTGTCTATGGCACCTAAGCGTAAGTCCATTCCGTCCCAGAACCCTCTGCGTTCTAAGGGACAGTCTTCTTCTGATTCTACCCCTCGTCCGATCTCTACCATGTCATGTCTGCCATAGACGCCGCTACCGTCAAACGTAGCGAGGCACAGTTCCGATCGCGACAGTCCGACGGTGCCACTCCTTCCACCCGTCCGACCACCTCCAGATCCGCTTGAGCTTCTGCTTCTACTTCTTCGAGCGACGTCACCTTGAGCAACATCATGGCGCAGCTACAGCGCATGGATGCTCGCCTAGATACACTCTCCACAGAGTTGTATCAGGTGAATGTCCGTGTTGGTCGCATCGCCAGGCGACAGGCGACCATGGGCGGCTTTGCATCAGAGGCTTCTCCTCCGCCACCTCATGTGTCGACTGAGACCGAGGCTGATGATGATGGCGATGATGATGATGCTTCCGATGATGATGATGGAGATGCTAGCTCTTCAGATGAGATGTCTACTTGACACTCTACCCTTTGTCACTCGTGACAAAAAGGGGGAGTAGTTTTGTATGAGAGTAGTCATACTTAGGGGGAGTGTTAGCATAGGACATAGGACATTTTTGTTAGGGGGAGTGTGGATTGAGGGATGTAGTGAGGTGATCAGATGTATTTTTTTTCTTTTCTTATCTTTTAGAGATACATTGATCATGTATTGACATACATTGTACTTATTCTCTTTCTCTATATGATGATGTATGTTGTTTCTTTCACCTACCTTTCATGTGTTGTTTCTTTTCTATCTTTATACACATGTTTCTTTACTTGTATGCAATCTATTATTTCTGTTTCACACAAAGATGCCTTGATGTGTTTTGTTTATAAGTGTTTCAGAAATACAGGTTGTCAAAGTCTTCTTGCCATAAACTCTCTTCTTGCAAAGTTTTTCAAGGGTTTGTGATAGGATAGATTTTATTGTATGTAACAAGTGAATATGAGTTGAGTGATTTATGACTTCTCTCATGTCTACATTTGTATGTTGTGGTTTTGTCACGGATTGCCAAAGGGGGAGATTGTTAGGACATATGTAGTTCAAGTCTGTGAACTTATGTCGCTATTTTATGTAATTGGCTTATCCTTAGATAAAACGCACTTTACCTATAATTGGGTAGATTTAGGATGAGTTTAACACTTCAAGAAACAGTGGTTCAAGGTTAAGTGTTGAAGCCGTCAAAGTCTGTCCAAGATACAAGCAAGGAAGTGCTGGTTTTTAAAGCTCGACACATACCTCGACAGATACATCTATCGAGCTTTAAAGAAGCTGTTTTGCCCGAGCCTCGACAGCTTGTCTCGATACCTCTCGACACCTCTATCTATCGAGAATTAAAGAAAACAGATTTCCAGTTCTGTTTCAAGTCCAATCCGTGAGTGTGTCTTTGGGACTTCTTTTCTCCTAACCCTAGACATATAAAAGGATTATTTTAAGGGCCGTCAACAGAGAGATCACAAGATACAAGTTGCACATTCATTGAGAACTTGTTGTTCATGCAATTTGTGATCTGACAGACAAAGTTCGTGCCCTAGTTCATCTCTGATGATTTGAAGAACTTTGCAGCCAACATTCTTTCTTCCTCAAGTTGGTGAGTGAGTCACGTACTGGGATTCGTGCAAAGGAGTAAGCCGCGTACTGGGATCCGCGCATCAAATTGGTTAGTCACGTACTTGGGAGCCGTGCATTGAAAAGGAGAAACTGTCACTACAGAACAAGTCCAATTGGGTATTGGGGTAAGAGTTCAACTGTAGGTTGGTGAGGTACTTGGGATTCCTTGCTTGTAACTGCTTGTTGTGATAATAGTGGAGTTTCGAGAGTGGTGACCTTAAATCACCCGGTGGGGTTTTTGCCGTAAGGGTTTTCCCCATTCGTGAACAAATCACCGTGTTATTTATTTTCCGCTGCATATCTTAGTTTGGTGATTTGTTTGTGCTGCCACGTGATATTATCTGTTAATTTGATTAATTAATAACTGGACTAATTTAATTGATCTAAATTATCACAAGGAGTCAACGTATTTGTGGCCTGTCATCAATGTTATGACGATTTGAGATATGAGAAAATCACTTTAACTCCCACACAATCATAACCATTTGATGGGGACTATCACCTTCGAGGTACATCCTATAACTCCCACATCTCCTAGAAAACACGCTTGCAACCATATTTTAAAGCATTTTTGATCTTTTTGCTTTTTATATCTTTGCATATTTTCTTTTAACAAGCATATCATTCATGGGCATGCAAGAGAAAGAAAAGAAATACCAAATTATGTTAAGCTTTTGACACTGCACTTTTGCTATGCCGAAGCATACAGGTGTCATTGACATTGCACTTTTGCTATGCCGAAGCATACAGATGTCATATTATGATTGGCGAGTAACAGTGGTGAGATAGTTATTTGTGCCTTTCTCTTAGGATTTTCTAGTTCAACCCGTCAAAAAGAGTGATACGAGTGTTAAGAAGAAGATATCACTTAACCTTACTCATCACAAACAAAGAGCTACAAAGCTCACTTGCTTAGTTGTGCAGAAGAATGCTCATCTAAGCTACAGGTGATACAAAATTTAGAAAACTCTGTTTCAATGGCCATTTCAAAAGTTCACATGAACTAATGCACACTAACACACATTGTTTTTGTATTTTTCAAATTTTCAATTTTTTTTTTATTTTTATTTTGAAAGCAAAATAAAATAAAAATTAAACAACCAAACAAAAATAGACAAATAACATGAATGCATGAAAGAAAGATGCATATGCATGAAGGCATGATTTCAACAGCAGATAAGAAATCAAGTAAAGAGAGTCGTGCTTTAGATAGAAAGAATTAAAGCACAGGACAAAAAGAAAAGACAATTAAGTCTTAGGCTCCTTTCTCACCCACATAGCACGAGTCTTTGGCTGTGAAGATGAAAAGGCACGTGTCCTAGTATGTCTACTAAAGGTCATAGAAGAATTAAAATTCTCCTAAAATTGAGTTAAAAAGCTCAAGGCTTTTAATAACTCTCCAAACAAAGGTGTAGGTCCTTGAGAGGAAACTTGTGACCGTTTGGACAATTGCTTATGAGGATACAACTTAAAGCAATTAGGACGAGTGTGTCCAGAAACACCACAATAGTGACAAACATGAGCAGTTTTAGAGCTACTCGGCTTCCTAGAAGGAGGTCTAACCTTAGAAGTTGATCGAGTCCTCAGCTTAGGACAATTTGGCCTAATATGACCAACAATATGACAATGATGACAAGTGGGGACAAAAACAGATTTATCATTCAACCTAGGAGGAGTTTTAGACATGGGTTTAGAAACTTCAGCGTTAACATCAGTTTGTTTACCTTTGTCTATCCTAGCAATATTAGCCTTCAACTCTTCATTATTCCTTTTGAATGGGGGAATGTAAACATCCTTTTCTTTTGAGTTAGGCTCAACAACAAGTTTGACACTAATTAATTTTTCAACCTCAGTTTTAAATTCAACTAGTTGCTTTTCCAAACTCTTAATTTTGTCCACCTGAGATGAAATTTGATTTTTAAAATTCTCATTTAAATTAGTGGCTTCATCCAATTTTGCAATCAAATCATCTTTTTCAAGCTTGACCTTTTTAAATTTAGCTTTTAATTTTGTAGAACACTCAAGAGATTTCATACAGAAATTATAAAGCTTGCAATAGGCATCATGAATATCATCATCATCATTCAACACAAGATCATGCAAATCAAAACAATCAAGAGTTTCCATGACAACAGGGGTCAATGGATCACACAGCAAAGATTAAACCCTAATCAGAGTGTGCCTGCTCTGATACCACTTGCCAGGCCACAAATGCGTTGACCCCTTGTGATAACTTAGATTAATTAATTAGCCTAGTTTTTAATTAATCAAATTAACATGCAATATCACGTGGCAGCACAAACAAATCACCAAACTAAGTTAAACAGGGGAAAATAAATAACACGGTGATTTGTTCACGAATGGGGAAAACCCTTACGGTAAAAACCCCACCGGGTGATTTAAGGTCACCACTCCCGAAACTCCACTATTATCACAACAAGCAGTTACAAGCAAGGAATCTCAGTACCTTACCAACCTACAGTTGAACTCTTACCCCAATACCCAATTGGACTTGTTCTGTAGTGACAGTTTCTCCTTTCAATGCACGGCTCCCAAGTACGTGACTAACCAATTTGATGCGCGGATCCCAGTACGCGGCTTACTCCTTTGCACGAATTCCAGTACGTGACTCACTCACCAACTTGAGGAAGAAGAATGTTGGCTGCAAAGTTCTTCACTTCATACACACGATGAAGATCAAGAAGCACTTGGTTACAAAACCCTAAGGCGCAAAGACGCAGTAGCTTCTTTCAGAGAGAATTAGGCTTCGGTCACCTTTTGCATGTGTTCTCCTTGTATTCTCACATGTGACGGCCTCAAAAATATGCCTTATATATGCCTAGGGTTATGAGAAAAGAAATTCCAAAGACACACTCACGGATTAGACTTGAAACAGACTTGGAAATCTGTTTTCTTTAATTCTCGACAGATAGAGGTGTCGAGAGGTGTCAAGAAGCTGTCGAGGCTCGGGCAAAACAGCTTCTTTAAATCTCGATAGATGCATCTGTCGAGGTATGTGTCGAGATTTAAAAACTTGCACTTCCTTGCTTGTTTCTTGGACAGACTTTGACGGCTTCAACACTTAACCTTGAACCACTGTTTCTTGAAGTGTTAAACTCATCCTAAATCCACCCAATTACAAGTAAAGTGTGTTTTGTCTAAGGATAAGCCAATTACATAAAATAGCGACATATGTTCACGGACTTGAACTACATATGTCTTAACATCCAAGCTCCAATAGAAGTAATCAGTCTGAGGCACTACACATAGAGGTAAAGCCTTAATTTTTTGCGCTTTATGAGGGAGGAAAATAGAGTCAATCAGCTGCCCATTCCAACTAGTTTTGTCGAGAGTCATCAACTCAACAACCCTCAAATTTCTGTTCACACTCGAGTGAACATAATTGATCTCCCCACCCCCTGACCCAGGCAGCTAGCTATCTTCAAAAACTTTGATAGATTCACCATCACCCACCCTCCATTTTGCTCCCAATGCAATCACTTTCCTAGCCTTTAGAATGCTCTTCCATGCGTAAGAACCAGATTTTTGGGTAGCATCAAAGATGGAGCCATTGGGGAAATATTTTGCCTTGAAGACACAGTAGAACAAAGAGCTTGTGTCATGACTAAGTCGCCAAACCTGTTTTGCTAACACTGCATTATTGAATTTTGTCAATTCTTTAAACCCTAAACCTCCTTCTGCCTTCGGTTTACAAAGTGTCTCCCAATTTTTCCAATGGATCTTCCTTCGTTCCCCTCGCTGCCCCCACCAAAATTTTCTAATTAACATTTCAATATCTCTACACAAACCACTTGGGAGCTTAAAAAAACCCATTGCAAAGGTTGGAATTGCTTGAACCACGGCCTTCAAGAGCACTTCCTTACCCGCTTGTGACAATAATTTCTCCTTCCACCCTTGTAATTTTCCCCATACTCTATCTTTTATGTAATTTAAACTTGCTCTTCTATTTTTCCCCACCACTGCAGGTAGTCCCAAATACTTCTCATATTGCTTTATTTCAAGCACACCTAGTAATACTTTGATAGCATTTTTTGTCTCCTCCCTCACCGATCTCCCAAAGAACAAAGTAGTCTTTGTCGCATTGATTTGTTGGCCTGAGGCTTTTTCATACACATTCAAAATGGCTTGGATAGCTCTCACCTCCTCCACCTTTGCATGACAGAAAAGGAGACTATCATCTGCAAAAAACAAGTGAGAAATTTTTGGGCCATTCCTACAAAGAGAGAAGCCATGAATTTTTCCTTCATTTACAGCATGATGAATTAGTCCATTTAAACCCTCAGAGCATAACAAAAACAGGTATGGTGATAGTGGATCCCCTTGCCTCAAGCCTCTAGCCTCTAGTTGGGACAATATTACCCCTTGGTTCCCCATTAACCATTATAGAAAAGGAAACTGAACTTATGCACTCATAGATCCAGCCCCTCCATTTTGAATGAAAACCCATCCTCTCCATTATTGCCATCAAGAAATTCCACTCCACCCTATCATAAGCTTTGCTCATGTCTAATTTCATAACCATACAACCATTTTTTCCTTTTTTTTTTTTTTTTTTGTTTTCATATGGTGTAAAGATTTGAAGGCCACCAAAATGTTATCTAAGATGGCTTTATCTGTCTGGAAAGCACTTTGAAACTCAGAGATTATACAAGGCAGAATTTTTTTTAACCTATTTGCTAAAACCTTTGAAATAATTTTATACAAAATATTACAAAGAGCTATAGGTCTAAAATTTGCAACTTTAACAGGACATTTCACCTTAGGGATTAGAGTGAGATAGGTGTGGTTCAAACTTGAGGGAATCTTGCCGGTGTTCAAACAGAAAAGAACCGCATCCGTTACATCATCGCCAATATCCTTCCAATAGTGTTGGTAGAAAATTGGAGGCATGCCATCTGGTCCAAGTGCCTTCAATGGTGCCATCTGATTTAATGCCATCACCACCTCACCCCTAGAAAACACTCCAATCAGCTCCTTATTCATCTCCTTGGTGACTACTCTACCCATGTGTTGTGTTACTTCAGCAATTTTACTCGGATTTAATGATGTAAAGAGGTTTCGAAAATAAGTTTCCAAAACTCCAGCCACATTGTCATCCCCCACACACCAAACCCCATTCGAATCCTCAATCCCCATAATCCTATTTCTCCTAAACCTCTATGAAGCTCTACTATAGAAAAACTTTGAGTTTTTATCACCCGATTTCAACCAATGAATTTTTGATCGTTGCTGCCACATTTGTTCCTCCTTAGCTATCAACCCAGCCAACTCACCTTTTAATTTAACCATCAACTCAATATTACCACCCTTTAAAGCCAAAGCTTCTGCCTCTTTCAATCTTTTCTTTTTTTCGGCTATTTCCCAAGTAACATTTTTAAAGCATCTTTTACTCCACCATTTTAAATTTTCCTGACACTTCCCCACCTTATTTACCACCCCACTCATGGGTGTGCTACCCTTTCCATCCCTCCATGCCGAAGTCACCATATCATGACAACCTTCCTCATCTAATCACATCTTCTCAAAGCGCCAAGGTTTATTTTGTCTCACCGGAACCCCACACGGATGAATCAATATTGGTTTGTGATCGGATGTACCACACTCCAAAACCATCACTTTAGTTGCCGGATAAATCTCAAGCCAATCCGTGGTCCCCAATGCTCTGTTGAATAATATATGCATTATTCGATTGGCTAATCCAAAAGCTAATACTTTAATATAAATTCAACCTTTGTTGAAGTAAAAGACTAATTAAATAAAATCTCAAAAAATGCACCACATAATAGATTTGTGCTTATATATATATATATATGTGTGTGTGTGTGTGTGTATATATATATATATATATATAGAATTGATTAATTGGCCCAATCGGTAAACTAACAATCTGCATCTTTTAATTTGCATTGGATGTCAATGTTATAGAATTGATGCTTGCATGCATGATGCATATAATATGCTTTAGTGTAGTGTATTCTTTGGGATAATGCAAAAAAAAATGCAGTATTTTTTTTCCTGATGCAGTTATTAGGGTTGTTGCCCCATGCAATTACCACCCCACTTGAGATGTAAAAGTTAATTGGGTAAAATGTTTTTGACCTTTTAAACTTTTTTATCTTTTCAGCTTTATAACTCACATGGGTGGTAATTGCCTAATAATCTCAATCTTTATAGGAAGTAAGAGAGTTAATTTTGTACCGTGAGTCATTTGGGTTTGACTACGGGAATAAAATATTTTGATACCAGTGTACTGTTTCAGAATTTCCGCTATTTATATAATTCTATACATATATATATATATATATATATTTGTATTATTTATGTAAGTATGAATTTATTAATTTTTCTATTTATCAACATAGAAATTTAAAATCCACATATTTATGAGCCTAAATATAACTTTTTTTTATGACTACCCTAAATATAACTTAAGTATATCAATCAAATACATTAGCTTAAATAACACCCTTTTTTTTTACAATTTTTTTATTGTACTAGCCAAAACACCTAAAACATCCTATTATTGCATGTATAACCTAGTATTTCATCCCATAGATTTTAGAAGAGTACCAATATTGGTTTAATGTCCGGTACAAATGGTACTAGTACGGTATTGACTTCCCTAATAGGAAGTCTCTAGGAACACGAGTAGTGTTGAATAGTCAAAGATAAATTATTTTGTTTGTCTTTGGTCTTAAAGGTGAATATACATATAAAAGTGGGTTTCAAACTGAACATGAGATTTTATCCATCAATCTAATTGAAACCCACAAATTTGATCATAAGCTAATTTGGGATAACTAAAAGATTATGTTTCTTTTGAGGACCAAAATAGGATTTTTAGCCAAAAGCCCAATTGTATGATGTGACAAACAATGTACAAGAGGGAAAAATACCTCATGTATTGGATGCATAAGTCCTCCCTCTCACATGAAGGTGGACCCCTTAAGATGTGAGAATGAGGACTTATGCATCTTATGCATCATATATATACCTCCTTGTCTGAGTGGTCCATGGGATTGATAATTGCTAATGGATAGCCTCACCATCGGAAGACTAAAACCTGTACATGCAGTAATGGAATACGAAACACAGCAAGGAGGCCGTCTTAGATAGTGGTGGCTCCAAGAATTTTTCTCAGGGTGTTCCTTAAGAAGCATAAATTACACAATCTAATAAAAATAGAAATTCATATATTGACAACAACAACAATCAAAAAACACACAAATACATAAATTTTACAATTGTCTTCTACAAGTTTTTATATTTTGAAATCGTTGCATGATAGTTTCATTATCAATACTACAAGCTACATCTTTTTTAATATACAAAACCAAGCAATCATTCATTCTTTATATATTTCATTGCTGAAAAAATTCTTTCTACTGTTGCAGTAGCGACAAGAAGGGTCAAAGCTAACTTCATAAGCAAATAGACTAATGGATAAGTCTCATACTTTCCCGTATTCACTAACTTTTCAACAAGTTCACTAACTCCTTAAAGCTCTAAAAACAAGTCTTTACTGTGCATATCAAAAATATAATTTTGAAGTTGAGAGTCAAGTGCCAAGATATCTATCCCAAGAAAATTAGATGGATAGAACTTTGCTAGACATATCAACTTTTCCTTATCAAAAGTCGTAAATGAATTACATGGATTCAAGCAAGCCATACAAAGTAGCAAATCGGTATTTACCTCTAAAAAACAGTTTTTAAGCACTTGAAGTTGCATATCTATAACTGTGTAGAATAGCTCAACATGATATTGATGTAAATTTATATTTTGTTGGGTGTTGCATTACGGCCTCCCACTAACTACAACTATTTCATCCATATTCAAGATAGGAATATCATGTGTGGTACAAAATGAAGACACTTCAGTCAATAAAGATATCCATTCATTATCTCTCATCACTTGCAATTGTTGCTTAGACACTTTAACAAGATCCATAGCATTTACTATATCTTGATTTTTTTTTTTTTTTTTGCAATGCTATTAACAACTCATTTGTCATCCTTAAAATGTTTTTCATCAAGTGTAGAGTAAAGACAAATTCAAAAAATAGAATTGACCTTATAATAGATCGAGCTTCAACTCTTTGGTCGGAGAGGCCATCTTCTTCAATAATCTCAAACACAACAACAATAGTAGAGAACATCAAAATCAAGTTGAGAATAGTCCCATAATATGATCCCCAACGTGTATCACCAGGACGTTTAAGATTAGTCTCTTGATTCAAACCTTGCCCACTTCTACGTACACCATTCTCTAATTCTTCTTTAATTTTGGCAAATTGTGCATCTCGAAGAGTATCTCGTCTCTTACAAGAGCCTTCAACAATAGTTACTAAATTACTAACTACATAAAAAAATTCAGCAATACTAATATGATTTTTAGCAACAACAACAAGTGTTAATTGAAGTTGATGAGCGAAACAATTGACATAAAATGTTGACTTATTTGCTTTCAAAATTAAAGTTTTGAGACCAATGATATCACCTTGTATTACTAGCCCCGTCATAAACTTGCCCACATAATTTCAATAAACTCAAATCATATTCACAAAGTAAACATTCAATAGTATATTTGAGTGACAAAGCGGTGTTACTTACTACATATACAATACCAAGGAACCATTCTATAATAATTCCTTTTTTGGTCATATAATGAAGAACGAGGGTCATTTTCTCTTTCACTGAGATATCATGTGACTCATCAACTAATATTGAAAAGAACCCATTGTCAAGATCCTTGATGATGGCTTTGTATGTTTCACGTATAATTGCATTCACAATATCTTTTTGAATTTCATGGTGGGTAAGCTTGCAATTTTTCGGAGCTTTTTGCAACACTTCATTGATAATTTCATTGTGATCCCCCAAAAATTGTAAAAGCTCAAGGAAATTTCCTTTATCACTTGAACCTTGATATTCATCATAACCACAAAAAGCTAATCCCTAGCATAAAGGGAATCTTATGCAATCAACTATAGCATTTAATTGAACACGATATTCAATTTTATTTTGATTTGATTGCTTAACCAAAACACTTTGAATGTGTTGTTTTTCCTTCATTAGATCAGCTTGGTTATGAGCACTATTAACTCCTCCAACATGGGAATTTAACTTCTCTTTTTGATTCCAAAGTTTGAATCCCTTCATTACAAAAGTCTCACCTCTTCCTTACTTACCAACATCTTCCCTAAATAGGTAGCAATATAAACAAAATATTGCACCTTTGTCTATACAATATTCCAACCACTTTCTATTTACATACCATTCAGATCTAAATCGACGGGGCTTTCTAGAAAAATATGATAAAGGGTAATCATCATGGTTTTGGAAAACAGGTTGACAAGGGCCTTTTTGTAAATAATATCTTCTTATTTCATCATGATTATTAAGATGATAAGATGATATCTTTTCTAGTAACCCAGGATCTGAAGGAAGATTTTCTAAGTTAAAATCCACACATACCCAAGATTCATCTTAGGTATGTGGTTTTCTTATCAAATATTTGTCCATAATTCTAGTAAAATAATAAACAATAAACTATAAGTTCATTTGAAATATTAATAAAATTATTAATTATTGTTATTTAGTTGTTTCATTAATTTGTTTGTCTTTTATAAACTATAATTTGTTATATTGTTGTTTCATTAATTATAAAATTATTAATTGTTTTTTAGCCTAACATAATTTAATTTGTTTGTCTTTTATAATGTATTGGTTAATTAAATTATTAATTATTATTTATTAGTTTCTTTCCGCAATTAATTATTGGTTAATTAAATTATTGTTTATTAGTTGCACTAGCATACACCCCATGTGCATTTACTTCCCCTAATTCAAATATCCCACCCTAGCCCCATGCCCCCAACCGCCCCCAACCACCCCCCACTCAACAGACAAGCCTCATGACCCCCAATCACAAGAGCCAGTCAAATAAATTCACAATCACAAATCACAATACATTAAAAAACAATTAATTGCATCTCACCAACACCAACGGATAGAACCAAAAACATGGGCAAATATTAATAAAGTTATAAAGTAAAGTTAAGCAATCTGCCAATCATAGTTCAAAGAGAATCAGATAAATTCTTAAAGAGAAAGAGAGAGAGAGAGAGAGACTCTCCTTTCATTTCACTTTCATTCTTCAAAAAGAGAGAGAGAGAGACTGAGACTGAGAGAAACCTAATAACCTGTATATGTAAGAGAGAGAAGTGTAAAGATGAAATACCTTGAGGTTGAGGGAGCAGGGAGGCTTGAGGCTGAGGGGTGGCGTCGTCAGGTAGCACGTCGAGGCAAGGAAGACCGATCTCCGATCCGATCGGACCAATCTCCAATCTCTGATGCCCGATGTGTTCTGGTCTTCTACAGCTCGAGGTTAAGGCCTAATGTGATAACCAATGTGCTCTGTTGCTCGAGGCAGAGGCGTCGTCCGTTGGTTGTTGTCGTTGATGACTAATGAGGTTTTCTTCTTTAGGTTAGGTTTTTTATTTCAGTTTTTGCTATACTTGATGAATCCACGAACATGTATATTGGGTTTTGGTTTGTTTGCTTGTTTGCTTTTTTTTTTTTTTTTTTTTTTGAAGAATCGGTGGATTTGCTACCATCTGTAATCTGTTAGGTCTGCTTTACCTTGTTTTTTTCTCTAGATTGGGTTTGTTTTACCATCTGTTGTTTATGATTGATGTTGGGCTTTTTTTCCTTGGTAAGCTTGCTTTGTTACAATTTTTTTTTTCAGATTTTAGTTCAAAATTTTTTTTTCGTTCTTTTTTTTTTTTTTTTTTTTTGCTTGAAAGTAGAACAAATAATTTTTTTTTTTAATAGTTGAGGGTGTTCCTAATTTTTTTAAGGGTAAAAAATTAAAAAAAAATTAATTATTATATATATATATATATATATTTTCAGGTTGAGGGTGTTCCTGGGAACATCCTAGACTGAATGTGGCGCCACCACTGGTCTTGGATCAACTAATCAAGTCATTTGGGCCTTGCAGTATAGCTAATGGCTACGAAAGATTATGAATTGATAAGATGTCAAATTAAGTTACAACAACGTACTGACATTTATCTCCAATCCCTCATATAAGAATCATATAAATCCGAGAGTTTCAGAACCAAGCATGGCACTTTTTAGGTCATAATTGTCTAAATGCTAGTGGGTGATCAGTAGTTCCACTTGGTGATTTGCGACATTGCTTTCAAGTTGTGGAACTACATTTACAAGTTACCTCAAAATAACTTGAACAAAATTGGCATCTATATATTACTAAAAATTAAAATATAGTATTTATTATTGTTACGTTCCAGTTGAGTCATATTAGTGGCTATATTATTATTTTTTTCTCTCTCCCTTTTCTTTATAATATCTTTTTCTATTTTTAGTAAATATATTTAAATTTTTATAATTTTGACAAATCTATTTCTATTATTCATCTGTGCCTCAACCATTAGTCGGTTGGCCTCCTTTTGTACCACATTAGACTATTGTCTCTCCCTCTCTCTTTAGACTCACCAGCTTAAGTGTTCCATTTTCTGCCTTCCCGTCATCAGTTACAAGTTGTAACCTTTCTTTCTAGGATGTATATAGCTACCCATGTCCTTCCTTCTACCATCAATGGCAATCTCCTTCTCCAAAGTCCCAAATGTGATTCAAATCCAAATATGCATGTACGCTTCGCTACTTCCTAAGTTCCAAAAGCTCAAGGTATTTTGTCTCTTTTATTTTCTTTTGTACTTCTTATTCTTTAATTTCTTTTATTTTCTCTCTTGCCCGTGAGTCCTTCTATAAAAAACTACCCACTTCTCTCTTTACAACTTCCTATATCTTTTAAATATTGCTTTTGTTAGATGCACGACAATTGTTTGATAAAATAGCTGAGTGTTTTTGTATATTTATTATATATTCAAAACTCAATAGATTTTGTATGATTATATGCTGCAGTTTTATTTTAAGATGGGTTGGTAGATTGTTTCCTAATTCTTAAGCATCTTCATGCGGAAGTATATATTCCTTGCTGCCCCACCACCCAAATTGGATTATGCAACTAAACTTATAAATTTAATATCCATTGATATTTCAAAACCAAAGGTAGCTAGACTAGATATTTAGATGAACCCCATGATGTGGCTTGGTGACAAATGGGCATACGTACAACTAACAATACAATACGATTTGATGAACAAGTACTTCACCATTATTATATGCAAAACAAATCAGGATTTTGAATTAACTGTAAAATTTGAAATTTCTTTGTTGGAACTATATGATTCTAGGTGTTGGTATTTTATTTAGCATGTTGCAGTACCATTGGTTTGATATTCAAATTTTGAGATAACATCAGATGAGATTGTAATATGTTCAAAGATTAGATGTTTTCTATTGAAAAACATGACTAGTGCAAAATATCACATAATTTTTATATATTTTTTGTAGCCACAATGCTTAATAAAAGGTATTTTTATTTTCATTAAATTATATCGAGCAGTTTTATGCTCCAATACAAAAAAATAAAGACTATAAATTGAATTTGGGCTTTTCCTCATTAAATGTTAAAAATTGTTTTGTATTTTCTTTAAGATAATGAAAAATGCATAATGAGCATATGTGCTTATAAAATAAATTTAAATGTAAATGTAAATATACCTTAGAAGGTATCAATGTTTTGTAATGATCTACATGTCAAAGTTGCATTTTTTGTAAATCATCGACAACATTGGTGGTTCACTTTAGGGTTAGCAAGCATTATTCATGAGTAACCTTGCACACCTTTTTATGGACTAAATGTTTTTTGAGGTGTCTTAAATTTTCAAATTCAGGTTTAGGACCATGAATGATGGGAATATTTGGCATTGGGAGGGAAAACAACACAATGCACATTTGAAGGTTTGTAATTATAATCCCTTCCGAAATTGAACTATTAACTCCATATACATGTTTTTTTTTTTTTTTATTCTTTTTCAAAGCAAGTTTGCATCATTGTAGTTTCCTCTCTTGGTGTATTTGACCCCACACCGTTTATGAGGCCTGAGGTTCCCAAAATGATTTGGCAGGTGAAGGAGATTCCCTTTTGATGTAGCTTTAATAAACCAAACACACATCTAAGATTTGGTGGTAAAGTCACTCTCTCCACCATATCTACTCCTTGATTAGTTAGGTTACTTTTTACTTAAAAACGTTGGTTTTTGTAGCATAGATTGTCAGCACCTCTGATTTTGAAGTTGGCCCCATGTTTGATTGTCCCTTTTAGATTGTCCCTTTTAATAGTCATAAATCATATATATTCTTACAAAAAATCTATATTATTTTATTAGGAAGAAATGATGTCTAACTGAATTTGACAAAGTGCCAAATGATTGATATTCTAAATTTCCAATAATGATTCTCATTGTTTTATATGTGATTTATCTGAGTTTGGTCTTTTTCATTCTATGCTAACATGTATATTTTAAGGACAACACAATTTCTAGAAAGTGTCTTATGCATTGAGGTATCAATCCACTGTTTATTTCTTTGAAATTACCTTTTCAATTCCCTAATGAACCCCACCTAGAGAAGTTCCCATCTTCAAAGAAATGTGTCACATTGGGTTGGTATATCTTTTGTGAAAAACTCTACTGAGAGCTTGAAATCAAAGTATATATAGGGATTAGTTACCATGAAGCACGGGTGTGTTTCCAGATTTAGGTGCGGGTGCGTGACTCGGCAATTTTTGAAAAAGTAGGGTGCGGGTGCAGCGATTAAAAAATTATTAAAAATATTTTTATTTATATTTTCTATATGTTGCTAAGCATACTTTTTTTTACATTATATAAACATATACCAAATTTAAGAGCAACAGTAGATAATAACTAAAACATGATGTTCATAAATTAAATACAATCCACAAGCAAATTCAATATGTTAGGACATATGTAGTTCAAGTGATTGTTGACATATGTCGCTATTTTATGTAATTGGCTTATCCTTAGACAAAACGCACTTTACTTGTAATTGGGTAGATTTAGGATGTGTTTAACACTTCAAGAAATAGTATTTCAAGAGTCAGTGTTGAAGTCATCAAAGTCTGTCCAAGAAACAAGCAAGGAAGTGCAAGTTACTAAAGCTCAACACCTATCTCGACACGTGCATCTATCGAGCTTTAAGAAGCTGTTTTAGCCCGAGCCTCGACAGCTTCTCGATAGATCCTCGACACCTCTATCTATCGAGAATTAAAGAAAACAGATTTTCAGTTCTGTTTTAAGTCCAATCCGTGAATGTGTCTTTGGGACTTCTTTTCTCCTAACCCTAGACATATAAAAGGATTGTTTTAAGGGCCGTCAAAGAGATGCAAGATGCACAAGTATTGAGAACTTCTTTTTCATGCAATTTGTGATCTAAAAGACAAAGTTCATGCCCTAGTTCATCCTTTGTGAAGAAGATTGCTGTGTAATGTGCACCGTAGGGTTTTGTAACCAAGCATCTTCTTGATCTTCAACGTGTGGATGATTTGAAGAACCTTGCAGCCAACAACTCTCTCTCTAGTTGGTGTTTGAAGTCATGTACTGGGATCTGCGCATCTGGTTAGTCACATACTTGGGAGCCGTGCATTGAAAGGAGAAATTGTCACTACAGAACAAGTCCAATTGGGTATTGGGGTAAGGGTTCAACTGTAGGTTGGTAAGGTACTTGGGATTCCTTGCTTGTAACCGCTTGTTGTGATAATAGTGGAGTTTCGGGAGTAGTGACCTTAAATCACCCGGTGGGGTTTTTGCCGTCAAATTTTCCTCATTCGTAAACAAATCACCGTGTCATTTATTTTCCGCTGCATACTTTAGTTTTGGTGATTTGTTTGTGCTGCCACGTGATATTGCATGTTAATTTGATTAATTAATAATTAGGCTAATTAATCAATCTAATTTATCACAAGGGGTCAACGCGTTTGTGGCCTGACACAATAGATTCAATTTAACCTACAAATACTTTGACAAATATATAATAACTATTAACTAAATAAAAAATCAAACCCAAGTCACAATATTACACTATTACTGCTTATATAAAAAATTTTAAAAATCAGATCACAGATTCACAATGATTAATAGAGCATGTGTGAGCATAATGAGCTTAAGATTGAAATACTGAGATTGAAAGCTTTAATTAGTTTGATACCTGAGTTAAGCGTTGGTCGATGAGATGAGGTGAGCTTGAGACTTGAGACTTGAGGTGAGCTTGAGACCGAGAGTCATGCAAGGAACTCTAAGGTAGAGAGGGGAAGGGAGATGGAGCGATGGAGCTGGAGGTGCACAGAGAAACGAGCGTGAGAGGAGCTGAGCCGAGACGAGAATGAATCAGAGAGAGCATAAGGTTTTGTTGTAAATTCAAGAGGTGTGTTTGCACCTTTTTTTTTAATTAATTTCTGACAAACAGTGCGTTTTGCACCTTTTGTTTTTTGAATTTCAGCTTGAATAGGCCGGTTAGGCGCCAATACAGACTGACGTTTCAGCTGATACGGACCGATTCGACCCGAATCGGCACGAATAGGCCCAAGTCGGCACGTATAGGCACATGTCGGGGAAAAAAAAATGGATGCAACACAGATGCGCGGACAGCGTCGTCACCCGCCGCACCCCGCATCAAACGTGGGTGTGGCACCATTTTGCCACGTCGGTGCTTCAGAGTTACTTTGGATATATATAATTACTTTATAGAAGTACTTGCTTGGGTTTCAACACTCTGTATCAGGGTCGTAGTTATGAGCTTACTTGGGATTCTAAGATATTTTGGCTTGAATTTTCTTTAACTGGGGGTTGCAATTGCTGAACATATTTTATGCTTTACTTCCACAGGGTAAAGTTTCAATATTGTTTATCTTCAATTAATGATGAATTCTTCGTAAGCACAACTGCATGAGTCATTAGCTCATGTTGACTACATCCATGCCCTTTGTAGACGCTGAATAGTTTGGTGAAGTGTTTGGATCGCGGCAATGTGGGTGGTTAGTTGGTATATCTTGTGTAGTCTAGCTCCTTGACTAGAAGTTTTTGTGCCCTCATAATAAACTAAATGCTATTGTTATTTGAGACAGGTAGATTGTCTAATGTATGCTATTGTTATTTTTCACTATAGTAAATAAAACTTTTCCCGCGCATTGCGCAGGTCTGTGACTAGTTTAAATAAAGATAGAAATGTGGCTTGTGATTCCTGCAATACCTTTCTTCAACTGATAATGATAGAACACTCAAAATCTGTGAATGACTAGTATAAAATCCCAGAACGCTTATTAACTATTTAGCATACAGGTTCGAGACATCTCTAGGTCATTCCGCTGGTCCCCATTTATTGCTTTGCAAACATCCAACTCATTTCTTACTATGCTCTTGCTGCTTTCAAAGTATAAAATGAAAAGTGTTCCTGTGGTTGATTTGGGTGAAGGTAAAATTGGTAACATCATCGCACAATCTGCTGTCATTCATATGCTAGCAGAATGTGCCGGACTTCAGTGGTTTGAAAGTTGGGGAACCAAGAGATTATCTAAGCTCGGACTTCCAGTGATGACACCAAATCGTATTATCAAGGTGTATTTTTCTTTTCAGTTTTTGTTTGTGATACTAAGTTTGTTATGTTCATTCTCACCGCATAATGCTTAACCTTTGCTTGTAAAGCCATAATTATACAAATCTCTTATGCATTAAGAGATCAATCTTAAAACATACATCTATATTTGGAATTGGAAGTTACATTTATTTTAAGGTATTTTTGTTGATGCATTTAATCTTTAAGTTATATAAATTGTGAGGATTTTAAAAACAGTTCAATGTTATGTAACTAGATTCAATAGAAATTGCTGTGTGCTTTGTTAGTGTTTATTTTGGTGTGTTAGCTCAATATGCATTCTTGTCCTATAACCTACACTTGTCACAAAATAAATAAATTGTGAGGATTTTCAATTTTATTTTTGTCCTGACTTGGTCTACAAAAATGCTTCATGGTGAAAAAGAGTTTGATTGCTTGCCGTCATCTACTAAAAAGAGGTCTTTTAAGAAAATGCCTTTCGTGTTTTGTCAATGATATTTGAGCTATTAGAAATATTTATGGGCAGGAAACTTGATAATTATTGGGGTGAAGATTAGCCTAGACGCATGTTCACATCTTAAAAAATTCTCTTATAAGATTAATTTTTAATGTAGGTCCATGAGGATGGACTAGTACTCCAGGCATTTAAGCTAATGAGGAAAAAGAGGATTGGAGGGATTCCTGTTACTGAAAAGGGTGGTAGCAGGGCAGTGGGTAATATAAGCTTAAGAGAAGTTCAGTTCTTGCTAACTGCTCCCGAAATCTATCGTGATTATAGGTTTGTAGCCGAGCTAATTTCCAAAATTGTGTCTTTTGTTACTGTTATGTCTTATGTTTGATCCTTTAAGTTCTTAAGGAAATAATTAGTGATGGTAGTAAGATGGGTTGCTTGGATAACTCTACCTGCTCTCTTGCAATCCCTAGAATTAATGACATTACAACAAAATTGGTTGCCAAAGTTTTGAAGGAGCTCATCTATATCTATATCTATATATTACTAAAAGCTGAAATGTAATATTTAATGTTGCTACACTCACATTGAGCCACATCAGCAACCACGTCATCATTTTTTGTCCAATTTTTGTTATATATATTTTTTAAACATTTTCTCATTTAAGGAGATTTAAAAACCCTATTATTTAAAGATTAAAATATCTTTTAACCATTATTTTATTATTAATTTTTCAAAACTCTCATTCCTTTTACCTATTCATCTTCCCACTACTTTCTACCTTAATATCATTCTCTCTACCTTTTTGTCTTCCTTTACTTTGTCTTTTCTTATTCTCAACATCTTACTATAAATTTGACATTTTCCTTTTCATTCTATGCATAGTTTTCTCATACAAAAATGTGACCTCTCTCTCTCTCTCTCTCTCTCTCTCTCTCTCTCTCTCTCTCTCTCTCTCAGTTTTTTCATTTTTGTTTGATTTTTTTTTCATTGCATCAATTCTTTAGGTTGATGATTTTTATGTTAATTAGAATTCTACTTTGGATTGATGCAATTTATTTTTGTGTTTTAAGTTGTTATCTTTTATATTCTCTTTGATTAAATATTATCCTACTGCATTATGCATATAGTATATAATAATATAATGTTATTATATTACATAGAATAACTTGGATAATTTGATGTTTATTACTATATAATTTATTTGTACTCTTTTTTCCTCTCATCTTATTTTTTTCAACATTTAAATCCAGTCACATCCTCCATACTATTAAATTATACTGCACAAATCAAGAAAATGGCTAGACACAAACCTGCCTTCCTTTACCATACACTGGGATAATCAATATATTTGTGTGATAAAGGGTCATATAATTTATAATCTAGATAGCACCCTTTGAATGTAACTAGGAGCATAGATTGAGCAATTTGTAGACTTAAAAAAGGCTATTGAGAATGAACTTTTTGAATTAAGTCTAAAAAAGTATGAACTACTCTATATCATTTAGATAAAAACTTTTATAATAGATACATTAATATTTTTTTCCCTCATATTTAAATCACGCAAACTCACTAATTTTATATTATATGTTAGCATCATCTCCGCTTCTTCTTTTTCTTCCCAAAAATATTATGTATCATCTTTAAAGGATGCCAACAATATTGATCTTATGGGAAAAGTTGCCCAAGATATTGAGAAAAAAATGTTTTATATTACAATCTACTAAAAATGTTTTACACATTCATCTATTTTAATTTAGATTTTTTTTAAAAAAAAATACTAATTTAGATATTTATAAGTAAACAATGACATAATGATTCATGAATAATAAAAAAATATATATCTATACATATTTATCTTGTGCGGTTGTAACTTTACATATACTTTTGCATTTATATATTCATCTACTTTAATTTAGATGTTTGTAACTTAATAGTGAAATCTATAAACAAGGTAATTAAAACAATCATATTTCTACGATTCAAAAAGTCATAATTTTTTTTTTTTTTTAAAAGGCCTTTTACATTTCCTTTGAATTATTTTTTAAATATTTATAAAACCTTTGACATAACACTAACCTAACCATTTCATACATTAAAAAAATTTAAGGCTCATTATTACTTCCATTAATATATTATGGATATCTTAATTGATTCAGACCAAACTAGCTTGAAAATTTAGAAGGGGGAAAAAAAAAAAAAAAAAAACCCCTTTGACATACCACTAACGTAACTACATCTATAACTATTTAAACCATCTATGATATCTATTTCTTATTGATAACCATAAAATTTACAACCAAGAATGGAACATACAAAGTAATAAACAATAAATGAAGGAAAAAAAAAAAAATGAAATCAAACGTCAATTAATAACTGTTATTTGGAAAATAAAAAGGTGGTAAAGAGGAGTAAAAAATAAAATAGAGATGGCTAAACAGAGGATATTAAAAATTTTATAGTGCAATAAAATCAACAATTCAATATAATAATACAAAATTTAAACTTAAAACTAATCAAACTCTAACTAAGGAAATTATATATATATATATATAAAGTCAAAATCTTCATATACCATGACTTAAAAAAAATTATTGAATAGTTCTACCTCTTATTTAATGTCTATTTTATACAAATCATCAACCAATAAATATATGGTAATGGTAAAAAAATGTTATAGACAAGATTATGAAAAATATGATAAAACTTAAAAAAAAAAAAAAAATCTCTTTATAAAGTCTAGGGACTAAAATAGTATTTTATTTAAAAAATTATCATACGCAACGCGCGGGTCTACGACTAGTGTTACTAAAAGCTGAAGAGTAGCATTTAATACTTTTGCACTCACATTGAGCCACGTCAACGTCTACGTCATTATTTTTTTCTTTCCATTTTCTTACAATTATTTTAATATATTTTTATTTCATATTTATAGTTCTCCAACATTTCTCCCTCCCATACATTTTCATCTCCTCACTACTTCTTCAACCTTTCTCCTTCCCTCGCCTTCTCATCTCCCCACTGCCCTCTACATTAATATCATTCTTCGTCTTTCCTTTCATGTTCCTCTATTTTTATCTTTTCTTATTCACACCCTCTTACTATAAGTATGTCAATATCTATTTTATTCTATTTCATTCTATGCATAGTTTTCCCTTACAAAAAAAGGTTCTCTCTCTCTCTCTCTCTCTCTCTCTCTCTCTCTCAAATTTGGGGTGGATTTTTATTTTTTATTTTTCTTGCATCTTCGCTTTAGGTAGATAATTTTTTATATTCTTTAATCTACTTTAGGTTAATACGATTCAGTTTTGTTTTTTTTTTAATTGTTTTTTTTTTCTCTCTTTTTTATTGTTAAATGTTATTCTATTGCGTTATAAATTATTAAATATAAAAATATAATATTATCTTACTACATAATATGATTTGGATAATTTAATTTGATAGTTATTATAATTTGATAGCATGATTTTTATCTATATCTATATATTACTAAAAGCTGAAGCATAGCGTTTAATACTGTTGCACTCACGTTAAGCCACATTAGCGTCCACATCATTTTTTTTTTTTCCATTTTCTTATAATTATTTTAATATTTTTTTATTTCATATTTATACTTCTCTAACCTTTCTCCCTCCCATACATTTTCGTCTCCCCACTACTTCTCCAACCTTTCTCTTTCCCTCATCTTCTCATCTCCCCACTACCCTCTACATTTATTTCATTCTTCATATTTTCCTTCATCTTCATCTTCCTCTATTTTTGCCTCTTCTTATTCACACTTTCTTACTATAAATTTGTCACTATTTATTTCATTCTATGCATAGTTTTCCCTTACAAAAAAAAAGGTTCTCTCTCTCAATTTTGGGGTGGATTTTTTTTTTTATTTTTTTATTTTTCTTGCATCTTCGCTTTAGGTTGATAATTTTTTATATTCCTTAATCTACTTTAGGTTAATACGATTCAGTTTTTTTTTTTAATTGTTGTTTTTTTTTTTCTCTTTCTTTGATTGTTAAATGTTATTCTATTGCATTATAAAAGATTAAATATAAAAATATAATATTATCTTACTACATAGCATGATTTGGATAATTTAATTTGATAATTATAATAATTTGATAGCATGATTTTTATAGTGCTCAATTTAGATGTTAAACTATGAGACATTAATAATTTTTGTTTATCTTTTATTCCTTTGTGGTGGACAAAGTACTCTTAATAATTGTATTAGACTCTATAATGTCATTTATTTAGAGAAAAGCAAAGGTTGGCTAAACAATAATTATTGGATGAGAGACAAATTTTATCTTTTGTAATTTTACTTTAATTACTATTATTTTATAACAAGGCATATATAGAAATTTAATTCTTAGATTTTGCTAATAATTGTTTATTTGATAATATGTTTTGGATGGCCGAAATTACAATTTCTACAAAGAAAATAACCTTAGTAGATTATAAATAACAAATTGTTTTCCTAATTGGTCCAATTAATCATAGCTAAGTTTTACTAACTTTTTTAGGTACTTTTCTCAGTGTTTTGGATTGTAGGCAGAAAAAATAAATTTGAGAAAGTTTGTTTAAGACTAAAAGAATAATTTTCAAATTTTATATTCTTTTTAATGATTCACAAAATACTATAAATAAATTTTATTAAAAAATAAATATTTTCTTTAACTTGCCTTTTGAATTTTTGAGAAAAATTGTATTTTTTTCATTTTAGTATGAGAAAAATTATTGAATTTAATATTTATGATTGTTCCTATATTACATTTATAATTATTCTTATAATAGATAAAAATATAATTACAAAATGCGTTACTTTTTATTAAATTAATTTAAATTGTATAAAAAAATTTAATAAAACTACCATAAAAATAATTAACATGCTCAACGCGCATGTTCATGGCTAGTAAACAATAAAAATCAGTCATGTTCATGGTCATCGTGGAACCCTCAAAACCAGCCAACCTCCATGATCCTTTGATATATGCGGCATGATTTAGTTCATTTGTTTGCGTACATGATTGGCATATAAATTTGACTAATTGTCTATTTTGTACATCATAAATCTTTTTCTCATTGTAAGCCCATGTTTAAATCAACATTAATACGAAGTTGTTTATAAAAAAAAATTAGGCTAGGAAAGTATGCAATTTCATCAAAACAATTTAGGTTCTTAGTTCTATGTTCCATACAGTTTTCAATCAATATGACTCTTGTTGCACTCATTTGACATGTATAAAAGATCTATCACGGCAAAGAACTTCCTGACAGTCTTTAGAAGCGACTTAGAGAAAAATCATGAGAACTGCACATTAGTGACTGGCATGATCACATACAAAAGGGACCACACAGTGAAAGAATTGATTCAGCTGCTTCATTCTGAGAAGATTCACCAGATCTATGTTGTCGATAGTGATGGGAATCTGGAGGGAGTTATCACACTGAGAGACATTATCTCAAAGCTAGTACATGAGCCCCGTGGCTACTTTGGCGGTTTCTTTGATGGTGTACTGCCACTGCCCCAAAACAGCAGGGTTTAACATCAAGAATAACATCGATTGACATTTTTTTTTGCTAATTTTGTTTTCTTGTAACGATCTCTCCTTGTCCTTTGGTTTCTTGGAGATGGGTTGATTATGGTGATTGTAACATAGGCAAGCACTAGTAATTAATTTTACCCCAGTGTGACTGAGTTAACTTTTCTGTATATTTTCCCCCAGTGTTACAATCTAATAAAGAGATCCCTTCTTCATCTACATTTGTCCATTTAATCTCAATACTCTGTTACACAGTGGATATGTTTTATATTAAAAATATTATTCCACAGTGCTTTGATGTTTGTCATCAATAGGCTGATCCCAATGATATACCAAGCATTCAATCACTTGGTTGATATATTTATGTATTTAAGATTATGGGTTAATTGTGCTTTGTCCCCGTTAAACTATGGGGTTAACTTCAACTTCCTCAGTAGACTATAAAATTGAGCAATCAATTACCTCATATTGATAATATGCAAAATTTCTTGTGCCATGAAACAATTTTTTTTCCAGTCCAAAAGTTTAATAGAAAATTCATAAGATCATAATTCACCAGTTGGACATTGCTTAGTTTCAGAATTTTTCGTTTGACAGAAATTGTTAACAACATGGAGTATTTTGCCTATCATCAATGAATTAGTGACTCATTGCTTAGTTTTATAGTTTAGTGTTGGATTAAATTTAAACCCATAATTCAGGTGGCAAAGTGGAATCAACTCTTAAGATTATTATTGAGGATGATCTCTTGATAATAGCTTAGTAAAGCTGCCTTAATAAGTGCATAAATTTAAGAAGACAAACGATTCTTCCACAAACTCCAAGACTAGTTTTGCATCTGAGGCATTTAAAGCTCATAATCTCAACACAATAACTAGTAAAAAGTTTTAACATGAGCAATTGGTGTTGAACAGCAACTTTGAAAATTCTAGATGGATGGACAAAGCTTTCTATATGTTTCTGTTTGAAATCTATAACACGATTACACTAAAGATGGATACATTTGTCTTAACTGGCACTGTGTACACGTTTAGGAAGAGAGAAAAATTAAATATGACGTTTATCATGTGAATAAAAATTGTAGAATCAACATGATGTTTATTATTATTGAAAAAAATGACCCACATATCGTAGTGTACAACATTTTACGAGTGATCCTTGTCTTTACCTACGAACTTATCCTAATGGCCTTCCTTTCATTCAGGGAGAGCCCTTAGCTTGTGTCAGATAAGTTTCATGTGGATGCAATCATTGAGTTTTGACTCTAAAATTTATATTACCAGCAACAATTGGCCAGCTACCGGATTCATTTTGAAGATATTGCTATCATGAATTCGTAAAGCATCTAATTGATCATCATCTTCACCAATTTTGAACAATTTCAATTTCAATTTCTTTTTTTTTTTTTTTTGGAGATAAAACAATTTCAATTTCTGAGTATCATTGTAATATACAATCCGTTCCATATAATTCATTACGGCCTTCGTCAGTGGGTAGATGTCACCACTCTTCGTCAGTTTCCGAGGCACGTGCCAGGGGGCCCAGGACCGATATTTACGATCGATACGTTCCGCAACATACGACTCCCATCGCTAAAAAAAAGAAAAAAAAAAAAAAATCAGAATTTTTTGATCCCACGTGCTCCCACCTACCCCACTATCCCCCACCACCCATTCTCACTATCTCTTTTCTGTCTTGGCCGGCTCATTCCTTTGCTCTCTTTTCTTTTTTTTTCTTTTTTTTTTTTTCTTTTCAAACACTTCTCTCACTCCCTCACACTCTCCCATCAATACTACTCCACACCACCATTTCCACCATCATTTTTTAGGCAAGATCACTAAAAACACTTCTTAGGAACCTTTGCATCTTTACATTTTTTATTTGAGGTAAAAATTCCTAATTTTTTGATAGGTTTTATACTTTTACTTGAGGTTTTTTTATCTAAACTTTGATAATAATATTTATGCGATTTATAAGTTTTAGAAGTGATATTCATGTGTTTATATGTATGAGTTTTGTTTTGGTGGATTTATTTGATGAGTGGGTTTATAGTTTTTATAATGGTGGCTATCTACGACTTATTTATGATGGAAATAGGGGTTTTGAGTTATATCATATGATAGATAGTAAATATAGTTTTTATTGATCATTTAGAGCTAGTTAAAGATTCAAATTATTTGTCTTGGAAGATATTACTTTGGTGTCATGGGTCTCTGATGATGTTATATAAATCTTGTGAAAACTACTTATAAAGTGTTGAGGTTTTGATATTAGAGATAGTACCTTAAATGACTTATGAGTATAAATTAGAGTCTATGTCTTGTGAATTAATTTGTTGAAAAACTTTGAAAGTGAAATACATTATTTATGAGGTTAAATACTAGACTTGCTTAACTAAATGCTTATTTGGCAATTCTTAATTTAAACTTAAATGCGATTTCAAGTTTTATGCTTATTGTGATAGGTTTGCTTGATATTATTTGGGTTCTAGCTAATCTCCTTTAGAACTTGGAGAATTAGGTTTTTTCCAGATTGCAAGATAAGTAGCTTTTTTAATGAGATTTTTTTTTTTGGAAAATAACCATGTTATATAAACTTCGTTTTTGGGCCAAACACATTTTGAAAAATTATTTATGGAATTATGTTTTCTTAAAAAGTGTTGTGCTGTGACCCTACTATATATGATTATATATGAAAAGTGCATCATATTTGGTAATGCATATGGGGAAATGCACGTGTAACAACTCAAGGAAAAGCGCTAGCCACATCTGCGTTATACCTCAAAAGGACTAGTTACTATTGAGGCTCCTTGTAATTATTAATAAAGACCAAATCTACCCAGTAAATACCCGATGTTAGACTCATCACACACCCACACACATCACACAATCAATCAAATTGGAGCATCACAATCTCCCCCACTTAAATCCCTAACATCCTCTTTAGGGCCCACTTTGTGGGATAGTGTCTCCGAGCCCACATGGGGTTACCGGGCCAGCTCTGATACCATATGTAATAACTCAAGAAAAAGCGCTAGCCACATCTGCGCTATACCTCAAAAGGACTAATAACTATTGAGGCTTCTTGCAGTTGTTAATAAAGTCCAAATCTACCCAGTAAATACTCGATGTGGGACTCATCACACATCCACACACATCACACAATCAATCAAAATTGTGATGCCCCAATTTGATTGATAGTGTGATATGTGTGGGTGTGTGATAAGTCTCACATCGGGTATTTACTGGGTAGATTTGGACTTTATTAACAACTACAAAAAGCCTCAATAGTAACTAGCCCTTTTAAGATATAGCGCAGATATGGCTAACCCTTTTCCTTGGGTTGTTACAGCATGAATTGTTGACATGGAAAATATAAGCATTTTTTATTTAATCTTGGATAAGGAATTCATGGATCTTATGGTATATTGGAAATTTTAATATATGATTATATATGACAAGTGCATCATATTTGATAATGCATATGGGGAAATGCATGAATTGTTGACATGGAAAATATAAGTATCTTTGATTTAATATTTGATAAGGAATTCATAGATCTTATGGTATATTGGAAAATTTAAATGTGCTTATCATGTCTTGTATTATTTGGGAAATTGATAGAAAATCTTGTTGTCAAGGAATGGATTTTGGAAACCTTACAAAATTTGTGAAAGTTTTGGTTATTTAAGGTTTTCTGAAACTACCTGGATATAAACTATGTGTTTCAAAGTACATATAACTTGTGAACTTTATATGGTTTTAACCCTATACCATGTGTGATTTCCCGATGATCACCCGATTTGATTTTCGTAGTCTTTATGACAATGGTGTTAGATTCAGGTTTGTACTCTTTCATTTTGGATGACGTGTTCTTCCCTACTGCCCATGGAGAGAAGAGGTTTTTTTTATTGTGTGTGGGTGAGGCTGCTACCCACGAAGCCAAAAGACTACATGCAAAAGAGGTCCAATTTGACGCATTCTCCCTGTTGTCCATAGGAGAGAGACAAAACTTTGAGGGTATGAGTAAGGCTGCTGCCTATGGAGCCAAGAGACTACATACCAAAGATGACAATATCATGCCAATTGAGAATGGTTGGATCTCCTAACCGGTCTATATGGTAATGTGTTATTTTTGTGATAAACTACCTTATGTTAGATTTTATGGCTTTGGAATTATATTATTAGTGCTCATAGATTATAATATATAGTTTCATGGTATTTATTTTGAGAAACTTTGTGTTCATTATTTAATCATTCTTGTCATATTATTATTGAAAACGGTCTTGTAATGTTCAGTAGAAATTTCTCAAATTAAAACATGCTTTATAAACTGTTCATTATTATGAAACTTGCATACTCCCCACCCACATTAATTATACTACTTATTGGGCTCAATCTTATCCTATTCTTTTACAAACTTTTTCATAGTAGGCAACGATCATTTTGAGACATGTTTTTGTGGCTAGTAGTAGTTAGACTAAGTACTGATGGAGGCTAGACTTTTGTGATAGTGATCTTTAGATGATATACATCCCAGAGTAGGCGTGACTCATTATTTTATATCTAATAATGGTTATGACTTTATTTCCACTGATGGGACAAGTAAATGACATGTAATTATATTTATTCAGACATCCATTCTTTTGTGGTCAATGGTCTTTGTAGTTATTGCATAGAGCTCTGACTTACTTTGGGAGTATCTTTAAGGGAATTATTATGATAATTCTTGAGGCTGGTACTTGATATGAATTATTTGGTTTGAATTGTCAAAAAGGGGAAAAAAAAAATCTACAGGTAACTTTGAAATGTTTTTCTCATGCTTTGGACCCTTTTGGATTTGTGACGTGATAGTTATGGTATAAGAGCTTAAGTTATGATTCTGTAGACTTTGAAAATAGGAATTGTTTTGATCTAAGTCAGAGCATTAGGGGTTTGATGAATTCTTTATTTTTTACATTTGTTTCAGCTTCCACATGCTATCCCTTTATTCTTATCTAGCTTGTCTATGCTAACCTTCTATCTTGCCTTGTGATTTACTTGTTTTGTTTCTTAAGTATAGGTATAAGTACTTTTGTACACTATGCCCCCTAAAAAGAAAGCATGTAAAGTAAGGCATTTAGATGAGAGATTTGTCACTCCTAATTGTGGTGAGATTGATGAGGTGCCAAATAGGATTTATGTTAGGATTGCTAGAGCGGTCCAAGATGGTGAATGTAGGAAGCAAGTTTGTTCTTTTAGGGAGTTCCATAAGCAAAACCCTCCAACTTTTAATGGGGAGCCTAATCCAATGGCAGCAGACAATTGGCTGCTAAAGATGGAAAAGTTATTGAGAGCCCTATACTACTTGATTTTGAGTTATACGTTTTTAATCTTGTTAGTGACACTTTAATGATTAATCTTGTGCTTAAGTCTTGTGTTCTTTGTATTGAGGGTAGAGAGTTATTGGCTGACTTGGTGTTACTAGAATTGCATGATTTTGATGTCATTTTAGGCATGGATTGGTTTGCTTCTTACCATGCTAGTGTGCATTGTTTTGAGAAAGAGGTGGTGTTTAGGCCTCCAGGTGAACCAAAATTTCTATTTAGAGCTTCATTTTTGTCTTTTGTGCCTCGTATGATATCATGCATTCAAGCAAACCGTTTGCTTAGAAAGGGATGCAAGGATTCCTTGCTAGTGTAGTGGATTTACAAAGCAAAGAATTGGAGATAGGAGACATTCCCATTGTGTAGGAATTTTCGGATGTTTTTCTTGAAGATCTACCTTGTTTGCCCCTAGATCATGAGGTTAAGTTCTCTACTGACCTCCTTCCTGGTACTGCACCTATTTCTAAGGCACCATATAGAATGACACCCACAAAGTTGAAGGAACTTAAAGATCAATTGGAAGAACTGCTAGGTTTATTAGCCTTAGTGCCTCGCCTTGGGGAGCTCCAGTTTTTTTTGTTAAGAAAAATGATGGGCCTATGAGGTTATGAATTGATTACTGTGAGCTAAATAGAGTTACCATTAAGAATAAATATCATTTGCATCATATTGATAACTTATTTGACTAGTTGCAAGGAGCACAATTCTTTTCTAAAATTGATCTTCATTCTAGTTATCACCAGTTAAAGATTAAGTGTGAGGACAAACCAAAGACAGCCTTTCAAACTAGCTATGGTCATTATGAATTTTTAGTGATACCATTTGGATTAACTAATTCCCCTACTGCTTTTATGGATTTGATAAATAGGGTATATCATGAGTATTTGGATCACTTTGTCATTGTGTTCATTGATGATATTTTGATTTATTCTAAGAGTTAAGAAGTGCATGAAAAACACTTAAGGATTGTTTTATAGATTCTAAGAGAAAGGAAGTTGTATCCTAAATTGAAGAAGTGTGAGTTCTTGTTGAATCAAGTAGTGTTCTTAGGTCATGTGATCTCTAAGGATGGAATTATGGTGGATCCTAATAAGATAGAAGTTGTGGTTAGTTGGGATAGACCTACAAATGTGAGTGATGTTAGAAGTTTCTTGGGCATTGTTGGTTACTATAGAACATTTGTAGAAGGATTTTCTCACATTGCAGTTCCTTTGACACAATTAACTCAGAAAAATGTTAAATTTGAGTGCAAGGAAGAGTGTGAGAAAAGCTTCCAAGAGCTAAAGCAAAGATTAGTCACAGCTCCAGTGTTAACTATACCTTCAGCTACAGGGGGTTTTGTCATTTGTAGTGATGCTTCTCATAAGGGACTTGGTTGTGTGTTGATGCAAAATGGGAAGGTTGTGGCCTATGCCTTTCGTCAATTGAAAAATTACCCTACTCATGTCTTGGAGTTGGCTGCAATTGTTTTTACTTTGAAAGTTTGGAGACACTATTTATATGGGGAAAGATGTGGGATTTTCACTAAGCATAGAAGTTTAAAGTATTTCTTTAACCAGAAAGAGTCAAATATGAGGCAATGGAAATGGCCAGAACTAGTTAAGGATTATGATTACTTTGTTAACTATCATCCTGGCAAGGCTAATGTCGTGGCTAATACTCTTAGTAGAAAACCTTCAAGTTTTTTAGCTACTTTGCTAACTACTCAAAATGAAATTATTCTTAATCTAGAAAGGATGGAGATTGAGGTTGTTATGGGCCATTCTGAGGCCTACCTGGCTAGTTTGAGTGTTTAACCAACTTTGGTAGAAATAATTAAATCGACACAGGCCAATGACTTACGTTTAAAGAAAATCATGGATGAGGTGCGTAGCTGAAAGAAACCTGAATTTTCTATCTCTGATGATAGTGTTTTGAGATTTGGGAGTAGACTTTGTGTGCCAAATGATCTATTGATTAAAAAGGAGATTCTAGAGGAAGCACATTATTCCTCATATACAATACATCTGGGAAGTACAAAGATGTACCATGATCGTTGTGAAAAATTTTGATGGAATAATACGAAAAAAGAGATTGCCCACTCTGTAGAGCAATGCTTGACTTGTCAGCAAGTTAAGGTATTGCACCAACAACCCTCAGGTTTGTTGCAACCACTTCCTATTCCCCAATGGAAGTGGGAGAAAATTATTATGGATTTTGTTTTAGGATTGTCGAGATCTTCTAACGGTCACAATGCTATTTGGGTGATTGTTGATAGAATGACAAAATCAGCTCATTTTCCCCCTATTTGAATGAACTACTCTCTTAATCAATTAGCTCAGCTCTATGTTAATTAGATTGTGAGACTTCATGGAATACCTGCTTATATTGTTTTAGACAGCGATCCAAGGTTTACTTCTCATTTTTGGGGTGGTGTGCAAAAGGTCTTGGGTACTAGATTGGATTTCAGTACAACTTTCCACTCTTAAACAGATGGGCAATCTAAAAGAAGTATTCAAAATCTAGAAGATATGTTAAGAGCATGTGTTTTGGATTTTAAGGGGAGTTGGGCTAGTCACTTACCTTTGGTAAAATTTGCTTATAATAATAGTTAACATTCAAGTATTAGAGTTGCACCTTATAAGACCTTGTATGGGAGAAAATGTAGATCCCCAACTTGTTAGGATGAGGTTGGAGAACGAAAAACATTCTTGACCTAGGTTAGAGGACTTGTGACAAGGTAAATCTAGTTCATGATAGACTACGAGCAGCCCAAAGTAGATAGAAAAGCTATTATGACATTAAAAGGAAGGCGTTGAAACTTGAAATTGGAGATAAAGTTTTCCTACGGGTTGTACCTATGAAAGGAGTAATGACATTTGGCAAAAAGGGTAAGTTAAGCCCTAGGTTTGTAGTGCCTTCTGAGGTCTTGCAGAGGTGGGCGAAGTTACACATAGAATTGCCCTACCACCAACCCTATCAGGAATTCATAATGTTTTCCATAAGTCTATGTTAAGGAAATACATTCTTGACCCTTCACATGTATTGAGCTATGAGCCTCTTCAAATTAGAGATGATTTGTCATATGAAGAAATTCCAGTAGAGATTTTGAATCATAAGGAGCAAGTGTTGCGCAATAAAACAATATCTTAGGTAAAGGTGCTTTGGAAGAATCATTAAGAGAAAGAGGCACCTTGGGATCGTGAAGAAGATATGTTGTCAAGATACAAAAACCATTTTCAAGATCAAGGTACATAAAATTTAGAGGACGAAATTTTTATAAGTGGGGAAGAATGCAACATTCCAACACTTCAAAAAAGAAAAAGAAAAAAAAGAAAGGGTCAAATTTTTTTTGGATCCCACGTGCTCCCACCTACCCCACTATCCCCCACCACACATTCTCACTGTCTCTTTTCTCTCTTGGCTGGCTCATTCCTTTGCTCTCTCTCTCTCTCTCTCTCTCTCTCTCTCTCTTCAGACACTCCTTTCACTCCCTCACACTCTCCCACCAGTACCACTCCACACCACCATCTCCACCATCATTTTTCAGGCAAGATCACCAAAAAAACTTCTTAGGAACCTTTGCATCTTCACATCTTTTATTTGAGGTGAAAATTCCTAATTTTTTGGTGGGTTTTATACTTTTTCTTGAGGTTCTTTTATCTAAGATTTGATAAAAATATTCATGTGATTTCTGAGTTTTAGAAGTGATATTCATGTGTTTATATGTATGAGTGTTGTCTTAGTGGATTTATTTTATCAGTGAGTTTATGATTTTTACAATGGTGGCTATCTAAGGCTTATTTATGGTGGAAATTTAGGAGTTTTGAGTTATATCATGTGATAGATGGTAAATATAATTTTTATTGATTATCTAGAGTTAGTTAAAGATTCAAATTGTTTGTCTTGGAGGATATTATGACTTTGGTGTCATAGGTCTCTTGATGATGTTATATAAATCTTGTAGAAACTACTTATAAGTGTTGAGGTTTTGATGTTAAAGATAATACCTTGAATGACTTCTGAGTATAAATTGGAGTCTATGCTTTGTGAATTAATTTGTTGAGAAACTTTGGAAGTGGAATACATTGTTTGTGAGGTTAAATACTAGGCTTGCCTAACTAAATGCTTATTTGGAAGTTCCTAATTTGTAGTTAGATACAATTTCAAGTTTTATGCTTATTGTATAGGTTTGCTTGATATTGTTTAGATTCTGACTAATCTCATTTGGAGCTTGAAGAATCAGCCTTTTTACGAGTTGCAAGGTAAGTAGTTTTTTAATATGATTTTAAAAAAAAAAAAAAAATAACCATGTTGCATAAACATTGTTTTTGGGTCAAATACATTTTGGAAAATTATTTGTGGAACTATATTTTCTTAAAAAGTTTTGTGTTGTGACCCTACTATATATGATTATATATGACAAGTGCATCATATTAGGTAATGCACATGGAGAAATGCATGAATTGTTGACATGGAAAATATGAGAATCTTTGATTTAATCTTTGATAAGGAATTCATGGATCTTATGGTATATTGGAAAATTTAAAGGTGCTTATCATGTCTTGTATTATTTAGGAAATTGATAGAAAATCTTGTTGTTAAGGAATGAATTTTGGAAACCTTACAAACTTTGTGGAAGTTTTGGTTATTTAAGGTTTTCTAAAACTACCAGTATATAAACTGTGTTTCAAAGTACATATAACATGTAAGATTTATGTTGTTTTAACCCTATGCCATGTGTGATTTTCTGGTGATTACTCGATTTGATTTCCGTAGTCTTTGTGACAACAGTATTAGATTCAAGTCAATAACCTTTCATTTTGGATGACACATTCTTCCCTGCTGCTCATGGGAGGAAGAAGTTCTTTGATTGTGTGTGGGTAAGGCTGCTGCCCATGGGGCCAAAAGACCACATGCAAAAAAAATCGTATTTGACGTGTTCTCTTTGTTGCCTATAGGGGAGAGACAAAACTTTAAGGGTATGGGTGAGATTGCTGCTCATGGGGCTAAGAGACTATATACCAGAGATGACAATATCACGCCAATTGTGAATGGGTGGATCCTCTAACCGGTGTATGCGGTAGTATGTTATCTTTGTGATAAATTATCTTATGCTAGATTTTATGACTTGGGAATTATATTGTTAGTGCTCACAAATTATAGTATATAGTTTCATAGTATTTATTTTGAGAAACTTTGTGTTCATTATTTAATCATTCTTGTCATATTATTATTGAAAATGGTCTTGCAATTTTCAGTTAGAAATTTCCCAAATTAAAACATGCTTTGTAAACTATTCATCATCATGAAACTTACATTTCCCCCACCTCATTAATTATGCTACTTACTAGACTCTATCTCATCCCATTCTTTTACGAACTTTTTCATTGTAGGCAACGATCATTTTGAGACATGTTTTTGTGGCTAGCAGTAGTTTGTAACTACAAATGGAGGCTAGACTTTTGTGCTGGTGATCTTTAGATGAAATACATCCTAGAGTAGACTTGACTCCTTTTATATCTAATAGTAGTTATGATTTTATTTTCACTACAACAAAATGTATTTTTAGTGATGAAAAATTTCGTCACTAAAAGTCCATGTTTTCGTCACTGAGAACCTTTAGTGACGAAATCGGACTTTTAGTGACGAAACTCATTTCGTCGCTGAAACCCCGTCACTAAAAGTCCTGGCGACGAAAAATTTCGTCACTAAAAGTCCGATTTGTTTTTTAAAAAAAAAAAACTTTTAGTGATGAAAGGTTTTCGTCACTAAATGTTTTCCTCACTAAAAACACTATTCAGTGACGAAAATATTTCGTCACTAAAAACACCTAAGTTTATTAAATCATATTCAGTGACGAATAATTTCGTCACTAAAACTATGTTCAGGTACATATAGTGACGAAAAAGTTCGTCACTAAAACTATTTTCAAGAAAATTTGGGCACATATAGCGACGAAAATTTTCGTCACTAAAACCATTTCTTACAAATTTTTGCTACATTTTACAAAATTTTTGTTTCTATATTTGTGACGAAAAAATTCGTCACTAAAACTTATTTTCTGTTATTATTTTTTTCATGACTTTGTTACTAACCCATAACCTGTCATTACATTATTAAAACCTCATATTTAAATAACACATTTATTTCAACAACACATTTATAAAAAAAAAATCCATACATTCCACAAGTAAAAAATAAAACAAGTATTCAATTCAAACTCCTTCCATACAATAATTGTTTTGCAACATATACAATAAGTTGAGATGCTTTATAACAATACAAAAAGTGTAGCATAATATAATTAGAATTAACGGAAGATGTCGTCATATGTCTTCAAGTAATGCCAAAAGTAAATCCCCTAAAAGCCACCAATAAGAAATCTGCACAAATATAAAAACAATACTACATTAAAATCGTAAAGTAAAAATATTAACTATGTTATAAAAACATCTCTAACAATTGTAAGGTGAATGCTACTTTAGTAAAATAAAGACAACTCATGCATAATGTATTCTAACATCTAAGTCTATAAGTATTGAAATCAAATAAAAACTATTTATCACTTCTAACCAACAATACTAATTCACATTTGTAAGAAATAAAAAAAATTAAAAAAAAAAAACTCCCAATACATATTTAACTACCTTATAACACCATACAAGCCACCCGCTTGCTCTAACACAACATACCATCACAAATCCAATTTCCAACATCACAAGTTTAGAGTTTTACAAGTATTTAAATCAAAGAAAATACTATTTTTCACATCTAATCAACAATACTCATTCACATTTGTATGAAATGAAAAACACTCCCAATATGTATTTAAACCACCTTATAACACCATGCAAGCCACCCGCTTGCTCCAACACAACATATCACTACAAATCCAATTTCCAACATCACAAGTATAGATTTTTACAAGTATCCAACAACATCATGAAATTATATTAAAATAAAATAAATACACTAAGGACTTGGAGTTCGCATTGGAAATTGGCACGTACCATGCTATATATGCTTGAAGGGGATTCAGCTATTTGAGCTTCGAAGTCCTATGCACTCCCTATCTTCAGTCACTAAATCCAGGACTCCAAGTTCATGGCTTCTCATTTTCATTGCCTTAGTTTCTCCCATATCTTTAGAATATATATATATATATATATATTGCATTCCGTATAATATTAACCATGCTTGGAACTGAAAATTAATAAAAATTATAAAATTTTTATTTTAGTGTGCTCTTTCTCCTATCCGTTTTTGAAGGAAATGAGTTCACATTGATGGGACCTAAGCCTCTATTTCTTTTTCCATTGAATGAGAGCCATAAGAGGTTTTGCTTCACTATCTTCATCAAATGCCATGCAGTTGATGAGCAAAACAGCCAAAGTAATTGATGATTGACAAACACAACATGAAAATAAACAAAATTGAAACTAAAACTTTGAGGAAAATGGAAGTTTCCACTCCAAATGATATAACATTATATTCTTTTTTGATAAGTTACATACGCACCTAATGAGTTTTGAACCCACAACCTTACCCTCCTTTTTTTCCCTTGTTGGTAATTACACATGTATTAAGTGGGTTTTGAACAATGACCTCACCCTTCACCTTGATCTTACATTGGGAGGAGTTGCCATTTGAGCTTGAACTTATTGGCCAACCTCACCCTCCATGTTGCTCTTGTAAGGGAGTATGTGTGATTTGAGTTGGAACTCATCGGCCTAAGAAGACAGTATTTAACTTACCATAGTCTAATTAAAATGCAGAAATTGTTGGAAACGAAGTCATATCATGTGATGAAGACTTACAAACACAGGCGGCTGAAAGGCCATTGCTTCAATGGTTATCCTTCCAAAGCACTCTCCTTGGACCTACACAGCAATTAGTTTAAACACTTGGAGTGGAGCACAAAACAAATAGAGTCCATGAAATGAAAATAAAACCAAAAGAACACTAAATATGAAATAAAAAGAACAATGGAACCTAAAAAGCGGTGATATTCAAAATGCAGCTTAATTAATATGAAACAGGGCAACCAAGATTTCTTATTCTTCTTTGTTAAAAAAAAAGGGGGTAGAAACATGCCAAATAAGATAACAAATACATCAAAATAGCATTGAATAGACAGATTCTCACATATTCACCGTCATTAGCATTTTTTTATCATATTGTCATGTTCCACATGAACAATAATTTTACAACACATATAGAATTGAATAAATGCACATGATCAGAAAGTAGAGATTTGGTCCCTTTTTTAGTTTTTGGCTTTTTTCTATTGCAAGGTTTGAGTAAACAAGAGATCCTAGTTATATAAGCCCTCTGTATAACACATTTCTGCAAAGAAAACATAGAAATGACAAGAGGATTATGCACACTAATGAAAGACACACCCCCAACACCACAAAACAAATAACATATTTTGGGATTCAGAATCACTAACCCAGGATTTGTGTTTGCGTTACATGAAGGGTCGCCGGTTGGGGTGGGAGGAGAAGGGTCGCTGGCTGGGTGGGAGTGGAACTGCCGCGATCTGAAATGCCGCGATCTGAAGCACCGTGAGCTCAAGCGCCGCAAGCCCAGGCGTCGCGCGCCTAGGCTCCGCGTGCCCAAGCGCCGCGAGCCCAGGCTCCGCGAGCGCCCAGGCGTCGCGAGCCCAGGCGCCGCGATCGCCCAGGTGCCGCGAGCCCAGGATCAGCGATCGCCCAGGCGCCGCGATCACCCAGGCACCGCAATCGCCCAGGCGCCGCGATCGCCCAGGCGTCGCGCGCCCAGGCGCCGCGAGCGCCCCGGCGCCGCACGCCCTGGTGTTGCGCGCCCAGGCGCCGCGAGGTCAGGCGCAGTGAGACTAAGCGCCGCGAACAGTTGGGTTCTTCTTTTATGGGTTTTTGCGTATGGGTTAGGAGCTGAGGATTGAACAAAATAGGGAAGGGGCTCAGGTAAGGGGCACTTATATATGAAGCCTTTAGCGACGAATTATTTCCGTTGCTAATGGTACAAGGAGTTTAATGTTTTTAGTGACGAACTTAAATTTCGTCACTAAAACTAAATAACCTATATTTTGTTAAGATTTTTAGAGACGAAATTAATATTTCGTCGCTATAGTATACTTTTAGTGACAAATTATGATTTCGTCACTAAAACAATGGAATAAAAAATTATGAATATTTTTAGTGACGATTATTTTTCGTCACTAATTCTTCCTTATAGTGACGAAATGATTTTCGTCACTAATACTATTCATAGCAATACTTACAGTGACGAAATATTTCGTCACTAAAAATTTCAACTTTTAGCGACGAAATATTTCGTCACTATAGATTAATTAAGTTGGCGCCAATGTTTCCCATTTTTAGAACACAATAGCGACGAAAATTGATTTTCGTCACTAAATGTTATAATTTTTTTTCATTATTAGTGACGAAATCCATATTTCGTCACTAAAGCTGTATTTTTAGCGACGAAAAATATTTCCTCACTAATTTTCGTCACTAAAAATACATTTTGTTGTAGTGTTTCACTGATGGGACAAGTAAATGGTATAATTATTTTTATTCAAATCTCCATTTATTTGTGACTAATGATCTTTATCATTATAATTATTGTATAGAGCTCTAAATGGAATTATTATGGTAATTCTTAATGTTATTATTATTTGGATTTAACCGTCAAAAAGGGGAAAAAAAAATCTACAGTACCTGTATGTTGCTTCTTCCGTGCTTGCTTTTGAGTCGGATTTTGGGCTTGACAGTCTTGCTGGCCACGTCACGAAGCCCTCTGAGCATCATAAAACTCACATTATCTTCGTCCAATTGCTCCATCGCCCAGACCATATGTTCAAAACTCTCTAGTAGCCTAGAGAGATTCTCAGGCGATCTTCGCGATCTTCCTCCATTCGCCATGGCTGCACTGAATTTCATCAAAGACTAGTTGAAGTCAATCTGTTCGGTTGCATTAGTGCATCTGAACATCAGATCAAAGAAGCCATTTTGGAGAATATTGACAGCTTTAATACATTTATGCATCTTGATCCCTCCTAAGATCCGCTCATCCAAAGAAATTCCGTTAATTACTATACTACCAATAGTCTCTGACTTTTTTTTTTTTTTTTTTTTGAGAAACTAGTCTCTGACTTATTGGGTGGGAAATGTAACAATGGTATGGAAAACTGCATAGGAGTTGATGATCTATAACTGTCCGTGTCCGACCTGTCTGGTGGAAAGTAGTGATAATATGAGGGTATGAAAAGCTGATGATTAGGAGTTGATGATCGATAATTGTCAGTGTCCGATATGTCTGATCGGAAGTAGTGAGAATATGAGGGTATGAAACGACTTCAAAGTGTTATTTCATTGTTTTCGGGACTGTCTACTGGAGATGTGGCTGGTAAGAACATTGACATTATGAAATCCGAATTGGAACGAGAGAATTCTGGACTACTATCAGTCTCAGACTTGTTGGATGGGTAGAATGATGAAATGTTAAGAAGGGAGTCTGGATTTGATTCATTCCATTCCCAACTGCCGCTGCCAGCTTCCGACTTGGCTGATGGAAAAAATGACCCTGCAACTTGTGACAAACTTCTTCCTCCATACACTTGGCGAACCATTCTCGTCTCGATTTCTCTGAGCTCATCCACAGCCTCTGGACCGATCAAATTGTCCTCGTTGTCTTCATCAGCCCTCACTGGTGAGTTCAAACTTTGCACGATGTGCTGAGCAGTGTTGATGCCAGTCATGGTGGCCGTAGACATGATTTTGGGGTTTGAGTTACAGAGAGAAACTGAAAGAGAAAAGAAGGTTTAGGAGAGTGAAATAGAAAGAGGAATGAGCTGTGGGGAGGGCCGATCCGGTCCTCGCTACCATTGTTGATACTAGTCCTCGTGGTTTAGTCTAATTTGGAAATAGTCAAAACTCAGAATGGAAAGAAAATTGGTTTTTGGGTTTTGAGGAAGCTAAGTAGAAAGGGAGTGTGACCTTCCAAAAAATGAGGAAGCAACGCCTAGGAACTCTCTTATATGTGTATTGAAAGTATCTCTTTTTTTTTATTATTATTTTTTTAATGGGATTAGGTTGGACACAGTTTTAGTCAAACATTGAAATAGAAATTTCTGTGGTGTTCTTTAGCGTTTATTATGGTGTGTGGGCTTCATTTGCATTCTTGGACCATTATTTGTGAGGGCTAGCTGCTTCCAGAGCTTCTTGTAGACAATTGGATGTCAATGTTAAGAGTATGCATCTTTGAATGTTTTTGTTGTATCCATTATTTTGTATCTTTTTTTTTGTTTGTTTCGTGTACTAAAAGTGCATCATAATATTTGTGCCTAGATAATAGTAATAGCCCAACACAAAATTCTTAATGCACCAGTGATGGATGTTGATGCCCCTGATGATCTCAATTGCATTGTTGAGTTTGCGGAGACTGTATTTACCAAAGTTTTGAATCAGCTCATAAACGATGGTTTATGTTCATGGTCATTATGGAACATTCAACACTCACAGACCTCCATATAGGCATGGTTTGGTTCATTTGAGGATGTTGATGCACTTGAGGATGTTAGTTGCATTGAAAGATTATTCTTGAGGGTAACTTCTAAAAAGTTTCATGATGCTTTCATTGGTTGTTGAAGAAAACACACACTTCTAATTTAGCAGCAACGCAACCTAAAAATGTATGATCAATAGTTACTAACCAAACAATTTAGTTGGACTTTCTAATTGTCTTATGAATTTCATGATCAGTACAAATTATATTCCTTTGAGAGGGTTATGAGGTTAGCATACTCTGATCTGCAAAGAAATAAGAGTGGTTTGTGTTGCAAATTAGTTCTCGAGCTTTGCTCTAAATTAATAGTCTACATTCTAAGGCTAAGTAGTAAGCAAGGCCTGCATTAGAGACTACCAAACTAGACAAGGTAATTTCAACGGAAACTAGCATCAAACGCAGTTCTCTCCCTTACCAATTGGAAACCCTAGCTCATTATCATTATAAAAGACAATACATATTCTCATGGGGTAACCCATATTGTGAAGACGAAAGTCGGCCAATTTTTTTTTTTGTCCAATGTTCTAAATTGATAAAAACCTAAAAAAGTGGGCTTGTCTAGCTATAGGAGTTTAATGGTCAAATTCAATTGACTTTTTTTTTGTCCAAGGTTCTAAATTGATAGAAACCTTAAAAAGTGGGCTTGTCTAGCTATAGAAGTTTAATGGTTAAATTCAATAGACATCTTGATACAAAAAGGCAAAACTCAGCTTTCACTTGAGAGTTCCTCCAAATTGGGTTTGAGCCTCCGACCCATAATGTGTTAGTCTATGAGACCATTCTCTTGCATTAAAACACTTAAACACATGATCATTAAGTTAGTCATTTGACTATAAATACAAGTGATTTGTCTTTTAAGTTGGCATTTAAGTGGATGGAAGGAAATTCTAACCTTCTAACTTTGACTAAAATTCTGATGGGTTGTCTGGGACTATCAACAATTGAGTTCCATACCATTTCCTTGTGTTTTGTTAATTATTAGGAGCATATAGTCCACGACCTCATAATGCCTTGTCGGTGGTTCTCATTTGATTGCTTTAAAATTTGAATTTTTTTAATAGATATTAATATATTATAAAATTTAAAACTTATAAATATGAAACCCATAATTATGATTATTAACAGATTTGGGGTAACTAAGATTATGTTTCTTCTCTTAAAAAAAAATCATGTTTCTTCTAAGGACCAAAATAGGGTCCTCTGCCTAAGCCCGATTGAACCATGCAACAAACACTACATGGGAGGGTGGTCCATGAGATTAGTAATGGCTCATGGTTAGGCAAACAATTGGTAGACTCAAACCTAGTCCTGCAATAAAGGAATGATAATGAATAGATAAGATGTTAGTAATTGCTCATAGTTAGGCAGACAATTGGTAGACTCGAACCTAGTCCTGCGATAATGGAACACCAAATGCACCAAGGAGGCCCTCTTCGGTCAAGCCATACGGCCCTGCAATATGGCTAATGGCAAGGAAAGAAAATGAATAGATAAGATGTTAGTAATTGCACATGGTTAGGCAGACTATTGGTAGACTCAAACCTAGTCCTACAATAATGGAACACCAAATGAAGCAAGGAGGCCCCCTTGGGTCATGCCATACGGGCCTTGCAATATAGCTAATAGCTAGGAAAGATAATGAATAGATAAGATGTCGAATTAAGTTACGACAACTAACGTTGAAGACCAAACCCTCAAAAGATCCATGAGTTTCAAACCAAACATGGAATTTTCGGATCACGCTTGTCTAGAAGCATGTGGGGTTATTTGGCTCCAATCACTTGGGAACACTGTCAGCTGGGAAGTAGTTACAAAACAGAACTGGCTCACCTTTCATCACCAAATTTAGATCGATCAAAAAGTAGAGGCATTACTTGCAAGTTGTGAAGCTACATTTACAAAGTTATCTCTAAATAACTGAAACATAATTGGCATCTAAACCACAACCAATGGTGGAAATGTGCCTTTCATTCCTACTGTACCTTCCTTCAACTGAAACTACATACAGGAGCTGAGCAATCAATGACTAGTAAACGACAACAATCCCACATATTTGCCATAGTTTCCCGCCAAAACGGGCAAAAAGGACATAGCTAGTGGATAAGATCAAACAGTAGATGCATATAATCCACTGCTCAAATATGCTTGGATTAGCTACTGTAGTAACACCTAAGGTTTCATAATTTAAATAGTAGAGCAAGTCCGATTCATTCATAACTAAAGCACTTTGTTAGCACAGCAGAATACTCATTGAATTTTAGACCAAATAAAGGATTGGATTTCCTCCTTGTAGATTTCTTTGTAGTTGATTGGATGATTATCCCAGGCTTCAAAATTCAAGTGTAAATTCAAAATTCTAGTGTATACACTTTTTACTGATAATTTACACACAGGCAATGTTCTGTACCAATATGTGACCATTTTAGGGCATGTGTAGTGTTTGTGTCAACAGATAGGTCTTAAAGTAACGACTACACTCTTTTCAATGATCTTAGAGGAGATTCTTGTTGAGTTAGAGGATACTAGAGAACAAATGGACGCGCACACAACTCCACAAAAAAATTATAACACACAACTAAACAAAAAATTATACCTCACTACTTGCACCAATAAGCAGAAGAAATTATGCGTATTTAGATTTTTTGTTTCTTATGTAAGTAGAGGTGAAACACGCACCCGCACACCCCACACACAAACTCAAGGAAAATATTACACCTCTTTACTCACACTACAAAGTAGGAGCAAGTCTGCACATTTAGTAATTTTTTACTTCTGTAATTAGAGGTCGAAAAGAATAGGAAACTTGATCAAGTTGAGGTGGGAAATATTGATTACTTGTTCTCCTCATCAAATGCTCTGTTCTCCATGTAACTTGTATTGACAGCCTTCATTTTCCTCCTTTGACTAAATTTCCCATCTACAAACTAGTTTATGAAACTATGCAGGCTTGTTACTTCTAGTGATTTCTCTTATGTACAAATGAGAATATTTAACAAGTGGATTCCATTAGAATGAAGTTATCTCCTAAAACTTATTTTGTTGAGTTTTCTGAAAATACTGCCTAACATCAAATCCATCATGAATCATCTCAAATATTCTGGAAAGAACATAGAAACACTTCTTCAAGATAGAAGCAACCAATTAATACGAACTTTTCATAATCACTGGTGACATCCAAACGCCATAGAAAGCAACTTCAAAAGTCAGTTTGATCTCGATCAACAAATTCAAAGGCAACCTAATGGGTACATGTTGATGTATGGTCCTGATGGGTGATCACAACATTATACAGTGCACCCTCATGCATGTAATGACACCCACTAGGTAGAAGGAGTTGCTTCTTAGGTGTGGTATTGTTTCCGTAAAGAGATGTAGCTTTTGGCTAAGGTTATAATTCTAGGATAAGACATATTTGTTCACTAACAGATAAGCCATTCCCAAGGATGCATAATTGCCTATAGATACAAGTTTGGACACAATTATCTCTCTGCAGACACAAGACTTAACACCTGTGGTCACCACTTTGACGAGAATGCCATCCACATTAGAGAAAAACATATACAGCCCCAAACATAAACCCTTTCAAAAAATCCATGTTGCTAATGTAGTCCGATCCTGACAAGATTAAAATTTCTAATACCATATCACTTAAAAATCATCTCCTATTGACGAAATCATAGTGGCACACCGCACACCATCATTTTCAGATGTTTCTTCTAGTGTCTACCAAGCTATCCACACCCACTTAAAATTATGTAGTTAGTCCTATGAGCTTCCTTATTCATCAACACCCCTTGAGAAATCTTCTCAACATGCAAAAGGGCTTCATGCTCCTCTTATTAGTACTTATGAGCCTTAAATAAGCTTAACAAGTATGCCTTAAGAAGTACAAAAATTTAAGATAAACGATTCTTCCACAAACTCCAGACTGATTCTGCATCTGAGGGACTTAGAGCTCATAATCTCAACACAATATCTAGTAAAAGTTTTAACATGAGCATCTACTATTGAGCAACAACTTTGAAAATTTTAGATGGATGGACAGTGCATTGCATTTGTTTCTATTGGAAATTTATTACACTAGAAGATGGATACATTTGTCATTACAAGTACAGTGTGCAAGTTAGGAAGCAGAAAGTAAAACTAAACATGATTTTTATTACAGTTGAAAAAATAACCTAAGTATCATAGTGTACAACATTTTTACCTTACATAGGTAAGCCGCATTTTTACCCACAAACTTAGCCTAAAGGCCTTCCTTTCATTCAGGGAGAGCCTTTAACTTGTGTCAGATAACTTCCATATTGATGCAATCATTTACTTTTGTTGTATGTGACAAAACCCTCCTAATCTACTCCCTCACATCTTGTCAGTGCCACTCAACACAATTCACAAATCACCCATCTCTTATTCCATCCTTCTTGGTTTAGCACTCATTTAATATCATATTCAATAAATTGTTAATTAGTATCAATGTTCAAATATCTCCGATTTCTGGAAATAATAAGAAATTATTGTGCATTTTGATTATTAGCACCTGGCTCCAATCATATGCCTGATGTCCCATTCAATTACACTGAAGAAGGAGAAGAGGTAATCTACATTCTACAATACTAAATTTTTGTGAAATCCCATTTTACACAATAATGACTGGTTTTCTTTAACTAGCACACACTCAGCAATAGAATTGCACATTTGCAATAACAAAATTGCTATAAAAATACAAACATGCCAAAACAGCAAGAATACAGTCAAGTAGCCCATAGGACACCCAATAAAGTATAGACACAGTTACTTTAGAGTAATGGGGCTTCACAAACAAAAACTAAAATCTATAGCACATGTACATGTACAATAAATTATTACAGTATATAGCATGGACGACAATTAACATTCATAAAAACCCATGCCTATAACATTAACAACAATAAAAGTAAGCATCATACAATCAAGCTACCTTTAACAGGCACACTCTTCTCCATCTAGTCCTTCATGAAAGTTGGGCTCTTACCTAATACAAGAGTCAACCTTTATCCTATGTACTTTTTCTCCTCATGTGATGAAGTACTCGAGGTGATCCCTTAAACAAATCCAACAAATAATTCTCTAAATCATCTGCTATGTACTTTATGTATTTCCCAACGTGCCTTCCACTCTCTACATGATTCCCAAACCTTCCCATGAATGAGCGGTAAGCTGGGATCAAATTTTCTGATATAGATATCCTAAGCTCTTCCCGGAGTTGAGCATCGGGGACCTTCCAAGCAATTTGAACCCTATAGATTTCCTCAAAACATGCGTTCAAATTCTTAAATCTCTCCTTCAAAGCCACCCTCGAGGCATTACACGTGCTCCCACCAATCCCTTCATCCTTCAAACAATGCAACACCTTGGTCCATGAAGCCCTAAGATAACTTGTAGCGTATGTCTTATCTGCCCACGCCGCTTCCGAACCCAATTATCACCTAACAGCCCACCAAGAACCAAATCTTTCACCTTCTGCACTACGTACAGAATATTATTCATCAGAAAAATATACTGCAATGCAGCATCCTCATAGAGCTTCGATTTCTCCTCAAGATTTGAATGTAAAGAGGTTATTAACACCAATAAGTATAACCGCCTAGCTACTAGAGTCAATTTCGAGCTATCACTATCATCATTTCGGAAAGGCTCTAATTGATCATCATCTTCACAAATTTCCAACAAGTTCAGAGTTTCACTATAATCCACAATCAATTTCACATATTTCATCACGTACCGTGTCAGCGGGTGATTCTCACCACTCTACATAGGCTTTTTCAAGGTCTCACTCTGAACTGCGTTCTCAAACTCAACAAATGTGTCCCACAAGCCGCCTCACCAAGCCCAGAGAGCACATCTCTCACCTCACTGATCACAACATCATCAGTAACCAACACCTCCAATCTCGCCAATGCCTCAGCCATCACATCATACATGTCGAGTATTCTAAAGAGCTTCTCAGGCAATCTTCTCCTGATTAATGCAATAGCTTCACCAAAATTCAACAAATGCATTACGCAACCTTTCACGGTTTCGTTGAAGCAAATCTCCTTAGTTTCATCAGTGCCACGAAAAATCTGATCACAGAGACTCTTCTCACCCCTGAGAATCAACCTAATGACAATCTTCACAGCTTGAATCCATTTCTTCATCTTCTCATCCAGTGAATTCCACTCGATTTTCTGAACCTCTTCAATGCTCAACTTCTCGATCCCTAAGATCACGAGACACTCATCTAAAGCGTCGCGGCGAACAGTAATATAAACTTGAATAAACTCTTTCTTAAAGCCAGACCTAATCATTGTAGTCGCGATTTCTTTGACCTCATCCACAGCTTTAGGATTGATCAAATCGACCAAAGCGTTGTCATCCAAGCTCGGACCACGCTCATCTTTACGAGTTTCCATCAAGAAGTTCAGAATTTCACTATAATCCACAAGCAATTTCACATAATTCATCACATACCATGTCAATGGGTGATTCTCACTACTCTGCATAGGCTTTTCCGAGATCTCACTCTGAATCGCGTTCTCAAACTCAGCAAATGTCCCACAAGCCGCCTCACTAAGCCCAAAGTGCACATCTCTCGCCTCACCGATCACGACATTATCAGTAACCAACACCTGCAATCTCGCCAACGCCTCGGCCATCACATCAAACATGCCGAGTATTCTAAACAACTTCTCAGGCGATCTTCTCACAGTCGCAACAGCATTGCCAAAATCTAACAACTGCATCACGCAACCTTTCACAGTTTTGTTGAAGCAAGTCCCCTTGGTTTCATCGACGCCACAAAAAATTTGATCACAGAGACTCTTCTCACCGCTCAGAATCAACCTAACGACAATCTTCATAGCTTGAATCCATTTCTTCATCTTGTCATCCAATGAATTCCACTCGATTTTCTGAACCTCTTCAATGCTCAACTTCTCGATCCCTAAGATCACGAGACACTCATCCAAAGCGTCGCGACGAACAGTAATATAAACTTGAATAAACTCTTTCTTAAAGCCAGACCTAATCATTGTAGTCGCGATTTCTCTAACCTCATCCACAGCTTTGGGATTGATCAAATCGACCGAAGCATTGTCATCCAAGCTCGGACCACGCTCATCTGTACGAGTTTCCATCAAGAAGTTCAGAGTTTCACTATAATCCACAAGCAATTTCACATAATTCATCACGTACCGTGTCAGTGGGTGATTCTCACTACTCTGCATAGGCTTTTCCGAGATCTCACTCTGAACCGCGTTCTCAAACTCAACAAATGTCCCACAAGCCGCCTCACTAAGCACAAAGTGCACATCTCTCGCCTCACCGATCACGACATTATCAGTAACCAACACCTGCAATCTCGCCAACACCTCAGCCATCACATCAAACATGCCGAGTATTCTAAACAGCTTCTCAGGCGATCTTCTCACGGTCGCAACAGCATTGCCAAAATCTAACAACTGCATCACGCAGCCTTTCACAGTTTTGTTGAAGCAAATCTCCTTGGTTTCATCGACGCCACAGAAAATCTGATCACAGAGACTCTTCTCACCGCTCAGAATCAACCTAACGACAATCTTCATAGCTTGAATCCATTTCTTCATCTTCTCATCCAGTGAATTCCACTCGATTTTCTGAACCTCTTCAATGCTCAACTTCTCGATCCCTAAGATCACAAGACACTCATCCAAAGCGTCGCGACGAACAGTAATATAAACTTGAATAAACTCTTTCTTAAAGCCAGACCTAATCATTGTAGTCGTGATTTCTCTGACCTCATCCACAGCTTTGGGATTGATCAAATCGACCGAAGCATTGTCATCCAAGCTCGGACCACACTCATCTTTACGAGTTTCCATCAAGAAGTTCAGAGTTTCACTATAATCCACAAGCAGTTTCACATAATTCATCACGTACCGTGTCAGTAGGTGAATCTCACCACTCTGCATAGGCTTTTTCGATGTCTCACTTTGAACCATGTTCTCAAATTCAGCAAATGTCCTACAAGCCGCCTCACCAAGCCTAGAAAGCACATCTCTCGCCTCCTTGATCACGACATTATCAGTAACCAACACTTGCAATCTTGCCAATGCCTCAGCCATCACATCAAACATGCCGAGTATTTTAAAGAGCTTCTCAGGTGATCTTCTACCGATCGCAACAGCTTTGCCAAAATTCAACAACTGCATCATGCAACCTTTCACGGTTTCGTTGAAGCAAATCTCCTTGGTTTCATCAGCGCCACAGAAAATCTGATCACAGAGACTCTTCTCACCGCTGAGAATCAACCTAATGACAATCTTCATAGCTTGAGTCCATTTCTTCATCTTCTCATCCAGTGAATTCCAGTCAATTTTCTGAACCTCTTCAATGCTCAACTTCTCGATCCCTAAGATCACGAGACACTCATCCAAAGCGTCGCGACGAACAGTACTATAGACTTGAATAAACTCTTTCTTAAAGCCAAACCTAATCATTGTAGTCGCGATTTCTCTGACCTCATCCACAGCTTTAGGATCAATCAAATCGACCCAAGCGTTGTCGTCCAAGCTCGAACCACGCTCATCTTCACGAATTAACATTAAGAGGTTCAGAGTTTCACTATAATCCACAATCAATTTCACATATTTCATCACGTACCGTGTCAGTGGGTGATTCTCACCACTCAGCATAGGCTTTTTCAAGATCTCACTCTGAACCACGTTCTCAAACTCAACAAATGTCCCACAAGCCGCCTCACCAAGCCTGGAGAGCACATCTTTCACCTCATTGATCACAACATCATCAGTAACCAACACTTTCAATCTCACCAACGCCTCAGCCATCACATCATACATGCCGAGTATTCTAAAGAGCTTCTCAGGCGATCTTCCCCCGATTGCAACAGCTTCCCTGAAATTCAACAACTGCCTCACGCAACCTTTCACGGTTTCGTTGAAGCAAATCTCCTTGGTTTCATCGGCACCATAGAAAATCTGATCACAGAGACTCTTCTCACCGCTGAGAATCAACCTAACGACAATCTTCACAGCTTGAATCCATTTCTTTATCTTCTCATCCAGTGAATTCCGCTCAATTTTCTGAACCTCTTCAATGCTCAACTTCTCGATCCCTAAGATCACAAGACAATCACCCAAAGCGTCGCGACGAACAGTACTATAGACTTGAATACACTTTTTTTTAAAGCCAGACCTAATCATTCTAGTTGCGATTTCTCTGAGCTCCTCCACAGCTTTGGGATCGATCAAATCGACCGAAGCGTTGTCATCCAAGCTCAGACCACACCCGTAAATCCATGAGCTCCAATTATCCTCCGAAAACCAAAGGCTCTTTCGGCGAGTATTCCAAATCAAAACATGCCGAAACTCATCCTCGGGCCAAGACATCGCGTGCTGAATCGCCGAATAAGCCCGATCCAAACTTGTTTCATTAGATACCGAACTGGCAGTGTCCGAAAAGTAAGCTGGGAAGTATGACGAAATGGAAGGATTTCGAGCTATAATTATTTCATTATTTTCGGAACCGTCTGTTGACCCGTGTGGTGGGAAGATTGCCATTATGGAATTGGAATTGGGACGAGAGAATAGTGAACTACTATCAGTCTCAGACTTGCTGGCCGGGAATAGTGATGAAATGTCAAGTAGTGTTCCATTCCTTTCCCAACGGCCACTGCCAGACTCCGAGTTGTCTGGTGGAAAAAATGACCCTCCTACTAGTATTCTTTCACTGTAGACTGGGATATACTCTTCGTCGTAGCTTGAGCCAATCGTTCCACAATCGACGGAAACGTCGTCGTCTCCATCATCCTGAGAGAAGCTCTCGGATCCACCGCCGTCTTCATCGGCTCTCGCCGGTATGTTGAGACTGTTCGCAATGCCGCCAGTGTTGGTGCTAGTTGTCGTGGTCGTAGCCATGGTTTTGGGTTTGAGTCAAGGAGAGAAATTGGAAGATTCAAAGAGAGAAATTGGAGGAAAAAGGAAGTGGAGAGTAATGGTATTATACTGAATAATTGGTCTTTTGGAGGAAGCTGAGCAGAAAAGGGTGCGAAATGAACTGGCTGGTTGGTGTGGTGATTTTTAACAAAAGGGAAATGGTGAGGAAACGAGGGTGTAACGTGCATGAACTTTCATTTGGAAAGGATAGGGTTAGGAATTTCTTTAGTCAGACATATAAATGAGATAAAAAAATAAAATTCAGTGGTCTATAATTTGTGGGTTTGATTTGCATTCTTGGCCCATTAATTGTGAGGCTGCCTCCAATTGTCTTTGTAGACAATTGGGCTTGTTTTGCTTTCCAATTATGTCGAGTTGTCCGAGTTCCGAGTTCAACAGTAAATTGAGAAGGTCTTCGGAGATGTGGAGGCGTGTTCTTTGGGTTTGACTTGTTGAAACACTGTGCATGCGGCCCGAATTGGGTCAAATCGGTTTTTCTACTTTCTAATTAGTTTTTTGATAATAAAATTGTGTTGTGTTTTGATTGTGCATCTCCGTTTAGATATATTTGAGAGCGAGAAAGAAAAGAGTTAGGATGAGAAGCATAGAGTAGACAAAGAGGATGAGAGGAAAGAAAAAATTGTTTATTTTATTCAATTGTGGAGTGTTTTTTTTTTTTTAAGGATAAGAAAATCGTTTGGAGAGTGAATAGTGCTCTCTTACTCAAGAGAGCTACTGCAGCAACTCTAAAAATAATTTGTAAAAGTTTAGATTTTAAAGAGGCTATTAGAGCTGATTTCTTTTGGGGTTTGCACCCAAAAGATGGGTTTAAAGGGCCTACAGAAGATGCTCTCTTATTGAATTGTTTTCGTGGTACCCACTATTTTGTACCTTTTTTGTTTCTTGCACTTAAAAGTACATCATAATTTTTAGTTCAGCAATGCTATTCAAATAGTATTGGCCCATCACAAATTTCTAAACACCCTTGATTTTGTGTCCAGTTCTAGAAATAAAATCATACCCTAGTTTAGATGGTGTTTTTTAAAGAGTAATATTATAACCACAAATTATTTTACAATATTTCTTTAAATTGTTGACATGGTCAACTTCTCATTGGTTTTCATCGAGGCCTACAATTAACATTAACTTTTCATTTACCAATAATCACTTACTACGTTAGCCATTTGTAAAAAAGTTTGTATTTTTAGCATTACTCCTGTTCAAATAGTAGTTACAACACAAAACTCTTATTAGTGCACCATAGTTGATGTTGATGAACCTGAAGATGCTATTTTGATTGATAAATACATGGAGTTGAGTTTGTGGAAATTGATTGCCAAAGTTTTGAACGAGCTCATAAACAATAAAATTCGAATATGTTCATAGTCAACGTGGAACCTTCAACATCCACGACCTTCCATATATAGATGGCATGGTTTAGTTCTTTTGTTTTGCGCACGAGTGGCTAATGAACTGACCACTTGTCTATTATGTGCATAATAAGTCTTCTACCTGGTTAGAAGTCCATGCCTAAACCATGCCATCAATTAATTAGTGACTCATTTCTTAGTTTTATAGTTTAAGTGTTGGATTAAATTTAGAACAAAGTTTAGCTACAAAATTAGTATAGTCTATGACTACAACCTTACTCAATATCTTTTTAGTAGAGGTGAATTTTGATAAATCTGCCATTCGATTATATCTTCTTCTTATATCCTTCATGCTTGCAAAATTTCAAGAATATTAAAAATTAATAGCTATGTCGTCAATAAATTTTTTAAATTGCAAGTTTTTATGATTTAAAATTATGTATAAAACATAAGCTTATAAATCATATAGTAAATAATAGTTGATTGATATAAAATTTGACATGTGTATTAAGAGTGTAAAGAACATGCAAATCAACAGTTAGATTTTCAAAATATGTAATTATATTTATTTTATTGAATAAGTTTGTAACCTTAAGTTACAATCAATTTTGTAGCTAAATTTTGTCCTTAAATTTAAATCCATAATTCAGGTAGTGGAATCAACTCTTAAGATTATTATTGAGGATGATCTCTTCTTTTTGAGCTAGATGGGTGTGGGGGGATGAGCATCATGTGTACAGATCTTGGAAAACACTAACAGTACATCCTCGGGAAAATATGGACAACCCTTTGTAGGTACAGGAAAACCACAATGCCTGAGGATCCCGAGAATACCTATACACTCTTGGGCAAGGAAGACGGTTTCGTACTATACCGGCCGGTAACACCGGAATATTCCGTTCCAGCGCTTGAACGGGTATAGAAATAAGGCTGAATCGTACCGCCCAAAATAACTAGGTTGTACCAGCTTGTTTTGGCTATTCCAGAAAATTTCTGAGCTTTTCGACGATACTTTCATTCTGGACTGGTACAAATATAACTGGGTTTTTTTGAAAAAACTATACTTATAACAACTTAAAGTAACTAGTGACCTCATTGAAGCATCAACTTGCTAGATCATCAACAGCATCTTCTTCTTCTTCGTTTTAGCCACTTAGATCTTCTTTTTTAGCCATTGTAATCGCTCCCTTCTTCGTCTGCTCTCTCCCTGCTTCTTTGTTTGCTCTGCTTGTTGAAATTCTTTCTCTACTTTTTTAAGAAGCTTTCTCAGCTTGAACGTTTTAAAATTGCGATGTATAAGCTATACTGTTGTACCTATTTCTCTTGGTTTCTCCGCCAAAAGCATAAAAGCCTCTTATTTTATTTGCTTTTCCCAAAGCCACGTGACTCACCTTGGTTCTTATCTCTTGCTTATTTTGCTCTTTCAATTACTTTTATTTTTTATTCAGTCAATTGCTTAGATGGGCAAGTGTTAACTTCTAGTGACATGGAGTTTAGTTTAACTAATTACATGGGTCATAAATAGAAATTTAACTATTCTTTAAATGTATTAACAAATTCTTTAAGTCTTAAAGAACATAGAAGGTATAGGCTCTAAGAGAATTATTATTATTGTTATTATTTTTATTATTATTATTATTATTATTATTATTATTATTATTATTATTATTATTATTATTATTATTATTATTATATAAAATAACATTAATCCCGAAACGGTATACCGGTGCCGAAATATTTCATTCCGGTAACCAAACTGAAACAGCCTCCAGTACAGTATTGATTCCTTTGCTCTCAGGAGGCCGAGATCCCACACTATATGCCGTCGAGCACAAACCGAGGATGAGAAGGAAAATTTGTCATCAAGCTAGGAAGGAGAGAAGATTGATAAAACATCTACCACCTCCGCATTCAATCCTCTGCACCCATTTAGCTGGTTGCATTAATGAAGACATGACCCGTGAATAGTGTCACTATAGCTCATAGTCTAATGTGGAAGCCTTCTAGTAAGGCTCTGATGGGACAAGTATCAAGGAAGATGAACCATGACCCTCCATATGTAGGGCTCAGTGCACCTTAGCAATCCCTAGGGAAAAGGATTCAGAATTTGAAAGGAATAAATACTTGTAATCACTATCTCGGATTAAACTTGAGAAGCCCAATACAAGCCCTTTGAGGCTATCTTTCAGTAACATTTTCATTATTATACTTAATGTTAATCTTTCCAATTCCAACCATTTATTCTACGTAAAAGAAGGTACAATGGGATTGGAGAACACACGCCCACCCATAAGTAAAAAAAAAAATATTTATACCTCATTGCTAGCATTGCTACAAAGTAGGAGCATTTCTGCATATTTAGTTTTTTTTTTTTTTCGTTTGTAAGTAGAGGTGAAAAACACACGCACAGAGTTTGTAAAAATATTACACCTAGCCACTCATGCCACTACAAAGAGATAGAAAAAATAAAGATAACAATTTTATTTATTTTTATTTTATACTCACCTGAATTAGACCAAATTGGATGAAAGTGGACTGAATTAAACCAAATAGACAGATGTGGACCTAGTTGGACCGAAATGAACCAAATTGGACTGAAGTGAGTGTTTATTATCTCTATCTCTTGAAGTTGATTAAAGTGACATATGGTTCTCTAAGTAGGTGCAAAATTGACCCTTCAACATGGTCTCAAATACTACATTAGCATATGAATATTAATACAATGGTGGAATATGATTTTTTATCCGGGTGAATATGGCGTAAATTAAATAAATGGTGTCTCCGCCCAATTTTTTTCTATATGTATTTTCTATTTTAAGTTACACTTTTAGGTTCAAGAATATATAAAGTAATGGTAGAAAAAGTGATGTTCTTATCATGATTAGTAAATTACAATTAATTTTGAGAATGTGTAAAGGCATATGCATTATTGAGCAGGCTTTACATATATATATATATATATATATATATATATATATAATGATTGAAAACAAATAATGATATGGTCACCAATATGAGTCAATAGAAGTTTAACAACAATAAATTATACACCTTAGCTTTTAGATATTATATTAACTAGTATGTAACCCATGCTACCGCACGGGAATGGATATAATTTAATAAAACAATGGAAAAAAATATATTGCATTTTATTATTTAAGTGATACTATTGGTTTTTTTTTTTATTATTATTAATCATGAGTTTAGTCATATTTAAAAGACTTAGTTTATTCATGTTAATAAATCTTAGTATTATGCAATTTTTTAACAAATATTTTTATCATACAAAATTCTAAAGAAAGAATGCTACATAGATATATATATATATATATATATATATATTTTCAAGGTTGATTCATAGACGGTACATATAGCTATAATTAAGTTACTTTTTCATAAAACAATTTTTAACAAAATATTTTAATCACATAAATGTGAATCTCATAACATGCATCTCATAACAATATATAACAATAGAATAACGTGAATCTCATTTAAAAAAATTTAATCAATGAAAAGTCATTAAAATTATGAGCATAAAACGTAAAGACAAACAAATAGGATAAGTGCTAATTATATATATAATCTGCAATATAGCTTGAGTTCATGTCTTCACCAATCGTATATAAGTTTGAGTTTTGATAAGTAAAGATCTAAGAAGATTGTGGTTCAATCTTGAGAAGATTTCCATATTTAATAATTAAAAAAAAAAAACTATACATCAAAAGTCTACCTTTGGAGTAAACACTATATATCTCTTTAACACTCCAAAGAAAAAAAAAAAAAAAAAAAAAAAAAAAAAAAGAGTCCATCATTAATCCTATAAACTAAAAATTCTTGAGAGAAAGAGATTGAGAACCTAGGACGAAAATAAATAGATCTAATGAAAATAAAGAATGAGAGCTAGATTATAAACTCCATAAAACTTGCGAACAAAAAAAATAATAATAAAAGAAAATCATATCTAATTAACAATTACCTTGTATATGAAGCCTGCCTTTGTAAATGAGATATATAATTGATCTGCAAAACAGAGGGAGGGAAAGAGAGATTAGATTGAATTTTGCAGAGACGGAACGAAACCAAAAAAAAAAATCTTGATAAAACAGATTTAGTAGAGAAGTAAAAATTAAATTTTGTAGAAAGAGAGAGAGAAAGAGAGAGGAGGTTCGGATGAATATGAGTAGTGGAGGCGTGTTTTTTTTTTTTTTTTTGAGAAAAAATACATGAAATAAAAAAATTATAATAGGAATCTATGGAAAACCTCTTCTTATATAGGAGAGTTGTACTGGAGATGGGGAGATAAACCTTGAAATATGCAGATATGAGGAGATGAACCTTGAAACATGCAGATATGGGGAGATGAACCTTAAAACACGCAGGTGTGATGAATCTTGAAATATGCAGATGTGGGGAGATGAACCTTGAAACACGCAGGTGTGATGAACCTTGAAATACGCAGGTGTGGAAAAAAAAAAAGAACACATCGAAATTACAATTGATCCACTTAAAATTAGACAAATGGAACCACATTAATCTTGACACATGGCACAAAATTAAGATTCTAATTTAGAATTGCAATTGGAGACTCTCTCTGCTTCACCTATTATATATATATATATAGACTAGTCGTAGACCCATGCGATGCGCGGAAAAATTTGAAACACAATGCAATAAAAACATTATCTCTTATTTTATAGTGTGTGAACTATTAGACTTATTTTATAGTATGAGAACTATTAGATCAAGTCGTAACCATGTATACTTTTGTTAAGTACTATACAAATGTATGCAAACCACCTTTTATAGGTATGTTTTTCCCCAAAACATAGATCAAAATTTCTTTCTTTATAATCAATAAATCATTTACTCCATCATAAAGTAAAATAAAATGCAAATAGCAAACTATTTTTTCATCATATGAACATATGAATAAATCCCACAATATATAACTCTTCAAATTCATTAACCATATGATTACTTAGATTATATAGTAAAATAAGACCAACCTAGCTATCCATCATGACATTGCAGTATCGTCTAGATGTAATTATATAAAAATCATGTTTTATTGATCTTGTCCCATTAACCTAAAGTATCCTCTATTCAACTAATAAGATCTTCAGAGAGTAACATATGACGGGGAATTCTTAGTTTGAATAGCCAATTATATACATAAATCATCCAACACAAACATCGAAGATAGAATCTATAACTTTAATTAAAAAATTTACCAAAATGATTGAATAGAATACTACCTTCAACTTAGTGAAATTAAGATATTGATTTATACGGAGTGTACACGTTCAACCAAGAGGAATTAATCAAAGAATTTTTAATCACAATCAACTATGTTAATTTGCTCTTTGCTTTTCATGGTTTCTCACTTTTCAGAATGAAGATGACAGTAACATATTTAAACTATGACAATTATAGAGTAATTATACAAAACTATTCAAAAACTATTGTTCAAAACTTTGTACAAGTAAATTCTTTTTCATGTTTCATATGTAGTGCATACTTATGGAATATAAAAGTTCATTCTCCATTAAGGCTTGTGTTAGGACCTATGTGTTTAATGTTAGGAACATATGTCATCATGTGTTGGCTAATCCTTTGACAAAACGCACTTTACTTATAATTAGGTAGATCTAGGATGTGTTTCATACTGCAAGGAACAAGGTTTCAAGCTCAAGTGTTATAGTCATACAAGTCTGTTCAAGAAACAAGTGAAGAAGTGCTGGTTTTTAAATCTTGACAGCTAGCTTGATAACTAATGTCTATCAAGGTTTAAAAAAACTGTTTTAGCCACAGCTGCTCGATAGATAGGGTATCTATCGAGATTTATGAAAATTAGATTTTCAGTTCTAATTTCATTTCAATCTATAAATAGATGTTTAGGGTTTTATTTTTTCTCACAACCCTAAACATATATAATGATTATTTTAAGGGCCGTCACAAGTTGTACAATTGCACGAGTGTGAAGCAAAGCGTTGTTTATGCAAATTGTGACCGAAAACCTAATTTTCCCTAGTTCTTCTTTCTTTTAAAGAAGCTACTGCGTTTGTACACCGTTGGATTTTGTGACCAAGTAGCTTTGTGATCTTCATCGTGTTGATGAACTAAAGAACTTTGCAGCCAACATCTTTCTCAAGTTGGTGATTTAGTTGCATACTGGGATCCGCACATCTATTGGTTAGTCACGTACTGGAAGCCGTGCATTAAAAGGAGAGATTGTCACTACAAAATAAGTCCAATTGAATATTGGGATAAGGGTTCAATTGTAGGTTGGTATAAGATACTGAGATCCTTTTACTTGTAACCACTTGTTGTGATAATAGTGAATTCTCAGGAGTAATGACCTTAAAATCACTTGGTGGGGTTTTTGCTTAGGAGATTTTTCCTATTCATAAAAAAATCACCGTGTCAACTTTATTTTCCGCTACATTTTATTTTAGTTGGTAATTTGTTTGTGCTGCCACGCATATTGTATGTTAATCTGATTAATTAATCAACTTGGCTAATTAATTGGCTAATTCATCATAAGGAGTTAATACATTCTTGGCCTATCAGCTTGCATTAAAAATACCAATGACTTCATTATAGAAACCAACCCTATTGAGAAATTTATGTGGTGTGATGCTTAATTGGGCAAAACTGGGGGTACCTTTGACATTGCATTTGTTGTTACTACAACATAAGCTTAATCTGGTGCTATGTAATAGAATTTGTGCAATTTCAAAATCATAAAGAGACTAAAAGGGGAAAAAACAAAAGATTAATTCAAAAATGTCAAATGAATTATGGATTGCATATATGTAATATTTAAGTAAATAATGGAGCATAAAATTTTATTCAAACTAACACTAACCTTCTTTTTCCTTTTTGTTTTTCATAGGTAGATATTAGTTGAGGAGAGTGGTGGGGTTTGAACCACAAATATGGGATACCACAAAGAATGTCTTTACCGCTACACTATTATTTTCACCCTCAAAAATTAATCTAAGATGTTAGAAAAAAGAATAATTTGAATTCTAAGAAAGAATTAATCAGGTTCCTCAAGTATCTATACATAAAAACATTAATAGCAAACTAAAAGCTTACCAAGAAAGCTCAGCTTAGCTAAAAATCTGATGACAAAAATGCTAATTATTTGTAATAGAATGACCAAATAAATATAATAAATGGATTTGAGAATAACACATAAGATTTCTGAAAAGTATTTTACCAAACACATGATGCAACAATAACAAAATTATTACACTAATTTTTTTACTTTCTTGATACTCTACATATTAACAAAAACAATAATTCATTATCAATATGTTTCATATCAACATTAAGAATTTCCACAACAATGATGGGCCAAAAAAATTGCGTTCACAATTCTAAGTTAATTAAGAATAACAAAAGTAAATATCATTACAAATTTGGGGAAAGAAAACAACAAAATCACTTCATAAAGACTAAATGCAAGAATACGAAAAAGAAAGGAATAAAAAACCACAAACATGGGACACCACAAAGAATGTCTTTACCGCTACGCTATCATTTTAACCATCAAAAATTAATCTAAGAGGTTAGAAAAAGAATAATTCGAATTCCAATAAAGAATTAATCAAGTTCTTCAAGTATCTATACATAAAAATATTAATAGCAAAGTATCTTACCAAGAAAACTCAAATTAGCAAAAAATTCGATGACAAAGATGTTAATTTTTTGTAATAGAATGACCAAATAAAAATAACAAATATATTTGAGAATTACACATAAGATTTCTAACAAGAATTTTACCAAACACATGTGATGCAACAATAACAAAATTACTACACTAAATATTTTTTACTTTCTCAATACTCTACATATAAACAAAAATAATAATTCATCATCAATATGTTTTATATCAACATTAAGAATTTCCACAACAATGATGGGCCAAATAAAATTGTGTTGACAATTCTAAGTCTATTAATAATAACAAAAGTAAATATCATTAAAAATTGGGATTGGAAACATTGTAACAGTATATAAATGAAGAGACACAAAACTCATCTTTGGGTTGGTGATTATACTTGAAATTTTAATTGTATCGACTAAAAAGATAATGAACCATTCAATTTTAACAACTACTTGAAGTTCGAAAGAGGAAAACGAAAAGTTGAAATCAATTTGGGTGGCTGAATAAGATCAAGTATAACTATAAAGGAGTTAGGAGGATGGAAATGGAGGGACACTTCAAAGTCAAACCCAAATATACGTGTTGGAGCTATGGCCGCTGGCCCTAACAAGCATGATGGTTTCCATGATGTGTGTACGAACTACAATTACACAAAACCAACCCTTGCTGGTATATGGTGTATGACTTATGGATAGATGATTTTGGTGGAAATAATAGTTTTTTGGAATTTGTGTCACGTTCAAGGTAAAAGGTAAATGCAAATATGAGGAAGGAGATGCACATAAGAAAGAAAGGAAAGGACAAACTTCCTAAAAATGGATTGGGGCTGGTTGGGGGACTATAGACCGGCTTTAAGAATTGATCATAGATAAAAAATAAAAAATAAAAATAAAAAGCATTTAAGACAAATAAATGGTAACAGCTGAATAGTAATAGAGTGCATCAATATGTTTGTCCATGATCTATATTTAGTTATTTTATAAATAAAAAATAGAGAGAAATCATAAAGGAAAAAAGGATTTAAAAAAAAAAAAAAAAAAGCATGACGTGGAGGATGAGGTGGCTCAATAGGAGGGTAGCAACATTAAATGCTATGCTTAAGCTTTTGGTAATACTAGTACTATGCCTGTGTGATGCACGGCTTAATAAAAAATATTTTGATAATATAAATAAATTGAATAACAATTAAAATGAAAAAAAAAAAAATTAAGTTACATGGAAGATGTATATTATATAAGTTCAAGTTTGACATTTTTTTTTCAAAAAAAGAAATATGGTAAAATATTTGGTAAATTGTAAAAATAGTATAACAATTATTAAAGAAATCTCTCTCTCTCTCTCTCTCTCTCTCTCTCTCTCTCTCTCTCTCTCTCTCTTTATAGAGTTGTGAAACATTCTAACTTCTAACTTAACTTTTGGAGGGTTTTTGGCCGGCACCACACCGGTGCTATCTGTTAGGTCTTCTCTTTTTGTGTTGTGCAGGTGTTTCGAGCACATGAGGACCGTATGATTAATTGGTGATTTTTCGTCATCATCATGTATTCTATGATTTTTATCAACAAGTTTTATAGATAGGTTGAAATTCTATGTTTGATCACACATTTTAGTATTTTTTTTTAGACGTCAATATAGCAAGCAATATATTTGTATTTTATTTATTTTCTTATCACATGATTATTTGTTGTTGACATCAATATTTTATTGTACGTCGATTTAATTGGTAATGGTTTTTGTTTGGTGCTTTGTTCCATGTAATCTATCTTCTTTAATTAAAAGCAAAATTTGCTTTAAACATGAAGTTGGATACGAGGGAAAATGAAGGATCTAAAAATGTTCTTATATCCATTAGTCCAAATTCCTATGCAAGTCTATTTTTACTTACCTCCATTTTCATTTTTTTAAGAGTTCAGAAATTTGAATGTTTTTTCATTAATGAATTGAGATTTTGGCTTAATTTTGTTTTCAACTGTTTCAATTATTGAATTCATTATTTTTTCATGTGTAATATTAACATCTGTATTTTTTATGAGAAAAAAATAATAAATGTGTTCTTAAAGGTTAAAGCACAGTACAATTATAAACATTACTTTAAGTTAAGGTGTTATATTTATTTATTAATAAGTTAAAATGTTACATTAAGTTAGGGTATTATATTTTTATTTATTATTAAGTTAGAATGTGTGATATAATTTATAACAATTTGAATAAAATCAACACTAAAACAAATGATTTAAATATTAAAATAAGAAATAAAAATTAAATTTCTTTTAGGTGTACAAGTACAATTTATTTTTTAATCCTAAATTTTGAATTAATTCTTTTAGGATGATCCCCTCTTCATAAATAAATAGGAATTATTAAAAAAAATTATAAAAGTTTTTATTGATCATTGTAATTAGATATATTATATATAATGACAAATATACAAAATTCAATTATTTTTTAGATTTTTTAAAAATAGATATTTTTTTTGTTTTTATCTTTTACACACACACACACACACACACACACACACACACATATATATATAAAGAGTGCCAGAACTTGAGTGAATTATGTGTACCTTGTATTCTGAGGGTTCGTAGGTTTTTATATTATAGTCGGCCTCCATTTCTTGCACATCAAGGCATTTCCTTCTAAGGAAGATCATCTATAATGAGCGTATATTACAAAATCCTTAGCTAGTTAGAATTCTTCTTGTATCAGGATTCTTTGCAGTTAATCGTGAGACGCAAGTCAATTCCATTTAGGAATCCTTGGAGCTAAATCATGAAAGGTGCATGCCACGTGTCACTTACATTCGTCCACTATGTGTCCGTGCACATTGGATCCGTCAGCTACCACCCGCCAAACTAACGTCGTCACGTTTACTTAAATGGATTTGCCACCTACATCTTTCAATCGTCTTCAGTTGCCCCCTCATTCCATGGATCTGTCACCTATTTTACATGGACCCATGGAATGATGGTTTGCTCCTACCCTTGATAAGTGTGTTTCGATTAACAGGCTACCATAGAGTAATAAATGCATCAGGGACACGTGGTGGACTTTGATTGACTGTTTTCTTGGATCGATGCGTCCCTTCATCTTCCACACCGTTCCCCCTATATATATTATCCATCCCTTTCATTTTTATGTTTTTGGAAAAAAGTGACTAATCAGAGCGCGGCCGTCTACTCTAATCGATCTGTTGCTTTAGCAAATCAATATTACCGTTTTTTGTTCTCCCGTCGCTTTCATCGTACTGTCAAGCTGTGAGTTTTCTTATCTCAAATTTTCTTCTTTATTGCATCTATTGGTCCGTCGTCAGTATAGACCTAGAGTCTTAAGTTTCCTTTATCCGTCATTTGTAGGTGTTAGATGTCTAGTGAGGCGTCAAGTGGTTAGTTGTTTGTCCTCAAGAAAGCGGGCTACGATGAGGTGTTTCCGACAGGTCAAGCAGACCCGGGCACCTCCAGCGAGGAGAAGAAACCATCAACCAGCTCTCCTTCCCATGTGAAGGATGAGGGGAAGGATGAGGACGGGTCAAAGTATGACTCAAATGACGACTTAGACGGTATAGATCCTCTCATCCAGTCCATCATAGGTTCTGATGGATTCAGGGAATTCATAATGCTCCCTTTGTAGACGGTGAATGATTTCGTCTCTTCCATCAAGCAACCACACTTCAATACACTTAGGCAGAAGTACCAGATATTGGATAACATACCCATCCGTCTACCTTTCAAGTCCGAGAGATGCTACTACAAGGGCCTTGAAGATGTCGGTGTGTATGAGCAGATGCTAAAAGCGGGCCTGCGATTCCCTTTAAGTGCCTTACACCTTCGTCTTCTCTAATACTTGGGTTTGGTTGTCACCCAAATTGCACCAAATGCCTAGAGGGTTTTTCCGGGTGTTGAAGTATTGATTGGGCAATCTTAGACGGAGTACCGGTGTGGTACCAGCCAAAAACCCTCCGAATGTTAAGTTAGAACGTTCCACAACTCTAGAGTGCTAGAGCTAAGGTGAATTATGCGTACCTTGTATTTTGAGGTTCGTAGGTTTTTATAGTAGAGTCGGCCTCTATTTCTTGCACACCAAGGAGTTTCCATCTAAGGAAGATCATCTATAACGAGCGTATATTACGGAATTCTTTGCTAGTTAGAATTCTTCTTGTATCGGGATTCTTTGTAGTTAATCGTGAGACGCAAGTCAATTCTGTTTAGGAATCCTTGGAGCTAAATCACGATGGATGCATGCCACATGTCACTTACATCCGTCCGCTGTGTGTCCGTGCACATTGGATCCGCCGGCTACCACCCGCCAGACTAACATTGTCACGTTTACTTAAGTGGATCCATCACCTACATCTTTCAATCCTCTTCAATATATAATAAAAAAGCAACAAATATACAAAATTTATTCAATTTGATAAAAGAAAAAAAAATACCTGCAAGGTTGTAGGTAGGGTAGAGAGGAGAAGGGAAGAATATAGTAAATAATTGTAAGGTATGTTGTACAAAGAATAATACACTAAAAAACTGTGTGTATATATAGAGAGAATTGTAGGTTGTGAAGAAGATGATATGAAAAAAAAAAAAAAAAAAATGAGGTTAGGAGAAACTCAAATACTTTTTTTTTTAACTTTATTATTAGGAAAAAGATGAATGCATATTTATCCAAAAACAAAAAAAAGGAACTTAAAAAAATTAACAAAAATGAAATCAATTTTACTTTCTAATACGTGAAACAAATTGAATATATTAACAAAAGGAACGTAATTTTAGTGGGGTCATTGTAGTACAAAGGATAATACACTAAAAAATTGTGTGTATTTATAGAGATAATTTTAGGTTGTGAAGAAGATGATATGAACAAAAAGGAGTTAAGGTGGAACTCAAATACTTATTTTTTAAACTTTATTATTAGGAAAAAAATGACATAAGATGCAAATTTATCCACACAAAAAGAAGAAGAAACATAGTAAAAAAAAAAGTATTTTTGTTTCATGTATTTTTTTAAAATTCTATATTTTTACTTTCTAATCCTATCCTTTTTTTTTGTGGTAATTCTTTCCTATTCATTTTAGGCTTTGCTGATAATATTTTAGATAGACCAACCAACTAAATTTAATTTCTTCTTAAAATTTTAGAAAATACTTATTGTAAGTTATACGTTTTGTTAAAACACTTATTGTTATTTTATCCAAAGAAATTAAAAAGAAAAAATATATTGTAAAAAATAAGGATTTGATGTATTAGATGAAAAATTTGGATTGTAATCAAATTAAGATAGAGTTTGAATTGTAATCAAATTGTGAATTTTATCAACTTAGAAATTATAAGAGAAGAAAAATTGTATATATTTTTTCTTAAAATCTTTAAAAAAAATTGCAATTTAGTGAAACTACTTGGCGCAACCATGGCTTCTATTAAGAGTCTACATCAAGAAGTCTATATTTCACTAACTCCAAGACTAATTTTGCATCTAATCTCAACACAATAACGAGTATGAAGTTTTAACATGAGCAATTGGTGTTGAGCAGCAATTTTGAAAATTTTAGATGCATGGACAAAGCTTTGTACATGTTTCTGTTGGAAATCTAATGGTGCACAGTCATGCATGAAATGACACCCACTAGGTAGATGGTGTTGCTTCATAGTTGCAGTATCATTTCGGTAGAGAGATGTAGCTTTTGGCCCTTTTGGGTAAGGTTATAATTCTAGGATAAAACAAATTTGTTCACTAGTAGATATCCCATTCCCAAGGGATGCATAATTGCTTGTAAATACAAGTTTAACCACAATTATATCTCTACCAAGAAACAATACTTAATGTCTGTGATCACCACTCTGATGAGAATGCCATCCACGTTTGAGATCAACGCATGTAGCCCCAAACGTAAACCCTGACAAGATTAAAATTTCTAACACCATCAAATATCCCTAAAAAATCATCTATTATTGATGCAATCATTGTGGCACGCTGCACTCCATCATTTTCAAATGTTTCTTCTAGTGTCTACTGATTCTTCCAGTGTCTACCAAGCCATCCACACCCACTTAAAATTATGTATTTAGTCCTATGAGCTTCTTTATTCATCAAAAACCTTTGAGAAATCTTCTCAACATGTAAAAGGGCTTCGTGTTCCACTTATTAGTACATAATAGCTTAATAAGTGCATAAATTTAAGAGAAACGATTCTTTTACAAACTTCAAGACTAGTTCTGTATCTGAGGCATTTAAAGCTCATGATCTCAACACAATAACTAGTAAAAAGTTTTAACATGAGCAATTGGTGTTAAACAGCAACTTTGAAAATTCTAGATGGATGGACAAAGCTTTGTATATGTTTCTGTTGGAAATCTATAACATTGCTAGAAGATGGATACATTTGTCTTAACTGGTACAGTGTGCACATTTAAGAGAAGAAAAAAAATTAACATGATGTTTGTTATTATTGAAAAACAATGACCTACATATCGTAGTGTACAACATTTTACCTTAGGTGATCCTCGTCTCTACCCACAAACTTAACCTAATGGCCTTCCTTTCATTCAGGGAGAGCCCTTAACTTGTGTTAGGTAACTTCCATGTCAATGCAATCATTGACTTTTGTTGCAAGTGACAAAACCCTTGTAATCTACTCCATCACATCTTGTCGGTTCACAAATGTTCCAACTCTAATTGTATCCTTCTTGCTTCAGCACTCATCAATTCATCCATTTAACATCATATTTGATAAATTGTTAATTACTATTAATGTTCAAATATCTTATATTTCTGAAAGAATATATGGAATTAATGCGCATTTTGATTATATATAACCTGGCTCCAATTTTACACCAGATATCCTATTCAATTAAACAAAAGACGAAGAGCTAATCTACAATACTAAACATTTGTGAAATCCCACTTTACACAATAATGACTGGTTTTTTTAACCAGCACATACACTCAGCAATGGAATTGCAATAACAAAATTGATATAAAAACACAAACATGCCATAACAGCAAGTATACAGTCAAGTAGCCCATGGGCGCCCAATAAAGTGTGGACAGATATTTCAAAGCAATGGTGATTCACTTACAAACGCTAAAATCTATAGCACATACATGTACATAAACTATTACAGTATACAGCACGAAAGATAATTAACATTCATAAAAACCCAAGTTTATAACATTAACAACAACAAAAATCAACATCATATAATTAAGCTTTATTAAACAGCCCTAGCAGGGGGCTTAATTGATACAAGAGTGCGTAGTAGTAGTACTCGTGGCGATCCCTTAAACAAATCCAACAAATAATTCTCTAAATCATCTGCTGTGTACATCATGTATTTCCCAGCGTGCCTTCCAATCTCTATTTGATTCCCAAACCTTCCCATAAATGAGCGGTAAGCTGGGATCACCATTTCTGATATAGATATCCTAAGCTCTTCCCGGAGTTCAGCATCGGGGACCTTCCAAGCAGTTTGAACCCTATAGATTTCCTCAAAACATGCATTGAAATTCTTCAATCTCTCCTGCAAAGCCACCGTCGAGGCTTTATAACTCCAACTCCAATGGATCCCTCTATCATTCAAACAATCCAACACCTTGGTCCATGAAGCCCTAAGATTACTCATAGCATATTGCGTTATCTGCCCATGTTGCTTACGAACCCAATTATCACCTAATAGCCCACCAAGATCCAAATCTTTCACCTTCTGCTTCATATAAAGAATATTATTCATCAGAAAAATATACTGCAATGCACCATCCCCATAGAGCTTCGATTCCTTCTTGAGATTGGACTCCAAAAAGTTTATTAACACCAACAATTGCCAAGCTAGCGGATTCATTTTCAAGCTATTGCTATCATGATTTCGTAAAGCATCTAAGTGATCATCATCTTCACCAATTTCCAACAAGTTCCGAGTATCACCATAATTCACAATCAATTTCGCACAATTCATCATGGTCTGCGTCAGTGGGTGAATGTCACCACTCTGCATCGGTTTCTTCAAGGTCGCATTCTGCTCCTTGTTCTCAAGATCGATAAGTGTCTGTCTCCTGGTGAGCATCGCTCTTGCCTGATTGAACTCAAGACCGTTGTCCAATTGCTCCGTCGCCTCGGCCATCTCATCATACGCGTCTAGTATCATAAAGAGATTCTCAGGCGATCTTCCTCCAAGCTCAACGGCTCGACTGAAATTCAACGAGATTCTGTTGAAGCAAATCTCTTCGTATATATCAGTGCGTCTAAACATCAGATCAACGACGCGATTGCTTTGGAGAATATCGACAGCTTGAATACATTTATCCATCTTCTCGATCCCTCCTAAGATCCGCCTATCCAAAGAAATTCCATTAATTAGTGAACCACTATTTATAGTCTCTGACTTGTTGGGTGGGAAATGTAACGATGGTATGGAAAACTGCATAGGAGTTGATGATCCGTAACTGTCAGTGTCCGACCTGTCTGGTGGGAAGAAGTGATAATATGAGGGTATGGAAGGATTTCGAAATATTATTTCATAATTATCGGGGCTGTCTATTTCAGACATGGCGGGTGGGAAGATTGACATTATGGAACATGAGGGTATGGAACGACTTCGAACAATTATTTCATAGTTTTCGGGACTGTCTTTTGGAGACGTGGCTGGTAAAAAGATTGACATTATGGAATCGGAATTGGAACGAGAGAATTCTGGACTACTATCATGTGTCTCAGACATGGTGGATGGGAAGATTGATGAAATGTTATGAGGGGAGTCTGGATTTGTTTCATTCCAATCCCAACTGCCACTGCCAGCTTCCGACTTGGCTGATGGAAAAAATGACCCTGCTACAAGCGACACACTTCTTTCTCTATACACTTGGCGAACCATTCTAGTCTCGATTTCTCTGAACTCAACCACAGCCTTTGGATCGATCAAATTGTCCTCGTTGCCTTCACCGGCTCTCACTGGGGTGTTCAAATTCTGCACGATGTGCTGAACAGTGTTGATGCCAGTCATGGTGGTAGTAGACATAATTTTGGGGTTTGAGTCAGAGAGAGAAATTGAAAGCGAAAGAAAGGTTTGGAAGAAAGAAATAGAAAGAGGAATGAGCCGTGGGGAGGACCGCCGCCACCACTGTTGATGCTAGTCCTCGCGGTCATAGTGATAATTTTATATAATATGGTAATAGTTTTAGTCTTATTTGGAAATGGTCAGAACTCCGAATAGAGAGAAAATTGGTGATTTGGGTTTTGAGGAAGCTTAGTAGAAAGGAAGTGTTACCTTCGAGGAAGGAAGTAAGGAAGTAACGCCCACCAACTTTCTTATATAGTGTGTATTAAAAGGATTTCTTTATTATTATTATTATTATTATTGTTATTATTATATTTTTTTAATGGGATTGGGTTGGGCACAGTTTTAGTCAAAAATTGAGATAGAAATTTCTGTGGTCTTTCTTAGTGTTTTTTATGGTGTATGGGCTTCATTTAAATTTTTGGCCCATTATTTGTAAGGGAAGCCCAACTAGCATTGATGCATTTGCACATGATGTAAGTCATTTAACCTTTTTTTTTTTTTTTTTTGTGTGGTAAAAGTAAGTCATGTAACTCTTCAAATATAATATGCATCATTGTATTGTTTTCGTTGTATAAATTATTTTGTTACTTTTTTTGTTTATCATACTAAAAGCACATCATAAGTTTTGTGTCGAGTAGAATTGATAGATGAAATACCAAATGCAATAAGGAGGCTATCATATAGCTAATAGCTAGTAAAGAAAAATGTATATATAAGATCATAAGATACTGAAATAAGTTACAATTACTGTCATTTTAGTCCAATCCCTCAGATAAGATCCATGAGTTTCACAATGATCTTACAAGATGAGATTCTTTTTGAGCTAGAGGAGATTGGACAAAAAACACACACACAGAGCTCACTACTTGCACCATTAAGCAGGAGCAGTTCTTATTTAAGTAGAGGTGAAACGCACACACAAACTCAAGAAGAATATTACACCTCACTTTTCATGCTACAAAGTAGGAGCAGATCTTCACATTTAGTAGTTTTTATTTCTTCTGTAATTAGAGGTGGAAAAGAGGTGGAAAAGAATAGGAAACTAGATCAAGTTGAGGTGGGAAATATTGATCACTTATTATTCTCACCAAATGCTCTGCTCTCCATGTAACTTGTATTGATTGATGCTGAATGAATAGATAAGATACCGAAGTTACAATTACTGGCATTGAAGTCCAATCCCTCAGATAAGATCCATGAGTTTCAAGACCAGAGATATGGCATTTTTGTGTAACACTTGTCTAAAAGCATGTGGGGTTATATGCTCCAATCACCGGAGAACAATGTCAGGTGGGAAGTGGTTACAGGACAAAACTCTTCCATCTTCCACTTGGTGATTACCAAATTAAGATCTACCCAAAAAACAAAGGCATTACTTGCAAGTTGTGGAACTACATTCACAAAGCTACCACTAAATAACTGAAACAAATTAGGCATTTAAACCACAACCAAAGGTGGAAATATGGCTCAATCCTACAGTACCATCCTTTAACTGATACTGCATACTAAAACATAACAATAAGAATCCATGAATAACTAGTGAATGACAACAATCCCACATATTTTTTGAAAATTTCCCGCACAAACTAGCAAAAAGGTCATAGCTAGTAGATCAGATCAAAAGGTTGATATATACAATCCACTGTTAAAATGTGTTTGGAGCAGCTTCTGCTGTTACACCTAAAAGGTTTCATAATTTGAATAGCAGAGCAAGTACGATTCATTCAGAACCCAAACCACTTTGTTAGCACAGTTGAATATCTCACAGTGACTCAAGCCATTCCCATTACACACGCACAATTGATGGGTCTTAAACAAACAACCACACTCTTCACAATGATCTTACAAGACAAGATTCTTTTTGAGCTAGAGGAGATTGGAGAACACACACACACACACACATAGCTCACTACTTGCACCACTAAGCAAGAGCAGTTCTGCATATTTAGATTTTTTGTTTCTTATGTAAGTAGAGGTGAAACACACACACACACACACATCCCACACACACAAACTCAAGAAAATATTACACCTCACTACTCACGCTACAAAGAGGAGCAGGTCTGGACATTTAGTAAATTTTTTCTTCTGTAATTATAGGTCGAAAAAAATAGGAAACTAGATCAATTTGAGGTGGGAAATATTGATTACTTGTTCTCCTAACCAAATGTTGTGTTCTCCATGTAACTTGTATTGACTGCCTTCATTTTCCCCCTTTGACTAAATTTCCCATCTACAAACTAGTTTATGAAATTATGTAGGATTGTTACTTCTAATGATTTCTTTTATAGACAGATGAGAATATTTAACAAGTGGATTCCATTAGAATGAAGTTATCTCCTCATACTTATTTTGTTGAGTTTTTTGAAAACACTGCCCGACATCAAATCTATCATGAATCATCTCAAATATTCTTGAACAGAACATAGAAACACTTCTTCAAGATAGAAGCAACCAATTAATACCACCTTTTCATAATCACCAGTGCCATCCAAACGCCATAGAAAGCAACTTCAAAAGCCAGTTTGATCTCGATCAACAAATTCAAAGGCATCCTCATGCATGTAATGACACCCACTAGGTAGAGTTGCTTCATAGGTGTGGTATTGTTTCGGTAAACAGATGTAGCTTTTGAGTAAGGTTTTAATTCTAGGATAAGACATATTTGTTCACTAACAGATAACCCATTCCCAAGAGATGCATAATTGCCTATAAATACAAGTTTGGACACAATTATATCTCTACACACGTAAGACTTAACGCCTGCGATCACCACTTTGACGAGAATGCCATCCACATTTGGGACCGACACATGCAGCCCCAAACATAAACCCTTCCAAAAAATTCTTGTTGTAGATGAAGTTCAATTCTGACAAGATTAAAATTTCTATTACCATATCCCTAAAAAATCATCTCCTATTGACGTAATCATAGTGGCACACTGCACCCCCACATAAAATTATGTAGTTAGTCCTATGAGCTTCCTTATTCATCAATACCCTTTGAGAAATATTCTCAACATGTAGAAGGGCTTTATGCTCCTCTTATTAGTACTTTTGAGCCTTAAATAAGCTTACTAAGTATGCCTTAAGAAGTGCAAAAATTTAAGATAAATAATTCTTCCACAAAATCCAAGACTGATTCTGCATCTGAGGCATTTAAAGCTCATAATCTCAACACAATAACTAGTAAAAAGTTTTAACATGAGCAATTGGTGTTGATCAACAACTTTCAAAATTTTAGACAGATGGACAAACCTTTGTACCTGTTTTTGTTGGAAATCTATTACACTAGAATAAGATGGATACATTTACCCACAAAATCAACCTAATGGCCTTCCTTCCATTTAGGGAGAGCCCTTAACTTGTGTCGGATAACTTCCATATTGATGCAATCATTAACTTCTGCTACACGTGACAAAACCCTCCTAATCTACTCCCTCACATCTTGCCAATGCTACCTTACACAATTCACAAATCATCCAACTCTTATTCTAGCCTTCTTGGTTCAGCACTCATTTAATATCATATTCAATAAATTGTTAATTAGTATCAATGTTCAAATATCTCATATTTTTGGAAATAATAAGAAATTATTGTGCATTTTGATTATTATCACCTGACTCCATCCATACGCCAGATGTCCCATTCAATTACATTGAAGAAGAAGAAGAAGAGGTAATCTACATTCTACAGTACTAAATTTTTGTGAAATCACATTTTACACATACTAACTAATTTGATAGATTGTAAGTGGTAAATACTCAATTGATGTGAAAAATATTGTCAAGTTTTTTTTTATGTCTGTAGACTTTTTTCCTCCAATGTGACTGAGATAACTTTTTTTTTTTTTTTTTTAATTTTGCTATATCCATGAGCTTTATGCATAGTGTTCTTCATTAGCATTTGTACATTTTAATCTCAATATTCCATTCTCATTTTCTATATATACTAAAAAGATCATTCCTCAATGCTTTCAAGGTTGTCATCAATAGGATAATCCCAATTATTAATCAAGCATTCAATACTTTGTTGATATATTTATCTATTTAATATTTTTTATTACCACCGCTACCCTTAGTGTGATGGTCACTCCACAAGTATAAGTGCTTGTGGGGTGTGGGGGGCAAGGGTCAGGATTCATGTCTCCAGAAGTGAGCTTCACACACATATACACTTAGATTATGCTAGAGTAGAGATTCTATCTTGTATAAAAAAAAATTATTTTTGATTAATTGTGCTCTGGCCCCCAAAACTATGGGGCCAACTTCAAGGCCCCACTACAATATTATAAAGAAATCAACCTCCTGATTGATTATGATATGCCATTAATAATTTTTGCCAATTCAAAATTAAACAGAAAATTCACAAGCTCATGATGGGAGAAATTCACTATTTGGACATTGCTAGATTTCAGAATTTTTTGTTAACAGCGTGGAGTATTTTCTAGGGATTAAATGTGAACCTATCATTTAGGGGACAGAGAGAAATTAACTCTACGATTATTCTTAAGGATGATCTCTAAAAATTTCCATGAAGCTTTAGTTGGTTTCATTGGCTAGTAAGTGATAGCTGTCAGGCTCGCATAATGACTGATAAAACCAACTGAATCCACTCTCGTGATATTATCGAAGTTTAATTTACCACTTTGAGGAAAGGGATGAGACGGTCTACCCGTCTTTTATACACAGGAGAAATCACTCATTGACGGACAAGAGATGTCAACAACATGAGCTTTACTGCCTGGCTTTCAGCCTTCTTAATCCAACTTCATTATTTTTTGAGACTACTGCTTGTGCTTGATTTAGGATATCCTCTTTTCTAAAATGCTTACTACTCAAGTGAGGAAAGCCTAATTTAGAATCCTTTTTCACAGACTTTTTGCCCAAATGAGAAATCCATTCTCAAGGGAATCGTAGGCTTCAAATTGATTCATCAACCAAAGGTGCCTTTCAAGGAAAAAGTCATGACACCTCATTTTCCTATTCTCTCATCTGTCACATAGATGAGTAAGGTGCACCTTCGGAAGAAAACACTAGCAGATACACTCAACAATAGAATTGCAAGAACAAAATTTTGTATAAAAATATAAACATGCTAGAATAGCAAGTATACAATCAAGTAGCCCATAGGGTGTCCAACAAAGTATATATGGACACAAAGTTACTTCGTAGAAAATGGTGATTTACCTACAAAAACTAATATCTATAGCACATATTACAAACCCATGTTTATATCGTTAACAACAACAAAAATGGACATCATACAATCAAACAACATTTAACAGGTACGCTCCTTTCCAACTAGTCCTTCATTAGGGCAAGAGTCCTCCTTTATCCTATGTACTTTTTCTGCAGTACTCACGGCGATCCCTCGAACAAATCCAACAAATAACCCTCTAAATCTTCTGCTGTGTACTTTATGTATTTCCCAGCATGCCTTCCACTCTCTACTAGATTCCGAAACCTTCCCATAAATGATCGGTAAGCCGGGATTACCTTTTCTGATATAGATATCCTAAGCTCTTCTCGGAGTTGATCATCAGGTACCTTCCATGCAATTTGAACCCTGTAGGTTCCTCAAAACACAAATTGAAATTCTTAAATCTCTCCTTTAAAGCCACCCTCGAGGGATAACTCGAGTTCCCAATCCCTTCATTTTTCAGACAATACAATGGGTAGGTCCATGAAGCCCTTAGATAATTCATCACGTATTGCCTTATCAGCCCAAAACGCTCACAAACCCAATCATCACCAAATAAACTCATAAGATCATCCGAACCCTTCACCTCCTCTACTATATACAGAATATTATTCATCAGAAAGATACACTGCAATGCACAATCCCTATAGAGCTTCGATTTCTCCACAAGATTAGACAGTAAAGATGTTATTAGCACCAACACCCGCCTAGCCACCGGAGTCAATTTCAAGTGATCATCACTATCATCATCTTCACCTATTTCCAACAAGTTCATAGAATCACTATAATCCAGAATCAATTGCACATAATTCATTACGTACTGTGTTAGTGGGTGAATCCCACCGCTTTGCATACCTTTCACCGAGGACTCATTCAGCATTGCATTCTCAAGCTCTGGAAATGTCCAGCTGGCTGCCTCACCAAGCTCCGTGAGCACCTCTCTTACCTCATTGATCATGACATCGTCAGTAATCAACCCCTCCAATTGCGCCAATGCCTTGGCCATCACATCGTACATTTCGAGTATCTTAAAGAGGTTCTCAGGCAATATTCTCCCACTCGCAACGGCTTTACCAAAATCCAATAGCCGCATCACACAACCTTTCACGGTTTCATTGAAGTGAATCTCTTTGATTTCATCAGCGCTACTGAAAATCTGATCAGACAGACTCTTCTCGCCGTTGAGAATCAACCTAACCAAAATCTTCACAGCTTGAATCCATTTCTCCATCTTCTTATCCAGTAAATTCCATTTGATTTTCTGCACCTCTCACTACAACAAAATGTATTTTCAGTGACGAAAAAATTCGTCACTAAAAATTCAGTTTTTCGTCACTAAGAACCTTTAGTGACGAAATAGGACTTTTAGTGACGAAACTCATTTCGTCGCTGAAACCCCATCACTAAATGTCTTGGTAACGAAAAATTTCGTCACTAAAAGTCCGATTTGATTTAAAAAAAAAAAAACTTTTTAGAGACGAAAATGTTTCGTCACTAAATATTTTCCTCACTAAAAACACCTTTCAGTGACGAAAATATTTCGTCACTAAAAACACTTTAGTTTATTAAATCATATTTAGTGATGAATAATTTCGTCACTAAAAGTATTTTCAGGCACATATAGTGACGAAAAGGTTCGTCACTAAAACTATATTTAAGAAAATTCAGACATATATAGCGACGAAAATTTTTGTCCCTATAACCATTTCTTACAAAATTTTGCTACATTTAGTGACGAAATATTTCGTCACTAAAACAATTTTTTATTACTATATTTGTGACGAAAAAATTCGTCACTAAAACTTATTTTCTGTTTTTATTTTTTTCATGGCTTTAATATTAACCTGTAACCTATTATTACATTACTAAAACTTCACTTTTGAATAATACATTTATTTCAACAACACATTTATTAAAAAAAAAAATACATACATTCCACAAGTAAAAAGTAAAACAAATATTTAATTCAAACTCCTTTCATACAATAATTGTTTGCAACATATATAATAACTCAAGATGTTTTATAACAATACAAAAAATGTAGCATGATACAATTAAAACTAACGGAAGATATCCTCATATGTCTTCAAGTCACGCCAAAAGTAAATCTCCTAAAATCCATCTATAAGAAATCTGCACAAATATAAAAACAATACTATATTAAAATCTAGAGTAAAAATATTAATTATGTTATAAGAAACATTTCTAACAATGCATTAAGAGTAGTCACACCATGTAACGTGGGTCAATTGCAAAAAGAAAATACTAACCAAAAAATGTTTTAACTTGAGGTTGAACCACCTCCATAGGTAAAAGCGTCATCATAACCATTCCTCCTTAAAAAGTTAAGAATATTCTTTTGGACCTCTTCTTGCTTAGCTCGCTCCTCTTGGTTCCTAACTTGCTCCTCTTGGTCCTTAGCTCTTGCCTCTTTAAGCTCAATGATCTCATTCTCTAACCGTTGAATATACTCCACCGAGGAATTAGATGAGGCCGTGGTTACTAGAGAAAAGGAAGGTCTTATGCCAAGTCCTTTTACAATACCGGACTTCTTCTTAAAAACCAAGTTTGAAATCTCCTCTTGTGTAAGAGGAATTGTATTAGGATCTTGACAATGATCCTCTTGCACTTTGAGAATATTTTCCTTTCATTTGAAAAAGAGAAAGAAACAAACAATCACAACATTAATAATATATATGTTATAGCTTTACAAACATGATAGGGATAAAATGATAGGAATGGAATGATACACATACATATGTTGCTTCATCCTCATGATATATCCACATATTTGTATTTAGATTGAAATGAACATCTTTAAAGATTTTTGCCAATTCAGGAACTTGACCGTCATTATTATTTGTCTGATTAATTAACATTTAAGTGTTAGATATACTTAATTAATCACAACATACAATATACTAACGTTTAAGAATAATGAAAAAACACGCACTTCTTCATCCACCCTAACAGCAAGTGCCTTTGTCCCACATCTATGTTTACCTGAAGTTTTATTCCTATTTTCAGAGTTCTTTCTTGATTTTTTCTAATAAACAACATTCAAGATATTTATTAGATTATGAATAAAATAGTATACATTTACTTCATCTAAACATTAATCTAATCAGTTTACAACATAATATAGTAAACATTGGATAATAATAATATATGCATAAATAATTTACCAGCCAATCCTCATTGGTCCATCTCCTATCAATGAGTTCAGTCCACAGCTCAAGTTTGGCATTCTTTGGCGGGTGGCTTCTTGCATAGTCAACACCATGAGATTGTACGAGTTTTTTATAAACTTGATGCAACTTGTGAGAGCTAGAACTTAATAATCTTCCACATTTTGTATTTAATGTTTTCGTTACCAAGTTGGAATCCCCTTGTAACTCAAACTGATCCTGTAAAATGCAGTGTATATGTATTATAAACAATACTATTGTATGAATTTAATATGCTTAGTGACAACAAAGACAAATTAGACGTTATCAATATAAATTTACCGCGATATTTTGAAGCACCACATCTCTAGTAGCAACATCAACATTTTTCCAATTTTTCACGTTGTAACTTGACAAATTACTTCGCACTTGTAAGCCAATTTGATTGACAAGCTTGCACGCATTCTTCCCTACAGGAGTATCATATTCTGCAGCAATACGTACTGGTAGCTTACCACTTTTTTCAACAAGTGCCCGTACTGCTATACCACGTGTTGTTCCACGGGTATTTCTGCTAGCAGATCCTAATTAAACATTATTAATGTTAAGATATTATACATCCCATGTATATTATAGCTAAATTAAGTGAAGTATAATCTCAATAGTAAAAACAAGGTGCAATTGTAATTAAGTATGTTCTATGTAATTACTAGTCGTGCTAGTTAATGCGCCAGTAGTTTGCGCCTCCGCACTAGAAGAACTTTGGACGGGAGGATTTGCTTCAGGAGATGTTTCCATAGATTGGACCGTAGATTGAACTACCGGGATAGATGCCTCACGTAGCAAGCGTGTAAGTCGTCCTGGTGCCATCTGTAACTAACAAACATACATATAATAGAACAACAAAGTCATTACAAGTAATGGAACAATAAAGTTATTATCATCTATTATACCCTATGGAACATCTATTGTACCTTATGGATTACAGAATTAGATGACTCATAATCATTGTCATCGTCACCAATAGGTGGTACATAATCATCATCTACCACAACACTAGCTCTACTTCTTTTCCCTTTTGCACAATTGGACTGAGCAATATCCTTTAGCGAAGTTGAGATGTACTTCAATCCCAAAGCATCAATTCTCTCTTGGTTTTGCCTCATTTTATCCAATCTTGCCATCTTATACCTCGGTATTTTATGAGTGTATTTGGCCTTTTTGGGCATTTTTTGAAACTATGTATTGACATGAAAGATAAGTACAATTGCTACTAACTTAACATCAAAGTCTACACCATTATCCATGTCAAATGATTCACAAGTGCAAAATTTGAACATAATTACTACTAACTCAACACAACAAATGACCACATCAATATCCATATCATGTTCAAGATAAGTACAAAACATCTTAATAACAATTATTACTAACTTTACATATCATAGTCTACACTATTATCCATATCAAGAAATTCACAAGTACAAAATTTGAACACAATTACTACTAACTCAACACAACAAATGATCACATCAATATCCATATCAAGTTCAAGATAAGTACAAAACAATTGCTACTTAGACAAGCATAAAACTTTAAGATAAGCACACAACATTTAAAACAATTGTTATGAACTCTACATATCATAATCCATATCAAGATCAACATCAGGTATGTCATGTTCTTCATTTTGATTAGCATCTCTTGAAGTTCCTCCTTCAAGAATAACCTCAGTTTCAGCATCACCCATACAATAGTCAATAATATTGTCCTCAACATTGATAGAGACAAAATCAACAATCGCTTCTTGTTGGAATGCATCACTATCTTCTGTATTATCACTGAATTCTCCACCCTCGATTTCCGGGACATCAAACACTCCCCTATGTTGGATGGATTGCACAATTTTCCAAGGTTCACCTAATTTGGTATCTTGAAGGTAAAAAACTTGTCTCGCTTGACTAAGAAGTATAAAAGGATCATTTTCATACCACCGACTTGTAACATCAATACTTGTGCAATGTGCATCAGTTTTTATCGTTCTCCTTTGACCATTGGTACCAGTATTGTACCATTCACACTGGAACAAAACAAATTTATGGCGAAACACATACTCCAACTCCCAAATTTTGCACACATCTATATATTACTAAAAACTGAAACGTAACATTTAATGTTGCTACGCTCACATTAAGCCATGTCATCAGCCATGTCATTATCAATTTTTTATATATTTAAAGTGAATTAAAAACTCTAATATATTACAATCAAAATATCATATTTAATTTATCTTATTATTAACTATTCTTGTTTTTTATTAAATTTTTAATTCAATTTTAACTTTTCATATCCCCACTACTCTCAATATTACTAATTTTTTTTTATCTTTTTATCTTCCTTTATTTTTGACTCTTCATATTCTTATCCTCATACTATAAAATTTTCATTCCATCTCTTATTCCATACGTAATTTATATTTTTCCACACACAAAACTCTCTCTCTCTCTCTCTCTCTCTCTCTCTCTCTCTCTCTCTCTCTCTCTCTCTCTCTCTCTCTCTCTCTTTATATATATATATATATATTTTTTTTTTCCTTCAGTTTTTTATATATATATTTTATTTTAGTGTAACAGGTTGACCATCAAAACATACTGATGCAATATTAAAAGCTCCATCAAATGCATCGCAGAAATCAGTTTTAAACTACTAGAAGTAAGTCAGTTTGCTAAAATTGGAATTGACTGGTAATCTAGCTTGATGCAATTTAGTTTTGTGTTCTATGTTGTTATTTTTTTTATTCTCATTGATTTTTAAATGTTATATTATTGCATTATAAAGGTTATATATAAAAATATAATATTATTTTATTGCAGCCATGTCATTATCAATTTTTTTTCCAATTTTTTTTACATTTAAAGTGTATTAAAAACTCTATTATATTACAATCAAAATATCATATTTAATTTATCTTATTTTTAGCTATTCTTATTTATTATTAAATTTTTAATTCCATTTTAACTTTTCATATCCCCACTACTCTCTACCTTAACTTCCTTCAACCTTTCTCATTCCATTTTAACTTTTCATATCCCCACTACTCTCAATATTACTATTATTTTATCTTTTTATCTTCCTTTATTTTTGACTCTTCGTATTCTTATCCTTATACTATAAAATTGTCATTTCCTCTCTTATTCCATCGTAATTTATATTTTTCCACACACAAAAGCCTCTCTCTCTCTCTCTCTCTCTCTCTCTCTCTCTCTATATATATATATATATATATTTTTTTTTTTTTGTTTTCTTAAAATTTTTATATATATTTTTTATTTTAGTGTAATAGGTTGACCATCAAAATATACTGATGCAATATTGAAAGCTCCACCAAATGCATCGCAAAAATCAGTTTTAGACTACTAGAAGTCAGCCAGTTTGCTAAAACTGGAATTGACTGGTAATCTAGCTTGATACAATTTAGTTTTGTGTTCTATGTTGTTTTTTTTTTTTTTTATTCTCATTGATTTTTAAATGTTATATTATTGCATTATAAATATTGTATATAAAAATATAATATTATTTTATTGCAGCTATGTCTTTATCAATTTTTTTCCAATTTTTTATACATTTAAAGTGAATTAAAAACTCTATTATATTACAATCAAAATATCATATTTATTTTATCTTATTATTAACTATTCTTATTTATTATTAAATGTTTAATTCTATTTTAACTTTTCATATCCCCACTACTCTCTACCTTAACTTTCTTCGACCTTTCTCATTCCATTTTAACTTATCATATCCCCACTAATCTCAATATTACTATTATTCTATCTTTTTATCTTCCTTTATTTTTGACACTTCATATTCTTATCCTCATACTATAAAATTTTCATTCCCTCTCTTATTCTATGCATAATTTATATTTTTCCACACACAGAAGCCTCTCTCTCTCTCTCTCTCTCTCTCTCTCTCTCTCTCTCTCTCTCTCTCTCTCTCTCTCTCTCTCTCTCTCTATATATATATATATATATATCTTCAATTTTTTATATATATTTTTTATTTTAGTGTAATAGGTTGACCATCAAAACATATTGATACAATATTGAAAGCTCCACCAAATGCATCGCAGAAATCAGTTTTAGATTATTAGAAGTCAGTCAGTTTGCTAAAATTGGAATTGAATGGTAATCTAGCTTGATACAATTTAGTTTTGTGTTCTATGTTGTTACTTTTTTTTTTATTCTCATTGGTTTTTAAATGTTATATTATTGAATTATCAAGATAGTAAATAAAAATATAATATTATTTTATTACATAGCATAACTAAAATATTATGGTGTTTATTGCTATACATTTTATTCTTACTATTTTTCTTCTCATCTTATTTTATTCAACATTTAAATTTAGCAACATCCTCCATGTTATAATTATTTATATTTTGTCTCATGTCTTTTAAATTAAATGTATAATATTTTTTTAAATTCAATAAATAAAAATTATTCTTAGAAAGTTTTCCCATGAAATGGTACACTGCATCAATGGAAAAATAATACAAAACAAATATCAATTTAGAAACACTCAATTAGAAAAATAGAATAAAAAATTTTCTTATAGAGTATTCCCATAAAACGTTACAATGCATCAATAGAAAAGAAAAATACAAAACACATGCTATTTTAGAAACACTAAATTTATAATAATAATAATAATAAAAATAATAATAATAATAATAATAATAATAATAATAATAATAATATCAAACCAAACATATCATAAAATAAACTAATAGTTATGGATATACTAACTTCATGGCAATAAAATGAAATAAAATAAAAATAAAAATAAACGTTACAATATACATATTTAGTACATTAGAATTATCATCAAATTTGGGAAACAATAGGATGTTAAGGAAGAGAGAGAGAAATAGATTAGCATAAGAAATCAAACGTCAGTTAAATAAATTAATTAGTAACCGTTAATTGGAAAACAAAGAGGCTAATGGCTAAAGGAGTAAAAAATTAATTAAAGATGAACTTACAAATGTTATTAAAACTTTACAATACAAATAAATAAATCGCTAAATTCACTTTATTAAATCATATAATCAACAATTAATTACAATCATATAAAATTTAAACTTGAAAGTAAACAAACTCTAATCTAGAAAATCATATTTATTATCAAAACTAAAATGAAGACATTCTTATGTAATAATAGAAATATATAAGAAATAAAGATGAAAATTTTCAAAATCATATTTTTTTGACATTTCATTTAACATTATTTATAAATAATAAAATATAAAAAATTCTTAAATGCTTATATTCTTCACACACCATGACTCTTAAAATCTAATGAAAGGTTCTAAGAATTTAACTCTAATTTAATATCTCTATTATGAAAATTACTAGCCAGTAAATTATAATAATAGTAAGAAATGTTATAAATGAGATCATGAAAAAACTACATAGCTACTATTATTATGGAATAAATGTCTTTTTTTTTTTTTTCTGCATCTAAGAAAATGAAATGTATAGAGCTTACTTATTAAGGTATATGCAAAGATTCACATTAAAAAAATATGTAAAGGTTTTTTTGAAAAATATGTAAGGTTTTTATTAACTTAAAAGACAATGAAAACCCAATTTTTAATTACTATAACTATAGCTACTCTATAAATCACACACTTTTGGATATATACCACCATATTCAACTTATAAATTACAACCCAAAACAATTATACAATCAATGCATGAACATGTAACATGAATTAATTTTTGCTTGGAATTTTCACAATTATTGACAGAACATCGCCAAATTTAATTTTTAGAAAACATCAAGACAAGGTGAATTTTAATTTTTTTAACTTCCATAGGAAAAAATATTACCCACATTGTTTCAACCCTTATGGAAAAGAAGGTTTACATGTAGCATGGAAAACGTGTTTAATTGACTTAGAGATGTAAAAATTAGTCAATCGACTATGGTAGAATTTAGGTTTCAAATTTTAAATAAAACAATTCTACAATAATAAAAAAACTATCTTGTGATAAATATGATCATGAAGTGCATTACTTTTCATTAAATTAGTTCAAATTACAAAAAAATAATAATAATGAGACTACCTTAAAAAAATAATCACGCGCAACGCGCAAGTCCGCGACTAGTGACCATAAAAGTCGTGCATTTCTCCCTCATGGTCCCCTTCGGTACATACACCACTATTTTGGGTTACACATCGATTGTCTAGGTCTCTAGTATGAAACTTTATACCGTTGACCATACAAACTGTGTACTCCTTCATATGCGGCTTAGGACCATTTGCTAATGACCATAACTCTTTAGTAGCTTCTAGTGACTCGTTAACTTTCAATCTATGCATCTATAATGACATACAACAAGTGATATTAATTAGTAATAAGTAATGACGAAACTATTTAAATGTTTAATTTTTATTAGGGTGTGATTAAATTTCAAATGTCTTACACGTTCTCTGAACCACTTAGAAAACTCTTATCGTTGGATTTGAGTTATGGCTTATTTAGTATGATTATGCAATATGCTTTTGTGTTCACTGTTAAAAATAAGGTAATTTATTTTTAGCTAAGCATTGCAGATAATATTCAAAAGTTGATCAAACAATACACGTATATGAAATCACATACTTTAAATAAGGCTCTAACTCAGGACTATTGTACAATAAGTACCAATGAGCAGTATCAAGCAATGCATGAGACAAGTTGCCATCATTCCGCCTATCACCTGTAGGTCGAGCAATCTGTGAAAAAACTATCAATCCTTCACTAGATTCACCAAAATCTTCATTTCTTTCTCTTCGATTATGCACAGTTTCGATCCCATCAATATACAAAGACCAATTGTTAATACATTCTTTGAGAATGTAAGCCTCTGTAATCGAACCTTCTGGTCGAGCTCGGTTCGACTCGTATCTTTTCAATTTTCCAAGGTACCTACGAGGAAAAAATATGCACATTATGTGATTTTATACCACATGGAAAAGATACAATTGATGGATGCATTAAAGGGTCTAATTACCTTGCAATTGGGTACATCCACCGATATTGTACCGAGCCCCCTAAAATTGCTTCTCGAGGCAAGTGAACAGCAAGGTGGACCATAACATCAAAGAATGCTGGAGGAAAGAACCTCTCAAGCTTGCATAGTATAAGAACTATACATTCTTCTAGTTTCTCCAATTCACTCCGCTTTAGGGTCCTTGAACATAAGTCTTGAAAGAAGTTGCCCAACTCAAACAATACAATACTAATATCTTTATGTGCAAACCCTCGCAACCCAATTGGAAGAATTCGTTGTAGTAGCACATGACAGTCATAGCTTTTCAAACCAGATAATCTACCATTTCTTGCATTCACTAACCTTGATATGTTGGCTGCATAGCCATCCGGATACTTGACTGATTTCAAAAAGTCATAGAAACCATCCTTTCATTTGGGCTTAATGAAAAAAAAGCTCGAGGCTTCTCATATGATCCATCAGGATGTTGTTTCAAACGCAACGTGTGCCTAAAGTTCATATTTTGCAAGTCTATCCGTGCCTTGTCAGTATCATTGTTTCTCCCCTCAATGTCCAACAAAGTACCGTAAGTACTCTAACTAATGTTCTTCTCCACATGCATGACATCAATGTTGTGCTTAAGCTTTTTATTCTTCCAGTATGGAAGCTTATACAAAATGCTTAGCTTTGACCAATTTGGCTCCCCAATGAGTTGTCTCTTCTTATTACTTGGATGCTTTCCTAAAATTATATTTGGCATTTTATCTAACTGCTCTTGTATCTTTCCCACTTGTAACTCTAAAGATCTCTTCCGTTTCTCCGATAAACCATTATGTAATCGACTATGTCTCCAACGATGTTCCATAGGCAAATAAGCTCGATGATTAATGAATCCAATTTTACTTTCCAAAGCTTCTGAGTATGGTTCATCATTGCAAGTGTAACAAGAATGATAACCCTTTGTCCTCCACCTAGACACATTACCAAATCCAAGATAGTCATGTATTGTCCACAACAAAGTTGCACGCATTTGAAAATGCTCTTTACTATAAGCATCATAAGTTTCTACACCTTCTTCCCACAACTCCTTCAACTCGTCAACCAATGGTTTCAAGTAAATATCAATCTCATTTCCTGGTTGGTGGGGACCAGGAATAAGTAAGGACAACATAAAATATGGCTCCTTCATAACCAGCCAAGGTGGCAGATTATAGGGGATAAGTATGACAGGCCACATATTATAGTTGTTGTTCATATTTCCAAAAAGGTTAAATCCATTTGTAGCTAACCCCAACCTTACATTGCGAGGTTCGAGGGCAAAATCAGGATGTTGCAAATCAAACTCCTTCCGCTCCTCACTATCAGCCGAATGCCTCATTATCCCATCATCCACTCGTTTGTCTATATACCATCTCATGTCCTTAGCTCTTTGGCCTGACATGTACAATCTCCTTAGTCTCGGTGTCAACGGGAAGTAACGTAATACCTTATGAGAAATCTTCTTACCTTGGCCACGTGTATCCTTGTACCTAAGTGCCTCACACACAGGACATTTATCAAGGTTTTCATTTTCCTTCCAAAATAGTGCACAGTCATTTTTACATGCATCTATATGCTCATATGACATGCCCAAGCCATGTAATATCTTCTTTGCTTCATAAGTTGACCTTGGAACTAAGTTATCTTTCGGTAAAACCTTTGTCAACAATTCTAGCATCATATCAAGTCCCTTATTACTCAAATTGGTCATTATCTTTACATTCAACATCTCAATAACAAACTTTAAGATACTATAATCAATGCAACCCAGATACAACTTACGCTTTGCATCTTCCTCAAGTTTGTCAAAATGACGCACCTCCTCATCTTCGGTTACATTTCTTGGTTCCCCTCTAATTCGATCACCTACTAAGGTATCGACATCATCCATATGATCACCATCCGACATTTCATTGTCATGAATGTTCTCGTTCAATACACGAGGTTCTCCATGATTATACCAATTAATGTAAGATTGCATAATCCCACGATGAAGCAAATGGATACGCACAATTTGAGGAGATTGTCGATAGCAATTCACACAGTGAATACACGGGCACGGAATATTACCACTCAAGTCCACAACCGGTCTTGCAAAATTAATAAATGCATTGACCCCTTCAATATATGGACGACTTAATCTGCCATCAGATATCTTAGCCATTGGCATCCAACTTTTATCCATGTTTGACTACAATAAGGTAAATGCTACTTTAGCAAAATAAAAACAACTTATGCATAATATATTCTAACATCTAAGTCTATAAGCTACTTAGATAAAGTTCTATCTTATTCATGAATGCTCAAGTATATATTAATGCTTAAACAAATATACATTGCACATTCAAACACTTCTAATATGAATATCACCACCTTATAATACCATGCAAACCACCCGCTTGCTTCAACACAACTCACCTAAAAACCAATCACAAACATCACAACTATATTGCTTACAAGTATTAAAATTAAATAAAATACTACTCATCACATCTAATCAACAATACTCATTCACATTTGCAACAAATAAAAAACACTCCCAATATTAATTTAAACCATCTTATAACACCATGCAAGCCACCCGCTTACTCCAACACAACAACCCACCACAAACCAATCACAAACATCACAACTATAATACTTACAAGTATTAAAATTAAATAAAATACTATTCATCATATCTAATTAATAATACTCATTTACATTTGTAAGAAATAAAAAACACTCTCAATATTAGTTTAAACCGCCTTATAATACTATGCAAGCCACCCGCTTGCTCTAACACAACCCACCACAAAATCAATCACAAACATCACAAGTATAGTGTTTACAAGTATTGAAATCAAATAAAATACTATTCATCACATCTAATCAATAGTACTCATTCACATTTACAAGAAATAAAAAACACTCTTAATATTAGTTTAAACCACCTTATAACACCATGCAAGCCACCCGCTTATTCCAACACAACAACCCACCACAAAACCAATTTTCAACATCACAAGTATAGAGTTTTATAAATTTTTAACAAGAATTTACTTACTTTGCTCAAGCTAAGTTTACAACTTTAAAAAAAAATCCAAAGTTAACTTGTGTTCTTCACCTTGTTCCTCACAATTTCTTCAGCCACAAAAGAGAAAGAGAGCTGGAGATAAAAGAAAGATAACTTTTAGTTGGCTTTAGCCTACATACAAAAAATAAAAAAATTAAAAAAAATTAAAAATTAAAAAAATTCAGTTTACTAAGAAATGGATAACCCACCAAATATATATATATATATATATATATATATATATTAGTTAAAACCAAAAAAAAAATATAGACAAACTAAGAGTGCATAATCATCAAATATTTTTAAGTGAATCCATAAACACACTAAATTATAAGTGGTAGAAAACGTGGAATTCACACCGTCCATTTATCTTCAACCACTTGATAACCAACAGAAATCACTTTGTTTTTTTGATAGTTTACTATACATGCTATTTACTCAACTATTTCAATATATTACTACTGACAGCAACCATAACCTTGATAAGCTATCTATCTAAAGATAAAGCAACTCAATTAAGGTAACAAATCATCAATATATTAAAAAATGCTATATATAAAGTTCTAAATTTTACACTAAACCTCATACTGGTGCACAAGCATAATATTAGTTAAAACCCAAAAAAAAAAAAAAATGCAGACCCAAAATGTTAAATATGAGAAAGGATTACCATATGCACATCAAAACACTGGACTTCAATTCATGAAGAGGCATAAATGATATCTTCATTCTCAAGCATGAAACATACCCCCATCCCCCAAAAAATATCTCTTTTCCCTCAACTTTCCTATTATCCAAGCAGAGAACTAAGCCACACAAATTTCTCAAAAATTTCTCTTTTCCCTCAGCAAATTTTTTTTATATCTTTTATCAACTCATCAGCAAATATAAAAGATATATAAAAAAAAAAAAAAAATCATCTTCTAGTGATACTTAACAGAGGTAAAAAGAAAAAAAAAAATAGAAAGAGGACACGTACAAGGGAGGCGAAGCGTCGCCGGCGCGAAGGGGGGAAAGTGTTGCCGACGCTGAGCGTTGCCGGCGCGAAGCGTCAGAAGCTGAAGCGTCGCCGACGTCTGGAGATGAAGCGTCGCCAGCGTCAGAAGCTGAAGCGTCACGATGGACACAAATCGCAATGAATGGGTTTGAGCTTTCGCGATGAACAGGAACCGTCACGATCTGGAACAGGAACCGTCGCGATCTGGAACGGAACCGTCGCGATCTGGAACCGAACCGTTGCGATGGACAAGAAATCGCGTCGCCAGCGTCTCAATCGCTGCGAACCGTCGCCGTCGCTGCTCTGCGAACCGTCGCCATCGCCGCTCTTCGAACCGTCGCCGTCGCCGCTCTGCGAACCGTCGCCGTCGCCGTCACCGTCTCTCTGAACCGACGCCAATGGGTTTTGGGATTATGGGTTTTGGGATTATGGCTTTTGGGTATGAGAGTATTTAGTATTTGGCTTTTGGGATTATGGAACAGAGCATTCAGAGTATAGATGGAAAACTGAGTTAATATACTTAGTCTTTAGCGACGATCTTTTTCTGTCGCTAATGCCAACTTTGTCGTCGCTAAAGGTACCAGATTTTTATGTTTTTAGTGACGAATATTAGTTTCGTCACTATAGAACCAAGGCTTTGTTAAGGTTTTTAGTGACGAAATTCATATTTCGTCACTAAAGCATACTTTTAGTGACGAATTGTGATTTCGTCACTAAAAACATGTAAGTGCAAAACCTACAGTGACGAAATATTTCGTCACTAAAAATTTCAACTTTTAGTGACGAAATATTTCATCACTATAGATTAATTAAACTCACGCCAAAGTTTCCCTCCCCTAGCACCCATTTTTCAGATCACAATAGTGACGAAATTTATTTTTCGTCACTAAATGTTAAAATTTTTTTCATTATTAGTGATGAAATGCATATTTCGTCACTAAAGCTGTATTTTTAGTGACAAAAAATATTTCCTCACTAATTTTCGTCACTAAAAATACATTTTGTTGTAGTGTCTTTGATGCTCAACTTCTTAATCTCTAAGATCACAGCCCGCTCATCCGAAGAAATTCCATTAACTAGTGAACTACTATTGTCAGTCTCTGAATTATTGGTTGGGAAATACAATGATGGTATGGAAAGCTGATGATTAGGAGTTAATGATCCGTAACTGTCAGTGTCCGACATGTCTGGTGGGAAGAAGTGATAATATGAGGGTATGGAAGGATTTCGAAATATTATTTCATAATTATCGGGACTGCCTATTTCAGACATGGCGGGTGGGAAGATTGACATTATGGAATATGAGGGTATGGAACGACTTCGAAAAATTATTTCAAAGTTTTCAGGACTGTCTATTGGAGATGTAGCTGGTAAGAAGATTGACATTATGGAATCGGAATTGGAATGAATGAATTCTGGACTACTATCATCAGTCTCAGACTTATTGGATGGGAAGAGTGATGAAATGTTAAGAGGGGAGTCTGGATTTGTTTCATTCCAATCCCAACTGCCACTGCCAGCTTCTGACTTGGCTGATGGAAAAAATGATCCTGCTACTACTGACATACTTCTTTCTCTATACACTTTGCGAACCATTCTAGTCTCGATTTCTCTAGGCTCGTCCACAGCCTTTGGATCGATCAAATTCTCCTCGTTGTTTTCATCGGCCCTCACTGGTGTGTTCAAACTCTGCACAATGTGATGAGTAGTGTTGATGCCAGTCATGGTGGCCGTAGACATAATTGTGGGGTTTGAGTCAAAGAGGGAAATTGAAAGAGAAAGGAGGGTTTGGAAGAGAGAAATAGAAAGAGGAATGAGCGTGGGAGGCCGACCCGGTCCTCGGCACCATTATTGATGCTAGTCCTCGTGGTTTTAGTCTTATTTGGAAATAGTCTGAACTCAGAATAAAGAGAAAATTGGTTTTTGGGTTTTGAGGAAGCTAGGTAGAAAGGAATTGTGACCTTTCAGGCAATGACGAAGTAACGTCCAGTAACTTTCTTATATAGTGTGTATTAAAAGTATCGCTTGTTTACTAGGGAAAATGTTAACAAGTACAGTGTTGCACTTGTTTACATTTCCTTTTTATGTGTCTCACTCGAAAAAATGAAAAAAAGTTGTCAAAAAAATTGCTAAAAGAGATAAAAGAAATTGTCAAAAATTAAAAAACTGCCAAAAAGCTGAAAAAGTTACCTAAAAATTATTCAAAAATGTGTTGTTAATAGATATTTTACGGTATCCGTCAACACAACCCTTTTATTATTATTTTTTTTTTATGGGATTGGGTTGGACACAGTTTTAGTGAAACATTGAGATAGAAATTTTTGTGGTTTTAGTGTTTATTATGGTGTGTGGGCTTCATTTGCATTCTCTTGGTCCATTATTTGTGAGGGCTACCCTACTTCCAAAGCTTTTTGTAGACAATTGGATGTCAATGTTAACAGTATGCATCTTTGAATGTTTTCCTTGCATCCATTATTTTGTTTTTTTTTTTTTTTATGTACTAGAAGTACGTCATAATTTTTGTGTCTAGATAACAGTAGTAGCCCAACACAAAATTCTTAATGCACCTGTGATGAATGTTGATGCACCTGTGGATCTCAGTTGCATTGTTGAGTTTGCGAGGGTTGATTTGCCAAAGTTTTGAATGAGCTCATAAACAATGATTTATGTTCACGGTCATTGTGGAACTTCCAACACTCACAGACCTCCAAATAGGCATGGTTTGGTTCATTTGAGGATGTTGATGCACTTATGTCAATTGCATTGATAGATTATTTTTTAGGGTGATCTCTAAAAAGTTTCATGATGCTTTCGTTGATTGTGGATGAAAACATGCACTTTTGATTTAGCAGCAACGCAACCTAACAATGTATGATCAGTAGTTACTCCTCAAACAATTTAGTTTAACTTTCTAATTATCTTTATGAATTCTATGATTTGTACGAGTTCTATTTCTATTAGAGGGATGAGGTTAACACACTCTGATCAGCAAACAAATAAGAGTGGTTTGTGTTGCAAAATTAGTTCTCGAGTTTCGCTCAAAAATTAATAATCTGCATTCTAAGGCTAAGTAATAAGCAAGGCATGCATTAAAGACTACCAAACTAGACAACATATAATTTCAATGGAGACTAGCAGTAAATGTAGTTCAAGGACTAAATCAATAGGCACCCATAAAAGTGGGCTTGTCTAGCTATAGGACTTCCTGTGGTCAAATTCAATGGACATCTTGATTTGAAAGGAGAAAGTCAGCTTTAACTTGTGAATTCCTCCAAATTGGGTTTGAGCCTCCAAGCCATGATGTGTTAATTATAAGACCATTCTCATGTATTAAATCACATGCATTAAAACATTGAAACAAATTACATAATCATCTAGTTGGTCATGTGACTACAAATAAACGTGAATTTTCTTTTAGGTTGCCATTTTGTGGGTGGAAGGAAATTTTGTCCTTTTAACTTGGCTAAAACTCTGATGGGTTGTTCTCTGGGGCTACCAACAATTGAGTTCTATCCCTTTCCCTTCTGTTTTGTTAATTATTTGGACTTAGGAGCTTGTAATCCATGACCTCATAATGCCTTGTTGGTGGTTCTCATTTGATTGCTTTAAAACTTGAATTTTTTTAATAGATATTATAAAATTAAAAACTTATAAATAATTGTTTTTACTATCACCATATTTTTTAGATGGTATTCATACTGACAACCAAAGGCCATACTGTTAATCTACCTGAAACCCAAAAATATGATCTTTAATTGATTTGGGGTAAATAATATTATGTTTCTTTTCTCTTAAAAAATTGTATTTCTTCTAAGGACCAAAATAGGGTCTTCTGCCTAAGCCCAATTGAACCATGCAACAAACACTACATGAGAGGGTGGTCCATGAGATTTGATGTTGCGGAAGCCGAAAGAAAGCATACACGATAATCTCTTGATGGAACATAAACTAAACTATTAGCTTCTGGTAGTAAACCTCAAATCCATAAGGAGGATCAGGAGATAAACTGGAATCCACCAAAGAATGAATTTGACAAAAGTCTGTGTTTATTGATAATAGTTTGAAAAATTGAATTGCCTTTGGAGGTTACAATGCATTTAAATAGTAAAAACAAAACCTAGGGCAATTACAAACCTTAAAGCGGCTACAAAAGCATATAAAACCCTAATTTGACTAAAAAAAACATTAAAAGCACCTTAAAATAAGGAAATAAATAACCTAAACCTAAAATAACAAAAAATTACATAAAAAGACTAAAATTAAATAATTATAAAATTCAAAGAAACCGTGTCCTACATCAAGATTAGTAATTGCTTGTGGTTAGGTAGACAATTGGTAGCCGCAAACCTAGTCCTGCAATAATGGAACCAAATGCAGCAAGGAGGCCCTCTTGGGTCAAGCCATGTGGGCCCTACAATATAGCTAATGGCTAGGAAAGATAATGAATAGATAAGATATTAGTAATTGGGAGAAATTACATTTTACCACTCTAAATTATACACCAGATTACACTTTACACCTTAAACTGTTCGAATGCACACTTTGCACTCTAAACCATCACACTTTTCACACTTTACACCCCAACATTTCTAATACGGAAAAACTTCCATTTTAAGATGGTAATAGGTCGGGCCTTGTTTTAGTTAAACATATAAATGCAACTAGATGATACAGAAATTTCTATGGTCTTTCTTAGTATTTATTATTGTGTGTTAACTTGATTTGCATGCTCAGCCTATTATTTGTGAGGGCTACTTCTAGAGCTCTTCGTTGACGACTCCAATTTCTTGGATAATGTGCGTGTATCTTGTTATTAGTTTTCTCTAATATTTAAACAATTTTTCTTTCAAAAAACTATAATATTTTGTGATCTATGTTATAGACAAAATAGAAAGACAAATAGGGTGCTGTCGTGATATGTTCATACTATATGTATTTATAAATTTGAAAATCACATGATATGGTGGCTGATATAGATAGGCAAGTTTCACTCCTACTCAAGAATGCAAATATACTTCTCAAAAAAAGAATGCAAATGTTGTTTTTATAAAATCAAAATGTGAATATCCTTCAATCATTTTCTTTACATTCTTGATTGTGTGTTAATACTATTTTTTTATGGACTTGTTTCAATTGTTGCAAAAGTAATTAAATTTGAGTAAGAATATTATATTTCAAATTAATTGTTTCTCATACAAACTTAGAAAAATGACATTAAAATTCCATTATAATTAAATAATTAATGCTCCCCATTTAACATAATTAATATAACAAAATAAAAGTGTTTATCCTATAAGTAATCACAAATAAAAATGGTTCATTGTATAAAATTTATAAAAATAATTATATAATCCCTCTAATATGCATAACTAATGCACAGCTATAATGAATTAATATATGCATTATTCGATTGGCTACTCCAAAAGCTAATACTTTAATATAAATTCAACCTTTGTTGAAGTAAAAGACTAATTAAATAAAATCTCAAACAATGCGCCACATGATAGATTCTCATGCGCTCTCGCATAAGATTTCTGTTATATATATATATATATATATATATATATATAGAATTGATTAATTGGCCCAATCGGTAAACTAACAATCTGCATCTTTTAATTTGCATTGGATGTCAATGTTATAGAATCGATGCTTGCATGCATGATGCATATAACATGCATTAGTGTAGTGTTTTCTTTGGGATGATGGGGAAAAAAATTGTAGTATTTCTTTTCCTGATGCAGTTACTAGGGTTGTTACCCCATGCAATTACCACCCCACTTGAGATGTAAAAGTTAATTCGATAAAATGTTTTTAACCTTTTAAACTTTTTTATCATATCAACTTTATAACTCACATGGGTGGTAATTGCATGATAATCTCAATCTTTATAGGAAGTAAGAGAGTTAATTCTATACCGTAGGTCGTTTGGGTTTGGCTAGGAGAATAAAATATTTTGATACCAGTGTACTGTTTCAGAATTTCCGCTATTTATATAATTCTATACATATATATATATATATATTTATATATATATATATATATATATTTTGTATTATATATGTAAGTATGAATTTATTAATTTTTATATTTATCAACATAGAAATTTAAAATTCACATATTTATGAGCCTAAATAAATTTTTTTTTTTATGACTACCCTAAATATAACTTAAGTATATCAATCAAATATATTAGCTTAAATAACACACCTTTTTTTTTTACAATTTTTTTTTATTGTACTAGCCAAAACACTGGAAACATACTATTATTGCATGTACAACCTGGTATTTCATCCTGTAGATTTTAGAAGAGTACCAATATTGGTTTAATGTCCGGTACAAATGGTACTAGTACGGTATTAACTTCCCTAATAGAAAGTCTCTAGGAACATGAGTAGTGTTGAATAGTCAAAGATAAATTATTTTGTTTGTTTTTGGTCTTAAATGTGAATATACATATAAAAATGGGTTTCAAACCGAACACGAGATTTTATCCGTCAATCTAATTGAAACCCATAAATTTGATCATAAGCTAATTTGGGATAACTAAAAGATTATGTTTCTTTTAAGGACCAAAATAGGATTTTAGCCGAAAGCCCAATTGTATGATGTGACAAACAATGTATGAGAGGGAAAAATACCTCATGTATTGGATACATAAGTCCTCTCTCTCACATGAAGGTGGACCCCATAAGATGTGAGAATGAGGACTTGTGCATCTTATGCATCATATATATACCTCCTTGTATGAGTGGTCCATGGGACCGATAATTGCTAATGGATAGCCTCACCATCGGAAGACTAAAATCTGTACATGCAGTAATGGAATACCAAATGCGGCAAGGAGGCCGTCTTAGATAATGGCAACTCTAGGAATTTTTCTCAGAGTGTTCCTTAAGAAACATAAATTACACAATCTAGTAGAAATATAAATTCGTATATTGACAACAACAACAATCAAAAAACACATAAATACATAAAGTTTACAATTGTCTTCTACAAGTTTCATATTTTGAAGTCGTTGCATGATAGCCTCATTATTAATGCTACAAACTACATCTTTTTCAATATACACAACCAAGCAATCATTCATCCATTGATCTCCCATTCAATTGCGCAGTTCATTCTTTATATATTTAATTGCTAAAAAACTTCTTTCTATTGTTGCAGTAGCAACAGGAAGGGTCAAAGCTAACTTTACAAGCAAATAGACTAATGGATAAGTCTAATACTTCCCTGTGTTCACTAACTTTTCAACAAGTTCACTAACTCCTTGAAGCTCTAAAAACAAGTCATTACTGCGCATATAAAAAATGTAATTCTGAAGTTGAGAGTCAAGTGCCAAGATATCTGTCCTAAAAAAATCAGATGGATAGAACTTTGCTAAACATATCAACTTCTTCTTATCAAAAGCCACAAATGAATTACTTGGATTCAAGCAAGCCATACAAAGTAGCAAATCAGTATTTGTCTCTGAAAAATGGTTGTTAAGCACTTGAAGTTGCATATCTATAACTGTGTAGAATAGCATGATAATGATGTAAATTTGTATTTTGTTAGGTGTTGCATCGCGGCCTTCCACTAACTACAACTATTATTTCATCTATGTTCAAGATAGGAATATCATGTGTGGTACAAAATGAAGACACTTTAGTCAATAAAAATATACATTCATCATCTCTCATCACTTGCAATCGTTGCTTAGACACTTTAACAAGATCCATAGCATTTACTATATCTTGATTTTTTTTTTTTTTTTTTTGCAATGCTTTTAACAACTCATTTGTGATCCTTAAAATGTTTTTATCAAGTGTAGAGTAAAGACAAATTCAAAAAATAGAATTGACCTCATAATAGATCGAGATTCAACTTTTTAGTTGGAGAGGCCATCTTCTTCAATAATCTCAAGTACATCAACAACAATAGAGAACATCAAAATCAAGTTGAGAATAGTCCCATAATATAATCCCCAACGTGTATCACCAGAACATTTAAGATTAGTGTCTTGATTCAAACCTTGTCCACTCCTACATACACCATTCTCTAATTCTTCTTTAATTTTGGCAAACTATGCATCTCGAAGAGCATCTCATCTCTTACAAGAGCCTCCAACAATAGTTACTAAATTACTAACCACATAAAAAAATTCAACAATGTTAATGTGATTTTTAGCAACGACAACAAGTGTCAATTGAAGTTGATGAGCGAAACAATTGACATAAAATGCAAACTTATTCTCTTTCAAAATTAAAGTTTTGAGACCATTGATATCACCTTGCATATTACTAACTCCGTCATAACCTTGCCCATGTAGTTTCAATAAACTCAAATTATGTTCACAAAGTCAACATTCAATAACATATTTGAGTGACAAAATGGTGTTACTTGCTACATGTACAATACAAGGAACCACTCTATAATAATTCCATTTTTGGTCACATAACGAAGAACGAGGGTCATTTGCTCTTTCACTGAGATATTATGTGACTCATCAACTAATATTGAAAAAAACTCATTGTCAAGATCTTTGATGAGGAGTTTGGATGTTTCACATGTAATTGCATTCACAATGTCTTTTTGAATTTCACGGTAGGTAAGCTTGCAATTTTTTGGAGCTTTTGCAACACTTCATTGATAGATTCATTGTGATCTCCCAAAAATTGTAGAAGCTCAAAGAAATTTCCTTTATCACTTGAACCTTGAGATTTATCATGACCACGAAAAGCTAATCCCCGGCATAAAAAGAATCTTATGCAATCAACTATTGCATTTAATTGAACCCGATATTCAATTTTATCTTGATTTGATTGTTTAACCAAAATACTTTGAATGTGTTGCTTTTTCTTCATTAGATCGGCTTAGTTATGAGCACTATTAACTCTTCTAACATGTGAATTTAACTTCTCTTTCTGATTCCAGAGTTTGAATCCCTTCCTTACAAAAGTCTCACCTCCTCCTTGCTTACCAACATCTTGCCCAAATAGGTAGCAATATAAACAAAATACTACACCCTTGTATATACTATATTCCAACCATTTTCTATTTACATATTATTCGGATCTAAATCAACAGGGCTTTCCAGAAAAATATGATAGAGGGTAATCATCATGGTTTTGGAAACACAGGTTGACAAGGGCCTTTTTGTAAATAATATCTTCATATTTCATCATGATTATTAGGAAGATAAGATGATATCTTTTCTCGTAACCCAGGATCTAAAGAAAGATTTTCTAAGTTAAAATCAACACGAATTCGCTTAGAAGATGAAGATGAATCTTGCACAAGAGATGAATCTTGGGTATATGGTTTTTTTATCAAATATTTGTCCATAATTCTAGCAAAGAAATAAACAATAAACTATAATTCATTTGAAATATTAATAAAATTATTAATTATTGTTGTTTAGTTGTTTCATTAATTTGTTTGCCTTTTATAAACTATAATTTGTTATATTGTTATTTCATTAATTATAAAATTATTAATTTTTGTTTAGCCTAACATAATTTAATTTGTTTGTCTTTTATAATGTATTGGTTAATTAAATTATTAATTATTTTTTACTAGTTGTTTTGCCCAATTAATTATTGGTTAATTAAATTATTGTTTATTAGTTGCATTAGCACACACCCCATGTGCATTTACTTCTCCCAATTCAAATATCCCACCCTGGCTCCATGCCCCCATCCACCCCCCACTCAACAAACAAGCCCTATGGCCCCCAATCACAAGAGCCAATCAGATAAATTTACAATCACAAATCACAATACACTAAAAGATATTTAATTGTATCTCACCAACACCAACATCAACACCAACGGATAAAGCCAAAAACAGGGGAAAATATTAATAAAGTTATAAAGTAAAGTTAAGCAATCAACTAATCACAATTCAAAGAGAATTAGATAAATTCTTAAAGAGAGAGAGAGAGAGAGAGAGAGAGAGAGAGAGAGAGAGAAACTGAGACTGAGAGAAACCCATTAACCCAATAACATGTATATGTAAGAGAGAAAAAGAGAGAGAAGTGTAAAGATGAAATACCTTGAGGTTGAGGGAGCAGGGAGGCCTGAGGCTGAGAGGCGGCACCGTCGGGCAGCACATCGAGGTGAGGAAGACCAATCTCCGATCCAATCGGACCGATCTCTGATCTCCAATTCCCAATGTGTTCTAGTCTTCTAGAGCTCGAGTTTGAGGCCTAATGTGATGACCGATGTGCTCTGTTGCTTGAGGCGGAGGCGTCATCCATTGGTTGTTGTCGTTGATGACTAATGAGGTTTTTTTTCTTTAGGTTAGGTTTCTAATTTTAGTTTTTGCTTTACTTGATGAATCAGCGGATGCATATATTGGGTTTTGGTTTGTTTACTTGTTTGTTTTGTTTTGTTTTGTTTTTTTTTTTTTTTTTTTGAAAATTTGTGGGTTTGCTACCATCTGTAATCTGTTGGGTTTGCTTTACCTTATTTTTTTTCTTTAGATTGGGTTTGTTTTACCATCTGCTGTTTATGATTGATATTGGGCTTTTTTTCCCTGGTAAGCTTGCTTTGTTACAATTTTATTTTCTTCAAATTTTAGTTCAAAATTTTTTTTGGATTTTTTTTTTTTTTTGCTTGAAAGTAAAACAAATAAAAAAATTTAATTATTATATATAATTTTTTTTTCCAAGTTGAGGGTGTTCCTAGAAACATCTTGGACTGAATGTAGCACCGCCACTGGTCTTGGATCAACTGATCAAGTCATCTGGGCCTTGCAGTATAGCTAATGGCTACGAAAGATTATGAATTGATAAGATGTCGAATTAAGTTACAACAACGTACTGACGTTTATGTCCAATCCCTCATATAAGAATCATATAAATCCAAGAGTTTCAGAACCAAGCATGGCACTTTTTGGGTCACAATTATCTAAAAGCTAGTGGGGGATCAGTAGTTCCACTTGGTGATTTGCGACATTACTTTCAAGTTGTGGAACTACTTTTACAAGTTACCTCAAAATAACTTGAACAAAATTGGCATCTATATATTACTAAAAATTAAAATATAGTGTTTATTATTGTTACGTTTCAGTTGAGCCACATTAGTGGCTACATTATTATTTTTTTTCTCTCTGCCTTTTCTTTATAATACCTTTTTCTATTTTTAATAATATATTTAAATTTTTATAATTTTGACAAATCCGTTGCTATTATTCATATGTGCCTCAAGCATTAGTCGACTGGCCTCCTTTTGTACCACATCAGACTATTGTCTCTCCCTCTCTCTTTAGACTCACCAGCTTAAGTGTTCCGTTTTATGCCTTGCCGTCATAAGTTACAACACAGACACTGAACCAGTGTAACGTTTCTCTCTAGGATGTATATAGCTACCCATGTCCTTCCTTCTACCATCAATGGCAATGTCCTTCTCCTAAGTCCCAACTGTGCTTCAGATCCAAATATACATGTACACTTCGCTACTTCCTATGTTCCAAAAGCTCAAGGTATTTGTCTCTTTTATTTTCTTTTGTACTTCTTATTCTTTAATTTCTTTTATTTTCTCCCCTGCCCGTGAGTCCTTCTCTAGAAAACTACCCGTTTCTCTATTTACAACTTCCTATATCTTTTAAATTTTGCTTTTGTTAGATGCACGCCAATTGTTTGATAAAATAGCTGAGTGTTTCTGTTTATTTATTATATATTCAAAAATCAACTGATTTTGTATGATTATATGCTGCAGTTTTATTTTAAGATGGGTTGGTAGATTGTTTCCTAATTCTTAAGCATCTTCATGCGGAAGTATATATTCCCTGCTATCCCACCACCCAAATTGGATTACGCAACTAAACTTATAAACTTAATATCCATTTATATTTCAAAACCAACGGTAGCTAGACTAGATATTTAGATGAACCCCATGATGTGGCTTGGTGACAAATGGGCATAGGTACAACTAACAATACAATACGATTTGATGAACAAGTACTTCACCATTATTATATGCAAAACAAATCAGGATTTTGAATTAATTGTAAAATTTGAAATTTCTTTGCTGGAACTGTATGATTCTAGGTGTTGTTATTTTTTTTAGCATGTTGCAGTACCATTGGTTTGATATTCAGATTTTGAGATAACGTCAAATGAGATTGTAATACATTCAAAGATTAGATGTTTTCTATTGAAAAACATGACTGGTGCAAAATATCACATAATTTTTATATATGTTTTGCAGCCACAATGCTTAATAAAAGGTATTTTTGTATTCATTAAATTATATCGAGCAGTTTCATGCTCCAATGCAAAAAAAAAAAACTGTAAATTCAATTTGGGTTTTCCTCATTAAATGTTAAAAATGGTTTTGTATTTTCTTTCAAATAATGAAAGATGCATAATAGGCATATGTGCTTATAAAATAAATTTAAATGTAAATGTAAATATACCTTAGAAGGTATCAATGTTTTGTAATGATCTACATGTCAAAGTTGCATGTTTTGTAAATAATCGACAACATTGGTGGTTCACTTTAGGGTTAGCAATCAGGTTTCATAAGTAACCTTGCACACCTTTTTGTGGACTACATGTTTTTTGAGATGTCTTAAATTTTCAAATCCAGGTTTATGACCATGAATGATGGGAATATTTGGCATTGGGAGGGAAAACAACACAATGCACATTTGAAGGTTTGTCATTATAATCCCTTCCAAAATTGAACTATTAACTCCATATACAAGTTTGCATCATTGTAGTTTCCTCTCTTGGTGTATTTGACCCTACACCGTTTATGAGGCCTGAGGTTCCCAAAATTATTTGGCAGGTGAAGGAGATTCCCTTTTGATGTAGCTTTAATGAACCAAACACACATCTAAGATTTGGTGGTAAAGTCACTCTCTCCACCATATCTACTCCTCGATTTCTTAGGTTGGTTTTTACTTAAAAATGCTCGTTTTTGTAGCATAGATTGTCAACACCTCTAATTTTGAAGTTGGCCCCTTGTTTGATTGTCCCTTTTAATAGTCATAAATCATATATATTCTTACAAAAAATCTGTATTATTTTATTAGGAAGAAATGATGATTAACTAAATTTGACAAAGTGCCAAATGATTGATATTCTAAATTTCCAATAATGATTCTCATTGTCTTATATGTGATTTAGCTAAGTTTGGTCTTTTTCATTCTACGCTAACATGTATTTTTTAAGGATAACACAATTTCTAGAAAGTTTCTTATGCATTGAGGTATCAATCTACTATTTATTTCTTTGAAATTATCTTTTCAATTCCCTAATGAACCCCACCTAGAGAAGTTCCAATCTTCAAAGAAATGTGTCACATTGGGTTGATATATCTTTTGTGACAAACTCTACTGAGAGCTTGAAATCAAAGCATATATAGGGATTAGTTACCATGAAGCACGGGTGTGTTTCTGGATTCGGATGTGGGTGCGAGACTCGACAATTTTTGAAAAAGTAAGGTGCGGGTGCGACGATTAAAAACTATTAAAAAAAATTTTATTTATATTTTCTATATATTGCTAAGCATACTTTTTTTACATTATATAAACATATACCAAATTTAAGAGCAATAGTAGATAATAACTAAAACATGATGTTCATAAATTAAATACAACCCACAAGCAAATTCAATAGATTCAATTTAACCTACAAATAATTTGACAAATATATACTAACTATTAAGTAAATAAAAAATCAAACTCAAGTCACAACATTACACTATTACAGCTTATATGAAATTTTTTTTAAAAAAAAAATTAAAAATCAAATCACAGATTCTCAATGATTAATAGAGCTTGTGAGAGTATAATGAGCTTGAGATTGAAAGCTTTGATTAGTTTTATACCTGAGTTAAGAGTGGGTCGGTGAGATGAGGTGAGCTTGAGATTTGAGACTTGAGGTGAGCTTGAGACCTAGAGTCATGCAAAGAACTCTAAAGTAAAGAGGGGAGGGGAGACGGAGTAGTGGAGCTAGAGGCGCACAGAGAGACGAGCGTGAGAGGAGCTGAGCTGAGATGAGAATGAATCAGAGAGAGCATAGGGTTTTGTTGTTAATTCATACGGTGCGTTTTGCACGCTTTTTTTTTTTTTTTTTGAATTTCTGCCAAACAATGCGTTTTACACCTTTTTTTTTTTTTTTAATTTCAGCCTGAATCGGCCGGTTCAATGCCGGTACAAACTGACGTTTCGGCCGACACAGAACGATTTGGCACAAATTAGCTCGAGTCGGCGCGTGTCAGGGAAAAAAAAATGGACGCGGCACAGACATGCGGGTAGCATCGTCACCCACCGCACCCCACATCGGATGCGGGTGCGGCACCCATTTTGCCGTGTCGGTGCTTCAGAGTTAGTTACTTTGGAGATATATAATTACTTTATAGAAATACCTGCTTGGGTTTCAACACTCTATTTCAGGGTCGTAGTTATGAGCTTACTTAGGATTCTAAGATATTTTGGCTTGAATTTTCTTAAACTGGGGGTTGCAATTGCTGAACATATTTTATGCTTTACTTCCACAAGGTAAAGTTTCAATATTTTTTATCTTCAATTAATGATGAATTCTTCGTAAGCACAACTGCATGAGTCATTAGCTCATGTTGACTACATCCACGCCCTTTGTAGACACTGCTCATCCCTCTTATGAATAGTTTGGTGAAGTGTTTGGATAGCAGCAATGTAGGTGGTTAGTTGGTATATCTTGTGTAATCTAGCTCCCCGTCTAGAAGTTTTTGTGCTCTCAGAATAAACTAAATGCTATTGTTTTTTGAGAGAGGTAGATTGTCTAATGTATGCTTATTGAGAAAAAAATTTCTTTTTAACTATTAGTTAGGAATGAACAGTTTCCAGCTTTACCATTTGAGTTCTTAAAATAGAAACGATATTTTTCACTATAGTAAATAAAATGCGCGGGTCTGTGACTAGTTTAAATAAAGATAGAAATGTGGCTTGTGATTCCCACAGTACCTTCCTTCAACTGATAATGATAGAACAATCAAAATCCATGAATGACTAGTATACGGCAAAAATCCCACATATTTGTCATAATTTCCAGCCCAAACTAGAAAAAATGACCTAGCTACTGGATCAGATCAAACAATTGATATATGCAATTCACTGCTAAAGTATGCTAGGAGCAACTTCTGTTGGGACACCTAATAAGTTTCATAATTTAAATGGCAGAGAATGTACGTATGATTCATTCAGAACTCAATTTTTTTTAACACATGGCAGAATCTCTCACATTGACTCGTTGAATTTTACATAAAATAAAGGATTGAATTACCTCCTCTTTGTTGATTGCTTTGTAGTTGATTAGATGGTTATCCCAAGCTTCAAAATGCTAACCTAAATCAGACCGTTTTGTATGTGTGTCCATCGCGTACACACTTTTTGACTGATAAGTTACACACAGGCAATGCTTCCGTCCAGTGCTAGACTGACGTGTGACCATTTTAGCACCATGTAGTGTTTGTGTCAAGCCAATCCCATTACACTCACAAAAGTGATGGGTCTTTAGACTTAAACTAACCACACTCTTCACAATGATCTTACAAGGGGAATTTTATTTTATTTTATTTTTTGTGTTAGAGGAGATTGAAGAACATGAGCCTGTACACACACAACTCAACAAAAATTTATACCTCACTACTCGCACAGCAGGAGCAGTTCTACGTATCTAGATGTTTTGTTTCTTTTGTAAGTAGAGGTGAAACACACACACAAACTCAAGAAAAATATTACACCTCGCTACTCACACACACTAGCTTTGGCCATCCCAACTTGTTTTTCCTTTTTTGCTTCTTATGCACAAAATCCCAGAACGCTTATTAACTATTTAGCATACAGGTTCGAGACATCTCTGGGTCATTCCGCTGGGCCCCATTTCTTGCTTTCCAAACATCCAACGCATTTCTTACTATGCTCTTGCTGCTTTCAAAGTATAAAATGAAAAGTGTTCCTGTGGTTGATTTGGGTGAAGGTAAAATTGGTAACATCATCACACAATTTGCTGTCATTCATATGCTAGCAGAATGTGCTGTACTTTAGTGGTTTGAAAGTTGGGGAACCAAGAGACTATCTAAGCTCGGACTTCCAGTGATGACACCAAACTGTATTATCAAGGTGTATTTTTCTTTTCAGTTTTTGTTTGTGATACGAAGTTTGTTATGTTCATTCTCACCGCATAATGCTTAACCTTTGCTTGTAAAGCCATAATTATACAAATCTTTTATGGGTTAAGAGATCAATCTTAAAACATACATCTATATTTGGAATTGGAAGTTAACATTTATTTTAACGTATTTTTGTTGATACATTTAACCTTTAAGTTATATAAATTGTGAGGATTTTAAAAACAGATCAATGTTATGTAACTAGATTAAATAGAAATTGTTGTGTGCTTTGTTAGTGTTTATTTTGGTGTGTTAGCTCAATATGCATTCTTGTCCCATAACCTGCACTTGTCACAAAATAAATAAATTGTGAGGATTTTCAATTTTATTTTTGTTCTGACTTGGTCTACAAAAATGCTCCATGGTGAAAAAAGGTTTGATTGCTTGCTGTCATCTGCTAAGAAAATGTCTTTTAAGTTTTGTCAATGATATTTGAGCTATTAGAAATATTCATGGGCAGGAAACTTGATAATTATTGGGATGAAGATTAGCCTAGACGCATGTTCACATTTTAAAAAATTCTCTTATAAGATTAATTTTTAATGTAGGTCCATGAGGATGGACCGGTGCTCTAGGCATTTAAGCTAATGAGGAAAATGAGGATTGGAGAGATTCCTATTACTAAAAAGGGTAGTAGCAGGGCAGTGGGTAATATAAGCTTAAGAGATGTTCAGTTCTTGCTAACTGCTCCAGAAATCTATCATGACTATAGGTTTGTAGCCGAGCTAATTTCCAAAATTGTGTCTTTTGTTACTGTTATGTCTTATGTTTGATCCTTTAAGTTCTGAAGGAAATAAATAGTGATGGTAGTAAGATGGGTTACCTGGATAACTCTACCTGCTCTCTTGCAATCCCTAGAATTAATGACATTACAACAAAATTGATTGCCAAAGTTTTGAAGGAGCTCATAAACAATAAAACTCAGTCATGTTCATGGTCATTGTGGAACCCTCAAAGCCAGCCAACCTCCATGATCCTTTGATATATGTGGCATGATTTAGTTCATTTGTTTGTGTACATGATTCGCTTATAAATTTGACTAACTGTCTATTTTGTGCATCATAAATCTTGTTCTAATTGTAAGTCCATGTTTAAATCAACATTAATACAAAGTTGTTGATAAAAAAAAAAAAAAAAAATTAGGCTAGGAAAGTATGCAATTTCATCAAAAAAATTTAGGCTCTTAGTTCTATGTTCCATACAGTTTTCAATCAATATGACTCTTGTTGCACTCATTTGACATGTATAACAGATCTATCACGGCAAAGAACTTCCTGACAGCCGTTGGAAGCTACTTAGAGAAAATCATGAGAACTGCCCATTAGTGACTGGCATGATCACATGCAAAAGGGACCACACAGTGAAAGAATTGATTCAGCTGCTTGATCCTGAGAAGATTCATCGGATCTATGTTGTCGATAGTGATGGGAATCTGGAGGGAGTTATCACACTGAGAGACATTATCTCAAAGCTAGTACATGAGCCCCTTGGTTACTTTGGCGATTTCTTTGATGGTGTACTGCCACTGCCCCAAAACAGCAAGGTTTAACATCATGATTGACCTTTTCTTTTTGCTAATTTTGTTTTCGTGTAATCATCTCTCCTTGTCCTTTGGTTTCTTAGAGATGGGTTGATTATGGTGATTGTAACATAGGCAAGCACTTGTAATTAATTTTACCCCAGTGTGCCTGAGTTAACTTTTCTGTATATTTTCCCCCAATGTTACAATCTAATAAAGAGATCCCTTCTTCATCTACATTTGTCCATTTAATCTCAAGACTCTGTTAGACAGCGGATATGTTTTATATTAAAAAGATTACTCCACTGTGCTTTGATGGTTATCACCAATAGCCTGATCCCAATGATAAACCAAGCATTCAATTACTTGGTTCATATATTTTGTATTTAAGATTATTAGTTAACTAACCGCAGACCCACGCGATGCGTGGGAATATATAAATATTTTGTAATGAGGTGTAATATATAAAAATTAACAATTACTTCAAATATTATTTATTTTTAAAAAAATTCCTACAAGTATTTTTCATCTTTTTATATCTACAAAGTACAAATATATCATACTATTATATTTTGTATGTTTGATTAATATTTTTTTAAGATGAACTATATTTTTTTAACTTCTGTTGTAGTGTGTTATATTTGATATACAACTAAACTTTATAAGTTTCAAATTTATTATTCAATTTTTTCATCTCTTAAGGAATAATGAAATTATCATAATAATAAAAATTCATCACAAAATTACAATGTTATCTTAACAAAAATTAAAATGAAACAAAAGGAATAAAAGACATACTTTATATAATTTATTACTCAAAATTGGTAAGTATATTCAAATTCATAGCCATGTAGAATGTGTTTTGACATAAACTCAAATTCCTATTTCTAAAAAACTAAGTATTAACCCAAGTCAAAATTCAACCAAAGCTTTAAAAGGGAGAGAGAAGACTCTGTAATAGGAAATTTTAAAAAAAAAATACCAAAACACATATTTAAAAATAAAAAACCATCAACCTTAATCAGAATTATAAGAAAGAACAAAAATCCACAAGAGAGGGAGAAAGAGATTATCTACAATTTTTTTTGTGGGGAAAATATGGATTGAATGGAAGAAATGATACCGAATTTATATAAAATAAAATGAGGAGAAGAAGAGTCAAAATATAATACAGAGAAAATGATGAAGGAAGTATGCCTATAAAGTAGAGAGTAGTGGGAAGATAAAGAAAGTAAAGTAGAGAATAGTAGGGAGATAAAGAGGTAAAAATTTAAAAGATCCTCACTTATAGCAATTTCCATCAAAGACCAAATTCTCAAACGCATGCCATTGATTCTACTCATGTCCACTACACACACTCATCAATGTGTCTATATACAAATCACCCACTTGCCATTACATTCATTTTATCAATATTTTGAATTTCCACAAAGGATCAAAATAGTGCATATACGAATTGTAAGTGTGTGAGTCACTTATATTATCATGATGTTGTGGTCAAAGTTAGTGGCAAACTTATTGAACTCAACCAATTGTTTTTGCCTCAAAGAAGATGGCTATTAGCATCCCAAGTCATGAAGTTTAAATGGCTATGGGAAATTATCATAATGTATCAGCTGCTATGCCCCAAAAATAGTAGTTGCTCCTACCTTCATTGCATCACATCAGCTGTATCATATTGTGTTTAATAAGGAAAGAAATAGAAAAATATGAAATTTAAAACTCAAATATAGGAGTATTTTTATGTTTTGTCTAAAACTCATGTACACAATATTCTAGACCTTCAATAGGAGACAATTCCAAAAAGAAAATCAAGTAGTTGAAAGAAAGTAGCATAATCCAAAATCTAAAACTAAAAACCCAACTGTTGTTCATGTACACAATATTATAGATAGATATTCAAGAATCAAGAACCAATTAGTTTCTCCATTTGTATAGCAATTAGCTTAAAGCTAGATACTAATGGAATTTTAAAAGAATTCAGTTCTTTGAATTTCCTCACTCCTAAAATCCCAAACAATTTCTCAAAATCTAAACAATCCCCAAAGTTGTTCATCAACCAAATAGGACAACTAAGGTCCAAAACACAAAATTTCCAGCCACAACACAACAATCTACTTAAGCTGGTGTGCTTTGAAGAATTATAGTTTCATTTAAAAATGTTAAGATAAAAAGATTTAAATTGTTACACCCCAAGTTCTATATAAAAAAAAAAAAAAAAATTAAGCTTCAAACTCTACTTTGTTTTCTCTTCCATTGGCCCACAATTTCTAGGACACCAAATAGTCCAACTAAATAATAAACAACAAATTTTTAATATAAGAAAAGAGAAATCTTATGTAGCTAATGTGTGTTGAACCATAAAGAGCAAATTATCAAGCACCACCCAAGAAAAACAAAAAATTTATTCTCCTTTCCTTCAAAAGGTTCTAAGAAAAAAAATAATTACCGATTGATTGTTATGAACTTCAATAGAAGAAAAAGCTTTCAGTAATTGCAAGGCTTAATTGTTGATATCTGTCAAGAAATTGACAAACAAAACAAAGATAAAAATGAAATTTAGGTCAACATATAAAACAATAGGAAAAGGAGAAAAATAACGATTTATCTTTGATAAAAATGAATAACACGCTTACCATAAAATAAAGACCAAAACGGAAAACATCACATTGAAGTTAATTATCAGACAGAAAAACATTATGGCAAACATATTGAAAGTAACATTCTTGCAATCTAGAGAAGGGCAACCATAAAGCAATTTATAACAAACATGATCAAATGCTCAATTCAAATCAATTTTGAAAAAGAAAAAACATATTTAAATAGCTTTGAGACCATGAAAACTCAAACTCATTAATCATGAAATCCCAAAATTCAATTACATTTTTTTTTTCTAGTATTGAGATGGAAATAAATAAATAATAAGAATAATACAGCAATAACAAAAAGAACCATTAGTAGAAAAAAAAAAAAAAAAAAAAGTGGTTGAAACAGTAAAGAAAAAAATCAACCAAAAGAGAAACAAAATTGGAGAAAGAGAGAGAGTATTGAACTTTTTGTTGTGGATAACTTGGAAAAAACAGGGGAGAGAGGTGTAAATGAAGCAAGAAGAAATTTATATGAAGATTAAGATGGAAGAGGAAGGGTGGAAGTAGATGAAAGGTTGAATGAAGTGAAACTATTGAATTTAAGAAGATATAATGGAATTTTTTTTTAAAATCCAAAGAAAATCAAATGAAAATTAAAAAATAAAATAAAATTATTGGAGGGGATGAAATATTGAACTAAAATGACAATAATTGAAGAAGATGAAAAGTTGAACAAAGTAAGAATTGCAAATAAAAATTAAAAATTAAAAAAAAAAAGATGTTAAAGGTGTAGTGCATAAAGAACTTTATAAAATTTATAACGAAACTCCATTATTATATACAGTATAGATATGTATAGACATTATTTTTGGTTTTTTTTATTCTTCATTGATAATATTATTTAGTTATAAACATCTAAATTAAAGTAAATAAATATGTAAAGGTAAAATTATATATAATGTTAAACCACCAAAGAGGAATATATAAAGTCAATAATCTATTTATATTTTTTTGTAAAACACGTTAGTAATATAAAAAATAGAAAAGGTTTTAAATATTTAAAAATAATTTTTAGTAGATTTTAATATATATAAGAAATCTCAATATTTTATGTAACTTTTCCTATAAAATCAATATTGTTGACATCCTTTATATTCAAAAAACACTAAAACACATAAACAAAGAAATTAATTGTGCTGAATTGCAAGAGTATATACGTGATATTAGTATTTCATTTACAACATATACATGATATATACATGATTCATGGTCAGTTGGTGAGAACTATAATAATTACATCCTCTTTAATGATAGTAGCTACAATTTCAAGTTGCATTAGTAACTTAATATCATCTTTAACAGCGAGGCCATCTCTCCCCTATAGCCTTTAATTTCATGCACACTTCAAGCATCGTCAGTTGCTATGAACCGTAACAATTACATCCTCTTCAATGATAGCAGCGGCAAATTTAGGTTGCATTAGTACCCCAAAATCTTCTTTAACAGCGAGGCCATCTCTCTCCCCGACAGCCTTCAATTTTATGCACACTTTGAGCATCATTAGCCTTCTATAGGTACAAGGCTAAACACAGCTACAAGCAATCCTAGGGAACTGAAGTATTTCACCATCATATCCTTTCTACAACAAAGATTTATCAATGACATCATACAGACCAAATGTTGATTCCAAAAAGTTAAGAATTATAAACCTAAAGCGAAGATGCAAGTAAAATAAAAAAATCAATAGAGAGAGAGAGAGAGAGAGAGAGAGAGAGAGAGAGAGAGAGAGAGATAACCTTTTTTTTTTGAGAAAAAACTATGTGGAGAATAGAAGAGAATGACAAATTTATAGTGAAATAGTGTGAATAAAAAGAGACAAAATAAAAGAAGATGCAAGGAAAGATGAAAAGTGATACTAAAGTAAATGGTAGTGGGAATATGAAAAGGTAATGGGGGGAGATGAAAAGGTAATGGGGGGAGATGAAAAGGTAAGGGAGGGAGAAAGGTTGGAGTAAGTGTAAATATTAAAAAAAAAAAGTAAATGTTTAAAAAATTAGAGAAAAATTGGAAAGAAATAGGATAATGATGTGGTGGAAGTAAATAAATAAGTAGTGGGCTAGATTTATTAGAAGGTGATAATGGAAGTAAATAAATAAGTAGTAAGTTGCATTTATAGGGCTGGGATTTATTGGGCTGAAAATTGTAAAAACCATTTTAAAATTGTAGGACAAATTATATTTAAAACAAAATAACGTCGTAGCTGATGTGGTGCAACGTGAGAGCATTTATAGGACTGGGATTTATTGGGCTGAAAATTGTAAAAACCATTTTAAAATTGTAGGACAAATTATATTTAAAACAAAATAACATCGTAACTGATGTGGTGCAACGTGAGAGCATTTATAGGGCTGGGATTTATTGGGCTGAAAATTGTAAAAACCATTATAAAATTGTAGGACAAATTATATTTAAAACAAAATGACATGGCAGCTGATGTGGTGCAACGTGAGAACAGCAGCATTAAACGCTACGCTTCAGCTTTTAGTAATATATAGATTGTTCTTTGGTCCCACAGTTAAACTATGGGGTTAACTTCAACCTCCCCACCAGACTATAAAACTGAGCAATCAATTTCCTCATATTGATAATATGCAAAATTCTTTGTCCCATGAAACAATTTTTTTCCAATCCAAAATTTTAATAGAAAATTCATAAGATCATAATTCACCATTTGGACATTGCTTGATTTCAGAATTTTTCGTTTGACAGAAATTGTTAACAACATGGAGTATTTTGCCTATTATTGATCAATTAGTGACTCATTGCTTAGTTTTATGGTTTAGTGTTGGATTAAATTTAAAGCCATAATTCAGGTGGCAAAGTCGATATTACTCTTAAGATTATGATTGAGGATGATCTCTTGATAATAGCTTAATAATACTGCCTTAATAGGTGCATAAATTTAAGAAGACGAACGATTCTTCCACAAACTCCAAGTCTAGTTCTGCATCTGAGGCATTCAAAGCTCATAATCTCAACACAATAACTAGTAACAAGTTTTAACATGAGCAATTGGAGTTAAACGACGACTTTGAAAATTCAAGATGGATGGACAAAGCTTTGTATATGTTTCTGTTGGAAATCTATAACACTAGAAGATGGATACATTTGTCTTAACTGGTACAGTGTGCTCGTTTAAGAGAGAGAAAATTAAACATGATGGTTATTATTATTGAAAAACAATGACCTACACAATTCACAAATGATCCAACTCTGATTGTATCCTTCTTGCTTCAACACTCATCAATTCATCCATTTAATATCATATTTGATAAATTGTTAATTACTATCAACGTTCAAATATCTCATATTTCTGAAAGAATATATGGAACCAATGCGTATTTTGATTATTATAACCTGGCTCCAATCATACACCAGATATCCTATTTAATTAAACAAAAGAAGAAGAGCTAATCTACAGTACTAAATATCTGTAAAATACCACTTTACACAATAATGACTAGTTTTTTAACCAGCGCATACACTCAACAATGGAACTGCAATAACAAAATTGATATAAAAACACAAACATGCCAGAACAGCAAGTATACAGTCAAGTAGCCCACGGGCGCCCAATAAAGTGTGGACACAGATATTTCAGAGCAATGGTGATTCACTTACAAACGCTAATATCTATAGCACATACATGTACATAAATTATTACAGTATGCAGCATGAAAGATAATTAACATTCATAAAACCCGAGTTTATAACAATAACAACAACAAAAATCAACATCATATAATTAAGCTTTATTAAACAGAAACAGTCGTCTTTTCACTCTACCCCTAACAGGGGGCTTAATAGATTCAAGAGTGCGTAGTACTCGTGGTCGTGGAATTCCATTAAACAAATCCGACAAATAATTCTCTAAATCATCTGCTGAGTACTCTATGTATTTCGCAGCGTGCCTTCCACTCTCTACTTTATTCCCAAACCTTCCCATAAATAAGCGGTAAGCGGGGATCACCTTTTCTAATATAGATATCCTAAGCTCTCCCCGGAGTTGAGCATCGGGGACAATCCAAGCAGTTTGAACGCTATAGATTTCCTCAAAACATGCATTGAAATTCTTCAATCTCTCCTGCAAAGCCACCGTCGAGGCTTTACTACTCAAGCTCCAAGGTGTCCCTCTAATATTCAAACAATCCAACACCTTGGTCCATGAAGCCCTAAGATAACTCATAGCATATTGCGTTATCTGCCCATGTTGCTTACGAACCCAATTATCACCTAATAGCCCACGAAGACCCGAAACTTTCACCTTCTGCACTACGTACAGAATATTATTCATCAGAAAAATATACTGCAATGCACCATCCTCATAGAGCTTCGATATCTCCTCAAGATTGGAATGTAAGGAGGTTATTACCACCAACAACCGCCTAGCTACCGGAGTCAATTTCGAGCTATCACTATCATCATTTCGTAAAGGCTCTAATTGGTCATCATCTTCACGAGTTTCCAAAAACAAGTTCAGAGTTTCACTATAATTCTCATAATCCACAATCAATTTCACGTAATTGATCACATACCGCGTCAGTGGGTGAATCTTACCACTCTGCATAGGCTTTTCCGAGGTCACACTCAGCTTCACCGCGTTCTCAAACTCAGCAAATGTCCCGCAAGCCGCCTCACCAAGCCCGAAGAGCACTTCTCTTGCCTCGTTGATCACGACATCATACGTAATCAAGACCTCCAATCGCGCCAACGCCTTGGCCATCACATCATACATGTCGAGTATCCTAAAGAGCATCTCAGGAGGTCTTCTCCCGATCGCAACAGCTTTGCCAAAATTCAACAACTGCATCACGCAACCTTTCACAGTTTCGTTGAAGCAAATCTCTTTGGTTTCATCGGTAGCTGTACCAAGGCCGCTAAGGATGATCTTCATGGTTTGAATCCATTTCTTCATCTTCCCATTCAGTAAGTTCCACTCGAGTTTCTCAATCTCTGAGATGCTCAACTTCTCGATCCCTAAAATCACGAGCCACTCATCCAAACGTGTTTCATTAGATACCGAACTGGCAGTGTCCGAAAAGTAAGCTGGAAAGAGTGATGAAGTGGAAGGATTTCGAGCTATAATTATTTCACCATTTTCGGAACCGTCTGTTGACCTGTGTGGTGGGAAGATTGCCATTATGGAATTGGAATTGGGACGAGAGAATAGTGAGCTACTGTCAGTCTCAGACTTGGTGGCTGGGAATAGTGATGAAATGTCAAGTAGCATTCCATTCCATTCCCGACGGCCACTGCCAGATTCCGAGTTGTCTGGTGGAAAAAATGACCCTCCTACTAGTATTCTTTCTCTGTAGACTTGGATATGCTCTTCGTCGTAGCTTGAGCCAATCGTTCCACAATCGACAGAAACGTCGTTGTCTCGATCATCCTCAGAGAAGCTCTCGGATCCACCGCCGTCTTCATCGGCTCTCGCCGGTGTGTTGAGACTGTTCGCAATGCCGCCAGTGTTGGTGCTAGTTGTCGTGGTCGTAGCCATGATTTTGGGTTTGAGTCGAGAGAAATTGGAAGATTCAAAGAGAGAAACTGGAGGAGAAAGGAAGTAGAGAGTAATGGTGTAATACTGAATACTTGGTCTTTTGGAGGAAGCTGAGCAGAAAAGGGTGCGAAATGAACTGGCTGGTTGGTGTGGTGATTTTTCAAAAAAAAGGGAAATGGTGATGAAGTAACGCACGGGAACTTTCTTTTGGAAAGGATTGAGTTGGGTATTTCTTTAGTCAGACATAAATGAGATAAAAAATAAATAAAAAATTTCAATGGTTTAGAATTTGTGGGTTGAGAAATAATATGTACACAATATTTTCATAATATTTTTATAACAAATTTTAAGTAGTACGTTTTTATTGATTGTTATTGTTGAGGTAAAAAAGTAATCTTAATCTTAGGTTCAAATTTGAACCAATAACAACTAACCACCTATGATTTGTTGTAAAAATATTGTGGACGTAGCACCTCTCTTTGTGGGTTTGATTTGCATTCTTAGACCATTAATTGTGAGGCTATCTCCAATTCTCTTTGTAGACAATTGGGCTTGTTTTGCTTTCCAATTACGTCAAGTTGTCCGAGTTCCGAGTTCCAGCGGTGAATTGAGAAGGTTTTCAAAGATGTGAAGGTGTGTTCTTTTGGTTTGACTTGTTGAAACTCTGTGCATGCAACCCGAATTGGGTCAAACCGGCTTCTCTATTTTTTAATTAGTTTTTGGAGTAATTACACTAAATCACCTGTAGTTTAGCTTGAAATTATTTTGCTTACCCGTGATTTAAAAAGTGTCACTTTACCTACCTAAGATATATTCCATTTATTTTCCGTAACCCATTGCTGTTAAAATCAGGGATAAATAGGTATTTTTGCTCAAATTTTATGTGTCTCTCCTCCCAAAACAAAAAATAGCACAAAAATGCAAGAGAAATAAGATCAAAAAGTGGTACTTGTCTCTTTCTCTCCATTCACACAAATTTTGAACATAAAAAACATACCCAAAAAATAAAACCGAGATCATGAAGAACATACCCCAAAAAAATTGTCACTTGGGCCAATCCTTGAAAAGTACAAGTCATTGTTTCTTGATTCTGTATCTGGAAATACATATTAAATGTCATGACCCAAACCCGATACTCGGATTTGTGACCATGACCGGCATGCTAATATCAAGCTTAAACCTGATATTAACAAGAACCAACTTAACTTTTAACAAAAACTTTTACAAAAGCTTTCCTCTTTCTTTTCATTCTTGTTTCTTTACTTAAATGATATAAACTTTCACTGGGCATTCAAAGCATCTACATTGTACTTCAAAGAATAACATAATCCACCAATTACTCAAATTCTGAACTTCACATAATACATGTCTTACTACTTTAAGGTACACAACTTTCATTAAATCCTAAAATACACAATACTACAGAACTAAACATCAAACTACTAATTCGGGATCTATACTTTTAAAACTAAAACCAGCTCCTTCTAAAACTCGACTAAGACTCTCTCTGCTCCAAAATAAAACCTGTTGACTGAAAGGATGGAAGGGGTGAGCTACACAGCTCAGTAAGGGTAAGATACATAAGAATTTAATAAGAATGCATGTAAATGAAATCATTTCATTTTATAAATGATCATATAGGAGAACATCTTTTTATGCATAGTATTTTATACTATTTATAATAATGACTTATACGTTCTTTGTAGGAAAATAATTGTTCCCCTTTTTCTTATCAGATTAATATTACCAAAACCTTTCGGATTGAATTTCTTTTATTTCTTACAAAGTCACCAAATATAATACTGATTATTTAGAAATCACATACATGTATACACAAATATATGTGTGTGTGTGTGTGTGTGTGTGCGTGTATATATATATATATATATATATATATATTCTTTTTACAAAATAATCATTTTAACTTAAATCAGATAATTGGTAACTTTGTCTTGAACTAGAAACATTTTAACAAATAAGAAGACTTTTCTTTATAAACTTCTTCCGGTAAAATATTATAACTTTCATAGTCATAAAACTTAACGTTTTATAAAGAACAGATATCTGATAATTTTTTTAATGTAAACTTTGTACTTTCATCAAAAGCTATATCTTTACAGAATACTAAAACTTTTTCATCAGATTCTTTATATTAAAAACACAATAGAACTTCATAAACTTTTATCTTTAAAGAATAGCTTTTCTTTTCATCATAAACTTCTTTTCACGAGAGCTTTTAACTTTTCATAATGCATTTAAATAATTCATTCTCTCATGATCAATAAAATAATATAATTGTTCATAACATATTGGTTAGTCCATATCTAATAAATCTGTATTTATTTGGGAGGTTTCTAGCACCACTATACTAGGCATCCAGCATTCCCCACAATGCTAGGTATTCCCAAGATCACATCATAATACATATCTTTCAACCATGGGGGTAGGTTGACTTCCTCCACAAGTTGGCCGTAACCAACAAGGGTGAGTACAGCAGAGCCAGTCCCACTTTTAATGGCCAATCATATAACATTTTTCATGGAAAACCAGTAATTAACCCCTACTAACAAAGTTCAGATTATCAGAGAACATAACCCGAAAACATTTCATACTTATACATCATACTAAAGTTCATAGTTTGGATAACATTTCATAATAAAAGTATTTCCATTATTTTCTTTAAACATCATGTTCGTGAAATTAGTAATGGTATCAATATGCTTAAATCATATGCATAAGGTTTCGAAAATTCACGAACACATCTTTGTCTGAAACATGATTATATGTCATATCTCTAATCAAAAACTTTTTAATGCATCATATACTTTAAAATAACCTCATGACTTACCAAATGCCCATATAACATATCTCTTACCTGAAAGCAGAGGAACCAAGAGCCTACAGTCGAAGGAGCTTAGACTTGGGTACTGGTAACACCTAAACCAAATATCAAAACTTATTACTATCAATTACTCCTTATCATAAACTTACGCATTCATCTCAAAGCCTATCTCTTAAAATCAAGGAAAACCTAATCTCACCTCAACGAGGTTCCCAGAAACACAAAATGCATTCATCACACAACATGATGTACTAAATCATAGAGAAACCAACATTTTAATGTTCATATTCATATCATGTCAAACAACTTTAAAATCATTTCAGAATGTGTTTGAGATAGGAAACAATGGAGCATGCATAAACTTACACAAGGCAACATACAGAAAACAGCTTCATAGAAACAACAATTGAATGGTTTAGAACCCCTCCTTTGAGCACTAAACCTTGAGCCAAGTATATATAAAAATTTTCCTATGATCTAAACATTCTAAATGATAAGCATATTAAATTATAGCTCAAAATATTCACCCTAACTTTAGAATTAAATCCTCAAAGTCAGAGTTATCATTTAGTGTTTACTGCTCATTTCAGCAGCATATGCCTCATTTGTAAAATACAAATGGGTTATCTAAATACATCCAAATGTCAATAAATTTTACAGAGATACTTCCCTGTATATCTAGTATATACCGTATCAATTTCAGAGCCAAAGCATAAAACCATGAATTATTAAAAATCGTACAAGGCAACATGTTCAAATCTGTCCTGACAGAAATTCATGCAAATTAAAAATTAAACCATTATTTTTGTATTAATCCAAATGCAGTGAGACCACTTCCATTACAACTATATGTGTCTTAGGATTCATAAAAACTACTCCTAGCATCCTAGTTCACAGCAATTGATTTAATACAGAATTTACAATGTGTAAACACAGAATCTGTTACAGTGACAGCTTTGCAACATTTTCTTGTAATTTCACAAACAATTATCAAACGATGGTATTTTCCTATGAAATTTCATACACACATACTAGACATATTATATAATAATCTCCAATAAACCTTTTACCCATAGCTGTCCTAGAAAAATACAGAATTTATAATAACCAAACAGGTTAACAGTGAGTGCAATTCTTAACAAGTTCATGAACTAACACTCAAGCAACTTCAATTACTAAATCAACTACCCATATACAAAATCATATAAAAGTTTAAAATGAACAATAGACTAAAAGAATTAGATTTTCCCCTTACCCTAAGCATGGTTCATGGAGTGATTGAGCTAGAATCACTCTAGCTTTAAATTGGGAACAAAAGCTTGAGAAGAATTGAAGAAGTCTTTGTCCTTGCTGCTGGACCCGTAGGTGTGAGAGGGAGAGAAAAGTTGAGAGATTTTCTTTCTTTTGGTGTGTGAACCCGTGGACTCAAGAGAGCTTCTAGCTCTTTCATTTAGAGAAAAGAGAGAAAAGTGAAGTTAAAATTCTGATTCATTGGACCCGTGAGAAATGAGAGGAAGAGAGTTTCTTGAGTCTTCTTTCTTTGAGAAAGTCAAAGAAGAGATAAATGTGTAGCCAATAAGAACAAAGAAGGAAGAAAACAAAGAAGCAAAGCAAGGACAAAGGAAGTTTCAGCCGTGTCAGTCCAAGTAAAGAACAAAGAAATAAAACAAAGGAAAAGGAATGGGAAAGAAGAATAAGGGATGGACCTTTTGGTGTAGTCAAGAAGTCAAGGAAAGTGGCTTGAGTGGAAAACGTGTATGCTAAGAAGAAAAATGGACTGATCACTCATCCTCACTACTTTTCAAAATACACTTTTCACCCTCCAAAACCCTATATTCTATAAAGGCCCAAAGTATAAAATAACTTTGCACGTAAAATTTTACCTTTATACTTAATTCAACACCAACAACTATATATATCTAATAACTTAATCACTTAATATAGTTTTGTACGTACTTATACTTAGTATATATATTTATAATACAAATAGTCATTTCAATTATTTATAATCCTTACCATTCCTATTCAATGGCATTATAAAAATAATATGTTTATTAAATACTCTTATATTAATTTTAGAAAGAAAGTGGCTTATAATAGTAATTAATCATCAAACACATAGTTCAACTACTACGTTGGGTCGGGGTGTTACATTAAATGCATACGAGGCATTCCCATTATCATCCAAATTATTACAAGAGGACCCATATCCAAGTGTGGTGCAATCTGTGAAGGTGCAAGCAAAATTTATGTTGTCTGCTAGTTTGCTCAGATCTTTGGCATTTGGATTGAACACACGCCATTTGTTGGGAAGATATTCCATATTCTGTGCAGGCACAAGAAATTTATTTTGACTCTCACCAGAACATCTATTGCATATTTTGGCTGCCCATCATACCTATAAATTCCCCAATGACATTTAAAATTTCTCGGAGCAACGCTCTTTGCATCATCATCTATAAGACCAAACAAGTAACTTCTATATATCCAGGGTGTAGTGGGGTACCCATATTGCCTAGAAATTTTTCTATAAGCCCCCTGTAAAATCTATTAGCATTTCCTACATTAGCATAATAGCATTCTTGTCCCCATCTGTAGGCCACCCAACGTCCCCTACAATAATAGTCATGTTAGAAATTTCAACAGCTTTCAAAGCAGAAACCAAGTTATCAAAGTTAGCATCAAACACATTGGTGTATTGGATCCCATTAATATCAACGATGGGTTGGCTTAATCCATCAAAGAAGGCATAGTCAATTGGGAAATTGTCATTACCATAAAGACTTAGGAAAGGGTAAATGTTAACTGTGAAATGTGCATTATTCTTGCTTAGAAACTAGACAATCTGAGTCATTAAGTCAATGATCTTGTGTAGGTTGATCTGGGTTTTTTTTTTTTTTTCGTATGTTCTTCATGTTCAAGATTTGTGTGAATGGAGAGAAAGAGACAAATACCACTTTTGATCTTCTTTCTCTTACATTTTTGTGCTATTTTTTGTTTTGGGAGGAGAGCGACATAAGATTTGAGCAAAAATACCTATTTACCCTTAATTTTAATAGATGTGAGTTACGAAAAACATATAGAACATACCTCAGATGAGTAAAGTAACACTTTTTAAACCACTGGTAGACAAAGTGATTTTAGGCCAAACCACGGGTAGGTTTAGTGTAATTACCCCTTAATTTTTTGATAATAAGATTGTGTTGTGTTTTGATTGTGCATCTCCATTTAGATATATTTGAGAGAGAGAAAGAAAGGAGTTAGGATGAGAAGCATAGAGTAGACAAAGAGGCTTAGAGGAAAGAGAAATTTTTTTTTTTTTTTATTCAACTGTGGAGTTTTTTTTTTAAGATGAGAAAATCGTTTGGAGAGTGAATAGTGCTCTATTAGTCAAGAGAGCTACTGGAGCAACTCTAAAAATAATTTGCAAAAGTTTGGGGTCCGTTTGATACATATATTTAAACAACAATTTTCAGTTTTTTTTAAAATACATATGAGTGAAAAAATGTGTAGAAATACGTGTAGTATTGTTTAAAAATTGAAAACATATATTTAAATTTATGTACCAAACGAGCCCCCTGAATTTTAAAGAGGTTATTAGAGCTGATTTTTTTGGGGGGGTTTGCTCTCTAAAGACAGGTTTAAAGAGCCTACCGAAGATGCTCTCTTATTGAATTGTTTTCGTGGTACCCACTATTTTATTTTGTACCTTTTTTGTTTCTTGCACTTAAAAAAACATCATAATTTTTAGTTCAGTTGGTGCTATTCAAATAGTATTGACCCATCACAAATTTCTTAATTAGTACACCCTTGATTTTGTGTCCAGTTATAGAAATAAAATCTGACCCTAGTCTAGATGATGCTATCCAAATAGTAATGTTACAGTCACAAATTATTTTACAATATTTTTAAAAATTGTTGACGTGGTCAACTTTTCATTGATTTTTATCTAGGCCTACTATTAACATTAATTTTTCATTAGTCATTTACTACATCAGCTATTTGTAAAAAGGTTCATGTCTCTAGTATTACTCCTATTCAAATAGTAGGCACAACACAAAACTCTTATTAGCGCACCATTTGTTGATGAACCTAAAGATGCTATGTTGATTGATATATACATGGAGTTGCGTTTGTGGGCAGGGCCGACTGAACAATAGATGCGATTGATACAATCGCCTAAGGCTCCCAAATTAAAAAAAAAAGGCTCCACTTGTAAAAAATAAATTATATATATAATATATTTATCTATATATTTTAATTACAAAAAAAAATCTAAGTACTTATTTTGGTCAATAAAATGCATTAAAAATGCCACATTATATCCTAAAATGCAGAATATTGCACAATAACAGTGCACACAACTTGATAGGACAAGACTACACAGTACTATGTGCATTGTGCAGACTTGTCCACAAGCCCAAGCCTAAGCTGGCCCCCACACGGCCCCACACTAATTAATAAGTTATCACTTTTTTTTTTTTTTGGCAAACTTTTACTTTATCAATTATTATAAATTATCACATCAATTAATAATTTGATGTGTATGTGTGTGTCTATATATATATATATTTGAGCCTGACCTTCAATAATTCATTAAACTTGGTTTAATGAGCATGGTCATTACACTACTAAGTCAGCATATCGCATCCTTTCTAGGGAGGCCGATGTTGCAGCAGCTGGCACTTCCAATCCCATAGCTCATAAGCAATTCTGGGATAAGCTATGGAGCATCAACGTGCCAAACAAAATCCGTCACTTCTTATGGCGCGCTGCAACTGACTCACTTCCAACTAAAGTGAACTTGCAAAAGCGGAAAATTGTCCACATTCCTTTGTGTGAGCGCTGCGGTGATGGAGCTGAAGATACCGTTCATGCATTGTGGGGGTGCCAGATGATCAAACACGTCTGGTGGGAGTTGGAAAATTGCAGAAATTTCCTATCGGAAAGGTTTGTTAGTTTTCGGGACTTGCTGCAGGGAATTTTAGCACAGAATAACCAGAGGCTAGTGGAGTTATTTGCTATCATAGGTTGGAGCATTTGGGGTAATCGGAATGCAACGAGGGTTGGAACTTCTTCCCTGCCGTTGGAGAAGATTTTTAAAGATGCTGTTGAACGTTTGCAGGAGTTCCATTCGGTCCAGGCAGAACCTCTGAATCACGAACCAATTTCACATCCAACGCACTGGCTACCTCCTCCTCCAACAGTTTACAAACTAAACTTTGATGGTGCGTCTTTCCCGGACATGGCTTCAGCGGGACTGGGTGTGGTGGCTCGTGATTCGGATGGGATGGTTATTGCTTCCCTCTCGGAGCGCATCACCCAGCCACCTACTGTGGAGGCTCTGGAAGCTCTAGCGTGCAGGAGAGCTGTCATTTTTGCATCAGAAATTGGACTCCAGGATGTTGTTTTCGAAGGCGATTCGGAGGTTATTATTAATCACCTCAATGCCGGTCAGCCTTGCTTCGCTGCTTTTGGTCACATTGTTGATGAAATCCAATCCTTATCAGCAAGTTTCAGGAACGTCTCCTTCTCACACACAAAGCGAAAAGGAAACAATGTGGCAGATAAACTCGCGAAACTTGCGAGAAATTTGTTTGAGCCAAAGATTTGGCTAGAGGAAACTCATACTGATGTAATGAGCGCTGTAATTTTGGACAAAGGATTTCATCCCGTTTAATGATAACTTCTTTACAGTCTTCTCAAAAAAAAAGAAGCATCCATCAGCAGTTCCCAACCGAAAAATCCAAGCTCACCAGGCTTATGCTACTAGTGACATACTTCTTTCTCTATCCACTTGGCAAACCATTCTCGTCTTGATTTCTCTGAGCTCATCCACAGCCTCTGGATCCGATGGCGACACCACTCAATAGCCAGGGTGTTCCTAGGAACACCCTGGCTAGAATTTTTTTTTTATATATAATAATTTAATTTTTTTTATTTGTTTACCCTTAAAAAAAAAAAATAGGAACACCCTCAAGCAATATCAGGAACACCCTCAAAAATTTTATACCAAACAAATTTTGAACTAAAAAGCATGCAAAGGCAGGGGCGTGTGCATACAAGAGGTGTGTGCTAGACTCTTAATAGTTAGTAAAAAAAAATGAATAAAGCAACTAAACACCAATAATTAATAATTTAATTAACTAATACATTATAAAAAACAAACAAATTTATGAAATAACTAAACAACAATAATTAATAATTTTATTAATATTTCAAATGAACTTATAGTTTATTGTACCGGTACATTTACTCATTAGTTTCTTTTCTTTTTATTTTTTTTTAATTTTTTTTCCTTTTGAAGTTTTTCGGTGTACAAAATGCAAATTTGTTTTGGTTTTAAGAATTTTTTTTTTTTTTTAGTATAAACTTTATGCTTGCCAAATTTTGAATTTCGACCGGTATTTACCGAAATGTCCCAAAACACCTGAAATAGACCGAAATGACCCAAAATTTTTTTAAAGTAGAATAGGAACACCCTAGACAAAATTCCTGGAGTCGCCACTGTCTGGATCGATCAAATTTTCCTTGTTGTATTCATCGGCCTTCGCTGGTGTGTTCAAACTCTGCACGATGTGCATGCTGAGCAGTGTTGATGTCAGTCATGGTGGTCGTACAGATATTTTTTGGGGTTTGAGTCAAAGAGAGAAGTTGAAAGAGAAAGGAAGCTTGGAAGATAGAAACAAAATGAGGAATTAATGAGCCGTGGCGGGACTGCCTTGGTCTCGCCGCCATTGTTGATGCTAGTAATCGTGGTCCTGGCAATAATTTCAGGGGTTTGGTTTTGGTCTTATTTGAAATAGTCAGAACTCAGAATTAACAGAAAACGAAAAAGCGAGGGAACTCTCTTGTGGGGGTATATGCTAGTCCTCGTGCTTGGAGGATCTTTCTTTTGTGGTGTTTATTATGGTGTGTGGGCTTTATTTGCATTCTTGGCCCATTATTTGTGAGGACTACCTGCTTCCAGAGCTTTTTGTAGACAATTGTATGTCAATGTTAAGAGTATGCATCTTTGAATGTTTTTGTTGTATCCATTATTTTGTATCTTTTTTTTTTTGTTTTGTTATTGTACTAAAAGTACATCATAATTTTTGTGTCTAGATAACAGTAATAGCCCAACACAAATTTCTTAATGCACTAGTGATGGATGTTGATGCCCTTGATGATCTCAATTGCATTGTTGAGTTTGCGGAGACTAGGTGAGAGTTTGGATACAGCTTTTTCAGCCGTTTACGTTTCACGTTTGGCCTCTTTTTTTTTTATTTTTTTTTTCGGTTCTGCCGCGGGGGACAAGGAGGGCAGGAGTTACTGTGCGCGCACTGTGCGCGTACTGTGCAGCACTGTGCGCGTACTATTCACATACTTTTTTAGCAATTTTTTATTAAAAATGGGTCCCGCGGTACTATTTACCCATTAAAAAATTATATTGCTACAGTGTTTTCAGTTTCAATTTTCAATTCAGTAAAAATAAGCTCTATCCAAACGGACCCTAGATTTACCAAAGTTCTAAACCAGCTCATAAACAATGATTTATGTTCATAGTCATTGTGGAACATTCAACGCTCACAGACCTCCATAAAGGCATGGTTTGGTTCATTTGAGGATGTTGATGCACTTAAGGATGTCAGTTGCTTTGAAAGATTATTCTTGAGGGTAATTTCTAAAAAGTTTCATGATACCAAGGGCAACCCTAGGCCACTTAGGCCACCACCTAAGGCCCCTACTAGAGGAAGGCCCCAAATTTTGGGGTAAAAAATGATACATTTAAAAAAAATGGAAAAAATTTTAGTTTTATAATTTTCCTCTACGCCTCCATTTAGATTGAAATGAAAAATGAAAATTATTTTACTATTCAGCTTGTTTTTGCTACAATTCATGGGTTTACTGCACTTTTTGATACTATTCATGAGTCTCATGATATTATTTCAATTAACTTTTACCTATATTTACAGTATTTTCAGCAAAAAGTTTTCAGTTTCAGCAAAATAAGTTATTCCCAAAAACACCTTATTTTTAAGAAGTCTCAAAGTATTGAGTAATGCAAGAGATAATACAACTTTAAATACATAGGTTTTACAAATAAAGTAATGCTATAGTTTTACAAACTATTTTATAACATTTTTACAAACTACCGTTGTGGCCAAATTCTTACTAGTTCTCATCTGAGCCCATAGATAACATCACTTTTTTATTTATCTATAATCATTCACCACATCATCAAATTGTAAAAGTTTTTGTAAAAAAATTTGTATCACTAGCATTTTCCTTTACAAATATATTTGTCATTAATTACAAGAAATAATTTAGATAGGAAAATACTAGAAATATTATTAATTTTACTTGAAAATTTTACAAATTGATGTGACAATTAATATGATATGTAGACATCAATAACTTATTAAATGCATTTTTGAATTATTTTTTGTGATTAATGATACATCGTTGTAAGCCTTATGTTTTAAAATTTATAATATCCCTAACATCATTCATTCAAATACTTGTTTATTATCTTCTTGAAGTGTCACTAATTGCATTCATATCTACATTGTTTGAAAGTTTTTTTTAGTAAAATTTGTTATAGTTTTAGCATTTTTCCCAAAAAAAAAAAAAACATATTACAAAATAAAAGGAATAGATTTTTGTTACAAAAAAATTATGATATTAAATATTAGTTAAATATTATTTAAGTGATAAAGAAAACGCCCCATTTAAATATATCGCCTTAGGCCTGCAAATTTGTTAGGCCGCCCTGATGATGCTTTCCTTGGTTGTGGCAGAAAACACACACTTCTGATTTAGCAGCAACACAACCTAAAAATTTATGATCAATAGTTACTAACCAAACAATTTAGTTGGACTTTCTAATTATCTTATGAATTTCATGATTAGTACAAATTCTATTCCTTTGAGAGGATTACGAGTTTAGCATACTCTGATCTGCAAAGAAATAACAGTGGTTTGTGTTGCAAAATTAATTCTCGAGTTCCACTCGAAATTAATAATCTGCATTCTAAGGCTAAGCAGTAAGCAAGGCATGCATTAAAAACTACCAAACTAGACAATGTAATTTCAACAGAAGCTAGCATCAAACATAGTTCTCTCTTACCAATTGGACTCCCTAGTTCATAATCATTATAAAAGACAATACATATCCTCATGGGGTAACCCATATCGTGGAGATGAACGTCAGCCTTTTTTTTTTTTTTTTTTTTGGGTCCAAGGTTCTAAATTGATAAAAACCTTAAAAAGTGGGCTTGTCTAGCTATAGGAGTTTAATGGTCAAATTCAATGGACATCTTGATGCGAAAGGGCAAAACTCAACTTTCACTTGAGAATTCCTCCAAATTGGGTTTGAGCCTCCAAACCATAATGTGTTAGTTTATAAGACCATTGTCGCGTACTAAATCACATGCATTAAAACACTTAAACACATTACATGATCATTAAGTTGGTCATGTGACTATAAATACACATGAATTGTCTTTTAAGTTGCCATTTAAGTGGATGAAGGAAATTGTGTCCTTTTAACATTGACTAAAATTCTGATGGGTTAGTGTCTGGGGGTACCAACAATTGAGTTCCATACCATTCCCTTGTGTTTTGTTAATTATTAGGGGCATATAATCCACGACCTCATAATGCCTTGTTGGTGGTTCTCATTTGATTGCTTTAAAATTTGAATTTTTTTAATAGATATTATAAAATTTTAAACTTATAAATAATTTTTTTTACTATCACCATATTTTTTAGATGGTATTCAAACCGACAAGAGACTTATGCCGTTAATCTATCTAAAACCCAAAAATATGATTATATACTGATTTGGAGTAACTAAGATTATGTTTCTTTTTCTTTTAAAATAAATTATGGTTCTTATAAGGACCAAAATAGGGTCTTCTGCCTAAGCCCAATTGAACAATACAACAAACACCATATAAGAGGGTGGTCCATGAGATTAGTAATGGCTCATGGTTAGGTAGTCAATTGGTAGATTCAAACCTAGTCCTGCAATAATGGAACACCAAATGCACTTGGGTCAAGCCATACGGGCCCTGCAATATAGCTAACGGCCAGGAATGATAATGAATAGATAAGATGTTAGTAATTGCTCATGGTTAGGCAGACAATTAGTAGACTCAAACCTAGTCCTGCAATAATGGAACACCAAATGCAGCAAGGAGGCCCTCTTGGGTCAAGCCATACGGGCCCTGCAATAAGGCTAATGGCAAGGAAAGATAACGAATACATAAGACTCTAGTAATTGCTCATGGTTAGGCAAACAATTGGTAGACTCAAACCTAGTCCTACAATAATGGAACACCAAATGCAGCAAGGAGGCCCCCTTGGGTCATGCCATGCGGACCTTGCAATATAGCTAATGGCTAGGAAAGATAATGAATAGATAAGATGTCGAATTAAGTTACGACAACTAACATTGAAGTCCAAACCCTCATATAAGATCCATGAGTTTCAGACCAGACATGGAAATTTTAGGATCACGCTTGTCTAGAGGCATGTGGGGTTATTTGGCTCCAATCACTTGGGAACCCTGTCAGCTGGGAAGTAGTTACAGGACAGAACTGGCTCACCTTTCATCACCAAATTTAGATCTATCAAAAAGTAGAGGCATTACTTGCAATTTGTGAAGCTACGTTTACAAAGTTATCTCTAAATAACTGAAACATAATTGGCATTTAAACCACAACCAATGGTGGAAACGTGCCTTTCATTCCTACCGTACCTTCCTTCAACTGAAACTGCATACAGGAGCAGAGCAATTAATGACTAGTAAACGACAACAATCCCACATATTTGCCATAGTTTCCCTCCAAAACTGGCAAAAAGGACATAGCTATTGGATAAGATCAAACAGTAGATGCATATAATCCACTGCTAAAATATGCTTGGAGCAGCTTCTGTAGTGACACCTAAGGTTTCATAATTTAAGTAGTAGAGCAAGTCCGATTCATTCATAACTACAGCACTTTGTTAGCACAGCAGAATACTCATTGAATTTTAGACCAAATAAAGGATTGGATTTCCTCCTTGTAGATTGCTTTGTAGTTGATTGGATGATTATCCCAAGCTTCAAAATTCAAGTGTAAATTCAAAATTCTAGTGTAAACACTTTTTACTGATAATTTACAGACAGGCAATGTTCTGTACCGATATGTGACCATTTTGGGGCATGTGTAGTGTTTGTGTCAACAGATAGGTCTTAAAGTACCGACTGCACTCTTTTCAATGATCTTAGAGGAGATTCTTGTTGAGTTAGAGGATACTAGGGAACAAGTGCACGCGCACACAACTCCACAAAAAAATTATAACACACAACTGAACAAAAAATTATACCTCACTACTTGCACCAATAAGCAGAAGAAATTCTGCGTATTTAGATTTTTTGTTTCTTATGTAAGTAGAGGTGAAACACACACCCGCACACCCCACACACAAACTCAAGGAAAATATTACACCTCTTTACTCACACTACAAAGTAGAAGCAAGTCTGCACATTTAGTAATTTTTTACTTCTATAATTAGAGGTCGAAAAGAATAGGAAACTAGATCAAGTTGAGGTGGGAAATATTGATTACTTGTTCTCCTCACCAAATGCTCTGTTCTCCATGTAACTTGTATTGACAGCCTTCATTTTCCTCCTTCGACTAAATTTCCCATCTACAAACTAGTTTATGAAACTATGCAGGCTTGTTACTTCTAATGATTTCTCTTATGTACAGATGAGAATATTTAACAAGTGGATTCCATTAGAATGAAGTTATCCCCTAATACTTATTTTGTTGAGTTTTCTGAAAATACTGCCTGACATCAAATCCATCATGAATCATCTCAAATATTCTGGAACAGAGCATAGAAACACTTCTTCAAGATAGAAGCAACCAATTAATACGAACTTTTCATAATCACTGATGCCATCCAAACGCCATAGAAAGCAACTTCAAAAGTCAGTTTGATCTCGATCAACAAATTCAAAGGCAACCCAATGGTACATGTTGATGTATGGTCCTGATGGGTGATCACAACATTATACGGTGCACCCTCGTGCATGTAATGACACCCACTAGGTAGATGGAGTTGCTTCTTAGGTGTGGTATTGTTTCCGTAAAGAGATGTAGCTTTTGGCTAAGGTTATAATTCTAGGATAAGACATATTTGTTCACTAACAGATAAGCCATTCCCAAGGATGCATAATCGCCTATAGATACAAGTTTGGACACAATTATCTCTCTGCAGACACAAGACTTAACACCTGTGGTCACCACTTTGACGAGAATGCCATCCACGTTAGAGAAAAACACATGCAGCCCCAAACATAAACCCTTCCAAAAAATCCATGTTGCTGATGTAGTCCGATCCTGACAAGATTAAAATTTCTAATACCATATCACTTAAAAATCATCTCCTATTGACGAAATCATAGTGGCACACCGCACACCATCATTTTCAGATGTTTCTTCTAGTGTCTACCAAGCTATCCACACCCACTTAAAATTATGTAGTTAGTCCTATGAGCTTCCTTATTCATCATCAACACCCCTTGAGAAATCTTCTCAACATGCAAAAGGGCTTCATGCTCCTCTTATTAGTACTTATGAGCCTTAAATAAGCTTAACAAGTATGCCTTAAGAAGTACAAAAATTTAAGATAAATGATTCTTCCACAAACTCCAGACTGATTCTGCATCTGAGGCACTTAAAGCTCATAATCTCAACACAATATCTAGTAAAAGTTTTAACATGAGCATCTGGTGTTGAGCAGCAACTTTGAAAATTTTAGATGGATGGACAGTGCATTGCATCTCTTTCTATTGGAAATTTATTACATTAGAAGATGGATACATTTGTCATTACCAGTACAGTGTGCAAGTTAGGAAGCACAAAGTAAAACTAAACATGATTTTTATTACAGTTGAAAAAAATAACCTAGGTATCGTATTGTACAACATTTTTACCTTAAATAGGTGAGCCACATTTTTACCCACAAACTTAGCCTAAAGACCTTCCTTTCATTCAGGGAGAGCCCTTAACTTGTGTCAGATAACTTCCATATTGATGCAATCATTAACTTTTGTTGCATGTGACAAAACCCTCCTAATCTACTCCCTCACATCTTGTCAGTGCTACTCTACACAATTCACAAATCGCCCATCTCTTATTCCATCCTTCTTGGTTCAGCACTCATTTAATATCATATTCAATAAATTGTTAATTAGTATCAATGTTCAAATATCTCAGATTTCTGGAAATAATAAGAAATTATTGTGCATTTTGATTATTATCACCTGGCTCCAATCATACGCCTGATGTCCCATTCAATTACACTGAAGAAGACGAAGAGGTAATCTACATTCTACAGTACTAAATTTTTGTGAAATCCCATTTTACACAATAATGACTGGTTTTCTTTAACTAGCACACACTCAGCAATAGAATTGCAAATTTGCAATAACAAAATTGCTATAAAAATACAAACATGCCAAAACAGCAAGAATACAGTCAAGTAGCCCATAGGACGCCCAATAAAGTATAGACACAGTTACTTCAGAGCAATGGGGCTTCACAGACAAGAACTAAAATCTATAGCACATGTACATGTACAATAAATTATTACAGTATATAGCATGGACGACAATTAACATTCATAAAAACCCATGTCTATAACATTAACAACAATAAAAGTAAGCATCATACAATCAAGCTACTTTTAACAGGCACACTCTTCTCCATCTAGTCCTTCATGAGAGCTGGGCTCTTACCTGATACAAGAGTCAACCTTCATCCTATGTACTTTTTCTCCTCATGTGGTGAAGTACTCGCGGTGATCCCTCAAACAAATCCAACAAATAATTCTCTAAATCATCTGCTGTGTACTTAATGTATTTCCCAGCGTGCCTTCCACTCTCTACTTGATTCCCAAACCTTCCCATAAATGAGCGGTAAGCTGGGATCACCTTTTCTGATATAGATATCCTAAGCTCTTCCCGGAGTTGAGCATCGGGGACCTTCCAAGCAGTTTGAACCCTATAGATTTCCTCAAAACATGCGTTGAAATTCTTAAATCTCTCCTTCAAAGCCACCCTCGAGGCATTACTCGTGCTCCCGCCAATCCCTTCATCCTTCAAACAATGCAACACCTTGGTCCATGAAGCCCTAAGATAACTTGTAGCGTATTGCCTTATCTGCCCACGTCGCTTCCGAACCCAATTATCACCTAACAGCCCACCGAGATCCGAACCTTTCACCTTCTGCACTACGTACAGAATATTATTCATCAGAAAAATATACTGCAGTGCACCATCCTCATAGAGCTTCGATTTCTCCTCAAGATTGGAATGTAAAGAGGTTATTAACACCAACAACCGCCTAGCTACTGGAGTCAATTTCGAGCTATCACTATCATCATGTCGTAGAGGCTCTAATTGATCATCATCTTCACGAGTTTCCAACAAGCAGTTCAGAGTTTCACTATAATCCACAATCAATTTCACATAATTCATCACATACCGTGTCAGCGGGTGAATCTCACCACTCTGCATAGGCTTTTTCGAGGTCTCACTCTGCACCGCGTTCTCAAACTCAGCAAATGTCCCACAAGCCGCCTCACCAAGCCCTGTGAGCACGTCTCTCGCCTCATTGATCACGACATCATCAGTAACCAACACCTCCAATCTCGCCAACGCCTCAGCCATCACATCATACATGTCGAGTATTCTAAAAAGCTTCTCAGGAGATCTTCTCCCGATTGCAACAGCTTCGCCGAAATTCAACAACTGCATCACGCAACCTTTCACGGTTTCATTGAAGCAAATCTCCTTGGTTTCATCAGCGCCACAGAAAATCTGATCACAGAGACTCTTCTCACCGCTGAGAATCAACCTAACGACAATCTTCACTGCTTGTATCCATTTCTTCATCTTCTCATCCAGTGAGTTCCAATCGATTTTCTGAACCTCTTCAATGCTCAACTTCTCGATCCCTAAGATCACGAGACACTCATCCAAAGCGTCGCGACGAACAGTACTATAGACTTGAATACACTCTTTATCAAAGCCAGACCTAATCATTCTAGTCGCGATTTCTCTGAGCTCATCCACAGCTTTGGGATCGATCAAATCGACCGAAGCGTTGTCGTCCAAGCTCGGACCACGCTCGTGATACCTTGAGCTCCGATCATCCTCCGAAAAGCTCTCGAATTCACCGCCGTCTTCATCATCATCCTCATCATCATCTTCACCGGCGATAATTCCCGCACCGTTGACCGGGAACGAAAGGCTACACCGGCGGATCGAGCCGTACAGTCTCTCAGCGTCGAGAGGAACAGTGTTCCGAATCAAAACATGCCGAAACTCATCCTCAAGCCGAGACATCGCGTGCTGAATCGCCGAATAAGCCCGATCCACAATCTCCGAATCGGACCTCACCGACAACTCGTCCATCAGATTCAAAATCTCGTCAATCGCCGACAAATACTCGTTGGCCTCGTCGCCGGAGTCCTCCCAATTCAACGACCTCCTCGAACCCTCCGAGCTCGGATCCCACCGCAGAATCACCTTCTCCGCCAGAGCGAACCGGTCCTCCTCGCTCTTCGCACCGTCGCCGTCAATCAAGCTCGTGATATTCGAGAGCCGATTGTCGAAGCTCGACAGAATTAACAACATGTCCTGCCGAACCTCCTTCGGCGTGTTGTTCAGGCTGTTCACGATCTGCTGTGCCGTGGCGAGGACTCGGTCCTCGCCGCCGGTGTTGATGCTGGTCGTAGTCGTGGTAGCCATTGTCGAAAGTTTTTGGGATTTTAGGGTTTGAGTCAATGAGAGAGAAATAGAATAAATAGAGAGAAAGAAAAAGAAAAAATGGTTTTGGATTTTTTTAGTGTTTTATAAATATTTGGGAATAGAGAATCAAGAATAACAGAGAAAAGTAAAACAAAGACCAGCCATTTTTTTTGAAATTTTTTTATTTTTGGTGTGTGTTTTGGGGTTTTTGAAGAAGCGAAATGAACTGTGTAGGAAATATAGGCAGTGAGGTGAGCCAGCTCTGGCGGTTTGGGAAGGTAGAGGTGAGGTGTTGTGTGGCGATTTTCAACAAAATGGAAAATGGTGGGTGAATGGAGTAACGTGTGGGAACTTTCCTTGTTTGGTTTTGTATATATAGTACTATTTATATTATAGATAGGGTTAGAATGCGTTCGGAAGCAACTTATTTTGCTGATGATAATTAAATTTTTTAATTACGAAAAAAAAAAAAAAAAGTTAAAAACTAATTAAATAGTACTAAAAAGTGTAACGAGATCAATGACTAGTAACAAAAATAAACTAAAAACTCTAATAAGCTGTGAATTTCATCACTTCCTAAGCACACACTCTTAGCGTCCGTTTGGCACCACTTATTTTTGCCAGCTTATTTTACTATTCAGTTTTTTTTGCTACTATTCATGTGTCTCACTGCATCTTTTGATACTATTCATGACTTCTACTGTACTATTTCAACTAATTTTTATCTTTATTTACAGTACTTTCAACAAAAAGTTTTTAGTTTCAGTAAAATAAGCAGATCCTAAACAAATCATTAGTGTTAGGATTTTCTTTTGTGGGCTTTTTATTTTGTGTTTTTGTATTGGATTTTAGACGGGTTTAGTGTTAAAGACCATATTGGATTTTTTGTTTAAGTTTGAATTTTAGATCTCTCACTCAATGGTTAAAGATAAGGGAAAGGGTATCTCTTGTGCCCAATTTATGAAGCATTTGTCTCACGACACATAGGAAATTTCTCCAAAATAAAATATTTATATATATATATATACACACACGTATTCAATTCAAATTTTCTTTTCAATTTTTCTATAAAAAAATTCTCACATGGAAAAAATATATAATTAAAAAAAATATTTGTTAGATTTTTTATGTGAGTTTTTTTATAAGAAAAAATTATTAGTAAATTACATATTTAATGGAAAATTTTTAATGAATCAGACCAAAAATCTGAATTGAATAAATTTAATATTTAAAAGACTGAAAATAAAAATAAATGTCTAAAATAAATCTCAAACAAATTTAAAATGTGCTATTTACATTTTAGTGTGTTTCTTTTATTAAAAGTCAATAAACATAAAGAAAGAATGAGTATTGAAACCAAAGCACCAATCATCTGAAATACAATTGAAGTACAAGTACAAGACTGTTTACAAATACTTTACAAATTGAACTGCGTGGGAGCTGATCTATTAGATATTTAGATTACTAGTGATAGTGGTACCAAAAATATCTATTTTATTGGCTATTGTTGGATGGGATTGGGTCGGGCCTCATGCTTACTCATCTACTGTTGTCTTATTGTGAATTATTCTTTTTTCGTTTCTCTCTCTCTCTCTTTTTTTTTTTTTTTTTTTTTTTTGGGTATCTCATTCTTGCCTTGTGTTGCAAACTTGCAATTCGAAGCTTCTTTTTTAACTCTAGGGAGATGGTCTCCTTTTTTATGTGATATTTGAGTTCTTAAAGTTTATCCTTTTTTGGTCAGTCATAACTTGGTGAATTATTGTTAAAGAGTTTTAAAATATGATGTTCGTTTTTTATAATAACTCATTATCATTAGATTAAAATATTAATTGATTTTTAGTGTAAGTAGAAATTAAATTGAACCGCATATTTTTTATTTAACTATTAAACATTTTATTAATTAAATTAACTAGAGTCTACTCATAACTCGATGAAGTGATTATAAATTCTTTCTTTTTTTTTTCGAATCACAATTGACCATTTCAACAAATTATAACAAAAATCATGTGATTATAATTTTTTTTAAATCTATTAATTAGTGTCTTAGTAAATAAATAAAAACAAGATCACACTAACAAAAAGCTAAAAAGGAATGTTCTTTTTCTTTTTCTTTTTCTTTTTCTTTTGTGGGCATATCATCATCCCTTTCATTCAGAATAACCCTTACCAAAAAAAAAAAGTGTTGGATATTTTTTTGGAATAAATGAAAGGTTTACGTGCCCATTAATTTATTTTTAGAATCAGAAAGGAGGAGAGGGGGCTTATAATATAGGGCCACATTAGCAAAAAAGAAAAAAAAAGAAAGGAAAGCTATTTTTTATTTTAGGGCAGATGATCCCTTTCATTCGAATAACCTTAACAAAAAAAAGAATGTTTTGATATATATATATATATATATATATATTTTGAAATAAGTGAAAGTGATAAGGTTTATATATTGTTAATTTATTTTTAGAACCAAAGGGGGGAGGGGGGGGGGGGGGGTCATGCAATCAATTTTACTTTTTCTACCATATATATGCGTGTGTGTGGGGAAATAATCATTCTATTCTTTATATTGAGATTGCTAAAGACTTTATACATATACGTGTGGAAATAATCATTCTATTCTTTATGTTGACATTGCTAAAAGACTTGGGCATTAACCAATGGCGTTAAAGACCGTGTGGTTTACTATCATTGTTGATTGGTGGACTTATGTGATACGTACAAACAAATTTTTTTTTTTTTTTCAACACATACGTACGTACAAACAATCTTTAATCAGCAATTGGCATTTAAAATTTATTGGTATGAGTTTGACATTTTAGCGAGTACATTCTTGAGGGTGGATTCTTACCATTCTTGGGGATCATATTTCGAGATGATTTGGAAATAAAATTGAAAATTAACTAGAACTTTTGTTGCATGAGTTTAGGTAATGAATTTTTTAAAAAATATAGATTTATCACTTTTTTTTTCCGAGAAGACATAATTTTGGTGAAGCGTTAGAGGAAATTTCATATTTTAATGAGAAAATTGTAGTTGGAATTTGAGGGCACAAAATGTCAACTAAACTTTGCTCATTTGTTCAATAAACGAACATAAATAAAATTTTTCCCAAGTCAAATCTAAGCTATTTATAACAATTTGATTCGTTTATAACTCTATCAACGATGATTGTGGTGCTTTTAATGAAAGATTTTAAATTAGATATTTTTTTATTGACAGTTGATTAAAGGTTTCGAATAAAATATTTCTCTACCCAATTGATAAATATTGAAGTTTTGAATGACGAGATTGTAAATCCTATCATTTTAAAACTTTCGCAAAAACATCGATTCCTTTCATTTTAAGCACGACATCAACACTTTTCTAGAAAGTACAGAAGGAATTTTGAAAGAATGAAAATTAATCAAACATATGCCGATGAAAATTCTTTACTTGAAAAAGTTGAACATCAAGAGAGGAAAAAAAAAAAAAAAAAGCGTATTCAACGCTTCCATATAAGTGGACCCACCTACCACATTCCTCTCTGCTTCTTGAACCTCATTTTCTTGTTGACCATCACACAAACAAAACAAACGGTACGCGTTTAGATTGACTAAGTGGCTTTTACTCATATCATAATCTAATTAAAGGCCCTACTCTTTTTCTCAAAGTCCCACCTTAATTGACTGCAAATGTATATCTTTAATCTTTACCTATGTAGATATCAACCATTTTTGTGAAAAAAGCTCTTATCTTTGATAATGATCTATTGGCTTGCATTGCACCCTCAGGGCTACATGCAACAAATCTGCAGATAAATTTAGATCCTATGTTATGTCATCATGATTCATGAGCTTAGCTAAAATGGAATAGTACATGGAAAGTCAAGTAAACCCTTTGCCCTGTTATTGACTTATTGTTACTATTTTTAGTTATATTTATAGTATCTTTTGATGCATTTTCATTAATAAAAAAAAGGAAAAATAAAAAATTCGCATATGTTAACTAATATAAATTCCATTTTTTTATAATATAGACATGAATATATATCTTAAAATTATTTTTTTAATATAAATCTCACTTATTTGGACAAAATATTGTTAAGTAAGGAATCCCACTTAGCAACGAGGCAAATTAGTGACACTTGACTTGCACATGAGAAAGCGATTTTTCAATACTTCATGAGCATTTTTTTTTTTTTTTTTTTTTTTTTTTTTTTTGCGTGAGGGGATGATACAATAATTTACCAAAACTGTATGAAATAGTCATTGAACAAACTATATAAACAATTATTTGTTACGCCTTCTCTACCTAATCGTTTGGCTTATATTTCATTTTGGGATATTTGAAAATAAAATCCTCTTTGAAAAATTAACTCAAACTTTCTAACATGCCCCTTAATTTATTTAAAAATTCAGCACCCCTCTTTCACTAGAGTTTAAACTGATGGGATAGTTTAAAGATTTGTACATTTTTATGCAAAAAAAACAACACATTAAATGATGTTTTCTCAAAATATTGGATTTTCTAAACAGCCCAAACAAAATGGAATGGATGACGTATTTATGATCAAGTACTCAATATTACCTACAAACCCAGCAATAGTATTGTGCATAGAGAATAGAAACTACCCCTTATCAAAATTTGAAAAGTTCTTCACATCATTGTCCATGTGAACACAGTTCATTTTTCTCATTGGATATACTAATTTCCAATTAGATAATTGTGCCATTAATTTATTCAACTCAACCCCAAAAATCTAACCAGAACCCCTAGGTTTTCTAAAGCAGGATATTTCTAATTGGCAGATGATATATCTAGAGGACCACATTTGCCCAATTATATTCATTGTTTCCTAACATGGTCGGTTGTGATTTTAAATTAGTAGCAAAAATAAGCTATAAACTATAATAAGTTGTGAGTTTCATTACTTTTTGAGCACACTCTTAGTGTTAGGATTTTCTTTTGTGGGTTTTTTATTTTGTGTTTTTGTATTGGATTTTAGATAGGTTTAGTGTTAAAGACCATATTTGGTTTTTGGTTTAAGTTTGAATTTTAGATCTCTCATTCAATGGTCAAAGAAAAGGGAAAGGGAAAGGTATCTCTTGCGCCCAGTTTATGAAGCATATGTCTCACGACACGTGGGAAATTTCTCTAAAATATATATATATATATATATATATATATACATATACTAGCTTATAACCTCATGCATATGTATTGATACACTTAAAAATATACAATAAGATGTATAATATAATTCATATATATATAATTTAAAAACTATTGATAGTCATTTTTATATTTTGTTAACTCTTTAAAAAATTTTGTAAGAATATTATTAGGTATAAATTGTAAATTGTCCATTTTTTAAAAAATTATTATGAAACATTTTTTTTTTTTACGATTCATTTAGTCTAGACTCTTTGGTTTTTATATTTAATAACTCATTTGGATGAATATTTATGATATAGTCCTACATTTGATTCTAAAATTAAGAAATAAAACTCTTTAAGAATAAATAACTTAGGACACATGGCGCATAATTGGAACTCTAATTTGAAATTCTAATTTGAGTTTCTCTAACTTCACCTATTATTAGATATATAGATATGTAGATATGTATATATATGCAATTCAGATTTTCTTTTCAATTTTTCTATAAAAAAATTCTCACATGGAAAAAATATATAAAGAATAAAATTATTTGTTAGATTTTTTATGTGAGTTTTTTTATAAGAAAAATTTATTAATTAATTACATATTTAATGGAAAACTTTTAATGAATCATACAAAAATCCTGAATTGAATAAATTTAATATTTAAAAGACTCAATTAAATGAAAATAAAAATAAAAATCTAAAATAAATTTCAGACAAATTCAAAATGTGCTATTTACATTTTAGTGTTTTTCTTTTATTAAAAATCAATAAACATAAAGAAAGAATGAGTATTGAAACCAAAGTACCAATAATTTAAAATACAATTGAAGTACAAGACTGTTTACAAATACTTTACAAATTGAACTGCTTGGAGGCTGATGTATTAGATTACTAGTGATAGTGGCACCAAAAATATCTGTTTTATTAACTATTGTTGGATGGGATTGGGTTGGTCCCCATGCTTACTCATCTACTGTTGTCTTATTGTGAATTCTTTTTTCGTTCCCGTTTATGATTGGTATCTCATTCTTGCCTTGTGTTGCAAACTTGCAATTCGAAGCTTCTTTTTTAACTCTAGGGAGTTGGTCTCCTTTTTATGTAATATTTGAGTTCTTAAAGTTTATCATTTGTTTTTTAACATATAGAATGATAGCTCTTTATCACCGTATTAAAACATTAATTGATTTTTGGTGCATGTGAGGGTTGAATTGAATCATAAATCTCTTATTTAACTATCAAATACTTTACCAATTGAGTTAACTGGAACCTATTCATAACTTCTTTTTTAGAATACTAAATATTTTTACACATACACGGAGAGAGGGAGAGCAGGTTTTAAAGAAATTTATAGTAGTGTATATTCAAAAGGACCTAACTCTTGAATATACAGCACATGCTTTAAATCTCTTTAACTCGCACTCATTTTCCAATATGGGATTAACCCACTATTTTTTCTTTTAAAAATACTAAATATTTTTAACACACACACACAAGGAGAGAGGGAGAAGGTTTTAAAGAAACTTACAATAGTGTATATTCAAAAGGGCCTAACTTTTGAATATACAGCACAGACTTTAAACTTCTTTACCTCACACTCATTTTCCATAACTTGATAAAGTGATAAAGAATTCATTATTATTATTTTTCCAATTACTGGTAAACCATTTCAACAAATTGTAATAAAAATCGTGCCATTATAATTTTTTTTAAATCTATTAATTAGTATCTTAGTAAATAAATTAAAAAAAAAAAAACTAAAAAGGAATGTTCTTTTTCTTTTTCTCTTTTGGACATATCATCATCCCTTTCATTTAGAATAACCCTTACCCAAAAAAAAATGTTAGATATTTTTTTGGAATAAATGAAAGGTTTATATACCCATTAATTTTGTAAGGGCACAAATCAAACTAACCCAAAGTTAGACCAATGGACCAGTCCAATGAGCCCTAAACAATAAATTTATAGAGAGTGGATGTCTAATCTGGGTTTTCAAGACGATAGATAACACAAAGGTTGGGTTGAATCATGTAATTCATGCACTGATCTTATACAAAGGTGTAATATTAAGTTGTATACATTGGCGCCGAGGACAATTCTTCATGCCTCTTTTACAAATTCTCTCTCTCTCTCTCTTTCCCTTTCCTATTTTTCACCACCCCTCTCTCTCTCGTTTTCCCTTTCCTTTTATAGGCCTACCTCTCTCCTTCTTCCTCCTTCCACGTGTAATCCAGGTGTTTCCTTTTTAGATACTTGTCCCATCATTTCCCCTTACTCAAATCTCTGGCGGTGAAGGTAGGGCTGAATTTCAATGTTCAGATGTCACTTCTTCATTAATGCGCCCAGAGGAGTAGGTATAATGCCTTCAATGCGGTAGCAGCAGCCTTTTCTCTGATATTTGCCCATCAACTTACTTTGTCCTTTATCCTCACTCTCTTAGTCATTTGTACATAAGGTCCTTAATACGGGAGTCTTTGATCCACTAGGCCACTAATACTGTCCTTGGCAACCAGCTGCCGAGGACAATATCATCCTCGGACGTCATGTCCTGTGGTGCTACGCTCATGCATGGCAACTTCCTTTGTCACGTGGCATCGCAGTAAGGAATTATTATGTCCTCGGACCATCCTGGGCTGTTAGGTTGGACTTTCTTCTTTATGGGGGCTTTTGGGCCGGCCCAATACGTGATTTGGGGCCCATGGGCACCACAAATTTAATTTTAGAATCAGAAAGGAGGAGAGGGAGGCTTATAATATGGGACCACATTAGCAAAAAGAAATAAAAGAAAAAGAAAAAAAAGGAAAGTTATTTTTTATTTTGGGGCCGATGATCCCTTTCATTCGAATAACCCTTACCACAAAAAAAAAAAAAAAAGTGTTTTAATTTTTTTTTAGAAACAAGTGAAAGTGATAAGGTTTATATATTGTTAATTTATTTTTAGAATCAAAAGGGAGGGGGGGGGGGGGGTCACGCAATCAATTTTACTTTATTTATATATATATAATATATATGTGTTATATGGAAATAATCATTCTATTCTTTATGTTGAGATTGCTAAAGACTTTGGCATTAACCAATGGCTTTAAAGATCGTGTGGTTTACTCTCAATGTTGATTGGTGGACTTATGTGATACGTACAAACAATTTTTTTTTTTTTTTTAAACACATACGTGCAAACAATCTTTAATTAGCAATTGGCATTTAAAATTTATTGGTATGAGTTATGGCATTTTAGCGAGGACATTCTTGTGGGTGGATTCTTACCATTCTTGAGGATCATATTTCGAGATGATTTGGAAATAAAATTGAAAATTAACCAAAACTTTTGTTGCATGTGTTTAGGTAAAGAATTTTTTAAATGAATTTAGATTTATCACTACTTTTTTTTTTTTTTTTTTTGAGAAGACATGATTTTAGATTCAATCACAAATAGTTCTAGATTTTGGTGAAGCATTAGAGGAAATTTCATATTTTAATAAGAAAATTGTAGTTAGAATTTGAGGGCTCAAAATTACGACTAAACTTTACTCATTCACTCAATAAATGAATATAGATAAGATTTTTTTCAGGTTGAATATGAGCTATTCATAAATAATTTGATTCGTTTACAACCCTATCAACGATGATTATGGTGCTTATATGAAAGGTTTCAAATTAAGTATTTCTTTATTAGCAGTTGATTAAGGGTTTCAAATAAGATATTTTTCTACACAATTAATAAATATTGGAATTTTGAATGACGGGATTGTAAATACAATCATTTTAGGACTCGCAAAATCACCGATTCTTTTTATTTTAAAGTTTAAACATCAAGACATTTCTGGAAAAAGTTGAAGGGCCTATGAAAATTCTGTACTTGAAAAAGTTGAACATCAAGAAAGAAAGAATTAGTGTATTCAAAACTTCCATATAAGTGGACCTACCTACCACATTCCTATCTGCTTCTTAAATCTCATTTTCTTGTTGACCACCATACAAACAAAACAAAGGGTACGCGTTTAGACTGACTAAGTGCTGTTTACTCATATCATAATCTAATTAAAGGCCCTACGCTTTTTCCCAAAGTCCCTCCTTTTTTATTTGACTGCAAATGTATATCTTTACCTCTGTAGATATCAACCATTTGTGAAAAAAGCTCTTATCTTTGATAATGATCTATTGGCTTGCATTGCATCTAAGACTATTAAACAATAACTAAGTAAACCAGGACTCTCAGGGCTACATGCAACAAGTCTGCAGATAAATTTAGATCCTATATCATGTCATCATGAGCTTAGCTAAAATGGAAGAGTCCTAGGATATCCTTCTTAGAGATAGGTCTGCATCCTCGTGTAGCTCAACCAGACCTTTGACACCATTCCGAAAGTCTAGAAGAGATTTAGGTTTAGAACTTCAATGAGTCAAAACCAGATCTCAAGTTAGCATACTTTGCTACACAGCCGAACAAGACTCAATTGTCGATCTATAAAAAATTAACTCAAACTTTCTAACATGCCCCTTAATTTATTTAAAAATTCAATACCCCTCTTTCACTAGAGTTTAAATTGATGGGATGGTTTGAAAATCTGTACATTTTTATGCAAAAAAACAACACATAAATGATGTTTTCTCAAAATACTGAATTTTCTAAACAGCCCAAACAAAATGGAATGGATGAAGTATTTATGATCAAGTACTCAATATTACCTACAAACCCATCAATAATATTGTACATAGAGAATAGAAACTACCCCTTATCAGAATTTGAAAAGTTCTTCACATCATTGTCCATGTGAACACAGTTCATTTTTCTCATTGAAGGTACTAATTTCCAATTAGATAATTGTGCCATTAATTTTTTCAACTCAACCCCAAAAATCTAACCAGAATTCCTAGGTTTTCTAAAGCAGGATATTTCTAATTGGCAGATGATATATCTAGATGACCACATTTGCCAAATTATATACGCTATTTCCTAACATGGTCGGTTGTGATTTTGAACTAGTACTTAAAATAAATGGGTTTAAGAGTCAAAAACTATTGTGTTCACACTTCGTCACTTTGAAATAATTTCCAACTAATTAGTGTAGGACTTTGAACTTGACTAGTGATTGGTTCGAGGTTGCTACATCCCCTACATACGACTAAAGGTCTATTTTCTTAAAAAATAATCAGTCAACTTGAACATCGAGACTTTGGAGAAGAATATACCTCGAGACTTGATGTTAAATTAAAGGTCCTCACTATTTTATACTAACCAATTAAATTAATTAATTGTTCTGATCATATTTTAAGGTTGATGAATCGTAATCAAATCATAATGACCATTAAGAAATTTTAATAATAATATTAAATCTTACTCGCATACCTAATCATCTAATACTTTAATTATGTAATAGTACTTCTTTTTGAAAGCACAAAAAACTAGGGGCTCTTTATTTTTTCTTTATTTCTTTTTGTGCCTTTTCTTTTTCGGTGTAATTGTAACTGTAAGGGCACAAATCAAACTAACCCAAAGTTAGACCAATGGACCAGCCCAATGAGCCCTAAACAATAAATTTATAGAGAGTGGATGTCTAATCTGGGTTTTCAAGACGATAGATAACACAAAGGTTGGGTTGAATTATGTAATTCATGCACTGATCTTATACAAATGTGTAATATTAAGTTGTATACATTGGTGCCGAGGACAATTCTTCATGCCTCTTTTACAAATTCTCTCTCTCTCTCTCTCTCTCTCTCTCTCTTTCTCTGTCCTATTTTTCACCACCCCTCTCTCTCTCTCGTTTTCCCTTTCCTTTTATAGACCCGCCTCTCTCCTTCTTCCTCCTTCCACGTGTAATTTAGGTGTTTCTTTTTTAGATACTTGTCCCATCATTCCTCCTTACTCAAATCTCTGGCGGTGAAGGTATGGCTGAATTTCAATGTTCAGATGTCACTTCTTCATTAATGCGGCCAGAAGGGTAGGTATAATGCCTTCAATGCGGTGGCAGCAGCCTTTTCTCTGATATTTGCCCATCAACTTACTTTGTCCCTTATCCTCACTCTCTTAGTCATTTGTACATAAGGTCCTTAATACGGGAGTCCTTGATCTACCAAGCCACTAATACTGTCCTCGACAACCAGCTGTTGAGGACAATATCATCCTCGGACGTCATGTCCTGTGGTGCTACGCTTATGCATGGCAATTTCCTTTGCCACGTGGCATCGCAGGAAGGAATTATTATGTCCTCGAACCATCCTGGGCTGTTAGGTTGGACTTTCTTCTTTATGGGGGCTTTTGGGCCGGCCCAATACGTGATTTGGGGCCCATGGGCACCACAATAGCCCCTCGAAATCCTTATTTCTATTCTGTTGGAAAGGAATGAGGGTTTCGATATGTGCGCAAGTAAGGCGATCCGCTTCTGACGCTTCGATCTGCAAAACGCGCTTCAATTAAATGTTGGCGGCTTTATGTTCCCTGTTTCTAACCGCACGATACTCATCTAACGGGTAGGCGTATTTTGAGGAAGCAGGCGGGAGGCTTCCCGCTTTGCGCCTTTCCATGAAATAAAAAACCTCCATTTCAAAGGTTCCTTATTCATTTCAAAGTCTGTACACCGAACCTATCCCTTCCTGCCATCTACACGCGTCTCTAGTCTTTTCAATTCTAAGCCGAGGTGACCTAGTTATTTAAAAGTAAGTACTCCAACTTTCTGCTTTCGTTATTACTGTTCGTTCCTTCTAGTTATTCTTATTTTTTCGTCCTCGGCAGTCCAAACTTCCTACCTTTGCATAGTGTTCTTTTCGTAGTTTTAGAAAATGGGTAGATTTGCATCCTTAGTGGATACTCCTGAAAAAATAGAGGAGTTTAAGGTTAAATACGGAATCCCTCAGGGAGTATCCGTCAAGTATTGTGAGCAAGGAGGATGGCTCACCGATAGGGATACCGGTGAGGTAGCGATCCCTATGAAAGCCTTCCTAAAGGGAGGAATGAGGGTCCCTATGATGCCCATCACTAGGGATTACCTTAGAACATCTAGGTTATCCCCCCACCCAATGTGCCCCAAACATGTTCAGGATCTTAGGAGCCATTGATGTCCTAAATGAAAGGCTAGGATTAGGGCTCACTCACCACGAGGTGAACTGGGTGTATAATCTTCACCACCTAAAAGGGCACACATACTATTTAAAGTCTAGGCATCCTGAGTTTAGGTTGATCCAGTGTCTTCCCAACTCCAACAAGGGTCTAGACAAGGATTTCCTTATATTGTCGGGGGACTGGCACGACGGTCTCCCCTGTCCGACGAGGGAAAGGGAACCTGGTAAGTGTTTGGGTAACGCCAGCCTTTATTAAAGAAAAATTTTTTTTTTCGTTGTTGACTGTGTTTTCTCTGACTTGTCCTTACTAAATTGCTTTTGAAATGTGTGCAGATCGCTGTGCGCTCACCCGCCGCGCCAACCTTGTCAATTTTGATCGCCTGAATAACATCTTAAATGCCGAGGTATTTGTGCATTCAGACGGTCAGCTACGCGCCGCACACCTCATCCTCGGATACACACCCATATCCTCCACGTTCCAAGCTCCCAAGTATGTTATTAAGGAGAAGGACCTGCGGCTGCCGAGGATCAGTGTAGCGGTCGAAGGCTTTTTGTTGCCCCCTGGCGCTTCAATCCCTCGAGGCGTACTTATCACCGAGCCCGTGAGGGTGGTACCAGGAGCCTCTCATCTCGCCACACCATCGGCTCGACCCAGATTGGGTGAAGGTTCTTCTTCCCAGGTGGTTGCAAAGGAAGAAGAGGAAGAAGAAGAAGAAGAAGAAGAAGAAGAAGAAGAAGGAGAAGAAGAAGAAGAAGACAAAGAAGAGAAGAAAAGGAAGAAGGAGGTGGTTAAGCTTTCGGATTCAGAGGAAGAGTTTGAAGCCTTAGACCGGTTTCTTCCGTCTAGAAGCCCATCTCCTGTCGTCGGCTCCCCATCCTTTACATCCTCAGACGACGACAATCAACCTCTGGTAAGGATGGGTATCCAACACCGACCAAAGCCCAGCCTCAAGGATGTATTAGAGGGTCAGGCTGGAGCGCAGGAGCTCCCCAAGGTACCCCTAGTGAGACCTAAGGACAAGGGTACCGAGAAGGTTCCCTCAATTAAGCTCACCCTTCCTCCTTCAACTCAAACTGAACATCCCGACCCAACTGACCATAAGCGAAAAAGGGATCAACATAAGGGGAAGGAGATAGCCGAGGGGACTAAAGACCTCCCCACCAAAGAGATAGAATTGGAGAGGGGAGGAAAGCATGCTCGTCATGCCCATCCAAGATCGGAGAGGCGAATTGACCCTCTACCAGCCTCCTATGGGCCCATTTGGGCTCCCCAAATGAACGTAGACGATTAGGCAGTCACCGCCGATGCATCTATTAGAGGGTCCGATGAGGGCACAGCTGCGTGCATCGTCGATGCATTGGAGCAAGCGCTTCTACTGCCCAAGGACATGGGCGAGCTGAGGAGGATGAGGGATCACAATGTTTTTATGATCCTCAAGAAAGAGTTAGCAATGGTAAGAGCTTCAATTGATTGTTTCTCTGTGTCCATGCTTTTTGTCGTTGCATTTATTATTATATATACATTTTTGACAATAACTGTTTTCGCATGCTATTTACTAACAATGTTTGTACGTAGGCCGTTCAATCTGCCCATAGGGCAGAAGAGATTGCCGCTAACTTGTATAAGGCACTGAGGGATGAAGAGGTGAGGCTGGATCACGCCAGAAAGATACTTGAGCTAAAAGAGAAGAAGTTACAAGAGACGACGGCCAGTCTGACCAAGGCGGAGAGTGAGAGGTCGGGTTTGGAGGCCCAATTGAAGACCACTACCAGGCAGACTGAGGATCAACGGTTGCAGCTCAGGCGCGCCAATGAAGATCTCGCATCGGCCAGGAAGCTGGCAGAAGGCCTTGCGAAAGATCTTACAGTGTTCGAGGAGGCTAATGAGGAAGCTCTTAAGGCCAAGGAAGAGGCACTTGCCAAGGCACAAGCAGCCGAGGCAATGGTTGACGAGGCTGAGCAGAGCAGCTATGATATGGGCGTGGCAGAAACCACGGATACATTCAAAGCCCAAGTGCCGGGGGTTTGTAGGGACTACTGCCTCCAGGTGTGGAAGGAAGCTCTCTCCTAAGCCGGAGTTGATACTTCCTCTCCCCTATGGAAGGTGGAGAACACCTATATCCCTCCTGCAATCCGCGTGGTTGCCTCTAGCTCAGCCAAGGATGATTCCCACCTTTCCTCAGCTGGGATGCAAATAGGGGAGGGTGCTGCCGACGACGCTGCCCCTACTGCCCAAGTTGAAGATGCACCGCCTCCTCTTGCCCCCAAGGAGCTGCCCCCCAACCCCGAGATTAGCGGGACTATGGAGCTAGTTCTGGCGACTTTGCCCATAAAGCCCAAGGAAAAAGTTGGCGGGTCCTCGGCCTCGATGGTGCCTCCTGCTGATTCGGGAGACCAGACCCAGCATAAACCTTGATGGCCTTTGTAACCTTGTTGCGGCCCTTTCTTGCTTTCTTTAGCTTTCCTTTGTTCCCCCTTTTTTTTTTTTTTTAACTCCCTCTTTAGGTTATAGGTGTACTTTAATTATATTTTGTTTAATGAGAAACGCCTTCAGTTTGAGTTATTGTTTTCTATTGTACTAACTGCGAAAAGATCCTTGTGCTATTACTGACTTAGTCTAATTGAATGAGGATTTGAACTTGTTTTACATATTAACAATACCATATCAACGACTGAATAAACATAAAGGAAAATTGGTTACATGACATACTTGCAAACGCTTTAAGCGACACTGAGAAGTAACGTACTAATATAGGATCCGTTTACTTAGAATTTGCTCAACAGCTACTTTCATAATAACATATTAAAAAGGAATGTAATGACATGTTTCACATTTGAACTAACAATACCTCAAGCCTTGCGCTTAGTACTTAGCAACAATTAAAGATCCGTTCACTTAGTAACTTCAAGGTTGTTTTTATATCAAGGAAAAGGATCCGAGACAACCTTATTTAACTTTGGAATAAGGTAGGGGATCCGAGAACCCGACGTAACCTTACTTTTACTGTTAAATTAAGATAGAAGATCTAATGATCCGGCGTAACCTTAATTAAATTTGGAGTAAGGTAGAGGATCCAAGGACCCGGCGTAACCTTACTTTTTACTTTTAAATTAAGGTAGAGGATCTGATGATCCGGCGTAACCCTATTTAAATTTGGAGTAAGGTAGAGGATCCGAGGACCCGGCGTAACCTTACTTTTTACTTTTAAATTAAGGTAGAGGATCTGATGATCCGGCGTAATCTCATTTAAATTTGGAGTAAGGTAGAGGATCCGAGGACCCAGCGTAACCTTACTTTTTGTTTTTAAATTAAGGTAGAGGATCTGATGATCCGGCGTAACTTCATTTAAATTTGGAGCAAGGTAGAGGATCCGAGGACCCGGCGTAACCTTACTTTTTGCTTTTAAATTAAGGTAGAGGATCTGATGATCCGGCGTAACCTCATTTAAATTTGGAGTAAGGTAGAGGATCCGAGGACCCGGCGTAACCTTACTTTTTGCTTTTAAATTAAGGTAGAGGATCTGATGATCCGGCGTAATCCTATTTAAATTTGGAGTAAGGTAGAGGATCCGAGGACCCGGCGTAACCTTACTTTTTGCTTTTAAATTAAGGTAGAGGATCTGATGATCCGGCGTAACCCTATTTAAATTTGGAGTAAGGTAGAGGATCCGAGGACCCGACATAACCTTACTTTTTGCTTTTAAATTAAGGTAGAGGATCTGATGATCCGGCGTAACCCTATTTAAATTTGGAGTAAGGTAGAGGATCCGAGGACCTGGCGTAACCTTACTTTTTACTTTTAAATTAAGGTAGAGGATCTGATGATCCGGCGTAACCTCATTTAAATTTGGAGTAAGGTAGAGGATCCGAGGACCCGACGTAACCTTACTTTTTGCTTTTAAATTAAGGTAGAGGATCTGATGATCCGGCGTAACCTCATTTAAATTTGGAGTAAGGTAGAGGATCCGAGGACCCGGCGTAACCTTACTTTTTGCTTTCAAACTAAGGTAGAGGATCTGCTAATCCGACGTAACCTTAGGCACAACCGAATTAGTAGTACAAAGATGATAAAAATAAAATAACAAAAGTGTTTTTCATTAATAATAATATCGTTTCAAATTACTTACATTCCAGAGATGGGGCACCACTTTTTCATCTAAGTCTGCAAGGTAATAGGCTCCTATTCCAGCTATTGCCATAATGCAGTACGGTCCTTCCCAGTTAGGTCCAAACTTTCCCCATGCCGGATTTTTGGTATTACCCACTACTTTCCTCAGCACTAAGTCTCCGAGAACAAGCGGCCTTGAGTTTACATTCGAATCATATCCCTACTTCAGTTTTTGTTGATAGTGGGCCAAATGGATCATGGCAACTTCTCTCCTTTCCTCAATCAAATCTAGGCCCCTTTCTAGTAGTCTATCATTGCTTTCCGGAGTAAAGGAACTCGTTCTCATTGTTGGAAAACCAATTTCCACAGGGATAACAGCCTCGGCGCCATATGTCATTGAGAATGGCGTCTCTCCCGTTGATCGGCGAGGTGTGGTCCGATATATCTATAGAACATGAGGCAATTCCTCCACCCATCTCCCTTTGGCATCCTCCAGCCTCTTCTTCAGCCCGTTCACTATAACTTTGTTGATAGCCTCGGCCTGCCCATTCCCTTGCGGATAAGCTGGAGTGGAGTATCTATTGGTTATGCCGAGGCCACAACAATATCGCCTAAATGCCTTGCTATCAAACTGCAAACCATTATCGGAGATGAGGGTACGAGGGACGCCAAATCGGGTGACGATATTCTTCCACACGAATTTCTTCACATCGACATCCCTGATGTTTGCCAGGGGCTCGGCCTCTACCCATTTAGTAAAATAGTTGGTGCCAACAACCAAATATCTTCGATTTCCAAGCGCCTTTGGGAAAGGACCCACAATGTCCAGACCCCACTGTGCAAAAGGCTAGGGGCTCATCAGAGGATTGAGCACACCTCCGGGCTGATGGATATTTGGTGCGAACCGTTGACATTGATCGCACTTCTGCACCTAACTTTGAGCTTCTCGCTGCATGTTCGGCCACCAATACCCCTGTGTTAAGGCTCTGTGAGCCAAAGACCTTCCTCTTGTATGACTTCCACAGATTCCTTCGTGTAACTCTTCCAAAAGCAGCTCAGTCGCCTCTGGATGTATGCACAGCAGGTATGGGCCGGAGAAGGATCGTTTATAAAGTCTATTGTCCTCGGCTAGCCAAAATCGAGAGACCTTCCTACGTATTTTGTCCGCTTCGACCTTTTCCTCGGGCAAAACATCATCCTTGAGGAAGGATACGATGGGGTCCATCCAGCTAGGCCCCTCCCTAATTTGGTGGATGTGAATAACACTTTCAATCGTTCTCGAGGGTTTGGGTAAGTCCTCCACTAGGATAATCCGAGGTAGTCCTTGCAACAATGACGTGGCAAGAGTGGCTAGGGAGTCAGCATGCACATTGCTACTTCTAGGGACATGGGATAAAGTAAAGGATTCGAACTTGCTTTGTACCACCTTGGCTTGACTCAAGTAGTCCTGCATCCTCGGATCTCTAGCCTCCACCTTTCCCTCCATTTGGCCGACAACAAGTTGCGAGTCCGAGAACACTTGCACGATCTTTCCTCCCAATTTATGAACCATCTCCGTCCCTTTTAGCAGAGCTTTATACTCGGCCTCATTATTGGTAGCCAAGAATCCCAGCCTTAAGAACTTTTCTAATGTGAGACCTTCTGGGGTCGTGATTACTAAACCCACCCCAGATCCCCTTTGATTGGCAGCCCCATCAACGTAAACGGTCCAACCCACAAGACCTTTGTATGCAACCATAGCAACTAATTTTTCATCAATGTCCCTATTAACGGCACTATCTTCTATTGTGGGCTCAACGAATTCTGCAACCAAATCAGCCAATACTTGACCCTTTATTGATGTGCGTGGCATGTACTTTATATCAAAAGAGCCCAAGATGGTTCCCCATTTGGCAATCCTGCTTGTATAATCCGCACTACGGAGTATAGCTTTGAGGGGAAGCTGAGTCAGAACAACCACTGTATGAAACTGGAAATAGTAGGGGAGCTTGCGTGTACCATGTATTACGGCTAGGATTGCCTTCTCCAATGGCAGATAACGTACCTCGGCTTCATACAAAGACTTACTCACATAGTAAATCGGTTTATGTACATCTCCATCAACCCTTATCAACACCAAACTAACAGCATGAACTGCGACTGCAATATATGCGAATAGGACTTCGTCAACTTCGGGCCGAGACATAATAGGAGGGTGCGAAAGATACTCTTTTAGTTGCTGAAAAGCGACGGCACACTCTTCTGTCCATTCAAACCCTTTCCACTTATTTAATAATTGGAAAAATGGCCTGCACCGATCAGCCGATCTTGAGATGAACCGGTTGAGGGCGGCGGTCATCCCAGTCAACCTCTGCACTTCCTTTGGATTTCGAGGTGGCTGTAAGTTATTGATGGCCTTGACCTGAGCGGGGTTGACCTCAATTCCTCTATGCGTCACCGTGTAACCCAAAAACTTACCAGATCCTACTCCAAAGGAACATTTGGATGCATTGAAGCGTAACTTATACTTTCTCAACATTTGGAAGGTGTCATCCAGGTCTGGTATGTGAGCCGAGACAGCCTTACTCTTAACCACCATATCGTCTACGTACACCTTAATCGTCTTTCCCAATTGCGGCTCAAACATTCGGGTCATCATTCTTTGATAGGTAGCCCCGGCATTCTTCAAGCCGAAGGGCATCACCTTATAGTGGTAGTTCCCTGTGGGTGTGACAAAAGCTGTCTTCTCCTGGTCTTCTGGAGCTAAGGGTATTTGATGGTATCCTTGAAAAGCATCTAAAAAACTCATCCGAGGATGACCTACCGTAGCATCCACCAATTGGTCTATGCAAGGCATTGGAAATGAGTCCTTAGGACAGGCCCTATTCAAGTCTGTAAAATCTACACATACTCTCCACTTCCCATTCTTCTTCTTTACTACCACAGTGTGGGCCAACCACTCTGGATAAAACACCTCCTTAATTGCCCCTGCCTTCTTAAGTTTCTAGACTTCTTCCTTAACAGCGTCGGCGTGCTCTTTAGATGAGCGCCGAGGTGGTTGCCTTCGTAGTACTGCGGTCGGGCTAACGTTGAGGCGATGACAAATAAACCCCGGATCAACCCCTGGGGCTTCATAAGCGTCCCATGCGAACACATCGATGTTCTGTTTCAAAAACACAACTAGGTCTTCCTTCTCTTGCAGGGGCAACTGACTTCCTACCTGGAAGAATTTCTCTGTATCATCTGCAATGACCACCCTCTCCAAGTCCTCACATCCAGACTCTCCAACCTCAGCCCCATCTAGTTTGGCCGAGGACTTTAGTTGCTATAAACTTCCCTCGGCCAACGTCTGGGTTTCTGGCTTCGTCTGACGCATAATTGCTGCTGTTATGCATTGCCTCGCCACGGACTGACTACCTACTATCTCTTCGACACCATCCTCATACGGGAACTTCACCTTAACATGTAGAGTTGATGACACAGCTCCTAAGGCATATAGCCAGGGTTCTACTACTATGGCTGTATAAGGGGAGTAAGCGTCCACTACAATAAAATCTACATCTACCACTACTGGCCCTGACTGTACAGGTAATCGGATTAATCCCTTCGGAATGACAGTCTTTCCCTCAAAGCTTATTAACGGAGAGTCATAGGCTGTAAAATCTTCGGACCTCAAATTAAGCTCCTTGAACAGATCCAAATACATAATATCAGCCCCACTTCCTTGGTCAACCATCACTCTCTTTACATCATATCCTCCTATCCTTAGCGTGATGACTAGCGCGTCGTCATGTGGTTGAATAATGCCAAGTTTATCCTTCTCGGAAAATCCTAAAATGGGCGAAGGACTCTTCTTGATTTTCTTCGGTTCCGAGCTGAGGTCCTCGGCAGAGGGACGCCATACTGACATTACCCTGGTGGGGCAAGACCCCGTCCTACCTGGTGCAGCAAAAATAACATTAATCGTGCCTAGTGGGGGTCTCATAGTGTTACTGCTTTGATTCACAGAACCAGATTGTGTTCCTTGTTCGTTAGGCCGATCCATGAATTGCCTTAATTTTCCTTCTTTCACCAGTTGGTCCAGGTAAATCCACAAATTCCTGCAGTTTTCCGTGGTATGGCCCTTATCTTGATGGTAATTGCAATAGAGATTCTAATTGCGCTTTGTAGGGTCGCCTATCATTCTATTTGGCCACCTAAAGTACGGTTCTCGGCAAATTTTCTCCAACACTTGCTGCACCGGCTCTCGAAACACAGCGTTCACTGTCTGGGGTGGGGCCGACCTAGTCTGGCTAGTGAAATCTCTCTGCGGCCATTTGCTATTGTATCTCTCTATCTTGAAATCCCTACTCTCCTGAGGGGCAATCTTCATCTTCCCCTTACTTTACTGTTGATCTTCCTCAACACGCTTATATTCGTCAATACGGTCCATAAGCCGACGAACAGTCTTCACAGGTTTCTTGGTCAAGGATTTTCTTAAGTCATGCTTGACTGGAAGGCCGACCTTAAAAGTATTAACGGCTACCTCGTCAAAGTCACCGTCAATCTCATTGATCGCTTCCTAATATCTGTCCAAGTAGGTTTTCAATGTCTCGCCCTCCCTCATGCTCATGGCTAATAACGAATCCAGCAGTCGAGGTACCCTACTGCATGTAACGAACCGAGACCTAAACGCCATCGTAAGGTCCATGTAGGAATCGATGGAGTCTACTTTCAAGCCGTTAAACCATCTCATCGCCAAGGGCCCTAGGCTAGAGGGGAACACCTTGCACATCAAAGTTTCATTTTGTGACGAGACCGCCATGCGCTGGTTAAAATGGCTCACGTGCTCTACTGGGTGTGTTCTGCCATTATAAATGGTGAAGTTTGGTTGCGTGAACCGACGAGGGAGTTTTCCTCTCTCAATACGATGTGTAAAATGTGACTTAGAGAGCTGGTGCAGTGCCTTTCCCATGGCGTCACTGCCCAAGCCCCTGGGAAGGGATTTCTTGCTCACCCTATCGTGTAGGCTTCCTTCCTGGCATGAGAAAGTCTCGCTAGGAGGAGTTCTCGACCTCGGCTCATAACCACTGCTCTAGGAGTCATCCGATGAAGGGTCAGATATGGAAGGCGTCCGTTTTCGCTTGGCACGACGTAGCTTCCTCTTCAGCTGGTCAATTTCTCTCTGCATGGCCCTAGTATTATCTTCTTTAGAGCCCCTGTTTCCACCCCGTGGATGATCACCGGCGGTTCGCCCCGAGTGCACACTGCCTTCTCGATATTCCCTCTGTTCTAATTGTTGAAGAGGATCTTCGTGCTGAGATCCTAAAGATTCTGCATGGTCTGGATTCACACCCGCCATCACGTTATTTGTCACCAAAACGCAAGATTCCCACAGACGGCGCCAATTGTAAGGGCACAAATCAAACTAACCCAAAGTTAGACCAATGGACTAGCCCAATGAGCCCTAAACAATAAATTTATAGAGAGTGGATGTCTAATCTGGGTTTTCAAGACGATAGATAACACAAAGGTTGGGTTGAATCATGTAATTCATGCACTGATCTTATACAAAGGTGTAATATTAAGTTGTATACATTGGTGCCGAGAACAATTCTTCATGCCTCTTTTACAAATTCTCTCTCTCTCTCTCTCTCTCTTTCTTTCTCTGTCCTATTTTTCACCACCCCTCTCTCTCTCGTTTTCCCTTTCCTTTTATAGGTCTGCCTCTCTCCTTCTTCCTCCTTCCACGTGTAATCCAGGTGTTTCCTTTTTAGATACTTGTCCCATCATTCCCCCTTACTCAAATCTCTGGCGGTGAAGGTAGGGCTGAATTTCAATGTTCAGATGTCACTTCTTCATTAATGCGGCCTGAGGGGTAGGTATAATGTCTTCAATGCGGTGGCAGCAGTCTTTTCTCTGATATTTGCCCATCAACTTACTTTGTCCCTTATCCTCACTCTCTTAGTCATTTGTACATAAGGTCCTTAATACGGGAGTCTTTGATCCACTAGGCCAGTAATACTGTCCTTGGCAACCAGCTGCCGAGGACAATATCATCCTCGGACGCCATGTCCTGTGGTGCTACGCTCATGCATGGCAACTTCCTTTGTCACGTGGCATCGCAGGAAAGAATTATTATGTCCTCAGACCATCCTAGGCTATTAGGTTGGACTTTCTTCTTTATAGGGGCTTTTGGGCCGGCCCAATACGTGATTTGGGGCCCATGGGCACCACAGTAACTTATCTCATGGGCAGGGATTGCGGGTCAACGGCTCACTGTTTTGCAAAAGTTCAACGGATATCAATAACTAAGTTTGGAATACTCTTACTATGTAATGTATTATAAATTCGGTTAAAATATTAATATTATTATTTTTTGTGTGTTAATAAGTATTATTGTTTACAAAAAATAAAAAAAAATCTGGAAGTATGCTCCTTTTCTATTTGCTTAAAAGAGGTATTAGCAATTTAACATAATATATATATATATATATATATATAAAGCTAAGAGAAAGTTCAGTAAGAATTTGAAATTAAAATCCAATTTTGCACTATGTGTTTAAATTTATATAGAGATCATGCCATAATTATCCACTTAAGTTTATGTTATGCATCCACTAAAGTTTTTTTAATTTTTATGTCAAGTGAATTAATGAGTGTAAAATACTAAATATCTAATATTAATGAACTATAAAGTTTATAAAAAAAAAAAAAAACTAATCACATATGCTCAATAAAAATCATCACACGACAAAGATTACCACATGTTCTATCTTATTAAAAATTCAAAAAAAAAAATGATCATAAGTAGTATTAAATTTAGGTAAGAATTTTAATATGTAACTAATTATGTTTACTTTTTCAAAAAAATAATTTGACTAATTATTTATATTTTTATAATAAAAATTGTGTTTAATTTTAAATGTATTCATATGTATGCATGTGTTACATGTTATTTTTTTTTTAATAATTTGACTAATCTATATATATATATATATATATATATATATATATATATAATTGAAACCTCTGAGGCTTCCACAATTTTTTCACGTCAGCACAATATTTAAATAAAATTATCATTTTATTTAGTTCAAATTTAAAAATGAGTACAACTCTATTTCTTTAACAAGTTTAACTTAAACTGAAACTCATCATTTTTTTAAACAAAATTATTTTTGTTTAGTTCAAACTTAACAAGGAGTGAAACTTTATTTCTCTGACAAGTCCAATTTAGACTCAAACTTAAACGTTAATAATTTTTCTTTAATATTTTTTTAGTCTTTCAGAAGTTTTAATATCTAAATTTTTGAATTATTTTTCTACAGTATTAGAAATTGTCTGAAATTTTTTTTATAAGTCATTGCACATTCAAGCAATGACTTCTTCATCAATTTGTAACACAAATTAAAATTATACAAGAGCAAATCATGCAATAGTGTAGTTTGTTAATCAATTTAAGATTTTATAAAATTATTTTAATTTACCTTACAAATAGGTAAGTTTTCATACATAGCACGGGTTAGTGACTAGTTATTTATATTTTTATAATATAAATTGTGTTACATGCTAGTTATACATAATAATAGTTTTAAAGTATCAAGTCAAGATATACACTTAAATTAGATTAGAGTAAATTTCTATCTAAAAAATAATAATAATAAAGCCAAGATATCAATTATTTATTCAAGAGAGAGAGAAATTACTAATTCAACTAACGTATACGTATGTAAATTGTTATTTGCTTATCAGTTGGTTAATATGAGACAATAGATGAAACCACATCGAAAAATGCTTAGAATCTGATTGTATGAGGGGGGCAACATGGTAGCTTAGGCCTACTTGGATGGGGTTGATTGAACGTTGAAGGCACTTCGATGGAGAAGTAAGTATGGTGACATTTTATTTTTATTTTTGCTATAAATAATGACTTGAGTGGGAAAATTTACATACCTTGTCCTCGTAAATGTGCAAGGTTTTTATATGGAGACTTTATAGTCATTTTGTTTTATTTTTTGCATAAACCAAACCCTTAAACCTAGCTTTTCAAAATGCTTGAAGTGAGTTCCTGAGTCAGCTGATTGGATATTTTTTTAGGACAACACACTTCAAGCCACTAGTTATGCCTTTTTTTTTTAAATAATAATTTTATTTATATTAAATGTAACTGAAAGTGTGTGAGACATAATAAATGTTGATGTAAGATTAGTTTGTAAGGGACGCAACTCTTCTTTTGAAAAAAAAGAAAGAAAATAAACCCAATTAGTTTGGCTGTGGGGCGATATAGAGTATTAATTTTAAACCGTTGGAGAGATCTAACTTCTAAGCATGTCATTACTAGTCAAAAGAACTGATAGGTTCAAAAAAGTATGGATAGTTGGGATTGAAGCATGGCCAACCGGGGCTGATTTTGTAATTGACTATCCTACGCAAATGTCAATCGATCGATCCCAACATTTCTACTTTCTTATGTATATATTTTTATTCATTTTTATTTATTTATTTAATTTTGTCGTGTGTGTTATGTTCAAGTAAGTAAATATGACAATTGAGTTTAATATTATTAATGGTAAAAAAAAAAAGTGACAAGATGTCAATATCCTTCAAGGTTAAGTTAGTTATGGAAAACTTTTTTATCTTACGAAATCCGTGAGCCCTGTTTTTGGGGATATTCATGCATAGTTGATTTGACATGATATTTGCACCACAGTTCTAGGTTTGTCAAAATCGTATGAAAAGTGAATACTATTTTTATTAGCAAATGGGAAGCCGAAAGCTGTAGTTTGAAGTTACTTCAATAAGAGGATTCGAGTTGCAATTGTTTGACGTTGATTTAGGAGCGTGTAAACAAGATAGGGACGTGTCACTCTTTCGTGGGTCACGAAACAGAACCAGAAATATCTTTTGTGTTTTTCAGATAGAAAATTAGAAAGGTTTCAGAGTGCATGATGAGGAGGACTATTGAAGTATTGATTGCACAAATTGTTGAATTTCTAAGACATTGTTTTCAAATTTGTTTTTTGCTCATACGTTTGACTTCTTTTATACATATTGTGGCTACAATATAATTTATATTAAAATATTATTTCAAAAAATAAAAATTATATTTAGAATATAAATTAACTGCAAGTATGAAATTATGAATTAAAGAATAAGTTGATTGAGCTAAATTGGCTTTAGCCTATATAAATAAATACTCAATTCACTTTTCATGACTCTCTAAACGAAATTTTATACATATATATTTTTTCTTTGTTCTATATTGTTCAAAATAATACCCTTTTTCACAACTATAATTAATATCTATTTTTTTTAGAAAAAAAATTTAGTTACAAAATTAGTTGTAACTTAAGCCTACAACCTTACTTAATAAAATAAATATTATTATATATTTTAAAAATCTAACCGTTGAATTGTATATTTTTTACGCTTTTAATGCACATATAAAATTTTGTATCAATCGGATATTATTTACTATATGATCTTTAAGTTTATATTTTACACATAATTTAAAACTACAAAAACTTGTAATTTAAACAATTTATTGATGACATAGCTATTGATCATCAATTTTTTAGAAATTTTGCAAGCTTAAAATATATAAAAAAAAAAAGATGTAATCCAATGGTGGATTTGTTAAAATTCACCTCTAATAAAAAAGATATTAAATAAGGTTTTAGCCTTAAGCTACAATTAATTTTGTAGTTAAATTTTGTCATCTTTTTACTATTTATGACAATATTATTATTTTAGATATTTTTTTTGTAACTCTTTTTCATTTGTTTAACCTGAATCAAATTACTTTTCATCATTATTGCATTAATCATTCTACTTTGCAATTACCAAACAATCTCTTGTGATTTTTCATTGCCTTTTCCTTAATAGGAGCCACACCTATTCTTAAAACAAATTTTTTTCCCATTTTGTTTATGATTGTTACTAATATTTTTCACTTATTCAATTTATCATTCTCATTTTAACTACTTATTTTTATAAACAAGTTGGTTTTTTACAACCCAATAATCAGTTCCCTATATCATGACTAGTCTATCAATTTTTGATCTCTGTATCTTTAACTATCAAGTTATACAACTCTATTTTATTTCCCTTTGGAATATACCTTCCATCCAGATTCCAATTTAGAATTGACTCCGCTTTTAGTTTCGTAAAATAAAACCATATCATTTGCAAAAATCATACACCATGTAATTTCATCTTAACTCAATAATTTTATCTTGAAATTATAAGTTAGATTTTTTGGTTATACAAATGACCATGAAAGCAAGTCATGATAGACCAATCGCCAAACCCCTTGTGATTGAATGGTTTATCTGGTTCTTTCTATGGGATAAACTTGGATTTGAATCCCCACAAAAATTATGTAACAACTCGAGGAATAGCGCTAGCCATATCTGCGCTATACCTCAAAAGAACTAGTCACAATTGTGGCTCTTTGTAGTTGTTAATAAAACCCAGTTCAACCCAATAAATACCTGATGTGGGACTTATCACGCATCCACACACACATCACACAATCAATCGAATTGGGGCATTACAATTTCCCCCACTTAAATCCCTAACATCCTCATTAAGGCCCACTTTATGGGGTAGTGTCTTTGAGCCCACACAGGGTTACCGGGCTGGCTCTGATACCATAAATAACGACCTAAGGAAAAGCACTAGCCACATCTGCGTTATACCTTAAAAGGACTAGTCACAATTGAGACTCCTTGTAGTTGTTATTCTTATTTGTAAGAGTAAAGAAAAAAGCCAATACCAATAGACAGGTCTTTACTGCCAACAATTTTATAGCATACTAGTTTAATTAATTTCATACCAAAACTTGTTGACAGCATTGTTTGTGCAAGCAGAGTAACAAAATTAGCAGCGAAATGCAGGCTGAATTGTGACAACTCAAGAAACAAAAAGTAATTTTATCCATGTTTTTTTCCCAAGCAAAAGGTCCTCACAGAATATAACAAACAATAGCATCATTTCAATTCCCACATTCACAACATTTGACAGTGACTTTTAGAGAAACTTGTACCAGAACCTTGTAGTTTGTACACTCAAAAACACGGTTCCACTCATAAATGGGTCCATTTTATTGGGGGGGGGGGGGGGGGGGGGTGTCCTAACAAAGGTTTTGTATTTTAGACGGTATTGTTTTCCCTAGGGATTTTCTAACAAAAGCGGATAGCTAGCTGCAAACAATTCCTAGTTGGTATACTATTTTCTCGTTCAAGTAGTGCCTTTGAACATGTCAATATCTGCCTAACTTTTAGATGGCACATTATTTGTGACATCAAAACTTTAGAAGAGTGTCACTGCATCATCAGCCACTAGGGACTAAAGTAACAACTAGTTTGACATATGGATTATATAATATGTATCATGAATGAGAACATTAACTTCCTCAGAATATTGACAAAAAACTGCAGAGAAAATTTGATATTAAAATGGTTAAAAGAATCTAGATTGTATTATATACAATTACAATTACAGCTTTTTATGCCCAAGTACAGTACAATATTCAATGTTCATCTTTCAACTTGTATAACCATAAATGAGGTCCTGGTCATGACTTCCATATTTGAGGTCACAGACATTTGACCAAGATCCATTTCCTTAACCTGCAGTAAAACAGGTATCAGCATAACTGGTCCCATGAATTACTGCTGCAATCAATATGTTTTAAGAAAATATTTTTAAGACAAGAAAGAGGATCCAACTAGAACAATTCCATGAATTATTTAGTAGTTAACAAATCTGACAAGTACTTTGGTTCAGTGATATAACACTTGGTTCTCTCATATGGCTTGGAATATATAACATTGCCTACAACAGTGAGAGGATTATGTTTCTATTCAGAACTTATCCATAATCAGTAATGCGTATGGAAGAAAATGCACTATTCTAAGCATTTTAAGAATTGCTTCAGGAACAAACATTTTACTTTTCCTTTCACTTTTCTTATACTCAAGAAGTACAAGCAAAATGCCTAAACAAATAGTACCTGCATGTCATCATTGGGTAATTTAATTTCTCTTCTTCTTTATAGCTTCTATGAGTGAGTTCTTAGTTTCCAATTTATTGCACACATTTATCTACTATTTTCCATGTGGGAACAAGTTTTTGTCATGGGGTTTCTGTAAAGGTTTACTACGGTATCGGCATACACATTTCAGAATTCATTATCTATTATATCAAATATTGACTATGTTGAACCAGTCAGTCACCAGATTATAACTGCCCACTCAATCTGCTCAGAATACCTCACAACACCGATCCTTGATCACTTTCTCTCTCTCTTCCCCCAATGATGTGGAAGGAGACCACAGATCAGAGAGCATGTAGGAAGGGGTGCATTAGGTGAATTGATATCCCTTATTGTGAAGTAAATTCTTGGTCATAGTTGGGTGATTGAAAGCCCCAAGAACACACACATGCATGCGCAAAGTTGATTACTTTATATCTCAGGTAAATTGGCCTCTTTCATTCAACACACAGCATATATAGTGAAATCTAATAAAATAAAAACAGATTGAGCCCAAATCATACCACAGTATTCCTATGCATATCATATACTACACCACATTGGTTTCTTGGGATAAATGCATGTTTTTTGAGGTCTCATCCTGAAAGGAAGATGATAGAACATATTTAGACAACCACATTTGCACTTTGAAAAATATTTTGTATTGAAGAAACAAAAATCAAGGATGACACTAACCATTTTAGAGAACTGGTCTCTAATGGAGTACTTGGAACTCAGCATCGTCTGTCGAATATCTTTAGCTGATTGGAAATTCATGTCCAATTAACCTGAATGAGACTGCAACATTTTGAAGCTGTAAAAAGAGTAGTTACAGTCAATAGGCAGATAATCAAACAGACCATTGAGCGTATTTTTTGTCTTACATGTAAGGTGGTGACAAATATTTAGATGCTTACTAGGTCAATTTTTTCGGAAGATTTGAGCCCTCTCAATGAAATTTCCAAGTTAAGAGGTTATTGAGACATTAACCTTAGTATAAAACAAGCTTAACCATTGTTATACATCTTAAAAATCTCCACACACTTGTAAAGATGATACTTTACAATATATAACTCATATACTTACAAATCTCCACATGCTTGAGAAAATGCTATTGTAATCAATGCAAAATGAAGTAGCACACATATAATTAGACACACTGAACACCTAAAACTAATTGCGCACTGACTACAGTCCAAAGATTTGAAGAGGGAAAAAAATAAACAAGGTTGCAGACTGCTTATAAGCTTGCCAAAATTTACCCTACACCATTACAACAAATGTCTCGACCTGCTTTGTTGTAACCTTATTAGAAGCTGGATTTCCATAAATCAAGCAAAAATCATTATAATTTGGTTTCAATTTGGTTCTGTTTGAAATTGTTTCTGGAGATATCAACATAAAGAAACTGTTAGCCACATATAATTGAAACTAACATCTAAGACTACAATAAGTTGACAACACTCCTTTGCATAAGCATCCCAATCATTGTAAGCTGAGATCATTTGCCATGTTTCATCCCAATGCAAACCCTCTCTGTTAAAGGAGTTTTCATATCATAGTACTAAACTTCTAGAAAGATTCTTGAGAAGTTTTTTGTCAAATTGCAATGCAAATCTTTCATTGAATGACATTTTATACCTGCTTGATTGTTGAAACTGTAATCATTCTTCTTCTCCTTTTTGCGTTTCCCTAGCATTACATCATTGAGATATTTGTCCATTAAAAGCTAAGGAAGCACTCCTGATAAGAAAAAGTATTTCAGAGATGATCAATTCAATTCGGCGACTGATACTTTCTTTTACAAAATAAATGCTGAGGTGTGAATCAAAAAACAAATAAACAAATAAATGATGGGGTAGCACTCTTCTTTAACAAGGGTTACATGGATCAACATTATCTACCCTGGTCAATAACAATGTATACTATTTGGATTGATAATTATATGGGTCCTGTTAAATTAGACTATGGATAGAAATGACAGAAAGGAGACTTGATATTGTAGGTTAAGAATAGAAGAATGAAAAGAAGGAAATATTAGTAGACAATGACATTCTTAAATGATTTGGGAAGATTCACCTCGACATCAAGATCTGCATTGCATGCATTACATACTGAAACACTGTAATTTTGTTAGAAACCTCTGCACCATATATACTGCATAATTTTTGATAGCACAAAAGAGATATACTATATGCCCAAGCATTAGGATGCACCTGTATATTAAAAACACAAGCAACATAAAAAATATATATATATTTAAAAGAGATAAGAATAGGTAACTGGCAACTCACCTTGGTATAAGAATCCTAGACATAAACCACAGCAGTTATCTCCAGTTGAGCAGTCTGACCATTTCAATTCCACTGTTGATGTCCAATTTGTTCTCAGACATTCACTATCGTCAGAGAAGCAACCCTCCTTTTCTTCACCTACTGGAATGATAGAATAGATTAGTGGGAATAGCTATGGATTGAATCAAACATTTCAGAGCTTTAAACATCAACTATGCAAGAAGCATATGCCATACTCGTCATCATTGACAAATAGTAATTTATCTAATTGCTATGATTTGGGTACATAAACAATATACACAGCCAGTAATTCTCACTATCTCATTAGAAAATATAAAGAAATTAATAACATGACTGTTATATGTATGTCTATCTCTATAATTAAACATTAAATTTTTATGAAGTATAAGGATGTACTACCTAGACACCGGAACAGAGTCATGATAATGGAGGGGTTTGGTTACTTATGACTTTATCTTGTATTATGCTTGATCTCTAGAACAATAATCCTAATAATAATTACTAAATAAATAATTATCTTTGTAACCAAGTTAATCAATACCCAAAATAGGCTCAATATAAGAAAATAGCAATAGCATACATTTCAACGCTAATTATAGCTGCAACATTTATGCATATGCAAGACATGATATAAAGACATTTTCAGTCCTTGAATCACATGATATAAGCACACACCAATATATTCAAATTAGTGTAATGACTTGACCTTTGTGCGGCAATCTCCTCCCTGTCCTGAGCCCCTTCCCCCTCCTCTACAACTACAACATTTAATCTTATAAATCTAAAACTTCAAAAACAGTTTAAAATCATTTCATGAAGTCCTTAGAAAACACTATGCATTTGTATAAGTACCATCTGCAAACTAGAATGTTGCTCATGTTAATTTGTGCACATGTCATCACACCAATTGTCTTTCACTCTTCTCAATAATCCCATATTACTAGCTACCATTGTGCTCTAATTCCCAATAACACAAATTCCTGGCTGATACTGCACTCTTATTCCTAACACTTGAAAACATATCTGGAAAATAGACTCCTCCTCACATGTGTTACTCCCAAAATAAGACCTTTTTGCATCACTTACCTCACTCACCTTAATAACTTTCCTACTGAAAGATCCCAAGCATTCCAAATGCCTTCCAAAAACTAATTGTTATTGCAAATTAAAGCAGAAAAATCAACCGCCACACAACACCTAAGCTTGAATCTCGCCCTTGTATGAAAATTTTCAATAGCAATTCCTTTCCATCAAGGAAAATAGTCACACACTTGTATGTAAATTTTCAAGAATAATTCCTTTCCTTCAATGTAAATAATCAATTTTGTACTTGTATACAATTTTTCAATAGCAGTTCTTACCATCAAAGAAAATAGATTAACGCTTATATAAAAATTTTCAATAATAATTCCTTTCCTTCAATGTAAATTCTTTTTGCGCGAAATGTGAAATAATAAACTACTAAAATCTCCTTAAACACAAATTGGAGCTCTATAAACAACTACAAGGATTACAAACTATAAAATCATACTTCTCCTTATACTATACATCAAACAAAAATTATATCCAAATTGAGATCCAAGCTACCATAAATATATCTTCTCAACCAGAATCTCTCTCCCACCCCTGCCCCCGAACCTTTCCCTCATTAAAAAGGATATGTAACTTAGATTGTAAATAATATGGGCCTAACAAATCTAGGAGCCTATGAATCTCAGAAGCCAGTCTGACAAAAATAACTAACAATCTAAAACCAAAGTTTATTAGAATTTAGAAAAGGTGATAGACTCCAATTTGTACTCAACAAAATCAGGATCCATAAAGAATAACAATTAACTAACCTAGTTATGAATTGCTCCCCCATATACAGCATTACCCACTCCTTTCAAACCCCTTGCCAAACTCCAATATATTAATATGACTATCACCCTACCTCCCTTAACAACAGAATCAAGTCTTAAACAAGTGCTAGGCAAAAATCTAAAAATCAAGATAGATGAAAAGTCACCTTAAAATCCATGTATGTGAGGCAGGAGAAGATCAAAGAACATCTCTGGGCTAACTGGAAACAGGAATTATGGTCTAACAAGTAAATAATGACATAGGATGTTGAAATTGAAACATCAAAGGAATTGGATTTTTAATCGGGTTTTAGTCATGGGCTTCTAAATTTTGCAAAATTATGTGACAGATGCTTTCTTTTTTTAGATCATTCCAATATTATCACCAAATGCCACCCTTTGTCTAGAAGCACATTTTCTCGGATGACTTCCCAACTTCTGTATTGCAAGAACCTACCCTAAGCATTGCCAATGTATTTTATGGTTTTGTTCCCTTCTTGATAAGTTGGAATTTTGCTTGTCTTTATGCTAGAAATGAGAAGTAATAAAAATAAAGCAGTACATTTGCTTCTTTGCTGTTTGTTATATAGTTGAGCTTAAAATATGCTATGTTTCCATTAAGAATCTGTCCTTATTAGGATGGTTAATAAACAAACAAGTGTGTATGAGACAGATGACCTGATATAATTCGATGCCCCTCAAACAAATTTCATCATATACAATAATACATTAGTCCTTAAATATACCATAACATGTATCTTCTTGTATGTAATTTAGATTCTGCTTTATACATGTGCTAAACTGAAAACTTTTGAATTTCTTAAAAATCAATCAAAGCATTAAGAAGTAAAAACATAAGTATTGAATGAATAGAAGAATAATCACCAACTGCACAAATGCTTGCCCCTACTTTTTTCTTTTTTGTTATCTTCTTTGACTGGATCAAGCCAATAATATTGTCCCTAAGACCTTTTAAAAAAAAATTACTTATTTCAAGTCCTCAACCTTCCAAGGGAAAGGACTTTTATATTTAAAGGCAAGAGTTATACGATCATATAAATGCCTATAATAGAAAAAACTGGGCAGTAGGTTAGCATAAGAAAAACGAATTTACATCAAAACAGAGGAAACAAAATTGTATACTTAAAAAATTGTTAGTTTGGAGACTGCAAAGTTTGAATACAGAGAAAGGGTGCAGCCATGAGTTATAAGGTAAAAATCTTCAGGAGAAATGTATTAAAAACATGTCTAACTAGCAAAAAAGCTGATCCATGCATAAGATTTCTCACTACATAGAAGCATCATTGCACGCTTATTTAAATATCTGAGTAGAGCCAACTATATTTCTGTTTAGTACAACCAAGATAAAATAACTACTGGTCCATTTCACACAAACAAACAGGGGGGATATCAGCATTGGGAAATGGCTTCTACTATGCAAAGGTCTAGGCAGGTGATCATAGCATTAAGTACTAAATTGCCCAAGCTTATTCAAACCCATCTTTTATCACAATCATCCAATTCAGCTGCATTTAAGATAATTAAAATCATGAGCCATTCAAATAAAATAAAAACCATAATTTTTCTATATTTTGAAGGGAAAAAAAAATCTGTTCTTAAGATTTTAAGTTACTCCTAGTTAAAATGTGTAGTTCTGCCAAATCCTGCAGACCTGACACACTTTGTAAAATTGTTCTAACTCTCAAACTTTCAAGGCATCATGTTTGAACAAAGTCTTCTAGCTGAAAATCAATGGCACCATGACCATTCCATCAATCAAACCTTAAATTTCCCACCACATTCACTCAAACTATCTATTTTAGAACTAATACCAGTGAGCCCCTTCAACACCCCTTTACAAATACGCTCAACTAATGACCAATAATTCTAATCAGTGCAAGTAATCTCTTGACTATGGCCAATTAGATGTTGATCTTTGTGAGTCCAAAAAAACATAGGACTTTTGACTTTATTCATCCATTAACTAGATAAATTTAATGCATTTTTCTCAAGTAATTTTGAAAACTCTTGTACCATTACAAGAAATTGAATTCAAAAACAAATAAAATGACCATCAATTCTGCTTCTTCTTTGTGTTAATTTCCTCTCAAATTTAATTAGTAACTGAATGAATGAACTTGTGAATTTAGAGAAAGAGAATGGGAAGTGACAAATACTGTCAAAGATGCAAATCAATAAGCACAAGAGGGAGACATACTCCGGCATTTTACAATGTAAAAGATATCAAATGAAGATGATGCAAAGGAAAACAGTTTCAATGGAATAATAGTACCTGGGCATATTTTTTTCAAACTTTGATTAAGAGATTCTCAGTTTTTTTGATGGGGAATATGGATTGAAGCTGGCATCATTTTTTATGGAGGGATGGGCCATTGAAGAAGAATCCAAATCAAACACATCACCATTGGTTGAGTCATTACCGAAACCAAAATTTAGAAAACCCAAAATTAAGTCAAACCCATTAGCTTTATCCTTTGGAAGCCTTAAATAAGATGTCAAGGAAAGACACCTAGTGTCATCAGCGATTAGAGGAGGTTGAGGTTCTCCTGCGTCTGCGTCTGCGTCCGTTGAGACTCACATGATTCATATTTGAACCATCGGAAGCAGGGCCAGGAAGTAGTAATGGTGCGAACTCAGTGTTGTTAGAGTTGTCATCAACATTTTGAGAGTAGTTATCGATGATTATGGAATTTTGAGGAGGACAAATGCATTTCACATGTGCTCCCATCCCTGCAATGACAGGTGCAAACCTTCCGAATTCACTTGTCCAATGAGAGATTTTACATGAAATCTCAACACAATTTTGATCACCTTGCAACAAGTCTCCAAATTTCTGCTGCAATTGGCTAGGAGGTAGAGCGTAAAACCACAAATGATCACACTTCAGATACTGAAAGAGCGACTGCCGCATGAAAGATTGCGCTTGACCATTGATGGAAATGTCGACAGCACAAAACCATTTAATTCTATCATCACGAAGAGAACCGCACTTATTAGCATGACTGTCTTTCAACGGAACTAGATGAAAAGCAATACAAAAGGCAAATGTTGAAAATTTTGGACCAATCCAGAATAATATGGAACTTTCAATGTTTTGGTGGTTGAACCACTCTGGAATATTCCTTTCTGGTACTATAATACTATAGCTCTCTCCAAAATCAAACAAATAGATATCTGGAGTTGGACGTAACTCTTTTTCAATTAGGTAGAACTTGGAGAAGGAGCGTTGGGAAGAGTAATCAATTTGATGTGAATGTGAATCCGCTAATACGTTGCCTTTCTCACGTGAACATATCATATTTGGTGGAAAATCTAAAATTCTTCCAAACTGCATGCAATTAGGAATTTTGAGAAATTAGAAATTTACCAAATCTAGTATAGTATTTGGAAAGGTAAACAAAATTATTTTTTATTTTATTTTTTATTTTTAATATCTTGAAGAGAAGAATGTACCTGATTGAATAAATTTCTTATTGATTGTGAATTCAATGAGATGCAGTTTGATGCATGCACAGATCTTATACTTTCTGGAAGCTCTGGAATTTCCTTAAGGCACTTGGGATCCTCAATTAGAAGAAAACGTAATCCATTGAATCTCATAATGTTATCTTTAAGGTTCGAAGTTTTTCTCCTTGATAATAACCATTTCTCTGAGAGGTGGAAACGAGAAGTCAATTTTTTTAGAAAATTCAACTTCAGAAAACCATATTTTGAAAATCCACCATAAGAATTGCGTAGTGCTTGTGTACCAATCTGGACATCCTTTGGAAATTGGACAATGCCATAAATAAAGAGTTTTTGAAGATGTGGCAATTCATAGATGCTACTTGGAAGATAACATGTACAGGAATAGGAACCTATATCTAATCTCTCAAGCCCATAGAGATTCCTAAATGATGAAGGAAGCTCTCTAATGGCAGTGCATGCTAGACTTAGAAACTTTAAATTTTCCATTTCTTGTGAAATATCAGGAAACCTCTTAACCCTTTTGCATTTATGAAGAATTAAAAATTTAAGAGATTTCATTGTGATGCAGCTTGGAAGAATTTTAAGGCCAATGCAACCCGTGAGGTCCAAACTTTCAAGCTTATCAAGACATCCAACAAAGTCATGAACCTTGACTAAATTTATACATTGACGAAGATTCAATTGCTTTATGTTTGGGGTGGTAATCGATAAGTCAGGTAATTCCCTAACGCACTGGCAGGATTGCAAATTCATATATGTCAAGCTTTTACACTGTATCCTCTGTAGAAAAAATTAAATCAAAATTAACTTCAACAAATATTAAAATATAGTTCAATCATTAATGAAGTAATAATAATTTATTTTAAAAAAATAAAAATAAAAATTATACCTTGAGAAGCTTGGACAATATAAGCTGACTTTTTGGCATGCTAAGAACAACAAGTTTTCGAGGACAAAAATTGGATGGTAAGGAAGATGAAGGAAATCCAGGCCAATCAAGCACCCTTAATCCGTTGGGAATATATTTAAGATCTCCACAAATATCTACATTACTAGCCATAAGGAACTTGAGATTTTCCATCTTTTCAAGACATTTAGAGTCTAATTGAATCTTTGATGGTTTAGGTGCGCATATCATTATGCCTCGAACTTTTTCTGACCCCTAATTAGACAAAGAATTAAGTGAATCACACTATACAATAAGAAGTATAATGACACTAAATTTAAACAAAAACCAAAATAATTAATTTACATTTTCTTCCACGTTTAATTGGAAAAAAATCACTACACATGGCATTCGAAAAATGAACTAAAAAGATGCATACCGTATTTTTAGTTAGTACATCAAGAACATCCTCATAACACCATAGTCTACTACGCTCTTCAGGTTTTGTTGATTCCTGTTGAACAATGTCCTTACCCATTTGTTGTAACAAGTTATGCATCGACAATTTGTCATATTGATCAACAGTTATTAGGCACTTATCAATAAGTTTTCTAATTCCATAAAATGGATATAAATCGCAAGAATCCAATATATCCATGACATACTTCTTAAGAAATCCCTTAAAGAAACATGCAATATCAAGGAAAATATCTTGTTCAGTTTCATCCAATCCATCATAACTTATTTTCAATACTTTTTGAATTTCTTTGTTAGGAATTCTTTCATACTTACCTATTGCATCTTCCCATTCAAGTTTAGTTCTTCCACTCAAATCAGCACCCATTACTACTAGAGCTAAAGGAAGTCCCTTGGCATATTGTATAACTTGGTTTGCAAGCTCCAAATAATCTTCTTTGGGTTCTTTGCTTTGGAAGGCATGCCTACTAAAGAGTTGAAGAGCTTCATCTTGATTTAATTCCTTAACCTCGTGCGTTGAAAAACATTTTCCAAGAGTAGCTACCAAGTGTTTGTCTCTTGTTGTTATAATGATTTTGCTTCTAGAAGCTAACCAATCACATCCTCCAAGCAAATTTTCTATCTGGACCCTATTATCCACATCATCAAGAACTAAAAGGATCCTCATTACAGAAAGTTTTTCCTTTATCATATTGATCCCTCTAGATTTGTTACCCACCTTTAAATTTTTATCCCCTAAGATATCAAAAAGAAGTTCCTCTTGTAGTTCAATTACACCATCATTTGTCCCCGATTTTTCTCTAACATTTTCTAGATAACAAAATCCTTCAAAGCGACCACAAATTCTATTAAAAATCTCTTTTGTGATTGTAGTTTTACCTATTCCACCAAGACCATAGATCCCTATCATGTGAGCATCATTTGACTCAATATCTGAAAGAATGGTCTTTATACGATTATCTATTCCAATAGGGTATTGAGCAACAAATAATGATGGGTATTGAGCAACAAATAATGATGTGCAATTTAATTTCAACTTTAAAATGTCTTCAACAATTCTTTGAATAAAGTCGAACTCATTGCAACTGTCATTCACATAACATTAACAAAATATATAACGAGTTAGACTAGAAAATAGAAATATGAAGATAAACCATGTTTAAGATGTATGGTGTGCATTAAATTTGAAATGCTGACAATTAAAGTAAGTGGCATGTACTGATTTATAACTATATAACTATCATTATGTTAGCACCTCTTTTTCATTAGGAAAGTATTTTTTGGCTTTCTGCGTAGTTATCCAAAAATATTAAGCATTAAATGGTCAAGGGAGTGGTATGGTGGTTCATTGGTTCAAAAATTATGTCACTGGCTCAATTTAGACAAATAAGTTATTTATTTTAAATAAGAATAAATTAAAATTAAAAAAGAAAAAAAAAAAGAAAAAGAAAAGAAGAGAAAATACTATAAAAAGAAAAAAGAAAAAGCAATGGTACCAATTAGTACATAAATATGAAGGTATAACATAGATTGAAATTAATACAACATTATTGTCAAGAAAATTTATTTAAATATAGAATTTAGTATATGCTTATATATAAAAATGACTAAATAATAGGACATCTTGAATTGATCAAAATGACTCAAAACATTAAAAACAAAACGGTTCGAGTAAAATCACGTGGTTAGGTATTTTTCAAAAAAAAAGCTGGTGGTTTTTCATGGTTTATTTATTTTTAAATATGATAGATTCTTTCATATGAATCCAGAATTTCGTATAATTCATCGGTTTGACGGTTCAATCATCAATCTGGTACGACTAGGATAACTATACTTTTAACATGAAGTTTCATGGAAATTCTAGTTAGGTGATAACTGAAAATTACTTTTTTTTTTTTTTTTGAAAAAAATAACTGAAAATTACTAAATCCCACTTTTTTAATACTAGAAATAAATTATTGAGGAAGTTTTTCAAAAAAATAAAAATTAAATATATAATATGTGGGCGAAACTCCTATTTAATTGGTAAGGAACTGTACATTTAAATTCTTCCTTTACCAATTCTAAAAAAAAAAACCAAAAAAAAAAAAAAAACTTCTTTCTACCATTGTGAGCTAACCTCCATAGTAGAAGATACGAAGAAAAAAAATAGATTCATAATTTGGACAAAAATTAGTGGCCATAACAAACCACTAAAACTCAAAAAGTACAAAAACTATCAGTGAATACCTATTATCATAATGGTGTCCAGATATATTGGCTGCTTCTTGGAGAGCGTTTCTCCACCTTTGTACTTTCTTGTTGTCCATGTTTTTTTCATGTTCAGCTAGAGCATCCCCAAATTTTCCCTTTTGCTTGCGTATTTCTGATGGATTCACCTTGTAAAAAACCGGTATCATTAACTCGCTATTCTTCTTACACTCAACAATCTTGGCAAGCTCATCCAAACACCAAGTGGAAGATGCATAGTTTTCAGAAAATACGATTATTGACATTGTTGACTTCTCAATGGTATTGAAAAGCTGTGCAGAAATTTTTGCTCCCCTCGGGAGCTTATCATCAATGAAGGTGTGAATACCCCTCTTACGCAAAGCCTCATATAAATGGCTAATAAAACCATAACGGGTATCTTCACCTCTGAAACTCAAGAATACATCAAATTTTTCGGGTTGGTGGGTGAAAGATGAAGATGAAGCTCCTTTGTTGATCACAAGAGCCATAAGGATTTATGAGCAAATTGTTGTAAAGATTTGAAAGGAGGAGAAAGAAAACTGTGAAGCGGTTGTCAATATTGAAGAATTCTATGAACTGTGCTGTCTGTGCAATCTAGAACAATGGAGATCAAGATTACATTCATGTATTCCAAGCAAAGCACAGCAAGAACTATAAGAGAAAGAAAGAGGAAAACTGGGAAGAGAGAAAATCTTTTATGAAAAATTACATTACTTGCTTGAATGAATATTACAATACAAGAACCAATATATATACTTAGATATTTCTATCAGTATGAAATAACTGGAGCTGCCACTGTACAAACTCTGATTTGGAGCCGCGTCTTTAGTCGGTTTGGTAGAATTATTTGAGTATTGTTGTTCAAAATGTTGTGAAAACTGTAGTTTAAAAAGTGTTGTTAAAACACATTTTTTATTTATTTTAAATATGTGTTTAGTACAATATTTCTGATAACGTCTTTTCAAAAGTGAAAAGCATAATTGTGTGTTTCTTTTTTAAAAAGTGATGACATGTAATATAATCAATGGGACCTACAGTTTTTAAAATATTTACAAAAGTGTCATTAAGCAACGTTATTTGAAAACTGAAAATTGGTAAGAAGAGTTTTCTAAATTCAATGCCTAAACTAAGAAACGTAACTCAAACACTTCAGTAAAAAACACTTTATCAAACGTGTTTTTTTTTTTTTGGACCCACAATTTTTAGTGTTTACACACTGAAACCTGTTGTTTAAACACCCTAACCAAATAGGCCTACACACTTTCATTCTGTAATTGATAAGTGAGCAACAACTCTCTCTCTCTCTCTCTCTGTGTGCACGACACCGTTTGGGCAATACGTTGAGTTGTCATACATGCATGTCTGGGAACTTTAAGTTGAGCACATGAGTCCTTTTAAGGAAACGGTAGCATTTTGGCTTGTCTTATTATCATGATTAACATAAATGTTGTCATTTAAATCTTGGCGTAAATGCATTTTTGGTCTCTACATTTTGTCCCTATTTTTATTTTGATTCCTACTTTTTTATTTTATTGCTTTTAGTTCCTAAATGAAAAAAAAAAAAAAAAGTTTCATTTTAGTCTCTACCATTACTCACTTAATGGAAATATCCTATGTGGCAGATGGAGTACACTATTGGCACACTAAATGTTGACATAGCAAATAAAATAATATTAAAAAAGCCACATCAGCATCTAATTTAAAAAAAAAAATTAATTTATCAATTTTAACAAAATAATAAAAGAAAACAACATAATTAAAATTAAAAAAATACATAAATTTAGATTTGGGTTCATCTTCAACAAGAACACAATGAACACAAACCCAGATTTAAATATAAGAACACACACCCAAATTTTCTTGTATTTTCTTACCATTTCTTGTCAACCAAACACAAAACACAAACACACAAACCCGACAACTGACCTTTCTTGTCAACCAAACACAAACCCAAACTCCAACAAGAGTACAAACACAAACCCAACAATCCATCTCCAACAAATCCAGAAAACCCAAATGCAAACACAACAATCAAACACAAACCCAAATTCGATCAAATTGAGTCCCTCCCCCTTCAAATCTCCTCTCTGTATCAAAAATCTAACCCCACCCACCACCTGAACCAGCCGACCACCATGACTACCAAACATAAACCCAAAAAGTAATTTTTGTCTCTTACCCACAATTTTCTTCACTAGCTCCATCCAAACTCACCCATAGAATCTCAAAGACCAAAACTCAAGTCCCAAACAAAGACCAAAACTCAAGAATCTTAGCTACGTAAATTCACCCAAATACTCAAACAGATTCGTCCAAGCCTTTTTTTTTCCACTCTCAAACAAACTCCTTTGGAACTCAAAGAGAGAAATGCCAGCTTCAACCATATTTACCCACATTGCACCTAAATCCACATAACTTGCACCTCGAGAAAGCAGTGAGAGTGAGAGAGAGATCTTTGGCAGCATGCTACAGCTTCGACTGTGAGCTACGCCTCGAGCAAGCAGTGGTGGTGCTCCTTGTAGTGGTGCTCAATTAATATAGAGAGAGAACCCAAATGGGTAAGAGGAAATAAAGAGAGTGAGAGTGATCTTTCTCTTGAAGGAAATAGAAAATAGTGGAAGAGCTATGTGTGTGTGTGGGTATGCATTGGTTTCAAAGGAATTTATGGGTGTTTCAGTGGGTTTGTGTTCATGTGATTGAATTTTATGGGTTTGTGTTGACTGTAAACGAGCCGAGCTTTGTCGAGTAGTGAATGTTCAAGCTCGGCTCGATAGCAAAAACAAAATGTTCAAACTTGGCTTAAGCTTGATATGAGCCTACAAATAATGTTCAAGCTTGAGCTTGTTATAAAGTATAAAAGTTTGAGTTCAGCTTGGCTTGGTTTGGTTCATTAGTCAAGCTAAGCTTGAGCTCTATATCAAGCCCAAACTCAAGCTTAATATCATGTTTTTGAGCTTGAGATCCAACACAAGTATATTATCAAGCCTATATCAAGTTTATTATCTAGCCTATTTGGTTTGGATGAGTGGTCTCAACTTATAATTAATTAAAGTCTTAGAAGGATATGAGTTTACTTGTCAAGCTCATATCAATTTTATTACCAAACTCATAAATAAGCCTAGGCTCAACTTGTTTTGTTACTTTTGTATCGAGCCTTGGTGTTCACGAGCTTGTTCATGAACAATATTTTTTACTCAGGCTCGGCTCGTTTATTAAACAAGCCTAAAACTAAAGCTTAAGCTTGGCTTGTTTATAAACAAACAAACATGAACGAGTTTTTTATCAAACCAAGCCCGAGCTATTTATGAACAGCTTGGTTCATTTACAGCCCTATGTGCTGATGTTAAGATCTGAATTCATGTGTATTTTGGGTTGTAATTTTTTTTAATTTATTTTTCTTTAAAATTGATAAATCAATTTTTTAGAATTAAAGGTTTATGTGGATGTTGATGTGTCTTTTTGTTTTATGTTGATGTGGCATTTATTAAATAACAAATAAAATTTATTATTATTATTTTAATCGTCATGTCGGCATTTAGTGTGTTAGCACAATACTGCATTTGCCACGTACGATTTTTGTTAAGTGAGTAATGATAAGGACTAAAATAGAACCATTTTTCATTTAGGGACTAGAAGTGGTAAAATAAAAAGTGTGGACCAAAATAGAAGTAGGGTCAAAATGTAGGGACCAAAAGTACATTTACGTCTTAAATCTTCTATTCTAACATATATAACTTAGGAACATGGGTGACTTGATGCATTTAGGGGCCTAAGGCGAAAACTAACATCAAGGCCTATATATATATATATATATGACCTAAAAAAATTAAATATTACTTAAACTCTATTATTTTGTTTTATATGCAAAATTATTACTAATTAACATGAACCAAGTAATTTTTTTTTACAAAGTCTATAGACACAAAAAAAATTGATATAACTTTCACACTTATTGATGTGGTAGATTAATAGTAGTAAGTAAGATAATGACGTTAGTGGTGGACTTAAGTGAGAAATAGTAAAAGTTTGCCAACTCAACTATTGTGAAAAATGTTGTGAATTTTTTTTTTGGTATTGCTCTTTTTTTATCTTTTCAAAAGTGCTACATTCACAATATTTTTCACAACAAATCCTAGGTGTTAAATTGTTACTGATTCTAATTTGAATCTAGCTACAACTAGAATTATTTTTTTACCATCAACAACGGCCTGTAACAATTTGCTATTTAGGATTTTTGTAAAAATATTGTAAACGTAGCTTTCTTTTTTTTTTTTTTTTTTTCTTGTCTTTCATTTGATAAAAAAATTATTTTATTTGTTAGCTAATATTTGGGCTTAATTAATTAAAAAAATAACCCTATTGGTTAAAATTTAGGGGTCTTTTTTCTACTTGGATCCTTAGTAAACCGCATCAACTGCATCTATTGTAGGCCTGGCACTGCTTAGGAGAGCAACTGAAAAATTTGGAAGAGGGTGAATGCAAGCAAGAGAATCAATTAAAGGTGGTTTGCTTTCAATGTGACCAATAACTTTTGAACATTTAAGTGCCATATTGATGTTTTTTTCATTGCAATATCATGGAAGCACTCGTCAAACATTTCGAATTTAGTTTCATTGTGTTTGATGTGTTGTTTATGGAAGGAGTGAAATAGGCGGACATTTGAGGATGTAAATAGTTCGGAAGACCAGCTGTTTGCTTCTTTTAATGATTTTTTGTTTGACTAGTCTCGGGCATGAAGCTATAAAAAATATTAGCCTAACAGCAAAAGTTAAGCCCAAGCAACACCCCCAAAACAAACACGCACATCTAGTAGGAGTGTTTACCAAACTACACCAAAACCATCCGCAAAATGGCATAACCACACTGCACTGCAAGTAACAGTGCACCGCACCACATCACATGGATAAATATGTAGCAAAACTTTTCCTTAAGAAGTTTTTGAGTTTACAAACTTAACTACAGTGATCAGGAAAGCTTACCTAAAATAAATAAAACTAGCTCAATAATTTAAAACTTGGCCCAAAAAAAGGAAAAAAAATCAGTTTTGGACTAGGCAGAAAAAGCCCAAATTTTGAAAAATATATCGGTTTCAAACCGTTCAAACCACATCTTATACACCGCACTGCACATATGACTGCAAGAATGAGGTATGATGCGATTATGGTTTTGGCTAAACTACACCATAAAGTGTGTTGCTAAAAATGGCCCAAAACCGCACCGCAAACACTCCTGCACGTAAGACACCAAAAAAGAAAAAAGAAAATCCTAAGGCGATTTTAACTAGCCAAAGAGATCTAACTAGCCTAGTAGTAGGAGAACACCAACACACATCTCACAACACGGCAAAACATACAAATAATAAAATTAAAAAAACACCGGGGGGGGGGGGGAAGCAAGACGATAAAAAAAATAAAAAATAAAAAAAAAACCTAACTTACAACTAAGTGAGACCTCAAACTTGGGAGGTGTTGGGCAATGGCAGCACAGCAATAGTAGCAAAAGCAAACCTGCACCATGCCTGACGCCACCACCAGTCCACCGCAGCACCACCCAAATTTGGTAATTATATCTAATCTATCTTTTTTTGGATGAGAATATTTTATCCCTTTCATATCTGAATCTCTAGTGCTTGGTTGATTAACTTGATTTGATAATATGAGTTGTAAAGAAAATAGAAAGAGAGCCAGAGATGAGAGAACTCCACACTGTCCACACTCCACAGTCTTTGAAAATAGAAGAGAGAAGCGGACTCCATATTTCTCTCTCTTTAATAAAGCTAAAAGTAATATTTTGTTATAAATAATAGTTGTAAGTCTTGTAACTAACACTAACACATCACCCATTGGCCATGTGTTGTTTTGTGCATTTGATAGTGTTTTGTTTGTTAGTTGTTATTGGTTCAAATTTGAACTTAACACTAAGATTACTTTTTTGTCCCAATAATAACAACCAGTAACAACCTGTCACTTAGGATTTGTTGTAAAAATGTTGTGGACATATCTTCTTCTTTTTATTTATTTATTTACTTCTGGCTAACTCCAAGTCCTAGCTCTGTCCCTGTTTGTACCTTTTGACTTCTTTGTGCTCATTTGCATAAAGTAGCTTCATTTATACAAATTCTTCTTATTTATCAAAAAAATATATTTAATCAATATCGAAAGTGACTTGTAATATCTATTGAACACTTCCCACTTACCATAATAGTTAATTTTCACTTTTGGCATTTTCAGAAGGGAAATTCTTAGGGGAGATGGAAGCTTTTTTTGGATGGAGGGGAAGAAGGAATTTAGTAGCTGAAATGTTTGTGTGCTTGTTTACAATATTAAATAAGTTATATAAATTGAATAAACTTTTAGGGGAAAAAAACACTCAAGCAAACAGACAATTGTGATAATGCTATTTTTAATGATAATAGTTTTTACAGCACAATGCCCATGCTTGTCATGTTCATTTAAATTACAGAGGAAAGCATAATAAAAATTAAGAAGTGAAGTAAAATGTTAATTAATCTTCCACAGTGATGAATAATAAAAAAAAATTAATTCTATAATGAAGCATGCAACAAATTGAACAAAATAATTGAAACTTTAAATCCTAAATGCAAGTCTAGGCTGCAAACAATGACAAAAACGGGATGTAGCAACTTGTAAAAATAAAAAACTAAAGAGAATAAAAAAGACATTATGACCCAAATATTTAAACTAATTAGGGTACATTGCAAATTACACCCCTAAAAAATTTTACACCCCGAAATTTCAGAATTTAGATTTTACCTCATGAAGTTTTGGGGGTGTTTGGATTTTACACTCCCAAAATTTGAAATTACAAGGTGTAAAATTCAAATACCTCCAAACTTTTGGAGGTAAAATCCAAACACCCTAAAATTAGGGAAGTAAAATCTAAATTCTGAAATATTAGGATGTAAAATCCTAACACCTCTAAATTTCAATGGTAAAATCCAAATTCTGAAACTTAAAAGTATAAAATCCAAACATCCCTAGAGTTTAGAGGTGTAATTTACAATTTATCCAACTAATTCCAACAAATAGCAGTACTTGGGGTCGACGGTGACGATTGGCATGGACGGCGTGGTGGTGGCGAGATTGGATTAGGTTTGGGTTTGGGTTTTGCTTTGATTTTTTGTTGTGGGTAACTGGGAATATAGATCTGATTCTTTGTTGTGGTGATTGGGAATATAGCTCCGATTCTTTGTTGTGGGAATATAGCTCCTATTTTTTGGTTTTCACTTTGCTTTGAAATTTGATTTTCCCTCTTTCTCCCACTCCAATTCTCTCTCAGATTGGGTTTGGGTTTTGGTTTTGCTTTGATTTTGTTGTTGTGGGTAGCGGTGCATCTACAGGTTCATGGTGGTGGCGATGGAGGGTTGTAGTGGTGGTAGTGGAGATGGGTTCACTACAAGTTGGTGGTGGCAGTGCCTTTGGGTTTTGTTTGGGTATTTGATGATTTTTAGTTTAGGTGTTTGGTGATTTTAATGGGTTGTATGTAAAAATAAAAACTGCGATGTAGGGTCTACTATCAAGTGAATTGGTATAATAGATAACGCGGAATTGTAGATGGTAAAATAGCTAGTAGTTCCCATCCTCGGATGCTAGTGCTCTAATAATTGGAAAAAAATGAAGATTTTCAAGGTGGTCCCATGCATTATCACTATGGTCAAGCCTAATTGACAAATTGGTTTAAACATCATTATAGTTTTTTTCTAATTTATAAAAAACACCATTATAGTTGTCATCTCTCCTCATACTAGTGATATAATTTGTGCAAGTTAATCAATTTACTCTACGCTAACCTAGTGGAGCTAAAAATATAGCTATTTGGCACCTATAAAAGTTACTTTATCTATTTTACTTCTTCACACCCAACATCAACGTATCTATATTTTTAGCTATTTGATTAAAATAATACAAATAACTCGTTATAATAATAATAAAAACATCCACAGCAAAAAAAAAAAAAAAAAAAAATCACCGACACAGCACAAAAATCCACCACCACCACCACCACCATCACCAGTCCACAGCAGGGGAAAAAAAAAAACCACCAACCCAAATCCTCATTCTTTTTCCTCAATCCAAGCCAAACAAAATCACCAATCACAATTTATTTTCGGACATTTGGGTATTATATGAAGAGTTGAAGACTATCATACATATGAGCTATAAATTTGGTCATTAAAATTTAAAAAAAAAAAAAAAAAACCCATAAATTTGTTCATGAAATTCAAGAAACTCTACCAAATTACTAGGAACTCTACCAAATTACCAGAAACTCTACCAAATTCAAGAAACCCATAATGGACCTTCCTTCCATTACCTAGGGAATGTCGCTGCCGGGTAGTACCTCTAACAGTGGAGCTAGTTCCAATGCCACTGTCACCTTCACCCACTCACGGTTAAGCATCCACTTAGAGGAAATAGTATTGGACCTCTCCTTCCACCCACTAGGAAAATAATCATAGCCTTCCCACTAACTTTAGCTATAAATAAGCGAGGAAAACTCAGTTCAGGGGGTTGGCAATTTTAGAGAGAAAATACTGAGGAAAGAGGGTGATCATTTTGGAAAAATAGGGAGAATAATTATGAGAACATAGGGGATAAGGGTATTAGAGTTGCCGAACATAGAACCACCCGTTGTAGGAAATCCAAAAGCCCATAAAGTAAATAGATTGTGAGCCCAAATAGAGTTCAATTCCAATAACCACATTTTGGGCACCCACAGTTGGCGTCGTTTGTAAGAATCTCCTATGTAGTTGTGGTGCTATTGAGGCGTGCACGGGAAATGTCTAGAAGTAGGCTAGGAAGTTATCCTGAAAGTGGCTTTGGAGGGTCATCGTGGGGGTCCACATGGCGAGAAAGGAGGCAGAAAAGGCAAGAGGATAGACGGCATGAGGAAGCCAAGCAGTCCGGGCTCGAAAAGGGATCGTATCAAACTCTCTGGATAGTATCTGACGTTTCAGGCCGCAACCGCCTCGACAGAAGGGACCAGGAGCTTGAGTAGAGAGATCAAGAACTCAAATGCCTAAGTAAGATGATGAAGGATTTGGAGTTGCAAGCAAGGTGCAGATGTAGGAGAAGGGACCACGACGAATGAAGAGAAATGTTGGCAAGTGTAGGGAACCACCGTGTAGCAAGGTCCCATCAATTCGGGTCTCATCAACACCGCGATCGTTCACGGGAGTATGCGGACCGTGATTCGACTTCCCGAAATAAGGGACGACCCTGAAATGTTGACATGGACGCGATGAGTCGAGCATTATGCCAAGCTGCCCGATCGCCATTCTCGAGAGTTATTGAAAGAGCACCGATGCCTAGCAGATTCACACGGCCGTCATTCAATTCCTACACTAGAAAGACAGACCCGATAGAACATGTAAGCCACTAGATTCAAATGATGTCTTTACACACTCATAATGACGCACTGATGTGTAAGGTCTTCCCTTCGAGCCTCGGCCTGACCGCTTTGAGGTGGTTCAATGGATTAAGGAAAGGCTTGATCCACAGTTTTTTGAAACTGATCCAGGAATTTGGTGTACAATTCATGACTTGCAGTAGAGTTTCACAGATCGTGGACACGTTACTATCGATGAAAATGGGGGCTGGGGAGACCCTTCGCAACTATGCTAACCGGTATTGGAAGCTATATAACGAGATTGGTGGAGGCAATGAAAAGATTATGGCGAGCACTTTTCGAATGGGGTTGCCTGATGAATTCGGACTGAGGGAATCATTGACAAGAAGGCCTCCTGAGGATATGAGGCAGTTGATGAGGCAGTTGATGATGCGTATCGAGGAGTATAAGCGATTAGAAAATGATCGGTTGCAAAACAAGGGGAAGGCCCTGATCATAAATCATCCTTGGAATATTGGTTCTCAACCCAAACCCCAGAAGGATCTGAGGATTCAAGAGTCCGCACTGGGAATTGGAGAAGTTAATGTGGCCTTCAAGGAGCAGGTACACAGGATTATTGATCAAATCAGAAATGAGCCATATTTTAAGTGGCTGAACAAGATGGGGGGCGACCCATCAAGGAGAAATCAAATTTGTATTGTACCTATCACAAAGATAAAGGGCACACCACTGAGTAATGCAGAGTATTGAAAGACCATCTAGAACAGTTGGTGAAGGCGGGGCATCTGAAAGAGTTTCTAGTGGCAACGAGGAATCAGGAGACCAAGCAAGCAAATCGCTTGCACAAAAATCCTTTCCCATCCCTTTTGGGAGTATTAGAAGTCATCCATGTAGTACCAAAGAGCGGTTAGGCACCCAGAACAAGGGGGATATTGGCTGTGGTACTGGTAAAACGTTGCATGGGCAAACATCCTCCTGGGAAGAAGTTGAGGTACAGTAAACAACCCATTGCATTTGATGATGATGATATGGAAGGCACCACTCAACCGCACCACGATGCCTTGGTAGTCACAGCCCATGTGAGGGGTTTCATAGTAAAAAGAATAATGATAAATTAGGGGAGCGGTGCGGATGTAATATACCCCGACTTGTACAGGGGGCTTGGACTGAAAAAGGGGGACTTGTCCAAGTATGATATGCCATTGATAGGGTTTGATGGCCATATGATGATTCCAGAAGGGCAGATTTCACTCCCCGTCATCATGGGAGGTAAGAAGGTAATTGTAACATTCATAGTGGTCACTTCTTTCTCGCCATACACGGCAATCCTTGGAAAATCGTGGATTTATAACATGGGGGCTGTGCCGTCCACCTTGCATGTAAAGGTCAAGTTTCGCACCGAGGATGGAATCTCGATGATAAGGGGCAATCAACAGGTAGCCAGACAGTGCTTAGTGGCCGTAGCCAACAGACCAAACAAAGGGAGTCGACCAAGAAGACCTTCTTATAGCAGCTACAGCAACCCTAAGAGAAGGTAGGGGCCAGCTGTTCTGAGGATCTGGTAAAAGTGAAGATTTTGCCAGATTGTGAAAGGAATTTTATGATAGGAGCAAGCTTAAGGGACAAAGAGAAGGTAGAGTTGTTGCTTTTTCTTGTAGAAAATGTGGACGTGTTCGATTGGAGTCCATACGAGGTGCTCGGGGTTGATCCCGAATTTATAGTTCACAAGCTAAATGTGAATCCTTTATGCCCTCCTAAGAAATAGAGACCGAGGAGGTCGGCTAAAGAGCATGTCGAAGTCGTCAGACAGGAGGTTAGGAAGCTGAAGGAAGCGGGGGCCATAAAGGAAACGTTCTTTTCAGAATGGCTTGCAAACACTGTGGTAGTATGGAAGAAGAATGGTAAGTGGAAGGTCTGTGTTGATTTTATCGATTTAAACCGAGCATGCCCAAAGGATCTGTTCCCGATGCCAAAAATTGATCAATTGGTAGATACTATGTACGGGCACCCAAAGATGAGCTTTCTGGATGCTTTCTAGGGTTATCACCAAATTGCCCTATCCGTCGAGGATCAGGAAAAGACTGCATTCATAACACCTGATGCTAATTATCATTATACCGTGATGCCATTAGGATTGAAAAACGTGGGAGCCACTTATCAAAGAATGATGACGAGGATGTTTAGGGATAAAATTGGGTATACGGTCGAGGTATACATTGATGACATGGTGATAAAAAGTAAGCAGGAAGGGCAACATATTGATGACCTCAAAGAAGTGTTTAAAATACTCCGACGACACCAGCTGCGTCTCAATCTTGATAAGTGCGCTTTCAAGGTAGGGTCTGGCAAGTTCCTGGGCTATTTAATTACCAAATGGGGAATCGAGGTTAACCTCGATCAAATTGAAACCGTGAAATGTCTCAAACTACTGAGCAATCCAAAAGAAGTTCAAAAATTGACTGGTATGTTGGCTGCCCTTAACCGATTTATTTCCAAGTTCGCTGATCGGTGTCGATTATTTTATCAACTTTTGAAGAAGTGGAAGGGGTTCCAGTGGGACGAGGAGTGTGATAAGGCCTTCCAAGACCTAAAGGACTATCTTGGGCGAGCACCAACGTTGACAGCCTCGGAGCCCAGAGAAGATTTGTAAATGTACCTCTCGGTATCTGAGTATGCAGCCAGCGTAGTGCTACTGAAGGATAATGGTGTACAACTACCAATTTACTACATAAGTAAGACATTTGTTGACGTCGAGACTAGGTATTTACCACTAGAGAAATTGGTGTTGGCACTCGTGCATTCCACTCAAAAATTGCCTCATTATTTTTAGGCTCACACCGTCCATGTTCTGACTAAGTATCCTCTGCAATCATTGTTGAGGAGATCTAACTTTATGGGAAGGATACCTAAGTGGGGGACTCAGCTAGGCTCTTTTGACATTAGATACAGGCCAAGGAACTCGGTGAAGGGACAAGTACTCGCAGACTTCATTGTTGAGTTTTCGCCGAAAAGTATGGAGATAGTTTGCCTCGTGGGGGTCACGACATGGAAGGTATTTGGGGACGACGCATCCAATACGGCAGGAGTGGGGGCTGGAATTGTGGCCATCACCCCGGAAGGAATAAAGCTGAAACACTCGTTCAGATTAGGCTTTAAAGCCTCTAATAATGAGGCCGAGTATGAGGCTCTGTTGGCCGGACTGAGAGTTGTCTCGGATTTGGGAGCTAAGGAGGTGGAGATTTACTCGGATTCCCGCCTAGTAGTTAATCAAGTGCAGGGGAGCTTCGAGGCCAAAGATCCCCGGATGATTGAATATTTGTGGTTGGTGAAACGGACCATAGGCAATTTTTCAAGTGTCTGGGTGGAACAGGTGGCTAGGGGACAAAATCGACACACCAATTCCTTAGCGATACTAGCATCATCGATAGCCAACGAGGTACCCCGATTAATCAGAGTGGAGTTAGTAGCTGAACCAAGTATTAATGCGAAGGCACCAGTTGCATGGGTCGCCACAACCGAAAAGTGCTGGATGGACCCTATCATTGATTTTCTCACGGAAGACCGAGCTCTAGAAGACGAAAAAGAGGTAGCTAGAGTACGACGAACCGCTGCTCGGTATTGGTTATCTGTTGATCGAAACTATATTGAAGGTCATTTGAAGGACCGTACCTGCAGTGTCTGCGCCCTAGCTAAACTGGAGAGCTCCTGGTTGAGCTGCATGAGGGTGTGTGTGGTAGTCACATAGGTGGACGATCATTGGCTCACCAAGCGATGACTCAAGGGTTTTGGTGGCCGCGGATGTGGAAAGATGCCATCGAGTATGCACGAAGGTGCGAGCAATGTCAAATACACGCCCCGATGATCCTCCAACTTGCCGAGACCTTAAACCTGGTAAGTAGCCTGTGGCCATTCGCCCAGTGGGGGCTAGACGTAGTCGGACTGTTTTCCCAAGCGATAGGCAATCGAAGATTTGTGCTAGTGGCGGTAGACTACTTCATGAAATGGGCAGAAGCGGAGGTGTTGGCGAACATCCAAGATGTTGATGTTAAGAGGTTTGTACGGAGAAACATTATAACGAGATTTGGGGTTCCAAAGTCTCTTGTGTCGGACAATGGTCTGCAGTTCGACAACAAAGCTTTCTGTGAATTTTGTGGTAACCTTGGCATCAGGAACCGGTATTCTACACTAGCATATCAGCAAAGCAATGGCTAGGCTGAAGCCACCAATAAAGCCATCGTTAACGAATTAAAGAAGAGGTTGGAGGGCGCCAAAGTAAATGGGCTGAGGAATTACCAAAGGTCCTATGGGCATACCGGACAATTCCGAGGAGATCCACAGGAGAGACACCATTTTCTCTAACTTTTGAAGTAGAGGCTGTTATCCCCACCGAAGTAAACCTATGTAGCGCTCGAGTCGCAAGATTCGCTTCAACCGAGAATGAAAAGCTGATGTTCAAACAGCTGAACTTATTAGAGGAGCACCGTGAAGCAATGACCATTCGACTGGTAGATTATTAGCAAAAGCTCGCCTGGAGATACAATAGAAGTGTAAGGAAAATGGAGTTTGCTGCGGGAGATCTAGTACTTCATAAGGTTGTAGGGAATACTCAAGACATCAATGCAGGGAAACTAGCCCCATCTTGGGAAGGGCCCTACAGAGTGACTGCCATTGCAGGTGCAGGAGCATACTACTTAGAAGATTTGGAGGAAAAACCGCTTCCCTGGCAGTGGAACGTTCACAATTTAAAAAAGTTTTATCACTAAACGACTATTCGCTAAGGTGCAAATCGAATGTAATCATGCATATATGTTTTACATGTTAATATTATGATGTTTATCCATGCAGATGCTTATAACTCCATTGTTGTTAATTTATTTTTGTCGGCTAACAAAGAAACCTATTATCGGTTCGATCTTTATCGCTAAGCAGGTTGAAACCTTAAGCTGTAATTTTCCAAGGATAGAAGCCTATTCTCAGTTCGATCTTTATCACCGAGCAAGTGGAAACCTTAAGCTATAATTTTCTAAGGACAGAAACCTATCCTCGGTTCGATCTTTTTTACCGAGCAAGTGGAAACCTTGAGTTGTAATTTTCTAAGGACAGAAACCTATCCTATGTTCGATCTTTATCACCGAGCAAGTGGAAACCTTGAGTTGTAATTTTTTAAGGATAGAAACCTATCCTTGGTTTGATCTTTATCACCGAGCAGGCGGAAACCTTAAGCTATAATATTCCAAGAACATAAACCTGCCCTAGGTTCGACCTTCTTCACCGAACAACTGAAAACCTAAGCCAAAATATCCTAAGGGAAGAAAAGCTGCTCCCAGCCACCATGAGTGAGAAAGTAAGGTATGATGAGCAGATTGACCCTAATCCTATGCAAAGTTGGTGGTTGTCAAACAAGCATGGATGAATTTAAAAGCAGGGAGAGGGAAAAAGGAATGAACACACAAGTTTATATCTCAACGATATTAACTAAAACCATCCAAAGGATAAAGAAATTGTTCTATTGCCACAGCTTGAAGATCTAGGCTTACCAAACACAAAGCCAGTAAATAAAAAAAAGTTAAAAAAAAAGGGAGAAAAAAGCTAAATCTTCATACGACAGGGTCGGCAGGTTAGGGGGGAACATGCTGCTCAGATCCGTCTCTAGCTGTCTGAGTCAGTATAGGGGTCTGATTTTAAGCATCTTCAGCTCCAGCGCAGATATTGCTCTTAACCCCCAGATCGGGCGTTTCCACATGAGCATTAATATCCCGTACAAGATACCTCATGCTTGGAGTATCCTCCTCATCCGTGGCATCGACTCGACTCTAAATAGGGGGGGGGGGAGGGGCCAGGTAGGGGATTTACTTGGGATTCCACAGTGGAGAGTCCTCAGCCACTCCCATTGTTTGAAGAGCAACCAACCATCCCTCCCCGAATCCGTGATGCCGAGCTTGGTGAATGATTGGCTCCATAGAACTTTCAGCCTCTGAGAAGCCTGCATTGTACCACTTATCCTCGCAGGCTTTGAGGGATTCTTTCAAATCAGTGATTTGGTCGGCTTGGGCTAGATTCAAGCTATTTGCTGTCGCTAGCTTGAGCTCTGTTTCACCTAGTTTCATCTCCACGTTGGTTAGCTTACTCTTAGCAGACAACCGAGCTTTCTCGACATCTATGGCTTTCCTCTCCGACGCCACGACAGCTTCACCCTTCTCCTTGGCAGTGGTCTCAGCAACAACCTTCAGTGCCTTCTCCCGATCAATGACCTCGGCTGCATCCTTTAACCTCTCATTAATGATACAGGTCAACTGCGTGGCCTGATGACATAACAGCAATAGAACAATAAGACGAGAAAGATACCTACACATTGCAACGTGTAAAAGAAGAAAAAAATTACCGCAATGGTGTGCCACTACAGCCACCTAGCATGCAACTCATCGTCACCTTCTGAGAGGAAGTGCGCATCATCAGGCAGAAGAAGGCCCTATGCCAGACTTTGAGCAACCTGCCCGCCTTGGCCTTGTGCCCATTCCCCTACGCTGGAGGTCGCTGACAAAGGCTCATCGCCCATTTTGAAGACATGCTGCCAGCCAATCTCGGGTTGGAAAGAGGATGCCACGTTGGTCCCGACCTGGGCCACCGGTTGAGATACACCCTTTGTCCTCTGGGTCTTGGGCCCACTTTTTACGCGAGGAAGATTCTTTTGCAAATCGTCACCCGAAATAGGAGGGGTCTTCTTGATGGTGCGCTTCCTCTTTTTGCTTTCGCCAGCAAGAAGAGCCTAATCCGTCATTGGGGGGAGTTGAGGTTAGGCCGCAGGGCTTGCCTCGGGCAAAAGCCGGGCAAGGGTCATTTTCCTCTTTTTTACCATTTTTTTCGCACGGTCGAATTTAGCGCCAGAAGTACTGATAGGCTCGGCAGTTTCTTTTTCGGCTACTGGGGCAGTAGTTTCAGGCTGTTCGATGGCTATGTGTCTCTTGCAGTTTTGGGACATGCGCTCGGCAGACTCGTCCTTCACCGGTGCTAGCTCGTCTGCGGTAGTATAACGAGGGCCGAGGTCTTGAGCTTTGCTGGTGGTAAGTGTGGGAGGAAGGAATTTTGCATGTCAAATGTCTATGTATGATAAGAGTGGACTGTCTACTAAAAGTGCTTGGCTGAAGGATTACCCAGTAGTATACACTGGGGTAACACCGAGTATCAAATAAGACGCTCGAAGTTGCCTGTCGTCGTGCACAAAAATCTCAGACCTAAGAACAAAGTTGAGATCTCGCGCGTGTATAACTCTGGGATCCGGCTAGAATTTCTTTAATTCTACAACAAACCAGAAAATAGACCGATCAGTTCAATACACAAACCATAAGATATTGCAAAACTAAAACAAATGGAAATACTTGGTATCGACCAACGTCACGTGGCGAAAGCGGGCAAAGTAGCTCACCAGCGAGCCAGTTGCCACGCACCCGAACAAACTCTCTAGCCGAGTTTCTATTGGAGTCGGGCAGACAAGATATAAGCCGGACTCACATATCTCTAGTTTTTAAATAATAGTCACTTGAAAAAGTGCTGCACAATTTATACATGAAATTGATGTCATAATGGTTAAATTGCAGCCCAAACATTTGATTCAGTTGGTTGACACAACTAACGACTCTATAAAATTAGGAGGAAGCTCATCGGGGCACAGACTATAGAACCCTAGGGTGCTTATGATAAGAGGGTCTACAGGAAATCTAACCCCACCCTTAAGTATAGACATCAACGGAAAGAACGTGACATTGGGATCAACAACCCTCTCGAGAACAATACCACCCTCATTGCGGTACGCAATATCAGCATCCTCTGAGACACCAAAGGTCTCTCTAAAACTAGTCAAGGCAGCCCCAAGGGTGAGAAGATGAGAAAACCCCATTCTTAAAGTATGAAACAGAGAAGAATTGAAAAAGAGAGAGCTAGAGAAGACTTACTTTGGGCTCTAGATAGTGAGGAACTGGAGGAGTGATTATGCGCAGAAGAAGAGTGCTCGGCAAATATGTGATTGAGAGTGAAAAGGACGTAAAAGGTGAAATGGGATCCCAAAAAGGGCTATATATAGGGACTAAGGCATTTAATGAGGCGAGGAACGGGAAAAACCCTCTCAACTCTTTTTGGGTAACCTCCCTACACATGTGGGCGCAGTTTATGAACCGTCAGACGGTTCACCAACCAACAAGTTATAATTACTGACATGACGACCTGACACGACGCTATTTTTAAGAAGTTTACGATAATTACCCTGACTGAGAGTAAAGGGTGCTCGGTATCCTTGGGAAACCATCATCATGATCTAACCAGAATCCTTGATTCATTACCAAAAGCCGAGCATGAATCAAGGGGAGGCTATTGAATGGGCGTCACCCTCCTTCAAGCTCATTTGTTCATAAAGCCCATTGTAATGATGCCACGTGTAGAGCTTTACGTTGATCAGACCCACGGGCTCATTCCAGGCAAGTTTTGATGCTCATCTAAACTCGAGGACTAAGGATGAAAACGTTTACAACGTGAACGACGAAGGTGAGGTCTCCTCACCTTCGATGGATACGTCCCCCTGGCAGGTGGAACTCAGAGTGCACAACATTGCCTAGGGAGCATTTCTGCCGAGCAGTCCCTCTAACGGTGGAACTAGTTCCAATGCCACTCTCACCTTCCCTCACTCATCACTAAACATCCACTTAAGAGTAGTAGTAGTATTGGACCTTCCTTCCATTACCTAGGGAATGACGCTGCCGAGTATTACCTCTAACGGTGGAGCTAATTCCAATGCCACTGTCACCTTCACCCACTCACGATTAAGCATCCACTTAGAAGAAACAGTATTGGACCTCTCCTTCTACCCACCAGGAAAATAATCATAGCCTTCCCACTAACTTTAGCTATAAATAAGTAAAGAAAACTCAGTTTTGGGGGTTGGCAATTTTAGAGAGAAAATACTGAGGAAAGAGGGTGATCATTTTGGAAAAATAGGGAGAATAATTCTGAAAACATAGGGGATAAGGGTATTAGAATTGCCGAACATAGAACCACCCGTTGTAGGAAATCCAAAAACCCATAAAGTAAATAAATTGTGAGCCCAAATAGAGTTCAAGTCCAATAACCACATTTTGGGCAGCCACAGGCGGAAACCTAGAAATCATGCTCCAACAGTGCTGAGGGATGAGGGAGGCACTAGATGGCTAGAGAGGAAAAAAAAATGAGGAGAAAAAAAGATGAAAGAAGAGAAGCCAGAGAGAGAGAAAGAAAGAGAGAAAGAAAGAAAGAAAGAAAAGAGAAAATGTTTGTTTAATGAGAGAAGAGAGAGAAGTTAATAAAAAAAAAATTTAGCTCTATAGTGTACAGTTATAAATAGCTATCAACTGTAGCAAAAACTAAGGGGGTGTTTGGTAGAGTAGTTTAAGATGTGATTTTTGTAATTTTTTAAAATACGTGTAGGTGAAAAAGTGTATGAAAATGTGTGTAATGTTGTTTAAAATATAAAAATGTGAGTTTGAAATGAGAAACAAACTGGCCCTAAAAATTTTACTACTGCAGCATACATTTTTGTGTTACAGTTCTAAACTGCTAATTAGAAGTTTTCTCTTTAGAGCACTCCCTGCAAACTCGCCAAACCAATTTAATATCATTTTATATTCGGTTTTCTTTCTCCTTTGACAGAATTGCTCTCCCACTTGTACCTCTGTTTTCCCTCTTCGAATCAGACCACCATAGCAGAGATCGGAGCTCTCTCTTGACGTTGGCCACGGCGGAGCTGGTGGTGGAAGCCGACTTGGTCGTTGTTTGTGAAGGATTGGTTCTGAGTTTTTTTAATGGGAACTGGTTCTGTGTCAAGACTATTAAGTTTATTGTTTATTGTTGTGGATTCGCGCCATAAAGAGCAAGGATGAGTCTGTGTAAAGACTAAGTTTGTTGTCATCTTCGCCCATAAATCAAACGGTAAACCCATAGATTGTAGTATGGTCGTATATCCAACAACAGTGAAACTTGCACCCAACGTATGTTGGTTTATTCTATCTGATGAGTTTCCGCTGGATTATGGCTTGATATGTGATTGATCTAGTTATGGGTGTGTGTTTGATGGAAGTCCTGAGAAAAAACATTGGTGATGGACACAGTGACTTTGAAAAGGAAATTTAGGTTTGCTTTGCTCTGTGTTGTTGCTGAAGGTACAGGAAGAAGGTGCTCAGAGAATCAGGGGGTGGAAAAATGAAATTTACTTATTTATTTTTGAAGGGGGAAAAATTTTGTATTTTTTGAATATAATAGTGAAACAAATATTAAGGTTGATGATCAAAAACTCTGTTTTTTGAGTTAGTTTAGTTTAAATTACGATGAGAGAGGTCTCGTTGCAAAGGAATTTTAGAGTTCGAACTTCGGGGACAGTCGTCGTTTCTGAAGAAAACCACTCAATCTAACATATCGCCACAAAAACTCATCTCATCTTAAACAAATAGAGATCTAAGGCATATCCGTTTTAAACCAAAAAAGAAAATATTGCAAATGAAAAATATTTTTACACATACAATGACCTAAAATTTTATAAAGGGTGAATCAAATTGAAAGAAAAATATCCATATGACCTGTGGTTGTAGTGAAAATCGGCGAGAAAGTGCTGGGATTAAAGAAAACACACAAGAATAAATAATGATAATAAAATCAAAGAGAAAATTAAGCTTATAATTGATTCATACCTATCTTTTCATGAGCTATACAATTAGAGAGAGAAATGGGGCGTGTTTGGTGCCTTCAAGCTTAAGAATGAATGGGTAGTTGCAGTCTTGCAGGTGTAGAAGAAGGAGGAGTCCTTGATGCCAACAATCAGAGAAATGAAAAAGGAAAAATGAAAAGACTTGTTGGAGTAATTATCAATTTATGAGAAGAGCCGGTAAAGAAATACTTGGATGAGATCACGTGCAATACGGTAACTGATGCAATAATTATCAATTGTGGAAATTGAGAGTTATAAAAAATATCTTAGCTTATAAATAAATAAATAAATAAAAATAAAAAATAGTAAAAAGTTAAAGTACAAAAAGTAAAGGTTTTTTTTTTAGTAAACTATTTTAAGGAAAAGTTTTGCTACATATTTATATGCAGCCATTGTTACATACAAGAGTACGTGGCACCAAAAAAAAAACCTTGAATGCATGTTCATTTTATTTGTTGTCAAATACCCATATATGCAGTAATTGCAAAACCTTTTGCTTTGAGTAAACTTTTTCAATTCCCAATTTTCTAAAATAAATGATTAATGGATATACAAAGACGATAAACGGAGTGAACATAAAAAAAAAAAATCAAAACAAAATAACTCCTCACTCTTTTTATATATTGTTTAAGGATGAATTTAAATATGCTCGTATCCTACGATCAAAATTGCAGCCCAGTCCATCATTTTTTTACACTCATGCTGTTTAATAATATATAATTCTTTTGTCATTGCTTTGTCAAAAAATCTCTTACTTCATATAAATATATATGATGATGCCAAAAATTATCAGTGAGTTGCACGGTCCTCACGCGTTCTTGCAGAACTTGCGAAATAGAAACACAGAAGACCTTACAGAGTGTACCAGTGTAGTATCAGCTAAATATCCTCCAAAGGTTAAGTTAGAGAGAGAATTTCTATAACTCTAGAGTGCCAGAAATGTGAAATTACACATACCTTTATTTATGAGGGCTTTGGGGTTTTTATAGTAGTGTAGAGTTGACCTTCGTTTCTTAGCAGAGAATGTATTTCCTTGTAGAGAAGATTCTCATTAATACTTATATTTTATAGGATCCTTTACTTGTAGGGATTCCTCTGATTATGGTCGGGCGTAGGATGTAAGATATTTCCTTACTAGGATTCTTGGGGACCACTCATGCCACGTAGGTGCCACGTGGCTCTAACAAATCGTCTCCCTTGGACCCATCCACTTTAAGGATTCCATCTGTTGCCTTGCCTCTCCTTCTAGGTCATGAGCCAGTCTATTAGTTCTTTAGTAGGTAGAATAACCAAGCTATCGACTCCATCACTTATGATTGTCCTTGTTAATTGGATTCGTCTACTTTGGGATTTATCCCTATCAATATATATATATATATATATATATAGAGAGAGAGAGAGAGAGAGAGAGAGAGAGAGAGAGAGAGAGAGAGAGAGAGAGAGAGAGAGAGAGAGAGAGAGAGAGAGAGAGAGGAGTTGAGTTCAAGTAACACCTGGTGTAACTCTAAGCAATGTTACACACACCCAATAACTTCTTATAAACATTACCATTGATCTTTAATTGTCTTTAAATTTTGCAAGCATGGATAATATATATATATATATATATATATATGTACTCTCACACTATACAATACTATATACTTGATGGGGGACTTGCAAGGCATGTATTGCTATTTAAAATACTTGTATAAGTGCTTGTATGATAGAAAAATTATCACATTTGAGCTAATTAAGTCCAAAATTTACCTACATTAGGATATGCAATATTTTCTTTGTATTCAATTCTTATTCTTTTTTTACATATTATGAGGATGAAAGAAGAGAGTGTGTGGTAGTTGTTATGTGCAAAGAAAAAGAAACAATTAAAAAATTAAGAAAATTTTATATCTAAAAAAATATATAGTTTAAAATAGATAATATGATGTGAGGAATTTTGAAAAGTGAGTATGTAAAATATAAAAAGTATATTATTATGCCAAAATAAACATGAATTTTTGTGCGAACTAATATGAATTTAAGCCCAAAAGGTACCTACATCATTTAAGTTCAAATGATGTAAATGTTCACAATAATTATGTACATTTACATAGTTAGAGCATTAGAATCCAAAATTCTTTAAAAAAAAACTCATTTTACCCACTCAAAACTACTTTATTTATTTTAACACATCATTTATCAACTCACCCAACATCTAATTTCTTATTGTTCACATTACACCCAACACTATTCATTTATTTATTTATTTCTCCTTCTCTTTCCCTCTCTTCCTCTCAAACCCACATAATCAGCCAAAAAACCTAACCATCCACTCCATAACCAACCACCCCACAACCAACCACCACTAGCCACAAAAACCATCAACACAACCAGAAAAAACCCATCACCATAAAACATAACACCCACAACCCACCAAAAAACCCACAAAACCCAACCCACAGCCACTATTCTAAACAAAACCCACTTCTACCGCCACCAATCCAAACACAATCCAACCCACTGTCACTGATCCAAACACAATCCACTAATTCAACCATTGAGACGGAAGATAGGACTAAGACAGAAGGTGAGAGTTGAAAAATAAGAGAGAGGTAGAAGAAAGAAGAGAGAGTCAGAGGGTGAAAGGGAGAGAGCCAACATAAAAAAGATCATCATAAGAGAGATAGTAAATAAAAATAAGTTTTTGACTTTACAAACTTAACTACAATAATTTCTAAATTTAAGAAGTTATTGTAGCAAGTTTCTAAAAAAATGTTAACAATACACACCTGGATAAAGCTAGGATTTTGGTGTTTAGGGGGTAAAATGGCATTTTAGGGGCTTTTACAACCCCCCACATGCTAATGCTCTTTGAGCATTCAAATCAGTATGTTTAAAATTTTAAATATATTTTAACATAAAAACTTTTTTTTTTTACACAAATGCTTTGCAAAAACACCCACAAATTGTTTTACACAAACATTTTGGCTGAATTTTGCTGTTTTTTGGGACTATTTTTTATGTTGTTTGGGCTCATTTTTATTGTTGATTGAACTTTTATTGTTTTTTTTTTTTTTTGTTTAAGTAGCTAAAGATTATGTTTGGGAGGGATGTTTATTTGATAAGGTAGGAATTGTTGTGACATTTTATTGTGTCCCTAGCATGACTCTTATTTTCATTGAACCCAAATTCTTGAAATTGTCAAGTCAGTGTGGTTAATATTCTTTTAGGGTAAAAAAAAAAAAAATGCTAATCTAAATATAATTATGCATATAAATTTGTTTTTGCTATGTATAACTTCTTCTTTTTTTGGCAAATTAGTCACCCTAGTAATTAGCTTGTAATCTCATAAATATGCATGACTACATTTAAAAATAAATAATTAAATACATAGTTTTCTTTAATAAAAAAAAATTCATAATTTAATTCTTGTATAAGTTAAATGCTATTGATGGCTATTCTCATACTTTGCTAACTCTTATAAAAACTAGTACATAACTTGTGTTTACGCAAGGAAATGATGAATTATAGTGTTGCTATTGATGTTAATTTGGGTTATTAAACATATAGAACATAGTTTGACAGGACATTTGAAGGTACTAAAATAGTTTTTTTTTACAATTTTCATTTACGTCAAGTTTCTCATTACCTTGCCATTACGTATATAATTTTGAAAATCACTATTGGATATTACATATACAATATCTATAAGGGCTCACATTTCAAATAGCCCAAGCCCACTAAGAACAGTGAGGTTTGCACAGTTCAACCAGGCCCAAATCAATGTATTTGTGAGAGAGTGGATCAAACAAAAAGGGAGGGCTTAGTCCGAGGACAAAAACAGGGAAGAAAAACTAAAGGCCATGAATTAATATATGAAATAGGCTTATTACAAACTTGCCCAAGGAGGCATATAATACTCAAAATGAAACACTGTTCACGCTCTTCCCTCAATGTCTTATTCTAACTCTTATCTTTCTGAGAATTATGGTTTGATCCCCTTTTTTAAAAATTTCCTCTCCCTTATATTCTCCCTTCATTTTTACATCTCAACCCCCCATCTTTACCTAACCAAATTCTCATCGTGACACCTGTCCCCTTAAACATCTGCTGAAGGTAATAGAAGGAGCTGCTTAGCTGTGAATTACACTGTTCAGGTCACTTCCTCATCAATGCAACTGATAAACTGTTGCCTACCATTTAATGCGGAGGCAACATGCTACTTCTCGCTGGAAACTTCCCCTACTCTCTATGACTCTCTCTCTCTTGCCTATCCTTCCCACCCAGAGCTCCCAAGAGACTTTTGTCTCTTCTCTTCTCGGGCATGTGATGTCTCAATAACAAGACTAACAGCTCGACAATCCCTTCCTCGGTCCTCGGGTCCCCACAATATCAATTCACAATTATTATCTATAAAATTTTACTACATATAACACAAAATAAAATAATAAATTGGTCAAATAGTATCTCCTAAATTGAATAGGTGCATGGGATCATTCAACTCAATTACAATTTGTTACGTTCAATATCTTGCATACAAAATATCTTAATAGAAATAGTATAAAAATATGCTCATTAGTTTAAAGAAAAAATAACAACAAAAATCTAAACAATTTAATTTGTATGGAAAGTTAACAAAAGCAAATTCTAATTTTGATTATAATTGAATTTTCTCTAGATGTTGGTTTAAAAAAGCAATTATTGGACTCCTCATTTTTTTAAACTAAATTAACTCATTTGGCATAAACATTAAAAAAATAGATTAAAAACATTAATATATACTAGCTTGTAACCTCATGCATATGCATGAATACACTTAAAGATATACAATCAGATGCATAATATAATTTCTATATACATAATTTAAATACTATTGATAGTCATTTTTATATTTGGTTAACTCTTTAAAAATTTTGTAAGGATATTATTAGGTATAAAATGTAAATTGTCCATGTTATTTATTTATTTATTATTGTGAAGCATTTCTTTTTATTTCGATTCATTTACTCTAGACTCCTTAATTTTTGTACTTAATAACTCACTTGGATGAATATTTATGATGCGGTCCCACATTTGATTCTAAAATTAAGAAATAAAACTCTTTAAGAATAAATAATTTCGGACATATGGTGCAAAATTGGAACTCTATTTGGAATTCTAATTTGAATTTCTTTTAGCTTCACCTATTATTATTTTTAACCTAAATTAACTCATTTAGCACAAACATTAAAAAAAAAAAAAGATTAAAAACATTAATATATACTAGCTTGTAACTTCATGCATATGCATAGATATACTTAAAGATATACAATAAAATGCATAATATAATTTCTATATATATAATTTAAATACTATTGATAGTCATTTTTATATTTTGTTAACTTTTTAAAAATTTTGTAAGAATATTATTGGGTATAAAATGTAAATTATCCGTGTTATTTATTTATTTATTATTGTGAAGCACTTTTTTTTTTTTTTTTTTACGATTCATTTACTCAAGATTCTTTGGTTTTTATACTTAATAACTCACTTGGATGAATATTTATGATGTGGTCCCATATTTGATTCTAAAATTAAGAAATAAACCTCTTTAAGAATAAATAATTTAGGATACATGATGCGAAATTGGGACTCTAATTTAGAATTCTAATTTGAATTTCTCTCAGTTTCACCTATTATTATTATTATTATTATTATTATTATTAGCTTGTAACCTCATGCATACACATGGATATACAAAAAGATGCATAGTATAATTCATATATATAATTTAAATATTATTGATAGTCATTCTTATATTTTGTTAACTTTTTAAAAATTCTTGTAAGAATATTATTAGGTATAAAATGTAAACTTTCTATGTTTTGTTTTTTATTACTTCTTAATTTTTGTTATTGTAAAGCACTTTTTTTTTTTTTATTGATTCATTTATTCTAAACTCTTTAGTTTTTGTACTCAATAACTCATTTAGATAAATATTTATGATGTGGTTACTCATTTTATTCTAAAATTAGGAAAAAAAAACTCTCTAAAAATAAATAATTTAAAACACATGGCACAAAATTGGACACTAATTTAAAATTTTAATTGGATTTTCTCTAAACTTTACCTATTAATATATATATATATATAGGCCAAAATGGCCAAATACCACAATTTTTAGAAGTTAGTAGCAAAAAAACATTGTTTCGGAAATAAATAGGGAAATACCACTTTTCTAGTACTCGAGTTTCTTAAACTCGAGTTCTAAATGGTACTCGAGTTTAAGAAACTCGAGTACTTAGAAGTTCAGCTACCATGGCACTGCTGACCTGGAATTTGTGCGATTTAAAAAAATAATATGGTACTCGAGCTTGGCAAACTCGAGTTCCATGCAACACAGTACTCGAGTATACCAGACTCGAGTACCTATTATAAATAAAATTATGTTTATGTTTATTTCTAAGGTACTCAAGCTCACCAAGCTCGAGTACCTTGTAAGGAACTCGAGTTTTGCAAGGTACTCGAGTTTAGAAAACTCGAGTTCCTTATAACTTTTTTTTTTTTGGGGATAATCGACAAATACACATAAACATAAACATAAGCAGCTTTTTTATGTTTTTATTTATTTAAATAGAAGTATTGTAAAATAGATTTTAATTCAAAATATGAATTAATTTCTACATTAATTAAAATTGTTTATTGTTTTCTCATAAAAATTGTTCACTATTTTCTCCAAAATTTATTTCTACAATTTTGCATAAAATTATTTTTTGTTCAACATTATTTAAAAAAAATTTCACTCTATTTTTTGCGTAAATTATTTTCTGTTCACTATTTAAAAAATTGTTCACTGTTTTCTCATAAAACACCTACTAAAATCGTGTTTTCTAAATTTAAACGCCAAATCAGAATGCTTTTTCATGCTTAAATTTCACATTAACCGAATTTGTTCTTTTGCATTGATAAAATCTATTTCTACATTAATAAAATTTGCTCTTTGCACATCATGTTTACTGTATATTCGAATATGCTTACTGCATTCATAATATCCACTCTATTTTTTGCGTAAATTATATTCTATTCACTATTTAAAAAATTGTTAACTGTTTTTTCATAAAACACCTACTAAAATCGTGTTTTATAAATTTCAATGCCAAATCTGAATGCTTTTTCGTGCTTAAATTTCAGAATAAACGAATTTGTTTTTCTACATTGATAAAATCTATTTCTACATTAATAAAATTTGCTCTCTGCACATCATGTTTTCTGTATATTCGAATCTTCTTACTGCATTCATAAAATTTGTTTTCTATATTAATTAAAACTATTCATTATTTTCTCATAAAAATTGTTCACTGTCTTCTGTAAAATCTATTTTTATGATTTTGCATAAAATTACTTTCTGTTTAGCATTATTTAAAAAATTGTTCACTTTCTTTTTTGCGTAAATTATTTTCTATTCACTATTTAAGAAATTGTTAACTATTTTTTCATACAACGCCTACTAAAATCGTGTTTTATAAATTTCGACGATTAATATTTAATTGTTTTAAAAGTGAAAATTTGGTTTGGTTTTAGTTTGGGTCGGTTTGGTTTTAGTTTGGTTTGTTTTAAAAGTGAAAATTTCAACGATTAATATTTAGTTTGATTTTATTTAATATTAAATTTCAACGTTCCCTCAAGTCCTTCCTCTCTTCTCACTTTGGTTTGGTTTTAGTTTCAATTAATATTTAATTTTTTTAAAAGTGAAAATTTGAGTTTCATACAATACTTTGTCTATATATCTATAATTGTGTACCAATTGTTTGAGTGATTTATTATTATAAAATTTATCTCATATGTATGATAATAATATAATATTTCTTTTGAGATAGAGTTTAAATTTATAATACCTGCTTTATTATAATTACTATTTATTATAGGCTAAAACACCATTTAATTTTTTATGTTGACAAGATTCAAACTTAATTGTTTTATTTGACAGTAAGAAAATTTATTTTTGTTAAGCTAACTAGATTCACAAACAATGTTCAATTGATTGGAAAATTTCATCTCAAAATATATATTTTTTTTGATGATTGGAATTTGTAGTTTATTATACCACCATTGATTGGGGTTTTTTTTTTTTTTTTTAATTTTATTTTATGACTTATGAAGTTGGGCAAATCTTAAGTTCATACTTCATACAACTTGACCTATGATATTCAACTACACAAAATAGAATATCATAAAATGTACACAATTATTTCTATGTACAACCAATAAGTAAACAAATCTATTTGTTCTTCAAAAAAAAAAAAAATCTTCTTCGTTTTATTTATTTATTAAATGTACATTTCTATTAAAATATATATATATATATATATATATTAAATGAACATTCCAATTTATTTTAAATATATGATTTTTTTAAAGTGCATCCTTAAATATACTTTTCTTTTAATAATCTGATACCTACAACAAGAAAGATTGAGAATTTAAATCCTAATTTCTTATTCAATAAAGCAGCTTAAAGACAGCCTTTTAACATTTATGTATTTTACCAAAAACATTTATGTAGAACCATTTTAAAAATTTTCATGTCAAAAAAAGTTTTAAATAAATAAAATTAGAGAAATGAAATAAATATGTTAATATTTCTTCTAAACGTTTCCATCCACCCCATGGGTTAGCAATGTGTGCCAATAATAAATGACCAATATATAAAAAACCATCTTTTCAAAAACTAAAAATAAAAACCATCATGGAATCAATAAATTAAATTTATATATATAAAAAAAAAAAGCTCAACTTCAAGCCAATTTTCCTTAAACTCACTATTTGATTATTAAAGAGACCATTTACATATAGTTTTAACTGCATTATTTTTTTAGTAAACCATATCAGCCGCGTTATCTAGAAATGAACCTACCAACATACTTGCTCATCTTGAACAAAAGAACAATCAAATGCAAAGGCGATTAGATCGTTTTCATGCAATCCAAAAAGCTAGGAAGCATTTAAAGGGGAATGCGCAAGAGCGAGCCATCAAGTCTATTAATAAAGTTACTGCGTTAGATGATGAAAGAGATATTTCAGAATTCTCAAATTCAAGTAATGATGATTTCTAAAAAATTTTACCTACGAACATTAGACGTTGTTAATGTCCACCATTGCTACACTGATGTTTGCAGTGCTACATGTGCTGCTCAACGATTTGGTACGTTCTTTGATTTTCCATTGAATTTACACAATTTTGTTCATTCAATGATTTCAAATTCGGATGATCAATACATTAGTACATCGTTTTCCATTTAATTTTCATGATTTTGTACATTTAACGAATCCAAACTTTTCAACAAATTCAGACTATTTGTATATCTAATTTACACAATTTTATTTTGTGCTTTCAAGATTTTATACATTCAACGAATAAATTTTGTTTTTTACAAATTCAAACGATCTGTACATCTAATGTACACAATTCTCTCTCGAATTTTCATGATTTTGTACTTTCAACAAAATTTGATAGGCCAAAAACGTATTGACCCCAAGTGATTAATTAATTGATTAATTAGCCAAGTTTATTAATTAATCAAATTAACATGCAAAGCGCGTGGTAGTACAAACAAATCACCAATTAAACTAAGTGCAGCAGAAATGGAATTGACATGGTCATTTGTTTTCGAATGAGGGAAAACTAATACGACAAAAACCCTATCGGGTGATTTTAAGGTCACCACTCCCAATAATGGTGAACAATTTTTATGAGAAAGTAATAAACAGTTTTAATTAATGCAGAAAAAAGATTTTATTAATGTAGTAAGCAGATCCGAATATACAGTAAACATGATGTGCAGAGAGAAAATTTTATTAATGTAAAAATAGATTTCATCAATGCAAAAAAAAAAATCGATTATTGTGAAATTTAAGCATAAAAAATCATTCATATTTGGTGTTTAAATTAAGAAAACGTGATTTCAGTAGGTGTTTTATGAGAAAATAGTGAACAATTTTTTAAATAGTGAACATAAAATAATTTACGCAGAAAAGAGAGTGAACAATTTTTTAAATAATGTTGAACAGAAAATAATTTTATGCAAAATCCTAGAAATAGTTTTTGCAAAAAACAATGAACAATTTTTATGAGAAAAAATGAACAGTTTTAATTAATGCAGAAAACAGATTTTATGAATGAAATAAGCAGATTCGAATATACAGTAAACATGATGTGCAGAGAGCAAATTTTATTAATGTAGAAATAGATTTTATCAATGCAAAAAAAAAAATTCGATTATTGTAAAATTTAAGCACGAAAAAGCATTCAGATTTGGCGTTTAAATTTATAAAACACGATTTTAGTAGGTGTTTTATGAAAAAAACAGTTAACAATTTTTTAAATAGTGAATAGAAAGTAATTTACACAAAAAAAAGAGTGAATAATTTTTTAAATAATGCTAAACAGAAAATAATTTTATGTAAAATCATGGAAATATATTTTACAGAAAATAGTGAATAATTTTTATTATAAAACAATGAACAGTTTTAATTAATACAGAAAATAAATTTTATGAATGCAGTAAGCAAATTCGAATATACAGTAAACATGATATGTAGAGAGCAAATTTTATAAAAGATTTTATCAATGCAGAAGAACAAATTCGATTATTGTGAAATTTAAGCATGAAAAAGCATTTTGATTTGGCGTTCAAATTTAGAAAATACGATTTCACTAGGTGTTTTATGAGAAAACAGTGAACAGAAAATAATTTACGCAGAAAAAAGAGTGAACAATTTTTTAATTAATGCTGAACAAAAAATAATTTTATGCAAAATTGTAGAAATAGATTTTGCAGAAAATAGTGAACAATTTTTATGAGAAAACAATGAACAGTTTTAATTAATGCAAAAAATAGATTTTATGAATGCAATAAGCAGATTCGAATATACAGTAAACATGATGTGCAGAGAGCAAATTTTATTAATGTAAAAATAGATTTTATCAATGCAGAAGAACAAATTCGATTATTGTGAAATTTAAGCATGAAAAAGTATTCTGATTTGGCGTTCAAATTTAGAAAACACGATTTCAGTAGGTATTTTATGAGAAAACAATAAACAAATTTTTAAACAGTGAATAGAAAATAATTTACGCGGAAAAGAGAGTGAACAATTTTTTAAATAATGCTGAACAAAAAATAATTTTATGCAAAATTGTAGAAATAGATTTTGCAGAAAATAGTGAACAATTTTTATGAGAAAACAATGAACAATTTTAATTAATGTAGAAATTAATTCATATTTTGAAATTAAAATCTATTTTACAATGCTTCTATTTAAATAAATAAAAACATAAAAAAGCTGCTTATGTTTATTTGTCGATTATCCAAAAAAAAAGTTATAAGGAACTCGAGTTTACTAAATTTGAGTTCCTTACAAGGTACTCGAGTTTACTAAACTCGAGTTCCTTACAAGGTACTCGAGCTTAGAAATAAACATAAACATAATTTTATTTATAATAGGTACTCGAGTCTGGTATATTCGAGTACTGTGTTGCATAGAACTCGAGTTTACAAAGCTCGAGTACAATATTATTTTTTTTAAATAGCACAAATTCCAGGTCAGCAGTGCCACGATAGCTGAACTTCTAGGTACTCGAGTTTCTTAAACTCGAGTACCATTTAGAACTCAAGTTTAAGAAACTCGAGTACTAGAAAAGTGGTATTTCCCTATTTATTTTCGAAACAGTGTTTTTTGCTATTAATTTCTGAAAATTGTGGTATTTGGCCATTTTCACCTATGTTGGGAAGCAAAGCTAATTAAAGACTAGAAGAAGCTACTAGATTCAGATTGCTTGGAAAACATGTCAGTAGGAATGAGCTAGCTTTCTATTTATTTGTTTAAATTTTTTTCAAACTTAAAAAGCCAAGTCTTTTCCCGTTATTTGTTTAAATTATTTTTAAACTTAAGAAGAAGCTAGGTCTTTTCTCAAAAAAAGAAGAAGCTAGGTCTAAGACTTGACTTGCTGGCCTAGTGAGTAGTGACATGCTCACTGATCAGTGAGACCTTAGACATATTTTATACTCCATATATATTATTTTCAAAGATTTAGGGGTGTTTGGTTTGTGAGTTCTAAACAATATTTTCACATTTTAAATAATTTTATACATATTTTAATATATTTTTTCACCCATATATATATTAAAAACATCCAAATAACATTACTCAAACAAGTCTACCAAACAAGCCCAATTATTTACTTAAAAGTATTACATAAAAAATAAGAGTAAGAAAACATGCTAATATAATAAGTAAAGGGGTGTTTGGTGGTTGTTTTCAAACAACCATTTTTAGTTTTTAAACAATATTTCACGTATTTTTACACTCTTTTTCACCCACACGTATTTCTACAAATATTTTTTAATAACAGTTTCCAGTTTTTAAATATATATACCAAACGGACCTAAATCTTCGTACAGTAGTCTCTTGTCATTTTTTGACAACGCGCAATGGACTTATAAATGGGAGTGGGATGTCAAGTTTGTTGGTGAATGGTGAGTACTGCCAATGAAAGATTACCTCTAATTTTCCACAATACACGCCAAAAACTTTACCAATCTTTCCACAATACATGCCAAAAACTTTACCACTCTTTTCCACAATACATTCCTTCTCTTGAACAGAGAGTGAACGCATTGAAAAAGAAGAGCATCTGTGGGTACTACCATCCCATATGTGTAACATGCGTTTTCCACGAAGCTACTAGACAGTTGTTTCTTGACTTTTCTCTAATTTTCCACAATACATGCCTTCTCTTTTTTAATAAAAAAAAATATAATGCAATCAGTTGCATGCCATTTAAAAAAAAAAGTAAATCAAGTAAATATTTTGATAAAGGGGTGTTTGGTAAGGAAGTTTGATTAAGGTTGTTTAGGTATTTTTGATATACGTGTGGGTGAAAAAAATGTGTGTTAGTGTGTTTAAAATATGTAGTTTTGTGTTTGAGTAGAGCTGCCAAACAGGCCCTAATTTCTATTTGTTGGAGCTATCTACCTATAAACCAACAAAACAAAACAAAATAAAAAAATTGATGAAGAAGTTTGCCCACAAATTGATAAGAATAGTCCAAGAACCTTCAAGTCAGTTGTCATTAAATTTCCCAAGAGTCCAATACGATGCTTATAAGTCATCATATGTTGACGAACACTTTCACATCCATAATATACTAAATTGATAAAGAAAGTACCTTGCTTTTACTTGATGATCATAATAGTTTTGATAGGTATTACATAATAGAGCTTATAAAATAACACTTTCACCACATCCACAAAATACCAAATTTTGGAGTTTCATATGCTATATCTACTTCTATCTCTTTTAATTCCTTGGGTTGATATGCATGGTACATTGTCTTTGCCATCCTCAGTTAATTTTTAATTATTATATATGCCTCCATGTCTATGAGTTTTCAGATGTCCAAATTATCATTAAGGATAGGTGTACATATAAAGAGAGTTATAGACAGAAAAGGTTATAGGGTATGTGTCATTTGGAATAAATGTGACAGAAGAGGTGAAGTGTGGACGTGGAAGGGAGTACAAAGTTTTGGGTTCACATGACTCAATATTCCCAAATAACTAAAAGGGTTCAGGTTCTCTTATAATAAATAAATAAATAAATAAAATATTTACATCTATAAGAGTTTTACAATAAATTATGGGTAGTAAGTTGTTATTAATACAGTTGTAAAAATGTGAATCGTATCGTGAATCGATTTTTTATTTTTATGTATCATGTATCGTATAGTATCGTGTATCGTAAGATATACAAATACTTAATAAAATTATTAAAAAAAAGTATAGATGTACATATATAAAGGGTATATCCATTATAAATTTTTTTTTAATACAAGATAAAATTCTACTCTAGCTTAATCTAAGTGTAAATGTGTGTGAAACTCCCTCCTGGAGACTTGAACCTCGGCTCTTGCCCCCCACACCCAAGTTTTTATACTTGGGTCATTTGTAATATATTCAACTAATGACTAATTTATTTATCACTTATGTAATAATATTTAACAAGTTAACTAAATAAACCAAATTAGCATGTGGTTATAACATACACATTCAAATTGTTTAAATTCAAAAGTGATAATAATATATTACAAATGACCCAAAATAAATAAATTTTTTCATCATATTGCCTAATCAACCTCATCTAAGTCAATGCTATCATCACATTTATCATATTGCGAACTTATTTCTTCATTAAAACTTTTTTAATTGTATTCACATACACTATCTCTTCTTGTTCTTTTTTATTTTAATAATTTTTTTTCAAAAATAATTCTTCTTGGCATTCTAGTTTTTTGGACTTATAACAATAATGAAAAAAAAAAATATTGTCAATTAATTTCTTATTCATAGTATAGAAAATATATTTGTAAATATTAAAGTAAAGTGGAAGGGTGTACTGCATGTATAGTCCAAATTTTATAGGAGAAAGAAAGGGGGAAAAAAAAAACTTATGAATATGTTATTTTATTAAGCTAAATTAAATAACCTAGTAATTTTCTGTTAAAAACAAGTCTAACAAATTGTTAGATTCAAATAAAAGTATAAATTTGAACAAAAAATCTCATTTTAAAGTATTTATTTATGTATAGTACGATACGTATAATTTTACAATACAATTCATACAATACGCATACTATATTGTACGATTCATGAACACTTACAATACATCAATATAATATAAAAACTTTTACACACAATACGATATGATTATTAATTTTACCTATCATTAAAATTACTTTTTAGCTGTTACTTAAAATTGGTTATAAAATTATTATAAAACCATATTTCAAAAAAAAAAAAAAAAGGTTCGTGTTCACATGGATATGGCGGTGTGGGCCCTATTTAATACTTATTACAAGGGTTGTGTTATAAGGAAATGTGTTTGCAATTAAAGAGAAGAAAGTATGAGAGTAAGAAAAAAAAAGAAAAAGGAATTTGTAATAAAAAAATACAGCAGTTGAGTAAAACACTCTGGGTCCATTTGGATAGAACTTATTGTTGAAAATTGAAAACTGAAAACACTGTAGCAAAATAATTTTTAAATGTGTAAAAAACACACGTTCATGCCAAAAATCACTATTCATTGGCCTAAAATCACTTTTCATGGCCAATGAATAGTGACAGACGTGCGTAAAAAAAAGAGAGAGGAAAAACGGAGACGTGGACGCACAAACGCGCAATCTAAACACTGTAAACACGCTTATATGTGTTTTCCATGCGTTGTCATTTATTAAGGACATTAACACTATAACTATACGTGTTTTCCACGCGTTGTCATTTAATATTTTGACAATGCGCAATGGACTTATAATTTGTCTGTGAGTACTACCATGATACCATCCTATATGTAACACGCCCTTTTCCACGAAGCTACTAAACAGTTGTCTCCTGACTTTCCTTTAATTTTCCACAATACATGCCAAAAACTTTACCACTCTTTCCACCATACATGCCTCCTATTTTTGACTGAAAATTAAGAACACAGAGGGTCTGTTTGTTTCGACGGTAAACCACTTCAAGAAATTATTTTCCACCAGCTTGTGTGTTTGTTACCTACAGAAAATTGGGTCAAACAGATTTCCTTTTCCCCGTTGACTGTAAAATAGCCCCCCTCACCTGTAAATCATTTTCCACTTTCATTTTACCTTCAAACCATTTCCAGAAAATTTCTCTCCTCACTCACGCCAAGATCTATCGCCGATGAAGCCCAGATCCAGTCCCTGACCCACGGCCCTGCCGGTCTAATGGCGCCGCTCAAACCCATCGCCGATCTGATTCACGCCGCCTCAACTCCTTCGTCGTACTCAAACTCATCTTCGATGAACCTGGTCTGATCGTGCTCGCCTTCGCCTCTGCCTTTAGATCGAACCCAATCGCCTCTCCCTCTCTCTCTCTCTCTCTCTCTCTCTCTCTTCGTTCTTCTCTGACCGGATTTGATGGATTTTTTTTTCTGGGTTTTGTTTCTTTTGGGTCTCTATATTGAGAAATGAAATTATATATATGTTTGTATGCTGAGAATATGTGAGAAAATGTGAGCAATAAGTAGAAAATGTGTTTTCTATAGTATTTTCAAGAACACAACCATACAGTAAAAAATATTTTTCAAAGTATTTTTTAAAATGCCACCAAACACTAGAAATTATTTTCCTTTCCTGAAAATATTTTCACCTGAAATTATTTTACACTCGGAAAATATTTTACACTCAAACAAATGCAGCCAGAGTGAACGCATTCAAAAATATATATTGCAATCAATTGCATGGCATTAAAAAAATAAAAAAAAAATAAAAAATAAACACTTTGATGTTATGGGTCTGCTTGGTACGTGTATTTAAACAACAATTTTTAGTTTTTTTAAAGAGTGAAAAGGTATATAGAAATACGTATTATGTTGTTTAAAAACTAAAAACATGTGTTTAAATACATATATCAAGTGGGCCCTATATTTTTATTTGTTGGAGCTATCTAACTATAAACAAACAAAATAAAACAAAACAAAACAAAATTGATGAAGAAGTTTGTCCACAAATTGAAAAGAAAGTCCAAAAACCTTCCTTTCAATTGTCATGAAATTTCATAAGAGTCCAATACGATGCTTATAAGTCATCATATGTTGACGAACACTTCTACATCCACAAAATACCCAAATTTAAAATAAAGTACCTTACTTTTATGAGTTGAAAATAAAAGTTTTGATAGGTATCAAATAATAGAGCTTTTTTTTTTTTTTTTTTAATGAACACATAATAGAGCTTATAAGATAACACTTTCACCACATCCACATAATACCAAATTTTGGAGTTCATGTGCTATAGCTACTTCTATATCTCTTAGTTCAATAAGCTACTTCTACCATCTTTTCTTTTTGCCTTCATTTCCTTATCAAAAGGGAGTAATACATGATGAGCAATTTGCATACTCATTTAACTAGCTCCTTACAAGCAGTTTTTCATGAATTATAAAATAAATTAAGGGAAGGGAAGGGAATGGAATGGAATGGAATGGAATAGAATGTATATAAGTCAATTATAAGGGAAGGGAAGGGAATGGAATGATTATAAGGGAATAGAAAGGAATGGAATGATTATAAGGGAATCGAAAGGAATGGAATATAATAGAATGTATTTAAGTAAGGGAAAGGAATGGAAAGAATGGAATGGAATGAAATTAAGTAACCTTGATTGAATGTTTTAAAATAAGGGAGTGGAAAGGAATGAAAATGAATGGAATGTAAGTAATCTTGTTTGAGAGTGACATAGAGGGAATGGAATGGAATGGAATCATTTTATGACAATATTACTATTAAACCTCTATTTTAAAATAAAAGGTTGAATATATAGGGGTATTTTGGGAGTTTTAGTAAAAAAAATTCATTAAATTTAATTCCATTCCCTCCGATTCCTCCCAATTTCAGGGGAAATGAAAACTTGAGGTTTTAAGGGAATAGAAAGGAATGAGTGTTCCCTCTTGTCCATTCCATTCCCTCCCACTTAAACTCCCAAACAAGGAAATAAACTTTCCATTCCCTCCATTAAAACTCCTAAACAAGGGAAGGAAAGAATATTCTAAAATTATTCTTTTCATTCCTTTCCATTCCATTCCCTCCTTCCAAATGAAGCCTAAAGCAAATACTAAGATAATGCCCAAAAGTTCCCATAAATAATAATAATAAAGATAATTCCTAAAGCCCTAAAGTTAAGCATTCGATATTTTAAAAATAAAATGGTAATTTAAGCATATCAAGAAAATCTATTTTGTTTAATACATGAATGAGTTTCCTATAATAAATAACATACAAAATGTTTGGATTTAAATATTAATGATATAACCACCGCGCACTCTTGGATTAGGCTAGAGTAAAAATTCTATCTTGTGTGTGTGTATATAAATATATATATATATATATATATATATATATATATTAATGATCTAAACACCACATCCCATCAAAAAAGGGGATCTGAAATAAACCAATGGGAAATGATTTGCTACAAAATAAGTTGTAGTAACTCCTGTAAAATATGCACATGTCAAGTAGCCATTTGGTGAAAAATTCAATGCTGACAAGAAAGTTTTCATTTATATATAAGCTTGGACATGTGCTTATTTGAGGCATTGACATGTGTGCCTTTTTGCAAGAGCTGCTGCAACTTAGTTTGCAACAAATCTTTTCCCTAGACAAAAACAAAATTATTTTTTTAAATAACTTTACTTTAATAAGTATCAGTAAAAAAGTTCCATGCTATAAATGAATCAACTACATCAACGAATCTTGTGCATTTACAAATTATTTTTAGATTTGAAGTGCCGTAAACTCTTTTGAGATTCTTTCTCCCAAAAAAAAAAAAAGAACTCCTTCGAGATTGTCTCATTAGTTACAAAATAAGTTTTTATATTTATTTTAAATAAACGATGGTCAATTTATTGAGATTTAAAAATGGACATATCAATTTTAAATCGTGGGTTCTAGTCAACTCAACTGATAAAGTCTCTGATAGTTGAATAAGAGATTTGGGATTCAATCCCTACCTACACCAAAAACTGGTTGGTGTCTTGATCTGATAATAAAGAGCTATCATCAAAAGAAACAATCCTTAAGCCAAACTTGGGAGCCCTCCTTAGTCCTCATCTTAGCTAGGGCTGAACTTTCTATCATTGCATGTAATATTTCTGGTCTGATATAAAATATCTCTTATATCAAATATACCAAATCAACCATGTGCTTCATGGCCAGCTCTTGTAGTCTCACCTACAATATTAGTAATAATTCCTACAATGAATACTTTTACTTTCTTTCTTTATTTTTTTCCTTGTTTCATATCATGGGACTTAAAAGTAAGTTTTATTTTTTTCCCTTAAAAAATGTAATTTATTTCTTAAATAATTGAATTGTGTACATGAATTGGAAAATGGAAAATTGAACTTGGATTCTTTTCCTAAGGAAATCAGTAAATATTACTAAAGTATAAAGCTTTTCTCTTGAAGTAGCAACTAAAAAGTAAATATTAATGTAACATAAATCAATATATTTTATGCCAATGACTACATTGTTACATAATAAATCAATTGTGATGAGTGATGGCTTTGTTTTACATCAATAGTTATCGACCAAGTGAATCTTTAAAACTCTAATTGAGTATTTCTTAAAGTTCAAGCAGCTCTCATGATCTACCTACCAACAAATAGTCAAATTTATACTTATCCATTTGTTGATTTCATATTGAAATTAACAAGCTCATATATATCTAAACTAAATAATTAAAACTTCAATGAGTTGGTATAATGGTTCTAACTTCTGAAAACATCATGAAAACCATGAGGTGTTGGGTTCAAAACCCCTAACCCCATCTCTTATGGATTCCAATTAATTAAGTCAATTTATTCTAATTTAGATTGGGATAAGAATAAGATCCCCTTCTATTTAATATTCAATTTTCATCAATCACACAAAATGAAATAAATGTCAAGTGTCTTCCCTCTGAGCATGTCCCGTGTTTCTCCCACTTATGTGTCCAAAATTGTATACTGTTGCTACTAGGGCAAGCTAGTGATGGCCAATTTTTTGTATATTGGTTATGAGGTCTGATATCTATAGCCCTGAAATAGGTTGATTGAGAATCATAGTTCAATCTAGAAAAAAATTATAACAATATTGAACTAATTTAATTGAAGTTTCCCATAAAAAAAATAACAATAATAGTAATTGAAGCCTAAACTCCAAATGTTTTTTAGATGAGCTAGGTTTAGGTTCAGTTCATTGCATCCTTTGCATAGGACCAAATATGATATAGATAATTGAATCGTGACAAATAGAGGCTTGTGGTTGTGGCAGGAACATATTAGGTCTAGTGCACAAAACTGAAAACACTCAAACCCAAGAGTTGTCCTTGCAAAATACTACTAATTGTCATGATTAAAAAACTATGCAGTTTCTACCCTCTTGCTTTTTAGCCCAATGCAATTTCTACCCTTTTATTTATTTTGCGTTTTCAAACAAAAACGCATGTTACGATAACTCATTTAAGCCGTTACAATAAGCACACCCATGATTTAAGCAAACTATTTATATGGGCTTTGGCTCAAGTAGCTGGGTAATAAATATTGAATTTGAATAGGATTATTTTTCCTTCTTCCCAAATAATACTCCGTAATAATAATGGAGAAAAGTCAACAGATTCCGGCATTAGTTTATAAAGTATGTTTAGAAACTTTTAATAGAAAAAAAATAATCAATTTTTTATGACTTTTTATAGTTTTCATAAAAATGGTATCAAAACTTCCATAAAATAGTTTGATTTTTGTTAACTAAATCTATAATAATAAGTAAAGGATGTGGGGAATGTTTTAGATATGCATTCACCTAAAAAAGGGAGGCGGGGGGGGGGGGGGGTGGGGAATCTAAAATGGGAAAATTTATAAAAGTAAAAGGACAGTTTCCTCCTTAAGAGTTGGCATTATTAGTTGGTTTATACATAGTAATAGTATACAACTAAGCTAATAGTCTAGTCATTTCCTTAATATATATATATATATATATATATACTGTCCAATTAATGTAGGACCTATTTGACACCATTGTTTTAATACATTTCAACACATTTTAAACAACATTATACATTTTTTCACACACTTTTTCACCCATACATATATCAAAAACACTCAAACAACATAACTTAAAAGTTTTAAATTACTCTCCTAAACACCATTGCCTTCTTCTCTTGTTGACTGAGGATAAAGATTAAGAAGATAGTGTGAACGCATTGAAAAAGATGAGTAGTGGGTTGTCTGTGTCAGTGTCATTGTAACACGCGTTTTCCACGATGGTACTATACAGTTGTCTCCTCACTTTTCTCTAATTTTCCACAATACATGCCAGAAACTTTACCACTCTTTCCACAATACATGCCTTCTCTTTTTGACTGAAAATTATGAACGCAGAGAGTGAACGCATTGAAAAAAATATATTGCAATCAATTGCATGCCATTTAAAAAAAAAAAAAGTAAGTCAAGTCAAGTAAATATTTTGATATTATATTTCTATTTGTTGGAGCTATCCAACTATAAACAAACAAAACAAAATAAAACATAAAAAATTGATGAAGAAGTTTATCCACAAATTGAAAAGAAAGTCCAAGAATCTTCAAGTCAATTGTCATGAAATTTCTCAATTTTTTCACACATTTTTTCACCCATACATATATCAAAAACACTCAAACAACATAACTTAAAAGTTTTAAACTACTCTCCCAAACACCCAATTATTTTCGTTAATTACGTGGCCAGACTGTACCCATATGTTCTTTCCACGATACATGCCTTCTTCTCCCGTTGACTAAGGATAAAGATTAAGAAGACAGTGTGAACGCATTGAAAAAGATGAGTATTGGGTTGTCTGTGTCAGTGTCACTGTAACACGCGTTTTCCATGATGGTACTATACAGTTGTCTCCTCACTTTTCTCTAATTTTCCACAATACATGCTAGAAACTTTACCACTCTTTCCACAATACATGCCTTCTCTCTTTGACTGAAAATTATGAACGCAGAGAGTGAACGCATTGAAAAAAATATATTGCAATCAATTGCATGCCATTTAAAAAAAAAAAAAAAGAAGAAGAAAGTTTGAGACTCTAAGGCTTCTGCTGTGGCAGTACAACAGTAACTGCTGCAACCGTCAAGTCTACAGCAGTAGCACAGCTAGATGATGTCAGCTGTGTGAGGTCTTCTGCTGGAAAAACTATTTTGTATTAAATTCATGGGTTTGACTAAAAATAGTAAAATAACCTTTATGAGATTTTCCTATTTCTAGTATTGCGGCTGGAGGCTAAGGATCGTAGCTTAAAATTGTATAATTTCTTTTATAGGACCCTTGATTCTTTGGGTATGGCAACAACTTGTTGGGATTGAGCATTAATGAGTTGATGATGTTACTTTTGGACATGTGTTAGTTGCCTAAGCTGCTACTGGAGCTACTGCAACTTCTGCTAGAGCTACTGCAGTTTCTGCTGGAGTTAACGCAGTTTCTGCTGGAACTAATGTTAGTATTTTTGGCTAAGTTTTCTTTTTTTAGAAAATTATATATTTAGTCCATATATAATTTTGGTAAGTAATAGACTAATTGGTTGATATTTGATGAAGTTTTAGAGATGTAATTTTGGTCTCTTTGTGTTTTGACCAAATCTTGGAGATTAAAGAGAGCATTTAATCCTAGATATGAGATATTAATATAGATTTAGCCATGTGCTTGGGATTGATTTAAATAAAAATAATAATATAATTTATATGAAATAATATAATTACATTTTTAAACTTATATTATATGATGAACATTAATTTTTTATGTAAAGAGCATGGAGAGTTTTATCATTTTAAGTATTATATGATATGAGAGGCTTACCGAATGTTACCTATTACACACTGACTTGTCAGAGTTCAGGGAATTTTGGAAGACATGTCAAGCAACATGTTTTCCTTTATCAACTTTAAACCACTGGAGCTTTACTGAATATACTTCTTGGCCTTCCAAACCACGACTCCCAAAATTCCCCCGATGAGACTCATAAGCTTGGATCATAAGCCATAATGAGATGATGAACTTGAACCATGGGCATTGATGAGAGAATATCGTCATGTGTTTTAGACCATGAGCTTTGACGCCTTTTTGTGTAAATATAGACTCTTTTGGGTTTTAAAAGAAAATTTTCTAATATTTATGATAATATTGATGTGGTGCGAGTTACCAATAAAATAAAGTCATGTGATGTGAAAAATTTGTCCTCGACAATGAGTTAACCAAATAGGCCCTTAAGGCCCCCAAACTGAAGAAATTATCATATGGGACACATGCTCAACGTCAGTATACATACCACCCAATAAAAATAAGACACGTGTAAGGGAAAATACGCCAAATAGCATTGTTCCCCAAAACATTTTATTAGCCCGCATGGTGGCTCCCTTTCTCTTGTCTCTCTGTGTTTTAGAAGCTTCCTCTGTCCCTGTTTCAACAAAAAGCTCAGCTACGTTTTCGGGGATTTCACTCTTTTTTCACTCAAAATCTCGGATGTCCCAGTACCGTCAGTGATAGATGGGTTGCTGTTGTGACTCTGACGACGAAGGACCTGCGTCGCCGGGACACGGACGAAGGAGGCCTAATCAAGTATAAATTAATAACCCAAAAAACCAATTAGTAGTTAGAACTTAGAACTATCTGTAACAAAGTTTTTGTTTCAAGCATTGACATCGGTTGAATGTAAAATAAAATAAAAAATTGGCACTTTTTGCACAATTAACCAGTTAAACTCATGTAAATTTACTCAATTCCTACAGTAATGGTGTATACTTTTATAGCCTGTTTGGAAGTTTAGAGAGGGAGGAGAGTAGAGAGGAGGAGAGTAGTGGGAAGGAGAGTAGAGGGGAATGATTATCCTCTACCTTGTTTGGATGTTTTTAAAATTAAGTAAGGGGAAGGGAAGTAATTAGTCTTTTCATTTGTAATTTTGTTAATATAGTAAGGGCAAATTTGGTAATTCATTTAGTCAAACATTTTTATCCTCCACTCTCCCTCCAAATCTTTCCAATTTGGAGGAATTAAAAATGAGGGGTTAGAGGAAGTTAAAACCCCTCCAAACCCCTCCAAATCCCTCCCCCTCATTCCTTAAAAAACTTCCAAACAAGGGTATTAAATTACTCTCCCTCCCTCTGCTCTACTCCCCCTCCATTTTTAAACATCCAAACAGGCCATAACTTTGCATCCAATATTTTATTAATTTCTGTCTTCCTCTTGGTCTTCCTTGTTTGTGTCTCTTTCTCAATTGCCCTCACTTTCTTCTTTCTCCATCTCTCTCCTCATTTAAACAAGACAGTATTTTTGCAAATCCACCCACCACTGCCACAACCTGTGACAACACATGATATTCTAATCATAAATACAACCCAAAACTAGAGCTGGGTTTTGTCAGGTCCGGTCAGTTTTTCAACCACCCACAACCGACCCAAAATTTCTAGGGAGTAACTTGACCCAACCGCAAAATCTTCATTGTGGATAATTGCAAGCATCTGATGAAAACCTTCAATTGTAGAATATGACATTATTCATTGGAAAAATTTAAATATTGTGACAATGCATGTCTTAGCAAAACTCAATTACTTATTATTAGAAGAATATGATATTACCAAAGTAATTGTACAGCATGTTGTCATTATCTCTTATAAAAAATGATATTTATTATTATTCTTAGAAGTTTTTAGGGAGTGGATACTGCCTTTAGCAAGTAAGTTTTAAAAAACTACCATAGCAGATAAATACTCATATATTAAAATAGTTACTCTAAATTTAAGTGCATTATTTCATTCTTCTTCAAATTAGAAGTTCTATATTAACTTTCTCATTTAAAGGGGCAGCACGCGCCTTACATGTACCACCCAAACTAGTAGTCATTTATACTACTAATAATATAATTCTCTGTTTAGGTGTTATCATTTTGCGTATTGAAATATTCTTACATAAATTCTCAAACTCTCTAAATTACTCCTGTCTTATGGTTAAATAATTTTAAATTAAAAACGTAAACGGATTAAAAGAGTAATTTATTGTTCCTAAGTTTTTGACTTTTTTCCTTCTCTTTTCTAGGGCAATTATTAATAAACTATAATAAAAAAATTTTAACATAATTTTTAAGAAAAATATAAAAAATTATCTATATTTATTATTTTATCATTCTTTTAATAAAACACTTCTAAAAATAATTCTTAACAAAATTACAACCCAAAAAACAAATAAATAAAAAAGAAAGAGACCCACAGAGTACGGAGTCAGACTAATGGACTGAGAGACCCACTCAGTAATTAATCTAATCGTGTACTATATCAATACAAATAAAAAGCTACAATAGTCAAAAAGAGCCTAGAGCCTAGGAGTAGGACATGAGTGAAAGGGTATTGTCTTCCATATGGAATTTTAAGTTGTTAGGACATATGTAGTTGTTCAAGCTTGTGAACATATGTCGCTATTTTATGTAATTGGCTTATCCTTAGACAAAACGCACTTTACTTGTAATTGGGTAGATTTAGGATGTGTTAAACACTTCAAGAAACCGTGGTTCAAGATTAAGTGTTGAAGCCGTCAAAGTCTGTCCAAGCTACAAGCAAGGAAGTGCTGGTTTTTAAATCTCGACACCTACCTCGACAGATACATCTATCGAGATTTAAAAGAGCTGTTTTGCCCGAGCCTCGACAGCTGTCTCGACACCTCTCGACACCTCTATCTGTCGAGAATTAAAGAAAACAAATTTCCAGGTCTGTTTCAAGTCCAATCCGTGTGTGTGTCTTTGGGACTTCTTTTCTCCTAACCCTAGACATATAAAAGGATTATTTTAAGGGCCGTCAAAGCAAGCAACAAGCAGAGATCACAAGATACAAGTTGCTTCTTCTCTGTTCATGCAATTTGTGATCTGTGAGACAAAGTTCGTGCCCTAGTTCATCTCTGATGATTTGAAGAACTTTGCAGCCAACATTCTTTCTTCCTCAAGTTGGTGAGTGAGTCACGTACTTGGATTCGTGCAAAGGAGTAAGCCGCGTACTGGGATCCGCGCATCAAATTGGTTAGTCACGTACTTGGGAGCCATGCATTGAAAATGAGAAACTGTCACTACAGAACAAGTCCAATTGGGTATTGGGGTAAGAGTTCAACTGTAGGTTGGTGAGGTACTGGGATTCCTTACTTGTAACTGCTTGTTGTGATAATAGTGGAGTTTCGGGAGTGGTGACCTTAAATCACCCGGTGGGGTTTTTGCCGCAAGGTTTTCCCCATTCGTGAACAAATCACCGTGTTATTTATTTTCCGCTGCATAACTTAGTTTCGGTGATTTGTTTGTGCTGCCACGTAAATTTGCATGTTAATTTGATTAATTAATAACTGGGCTAATTTAATTAATCTAAATTATCACAAGGGGTCAACGCGTTTGTGGCCTGTCATAAGTGTCACTCGTGTCTGTACTTATATATGTAATTTTCTTTTTATTCGAGTCAATGCATTTGCATCTTGTTAATTTGTTTTCATCAGACCATTAGCAATTTAGCATTAATTTGTCTAAAATTTTTTATTTATCTGCCTAAAATTTTCTATTTGTCTAAAATTTTCATCTATTTCATATTAAAAACTTACTTTATTTATTTATTTTATAGAATCATTTTATAAAGACACCAGCGTCAAATTATTTATTATATACTCTTTTTTAATATAATATCAATTCTTCATTTATTTTTTTTATTATTATTCTGTCTTCTTTATTTTTTTTCATTGGCTTTCCTTTGTTTTCTCATCAAACAAACCCAATTTAATCCAAATCACACTCACAGCAACCTTAACAGACACAACCACAGGTCCACAGCCTCTTTTCCTCAACCAAAACCCCCCACATCCATATCACAGAAAATTCAAGCCAAGACACCACTAAGCAAAACATCCACCAAAATCAATAAATTGGCAAAATTGGTCTGCAAAATTACAATCAGCAAACCACCGAGCAAAACCAATCGCTTGCCTCGGCTAGATCTTGTCAGTCCGTGCCGAAGATGAAAATAGATTGCTCTGTTATGGGTTTTTGATTGTGAAAAAAAAAAAAAAAAATCCGAAGACATGATAAAAGCCTAAGCAAAGCCTAATATTAATATCATCAACCATAGATTGCAAGATAGAAAGAACGAAACAGAAAGAGATTGAAAAAAAGCTAGACCTGAAGGAAGTTGTGCTTGGGTTTGTGTTGTAGGACTGATGTTGATTCAAAAACCAAAAAGAGGAGGTAGTGATTGCGATTCTCTCTTTGTGGTTTGGATTCTAGGATGAGCAGTTAGATAAACTTTGTATAGAGTCATAAACAAGTGAGAAACAGAAGAAGCCATAAACATGGGAGAGAGAAGACGCATGAGCAAGATGGGTGGGATAGAAAGAGAGAGAGAAGAAAAGAGAGAAATTAATTAAATAATAATATGCAAATGAACAATAACTGTGTATATACAATTACTTAGAAAGACTGATGCTAGTATTTTTCATACTATATTGTGTAAATTTCTTCACTTTTTGTATTTTACAATGATTGATGCAATTGCTATCAGTGGAAGCGACTTGTAGCTTGGCTTCGTTGGTGGTGGCAGGGCGATAATGAGCCGTGTGATATTGAGCGGTGTGATAATAAGCATGGAGATAACGAGTAGAGTGATGGTGACCATATTTATGAGCAAAAGGTGCAAATACTTGTAGAGATGGGCTTTGCTGAAGATGATGTAAGAAGAGCTCTAAATGAAAATGGTTGTAATGAATTATTGGCTCTGCTCGTACTTTGCGTACAGAATACGAATACAGAGGCTTAGTTTGAATCTCTAAATTCCTCATCTAGACTAGGCCTTGATTCGATGTCTTTTAATTCCTTATATACCATGTATTTTTTAACCATATCTATCTTCTGATGTAACTCAATCTATGAGAGTGACTACTCACTTATTGTCAAGCAACTTTTGCCATGGGTAGAGTTGCCCTAACTAGCAGTGCAATTGAAGTGTTCAAAATTGAAGAATTAATGTTTTGTGTTCAGCACTTTGTTTTAATAAACTAATTAATGATTTGAGGAGAAGCTAGATAACAACTTAACTATGGGAGTTTTCTCTTAGGAGAAAAAGTTATCTCATGCATAATATGTATGCATCATTTTTTGTGTGTGCGTGTTCCTCATATAATTGTGACTTACATAATATAATAGGGATGATGTATATAATTGTTGCTACTTGCTTGATAAAGATGGACTCAATTACTAAATATTATACAAGGATCTCAGTAATTGACTTGTAATTTATGATTAGAATTCAAAATGAATGTAATTAATCCATTCATAAGCATCACGCTAAGCCCTACCCCATCAACGGCAAAAAAACGCAATCATTTTGTGTTTTCTTTTTCTTCTTTTTTGTTTTTAATATCTATCATTAAGATGATTTGATTTTTTTAGAAACATTCATATGTTTTGCTTATACCTAAAAGATAATTTGCACACATGATTAAAAAAGAACTTGGTCCAATGTTGTGGAACCTTAATCGTTTAATAGTTCAAGTCTTTAGGTCCATCATGTTGCATTTTTATTTGAATTTCACCAACCAAAAAAAGAAAATGAAAAAAGGGACTCACTTACCAAAAAAATAAACAAAAAAGTGGCTCAACGAAAGGGTTGCATTGCCTTTGGTGGCTTAACCAAATGCGACTGAAGGTGGGTGAGGCACAAGAAATGTTGATATAAGATTAGTTTGAAAAAAAAAAAAAATCAATTCGTTTGGCCAAAGGGTGAATTAGAGCATTGACTTTAAACCGTTGGAGAGATCTAATAATGTCATTATTGGTCAAAAGAACCAATAGGTGCAAAGAAGTGGAGTGAACAGTTGGGATTGAAACCTAATCATAGTTCAGATTGGGACTGGTTTTGTAGTCGACTATCCTACTTGAGTGTCGATCGATTGGACATATTTTATTTATATATTTTTATTTTTATTTTTTGGATACAAAATAGAATTTTTACTCTAGTCTAATCTAAGTGTATATGTATGCGAAACTCCCTCCTAGAGACTTAAACCCCAACCTTTGCGCCCCACACCCCACAAACATTTATACTTGTAGAGTGACCACTGCATCAAGGGTGTGCGGTGGTGAAATCTAGAGAATCTGAATCTCTATTATAGTGACACTAATTTATTGTACTTAATTATGCAAATAGATGAAAACACTCCAATTAATGTACTTTATTATTTAAAAAGGCTAGATTCTTTTCCAAATGCATATATTGCTTATAGAATATTACTAGTAATACCTGTTACGGTTGTATCTGCAGAAAGAAGTTTTTCAAAAATAAATTAATAAAATATTATTTAAGATTTACTATATCACAAGAAAGATTAAATGGATTAGCTATATTATTAATTGAAAAAGAAATGTTAGAGGAACTTAAATACTAAAACTGAATCAGTAATTTTAAAATTTGATTTTAAATAAAAAATAAAAAAAATCAATAAATATTATTTAATTAATATTTAAATATAAAAAAAAAACCCGCTTAAAATTTATCGCCTAAGGCCCCCTAAGTTGTTGAGTTGACCTTATGTGTGTCTCATACATATACAAATGATCTCTATAAATATGTAAAAGAATTTAGTTTGCAAAGGGCTATTGACTATGCAAAGAGTGTGTACAAACAAGATAATATGAATAGGGAGTACCTAAGAATTTTCCATGAATAGGTGCACATATTTTTTTTGTTTATAGTAAATCACTACTATCATGTAATTAAACTCAATTAAAAAAATTTATAGTAGTACTTAAAGAAATATACAAGTTCTGTTTTTTTAACACTTATTATACTCCATAAGTCACACACTCACCTCATTCTTTTGTTTTTTGGTTTCCCACGAGTGTCCCGACCAGCTTACATACACCTCAACTAATTCCTACTCGCGGTGACAGCCTGCCGCTGACCACAAGGTATTGCAGCTGCTAGGACTCGAACTAAGAAGCAAACTCAGTTAAACTTTAGAGCCTTACTCAGTCATGGACAAGCTACTCGGTCATACTTGGTGGTTACGCTCACCTCGTTCATCCCACACATACACACACCTATCTTGTCCTCTCACACACACCAGCCCTTCTCTCTCTCTCTCTCTCTCTCTCTCTCTCCAATCAGTCACATAAAGGACTATACTTAAATTGTCTATTTTTTTTTAGAACAATCATAACCATAAGTCACACACTCACCTAATTCATCCCGCACACACACTCATAAGTCATATCTTGTCCTCTCACACACTTACCAGCCCTTGTCTCTCTCACCAATCAGCCACCTAAAGAATTATGCTTAAATTGTCTTTTTTTTTTTTAATTATTCAGCTAGCCCACACACTCATGTCTTTTCCTCTCCCACACTTACTTGTTCATGTCTCTTATGTCTTGCCCCACCTAAAGAACTATGCTTAAATTGTTTTTTTTTTTAATTATTCAGCTAGCCCTCGCACTCATGTCTTGCCCTTTCCCACACTTACCTGTCCATGTTTCTTATGTCTTGCCCTCTTGCCAATTCGCACCACCTTCACATATCTGACTAATGGCCGGAATTACATACATGGCCCTCAAAGTTTTTGAAAATTTCTCTATGCAATATATAAATATTTAATATTTTAATAATTTAGCCTACAAAATAAGAGCTAGCCCCCACTAATATATGAGTTAATTAATTTAATGGTACTCTTAAAAAAAGATTTGTCTAACTAGTAGTTATAGAGAAGGTATTTTATTTTTCTTAAATTCATTTTTTTTATTATGATGTGTTCTTGTACCTACTAAAATTTGGAATCATTCACGTTTTTGAACATTTCATTTGTTCAATTGAAATCTTTTACTCATTTTGATAGATAATTAAATTAGAAATTTATATTAAAAATGAACATTTTAAGGATTTCACAATGAACTTTTGTAGAAAAAAAGGGAATTTTATTCTATGAATGGTTCTCATCAAAAGTAATTTTTGTATTTGTACATGAGTATAAGAGTTTGACTTGAGTCTCTTTCCTAATGAATTAGTACCACAACATGGCATTCCAAAAATAAACTTTTGACTCCACCACTACCAGTTGTGATTAATTTGGAAAAAAAAAAAAAAAAAAAGATCATCCTTAGGTCAAGCAAAATTGGATGGGCTTCAACTTTCAACTACACCAAGTGAGTGTTTTGATAGACGTTTGCGTTTTGAGTTTGCGTTTCCTTCTTTTTTTTTTTGCACGACAAGTTTCACTGTTACGGCTACTGTTCATGAACAGTAACCGATACTGGTCATGCATGTGATTATACTGTGCGGGAGACAAGGTTACTGTTTAGCACTGTTCATGCACTATTCATGGAACCCACAAGCACTTTATTCAGAAAAAAATATTAAAAATGGGTCCCACGATACTATTCACACATTTAAAAATTATTTTGTTACAATGTTTTTAGTTTTCAGCAATAAGTTCTATCTAAATGAACCCCAATTGTCATTGATCATTGGGTTTTGCAATAATGGATGTTGATTCACAGCCAACTATCACCCTTTGTTCCACCCGAAATTCCCCCCATGAGCTTGTAAGAGTTGATTCATGGGATGGGATTTGGAGTATCTATTTATTTGGTTGCAATTTGCAAATCTTCTCAAGATGAGATTACCGTACTATGGACAATGCTCCAAAATAACTAAAAGCCAAAGAAGGGACATCATTGACTCAAAGTTTCAAATCTTGTATAGGAGTTGATTCATGCCATGGGATTTGGATATCTATTTTTGTGGTTGCAATTTGCAAATCTTCTCAAAATGATATTGCTGTACTATGGACAGTGCTCTAGAATAACTAAAAGCCAAAGAAGGGACATCATTAACTCAGAGTTTCAAATCCTATATATAAAAATATGGTGAAAATAAATTGTTGATCTCTAAAGTTTACTTACGGAGCACTTTTAGTTCTTAAAGTTTTAAGTGAGCATTATTAGTCTCTGAAGTTACAATAATGTGTGTTAGTGGTCCTTCTATTAACTTCTGTTAGTTTCTTTATCTATGCGTCTAATGTGAAAGTACAATTATTGTGTAAAACACTAATGAATGAATATAAGTTAAACCCAAATTGGTAAAACACTCTAAACCATTATTAGTCACAAACACGATAGTAATTAAAAGGTAAAGAGTAAGGGAAGAAAGATACAAACACTAGGATAATACCGACACGTGTTATCGAAGAGGAAACCGAAGAACTTGGTGAAAAACCTCTCCGCCACCCTCCAAGCGGTAAAATGATCTGCTAGAGAATAAAGTTGGAGTGCATGAATAACAAAAGACCTTCCAAGCCTAATCTACCCAATATACTTAAGCCCTCCAAGCTCCTGCTACCAACTAGTTAAGTCTAATTGTGTCTTCTCTAGCTTTCTGGATCCCACAATAAGCTTCATATTGCATCTGCCATCCTTGGCATTTTCCAATACTTCCCAAGCTCCAAAAACACTCTCAACACTCTAAATGAGTGTGGGTAGTGTTTGGGTACAAATCTCCTCTTAATGGGTATAACAATGGGAGAAGAATGAGAAGAGACTATAAAAATTTCTCTCTAAGAATGAGTAGCTCTCTCTAATAGGGTGGGTGTGTTGTAGAAACTTCTCTTAGGGTTTTTCTCTTAATAGGCTCCATTTTCTGCTCATTACATTTCGTGGGTATAAGGGTATTTATAGTAAGGTATGAGATGGAATGTGAAAAGTCAGTTTTCAGCAACACTAGGAGTTTGAGACGCAAGTTAACTATCAGGTCAGACTATACTTTTTGTCCTGTAGTATTCTAGCTGTCGTGACCCTTTAACTTCCTGCATGCTTCACAGATGTGGCACTTTGGCGACTTGCTAGCTATGAGTTAGTTGCGAGATCTAGTTGCGAGACTCCTCTTAAATGCACACAACTTGAGTTTCTTCACACACTCTCACACACAACCCTTACATTATTCCCACCTAAATACAGGATTTTTACATGCTGAGTTACAAGCAAATTTGGTAAGGAATAAAGCCAACACATGGTTGATTAAATTCAACCTTACAATCTCCCCCTTTGGTTATTTCGTGAAAAAACATCCTAAAACAGACTCTAGACTTAAACGTGAGGTTAGAAACAATGGCAAAACTCATTCACACCTAAATCTAGAAACTGTGATGCACTTGGAACAAAAATACATGTAACTTGAAACACTTGCACAAAACGCAAAACACATTAGACCCTCAAGGTATAGCAAGTAATAAAATGACAAGTATAATGAAACAAGTAAATTACGATCAAGTAAACATGATATGAAACATGTGAGCAACTTGATCATACACCAAAACAGTCCTAAAGAAATGACTACAATGATCACATAGCAAAGAAAATGATCATCTGAACATGCAATCAATAAAGTACAATAGTATAAGGATGTATGCATGCCCAACACATAAACAAGATGAAATGAGAACAACAAAGCATAGATACTAAACATAACTCAAAGCACCACAAAGCAAACAAGAAAACAAACATAAAGAAAAACAAATAAAACAGAGTTTTCTTATTAACTCAATGTCTTCTCCCCCTTGGTATATGCATCTCCCCTATAAAATATCTTTCCCCCTACAAATATGCATGAGAAATAGAATTTCTCCCCCTAAGAATATGTACAAGAGTCATATAGAAATGACAAAACTCTTTGGTATACTACTCTAGAGTATACTCTCCCCCTTTTCGTCACGAATAGACAAAGGGTCAAGGAGAAAAAAGGACAAGAGATGAAGATATGAATAAGGATAATGATGCATGAGAGATGCAAGATGAATGAGAAATGAAGCTCAAACAAAAGATAAAATACAATACTACAAAGCATAAGGTAAACATGATATGCTTGGATGAAAAAACAAGGTATAGCTTAATGCATGACAAGGGTAGCAAGGGTGTGTGTAAGAGGTGGCTATGTGCAATGCATGACCAATGCATGAAAAATGTATATGTGGTGCAAGGTGTGTTAAACATACAACTAATGAACCAAACATGTTCCTCATGAGGAAACATAAGAATCCCCAAAGTTTGGTACTCATCGGAGTCCAAACAAGTGAGAAAAAGCCTAAAAGGCATTTTATTAAACACCTAGCATGCACACTATGAACAACAATGTAAAACAATGCATGAACATCATGAAATCCACTCTTAATACATGTTCTTTTGCCACAAGGGGCCAACATTCAAAGCAAACCATCAAAAGAAACCAATCCCATACAAAAATTTGACAAAAATTAAGTTTTCCCAACCCCTATGATGAAAATCCCAACCAAGAGCACAAAACTCTCCAAAACAAAATCTAAGGATCAAAATCAATGAAAAGAGTTTAGAATTACCTTAGATATGTTAATGGAATGAAAAACCATTCAAATTGATTGGGTTTTGATGTAAAAACATTGAAAGAGGGGTTTTAGAGAGGATGAGAGAGGTTTAAAACAGGTTTCCCACAAAAAACTCCTTAAATAGCTGATTCTGGGCATTTTGGTGACTGGGTGAGTCGCAAGTGAGTCGCCAGAATTTTTAGAGCTTCAGGATGAACTTGCGACTTACTCGTGAGCCGCCAAAACGAGTAGCCAAAACTCGCAAATCACTTTCGTGACTAGGCGAGTCGCCAAACTAAGTGGCCAAAACTCGCTACTCGCGACTGAGTGGCCAAACGAGCAACCAAAAATTCTGACACTTGTTTTTCAACACAAAACATGTTTAAACAATGAAAAATAAAGTAAGCACTAAACATGAACACAAAGAGTGATAAAAATCACTTCCAAATACATATAAAATTATCAAAAATATTTTTGGTTCGATCCATATATAGTTGAGCACACACACATCACATTTAAACAAGTACAATCAAACAAATAAATAAGGAATTCATTGACCATTAAGCATGTGTGTTGTGTGTGTATCAAATGTGGAATAGTCCTTAGTCTAGAGTGAAGTTTCAATGATCAATTCAATCAAGTCATACACAATTAGTACTAAGTCAAATGGTCTATCTCAATTATAGAAATGAACATATATGATCTCTCACAAGAAAATGATTGCATATCTTTGAAGCTTTTCATTTGGCTTTTTACAATTCATAACATTTGATCATTTTTGATCTTTACATCTCTTTTTGAGATCGGTGCCTAAAATTTTTTAAATTTCAATTTGATGAGTAAGTCTTTGGCTTTGGGGTACCATACATTTCAATACATGTCACTTTCCCTTTTTTCAAGTCAAATACTAGTTTGTGCAACAGCTTTTTTAGCACATTATCTCTTTTCGAGATTTGACATTTGTTGAGCTCTTAAGCAAAAAAAAAAAAAAAAAAAGAGTGGGAAGAGATATAGGCAAAAGTCTACGCATGTATCAAAACCAACAAGACTATTGACTAATCATTCATGACAAACTTGAAGATCGATTTACAACAATCACACATAAATGTCAAGATTTTTTCCACAAAGATAGATGTGCATACATAACAAGGTAAGCTTATAAATGCACTAAGCCATTTATACGAAAGGTACTAGGCCAAACACATGTGATATGTGCTCAAACATATACGATCAAACTTTTTGAATTTTTCACTTTTTATGAAGTTTTGGATTGTTTACTCACACAAAACTAAAAGATAAAAGTAAGATCAAAACAAAAACAATGCATATAGAAAAATGCAAGATGCACAAAATGCATGAAGATATGACATTCAATGCATGAAGAGTTCTACAAAGATCGAAAGAATTAGATCAAAGACCAAAAGAACAAAAGCTCAACCATAGGAATCCTTCTTCATCCAAATGGAACAATTGTTTGGAATGAGTGTCTCATGAGAAGAGAGACGAGGGTTAGAAGAGTGAGAACCGGAGATACACATCGACAAAGAGGTAAGAACATTAAAAACTTTCTTCAACAACTTACCATTTTCCCTCAAAACCGGGTTTTGCTTTCATCGCACAACTTCCAAGAAGCTCAAGTTTCTTTTTTTCTTTTTATTCTTTTAAGAGCATGAAACTTAGAGCAATGAGGTTTAAGATGACCAAAGACACCACAATGGTGACAAACAATGTGTTTAGGTCCACTAAGCTTGTTAGGAAGGGATCTAGTAATATGGTTTTGTTCTCTCTCCAACTTAGAACATTGAGGTCTTATATTACCTGAATGTTCAAAAAGTGTGCAAAACACCTATGAACGTTTAGACCCCTAAAAAACAAATTACCAACACAAGCTTATTATCAAACAATGCATGTGCAGAATATGAAAATACGCTAAATCAGAATTGGCAAAACAATCTAAATCTAAATTAATCACAACCACAGTAGCAATTAAAAGGTAAAGATTAAGGGACGAGGGATGCAAATGCAAAGACAACACAGTGATGTGTTATCGAAGAGAAAACCGAAGTTCTCGGCATAAAACCTCTCCACCGCTCTCCAAGCGGTCAATAATCCACTAGAGAATGAAGTTAGGATACATGAACAGTAGAAGGCCCTCCAAGCCTAATCTAGCCAGTGTACTTAAGCCCTCCAAGTTTCTTGTTCCAACGAGATTACGCTGAACCTTTGTCTTCTCTAGCTTACCGGATTCTGATATAGCCCATAGCATCAACCAATATCAATTGGTCTCTTTTTAACTGCTTCCCAAGCACCAAATAACCTTCTCACAGATATGAGTATGGTGAAAAAAGGATTTGGCTAAATGTACCTCTCAAGGATGTAACAATGGAGAGGGTAAGAGTAGAGGAATTTAGAGAATCAAAGGATGAAGATTTTGGATGATTCAATCTTGTTTTTCTCTAGGGTTTCTGTCTCAAAATTCTCTCTTGAAGCTCTTTACAATACGTGGGTATAAGGGGTATTTATACTACTGTGTGTTTGGAATGCGAAAGATCAGGTTTAGCCAAATAGAACATTCTGGCGACTCGAGCTCGCGACTGAAACGAGTCGCAAGTTTGAGTTGCGAGCTAATTGCCTAGCCAGCTGGAGGTTTTGTCCTATAGTGTGACAGCTGGTGTGACCTTTTAGCTCCCCCTGCATGCTTCACACATGTGCCTCTTTTCGCGACTCGCCAAACGCGAGGCCCTGCTTGAGTGCACACTCTTGAGCTTTTCTTCACATTCTCACACACTACCCTTACATGATTCCCACCTAAATACAGAGTTTCTAAATGCAGAATTACAAGCAAATTGGCATGGAATAAAGCCAACAAAAAGATTGAATAAATTCAATCTTACATCACCAATCACACCACAATGGTGGCAAGTTGGAACAAACTTAGATCCATTCAAAACCATAGGTTGAGACCTAAACAGAGACTTTGGCTTAAGAGTCTTTCTCTCCACCTTTTGATTTCTTTTATGTGGAGAAATGTACACCGATTTGTCCTTTGAGGTAGAGCGCACAATAGGCACAAAATCGGGTACCACAGCATGATTGCAACAAATATTTTCATCATTTTTAGCAATAGGTTCAGCAATCAAACACTTGGCATGCATCTTAAGAGATTCATTTTCACATTTTAGCTTATCAACAAGTTTGTTAGACAAAACAAGTTTAGCATCCAAGTCCATATTCAAACATTCAAACTCTTTAAGCTTTTCAAGAGAATTTTCAACAAGTTTCTTATATTTCTCAACCAATTTGTTGGATTCATTGAGCTTGGCGATCAAATCATCATTTTCACAAAATAACTTGCTCAAATTCTTATGAAACTTCTTAGTATTTTTCTTCAAGAGTTTAATGTTAGGAATATCAACAACACCTAAAGATTCATGTAACATAGCATCACAATAATGGGGATTATTACTCATAGAGGCATTTTCACAAACACATGGCATGTTACATTCATTAACATCCATAGAAGCATACAAAGTACTATCCATGGCAATAAACACAAGGGGTCAAGGATCACACTTAGGTAATGAAACCACACAAGTATACCCGCTTTGATACCAATTAAAAGTACAATTAGTGTGTAAAACACTAATGAATGTTTAGACCCCCAATTTCAAAATTACCAACACAAGCTTATATACAAACAATATATGTGCGGAATGATGAATATAAGCTAAACCCATATTGGTAAAACACTCTACACCATAATTAGTCATAAACATGACAACAATTAAAAGGTAAAGAGTAAAGGAAGAGAGATGCAAACACAAGGATGACGTCAGCACGTGTTATCGAAGAGGAAACCAAAGAATTCGGCGAAAAACCTCTCTGCCACCCTTCAAGCAGTAAAATGATCCACTAGAGAATAAAGTTGGAGTACACGAATAACAAAAGACTCTTTTAGCCTAGTCTACCTAATGTACCTGAGCCCTCCAAACTCCTCTACCAGCTGGTTAAGCCTAACTGTGTATTCTCTAACTTTTTGGATCCCACAATAAGCTCCATATTGCATCCGTCATCCTTGGCATCTTTCAATGCTTCCCAAGCTCCAAAAACACTCTCAACACTCTAAATGGGTGTGGGTAGTGTTTGGATACAAATCTCCTCTCAATGGGTATAACAATGGCAGAGGGAATAATAAGATTTTACAAAAATTTCTCTCTAAGAATGAGTAGCTCTCTCTAATAGGGTGGGTGTGTTGTAGAAACCTCTCTTAGGGTTTTTCTCTCAATAGGCTCCCTTTTCTACACATTACATTTCGTGGGTACAAGGGTATTTATAGTAGGGCATGAGTGGAATGTGAAAAGTCAATTTTTAGCAACACAGGGCATTCTGGCAACTCAACCTCACGACTGGAACGAGTCACGAGTTTGAGTCGTGAGTTAATTGCCAGGCCAGACTGTACTTTTTGTCCTGTAGTGCTTCAGCTGTTGTGACCCTTCAACTTCTGGCATGCTTCACATGTGTGGCACTTTGGCGATTTGCCAGTCATGAGTTAGTCGCAAGATCTAGTGGCGAAACTCCTCTTGAATGCACACAACTTGAGTTTCTTCACACTCTCTCACACACATCCCTTACATTATTCCCACCTAAATACAGGGTTTCTACATGTTGAATAACAAGCAAATTTGGCACGGAATAAAGCCAACATATGGTTGATTAAATTCAACCTTACAAATGGAATAATGATGTGGTGATTTTTTAGTGATGTGTCATTTTTTATATTAAAGAATTGCACATCAAAATACACATCAGCTTGGGTCTCCCAAGGAAACCCAGCTCTATTTCGGATCATACATTGATTTTCTTAGTAACCAAACAAAACTACTACTAAATGTTTTCACATCTTACATTGATTTTCTTAGCAATTTGCATCGTATAATGATCGCCTGGCTTCTCCAAGCGCAGTACTACCCCCACTCTCTCTAAAACCAAAGGATTTAAAATCAAAACCCCAATTTGAATTAAAAAGAAAAAATAACAAGAATCGGACCATATGCGATGAAAGAAAAAGATGGAGACACCCCTTTGATCGTTCACCAGAAAATATATTATATAGGGTAGGGAGATGCCTTTCAAATGTGGGTGTCAGACTAACCAATCGTTCGATCTCGAAGATACCCATGTACTTTGGAAATATGAGTTGCGGTTTTTCTTTCATTCAATTATTATGGCTATTATGTTATATCTCCAAACCTTGAGAATCTTTTCAATTTGTACTTGATTTTCGACATGTACTACAATTTTCCAAGCGGTGGTGAATCTGATAGCTTGTAAGAAGGCAGGCGACGGTGAATTCGGCAAGCCAAGTTTCAACAATTAGTAGTTTTGTTTGGTTAGTAAGAAAATCAATGGAAAATCCAAATAAAACTGGGTTTGATTTAGGAGACTCAAGCTGATGTGTGATTTTTTTGATGATAAAAAATTGTCACATTGATAAAAATTTGCCACATCATTATTTTATTAAACACATAGACAAAGAAACTAACAGAAGTTAATGGAAGGACCACTTATGCACATTTTTAAAACTTCAGGGACCAACGGTGCTCACTTGAAACTTCAAGAAGTAGAATCACTCAGTAGGTAAACTTTAGGAACCAACATTGTAGTTTCGCCTAAAATAATTAATCACACTATATGTATATATAACCAAAAAAAAAAAAAAAACCCCTCATACTATAGGCTTTATCATATGTCATATCTTGCTTAATTATCCAAAAATATATTAGATCTTCAATTCCTCTCTCTCTCTCTCTCTCTCTCTCTCTCTCTCTCAAAGTTATGGATTTGCTTCAAAAGTTATTGAACATTGTACTTCTTTCCTTATCTTTAACTACAATTCTTTTGTTATTACCACCATTTCTTTTTCTCAAGTATCTTTTTTCATTAAAAATAAATATATGCAGTGAGAATGTAGTTGACAAAGTTGTACTCATCACTGGAGCATCTCCAAGAATTGGCGAGGTTTGTAGCAAATTATCAATCTCACGCAACTTAATCTTTGTAGATACTAACTGCTTTTTTTTTTTTTTTAATATATTATATTGATATTATATAATTCGGGCTCTTAGAAATGCTCATTTTTAGATGTTTTAATTTTAACATTTTATTTATACTCACAAGAGAATTGTGGATATTAGCACATTTGAAAATAAGTAATAATTGTAGTGGATACCATAATCTCAAGCAATAGTTAATTTTACTATATTATTTTGTGAGTTTGTAGCATATTGCTTATGAGTATGCTAGGAGAGGTGCTGTTTTACCCCTTGTTGCAAGACGAGAGGACCGTCTTTGAATAGTCGCAAATAAAGCACGAGAATTAGGATCTCCAGAGGTTATAGTGATACGTATAGATGTTTCCAAGGATGAAGAATGTAAGCAGTTTGTTGATAAGACAGTGAACCACTTTGGGAAATGTAAGTGTATCATGTATTTGGGCAATTTCAACTTAGTAGATTGAGCAGGTTAGACAGTTTAGCTTTAGTGTTATTCTTATCATAGTTAGTAAAATACGGTATGTGTATATTACAGAAAGTATACAGACGTGTATCATTCAACATCTTTCAAGAGAAGTTCATTTTAAAATTTTGGCAAAAAATACAAAAATAGAGAAAGAATGGTAAGTATTACGAGTATAGTCTGTTTATAGTTTAAAAGTTTGGATTAAAAATGGAAACATTTGTATACTTTTTTTTGGAGATAAATACAATAAGGAGGAATGTAAATATAATAATAGTTCTTCTATGACCATACACTTTGTCATAACTTGATGAGATGTGTGATTGTGATTTGTGAATCATTAATTTCATATAGACCTATCACTTTTTTTTTTTTTCCCATCTTTCACTGACCCACAGGTTAGAGTCATAATAAAAATTATAGCAAAAAAGTTGTATTCATAGATTATTTTTATTAATATATATTATTTGTTAACAATAGATAAAAGACATTTATTTCTATTAATATTATTATTATTATTTTGGATTTTACTAACGTGTACCCTTAGAGTATACATTAGTAAATTATTTTAGTAAATTGTTTATGGAAAAATGAAAAAATGATTAACTGTTTTGACAGTTTTTTCAATTCTTCATAAAATTTTTTCCAAAATGAAAGATTAATTAATTGGACCATTTATTTATGGGCCATGCTAACGAGTGCCCATAAGGCGGGTAATTATTGAGTATTCCCAATGTACCATAAATGCGTACTCTTTCATCTCGCATAACTGTGAATCTCGCTAATTAAATTTACGGTGGGACCTGCAATTCATGTGAGAGGGGGGAATATACAATTATGGTACTCCCGAAGTATTTAATAATTTTCCCCTTAAGGCAATGGTTTACAATCCATTTTAGGAAAGTTTTGACACTACTTTTATGGGAAATGGAAAAAACTGTTAAAATATTAATTGCTTTTTTTTCCCCTTTTTCTATAAAAACTGTCTTTAAATATATTATTAACCATTTTCCTAAGAGCATCTGTTGGTATTTTTCTTTATTTATTTATTTATAAATTTGGGAGAAAGACAAATAGTTTGATGTTAGCAAGGCATTAGGCTCAGGCACAATAAAAATTGACTATAGTAGGAGGGAAAAGTAGAACCACTCATAGTGGGAGAGTAGGTAATGTATTTTGGTAATTTACCATTTCATTAGATTAAGAAGAACAACAGAAGGTACAACAATCTTGCTTACAAGCTTTCAAGATAGGGGGAGGCAAATCACAATTATTACACAAGAAACCTACTTAAAAAGCAATAGCATATTTAGCAGTTGAGTGAGCTGCTGAGTTTAGAGATCTCTTAACCCAGCAAAACTCGCAATTATCAAAAGAAACACTTATGGTAGCAGCATCACGAATGATGGAGGAGATGGACCAATTAGATGGTTCTTCTACTTATGACAGGGCATCAAAACATATTTTTGAATCCCCCTCTACAATGATGTTGCACCAATTTTCAGTGGTAGCCAAGCTTAGAGCCCATAAGATTGCAGCTGCTTCAGCTTAATTAGGAGTGTATAAATCATTAATTTTAGCCCATACCTTTAACACCTCTCCAAACTCATTTCTTTCTACCACAGCTAAGGAGGTGAAACCTTGTGAGACAGTAGCATCCACATTTAGTTTTATATAGTTTTTGGGAGGGGGAATCCATGAAGTCAATTCCTTACTCTTATCTTTGTCCTGCTCATGGTCCAAAGCATTAAGATATTTCTTTACTCTGTTTTCTACATTGTGTATGGTAGAAGTGATGTTCACCTCACTGCCATTATGCCAAACCTGATTCCTGAGATGCCAGATAGCCTCTATAGTGACTGCCATTTGATGTGTACTCAGCTCATCCAAGTTCAAGACCACTTTGAGGATGTCCTCATTTAATGCAATATTCATTTTGTCAGTTCTTATGCCCCAACTGCAGCCAAACTAGATGGCCCTTGCTACTTGGCAATGAAAGAATAGATGAGTTGCTGTTTCAGGTTCTCTGCCACAAAACACACAGTTTGGATCAAATGTCCCTATTCTTATTGCCAAGTTGTTTTTGATTGGTAACACATTGGACCCAATTCTCCATAGTAACATTTTGATTCTGTCATGAGCTTTGATCTTCCATATTTTTTGCCATTGCACTATGGAACTTCCACAAGGAGGGTCTTGGTTAGCCTTATATGCAGATTTCACAGAAAATGCCCCTTTGCTGTCCTGAACCCAGATTAATTTATCAGCTTTGCCCCTCAAAGCAATATGTATTTTTTGGATGGCTTCAACTGACTTAGAATTAAATAGCTCATTCAGCAGAGGTAGATTCCAGCAATGATCCTCAGTAGATATCAAGTTAGACACCATCAAGGGGTTTCTTTGAATTGAGTCATCCTTTGGAGTTGGTTTAAACCCAGCTAGCCAAGGAATCCACGGGTCCACCCATACATTAATGGAAGCACCATTTCCAGCAAGGTAACAAGCTCCCTTAGCAATAAGGAGTTTGGTTTTCTCAATTGCTTTCCAAATTGGGGAAGCATTTTTGGAAGGTTCACTTTGAATCCAATTCTCTCTAACCTTGTATTTGCTTCTTAGTAAGTTCATGCACAAGTTGTCCCTTTTTGAGGCAATCATTCAAGCAAGTTTAGCCAAGAGAGCTTTATTAAAATCCTTGCTCTTTCTAAATCCCATCCCTCCAAATCCTTTAGGTAGACATAGTTTTTCCCAAGCCAAATACCTTCCATTTGGGTTTTTTGGATTCCACCAAAATTTTCTAGTCAAAGTATCTAACTTATCACACACCTTAGTAGGGATGTCAAAAGTAGACATTGTGTATGTAGGTAAAGCTTGAGCCACCATTTTAATTAGAGTGGATCTTCCCGCCCATGATAAAGTCTTACTACACCCTTTCATTTGGCTTCAAACCTCTCTTGTAAGAACTTGAAGTCCTTTGCTAGAGCCTTAGTAAGGAATAAAGGAGCCCCCAAGTTAATAGCGTCTGTTTTAAGAATTTTCATTTGTAGAATATGTTTATGCCTCTGTCTGCTAGTGGGTGAGTTTAGAGAATATAATCCCAGATTTTTCTCTGTTAAGCAGCCGTCCAAGCCACCTACAATATTTTTCCAAGTAATCATTAATAGCATTAGCTTCCTTCCTACATGCTTTTGAGAATAGAACAATATCGTCCACGTACATTACATGTGTGATGGGAGTGATGCCAATACTAGCCTTAACCCCACTAATATTCTTCTCCATAAATTCCTTCTCTAAGATTATTGAAAGAACTTCTTGGCATAATATGAAAAGGTAAGGGGATAAAAGGTCCCCTTGCTTTAACCCTCTTTTAGGTCTAAATTGCCCTATCTTTCCCCCATTTATTAGTAACTCAAAGGACACTGTTGATACACATTCAAGGATCCATTTCACAAATTTTTCATCAAACCCAAAGTTCTTGAGTACTACTTGGAAGAAGTTCCAATCCACTCTATCATAAGCCTTTTGAAGATCAATTTTGACAACCATTAACTCAGATTTTACTTTTCTTGTCTTAAAACTATGTAGCATTTCTTGAACAATAATTTGGCTTTCGACAATCTACCTTCCCGAAATAAATGCAGCTTATGTGGGGGAGATAAGCTTATGCAAAATTTTCCTCAATCTAGACACTAACAGTTTAGTAATGATTTTATACACAACATTACATAAACTTATAGGCCTATAATGATTAAATGATGTGGGGCTTTGTGATTTAGGAATAAGAACAATAAAAGAGTTATTTACCTTAGTTGGCATTCTCCCCGCTTGAAAAAATGATGTGACAGCTCTTGTAATGGACTCCCCCACAATTGCCCAACATTTTTTGTAGAATAGTACTGGAAAGCCATCTGGTCCTTGGGCTTTTAGAGTTTGCATCTAGAATAGCTCCTTCTTAAGGACTGAGTTGGTACTTTGCATAACTCAGTATTTTCTTCTTCAGCGATGCATGAAGTGATTAGATTATCCAAATTTTCTAGAAAGTCCACTTCCTCTTCATTAAATAAGGTCTTGAATTTTCTCACAAAATGCTTTTGAATCTCCCTTCTATCTGTGACCCATTCCCCAGAGTCATTCTTTACTGCATCTATTAAGTTTCTTCTTCTCCTTATGATGGTGTTCTTGTCCCACTCCTTGAGCCAAACTTCTCTGGATTTTTGTTTCTAGAGTATTTCATTTCTCAAGAGCCACTCATTCAGTTCAACTTGTAGATGAGCTTCCTTTCTATAGTTCGAGAGAGTAGGTGATGTAGACATCAATACACTTTTGTTTTTTAATTTGTCGGCATCACTAGCATGTGGAATTGGAATGGTCTACTAGATTAGCACAAACAAAGGACAAAACATAGTGACTGATGAAGGTGCATCTTTTAAAATTTCTATATTGACTGTTGTGTAACCGTGTTTGACCCAAACACGATTGGATTAGATTTGACCCAAACATGATTGGATTAAATTTCTAGTATCGAAATCAGGTGCAATACCCTAATTATTGCACATTATGCAATTATTTTTAATGGCTGAGATTGATAGTTGCAAAAAGTAACTTTCAATCTTAACCATTGATTAAAAAAAGTTAAGAAAAACTTTATGAGAAGTAAAAAGTAAAAGTTAAAAAAGTAAAAAGTAAAAAAAAAAAAAAAAATTGTGAGACAAATGAGGTGAATTGCACCCGGTGCAATACCCTAGGTATTGCACCCGATCCTAATCCAAATTTCTACTGTGTCTGATGAAGGAATTTCACTTAGCAATGAGGCAGATTAATGACATTTGACAGGCACATATTAAATTAGTGCATACTTATTAGATTACTCCATGAGAGAGAAATTATTAAATACTTCAATATTATTAAATATTATCAACTCGTACGGCTTTTATTGTAATTCTTTGTCTTTTATTGTTGTCTAACATTATTGACAAATATTCCTTTGTCGTCTAGCGTTATTGACAATTTTTTTGGCCCTTTTTAAAGGGTTTTGTTCTCTCTCTTTTTTTTGTTTTTTTGGTGAAAGACGGGATATATAACATTAAACAACAAGTCTATATCCACCATAGGTGGTGGTTTATACAAAATTTGGAAGTTAGTAGCTAGATCTACTCCCATCTTTGCCATCCTATCCGCACATCTGTTAGCTTCCCGGTAGATGTGGGTCATAGAGCAGTTAGACATCGCTCTAATCAGGGTTCTGCAGTCATTGAGGAAAGCTTCAAGCATAAGATTAACAGTGGCTGGGTTAGAAAGTAAGTGCACAATAAGTCCAACTTCTAGTTCAGTGTTAACGTTAAGGAGATTTAATTACTTGGCCAGGGCTAGGTCATCCTTAAGGGCCCAGAGCTCCGCCATGGCACTGGACACTGCGCCAAGCTTTCTAGCAAAGCCAGCAATCCATTTTCCATTACTACATCGCAGCACCCCACCTCCACTAGGCTTCTTGGGTTCCCCAAAAATAGCCCCATCAGTATTAAGTTTCACCCAACCAGGATTGGGCTTGGTCCATTTTACTTGAATCTAGGTTCTGGAGGGCTTGATGGTATTTCCAGGGACAATAGCATAGAACTCAACCCCTGTCTTGATGCATTACACATGAATAGAATCATTAATCCTTTCTGTTCTGAAGATAAAGTTGTTCCGGTAAAGCCAAATCTGCCAGACAACTTGGGGAAAGATAAACTTCCAGGGAGTTCGAGGCTAAACGAAGGTATCAGATGATCCATAATTCTTTTTCAACAACTTAGCAAGGTGGCTATCAAAAAACTCCTGGTTTGCATCATTAATTCCCAACTTCCTCCAAACATTCCTCGCAACAAAACAATCACGCAGTACATGAATAATGGTTTCAATATCTCTACCACAAAGCTTACAAATATTATCAAGATTAAAACCCCGTGAACCCAGGACTTCCTTTGTAGGGATGCTACTCTGGTAACATTGCCATAGAAAAAATTTAGTTTGAGGTGTGGTTTTTGTATTCCAGACCCACAGCTTAGGAGTATCCAGGTTTAAAGGGTTTAAATCTTTTGCAAGCATATATGCAAAGTTTAGGGAGAAGTTACCATCCTTTGAGAAAGCCCAAATGAGCATATCTTCATGGGCAGTATTTGAAGCAGGAGGTATGCCTCTTATTTTCCGTAGGATCAAATCAGGAAGAGCAAATGAAATATTTCTATCATCATAGAGGAATTCCTTGACAGATAAACTCCCCTCCCCTTCTACCAGGGGTTTTTGAATTTGGTTCCTAAGAAGCCCCGAGGCAAGCCAAAAAATCATGCCAAGCATTCACCATTTCACCATTGGAAATAGACCATTTCAGCCCTTTGTTAAAGATCACACCCCCTTCCTTACAAGCCCTCCAAGTGTGAGAAGCAGGGTACTTCCTACCCCTTTCACTCAATCTGGCAGGAGTCAAGTATTTTTGCTTGCTCACTCCCAAGTGCAGAAGATCGTAGCAATATAATTCTTAGAGTACCGAGGTTGAACCACAAGGAGCAGGGTAAATTCAAAGACAATATAATTAAATAACAATAATTTTAGTGAAGAAGAAAAATACTCTTGCTTGGAGATTGTTAACAAGAATAATAATAATAACCGATTTAAATCAATAATGTAAATACCGGGGCATCGAGGTGTTTCCCTATATCGATATGAGATTCTTTGTGATCTAAGAAAATATATATTTCATAATTGATTGTTCTTATGCAATTAAAAACTTATGATTCGATTGAACTGAGAAAATTCAAGAACGCATGATAACCTCGATTAATAATGCGGTTAGAAAAGTTTTCAGAAAAACCCATTCACTTTAATACCTAATTTCTATTTGAAACTATTAGAAATTCATCTAAACAATAAGAAAAACATGATTGAACTTATTGAAAGCATGGAAGAACTAATGCATCAAAAGAAATCTAATTAAACAATCGAATATGTTGTTGATAAAATCTTAGAAAGAATCACATTGAATATTGATACTGTATAGAAGAAACATAACTCCTAGCCCTAACAAAGAGTTTAGGCTACCATTAGAGAAAGGAAAATACAAGTTTTCTCTGCCAAAATTCGTTCTCACAGCCTCCCTTCAAAACCCTAATGTCTAAGTGTCCAAAGAAAAATAAAACTTTTACTATTTTAATTTCCGTCCAAGTTTACAGAGGTAAATAGTGAGTTAATTTCGGCCTTCAAAAATTGAGAATTTTGAAAAACTTGAAACAGGAAAGTTGTATATAATTAAGTCACGGTTCCAACCCATCTAGCCTTGTGTCAATTGGATTTTTGATGAGAGAGATATAGCCAAAATACTGATTAGCGCTCAAATCAGATTTTTCCTTTTCAGATTCTGCCTCTTTAGTTTCTTTCCTTATTTGAAGCTTCCAATCAAAGTAGAGGATCCATGCACTCCAGTTGCACCTCCTTAGACATTTAAGCATGGTCCTTTAGCTCCACTTTAATTCTAGTTTGGCCTCCATTCTCTCACAAATTCCTGTAAACTCATCTTTCTCACATGATTTCCTGAAAGTAGAAAATTACACAATGAATGACATCTTATTCAAGAAATTATGTAAAGATAAATAATAGGGACTAATGCAAATCATGGCTTAATTATACAAATTAAGCATAGTAATAAGAAGGAGATAACGCCCAGATAATTATATAACAAGTATACATTTTAAGGCGTTATCAATTTTCCACTAAGCATTTGGGACTAGACAACATCGGGGATCGAAGCAATTCTCCAACACAATTTAGCTTGAATGGCAGAGTTTCTAGCCTTTGCTTGGAATATGCCAAGACCACCAAGACAGGTAGGATTGGTCACTTTCTCCCAACCCACGAGATGAAGTCTTCTTTTTTCCTCATTTGAGCCCCATAGGAAGTCCCTAGAGAGCTTGTCAATTCTCTCACAGATTCTTGCAGGTAATTTACAACATTGCATAGTAATCAGCAATAGGGGTAACAGCTGCCTTAAGGAGTACTAGTCTACCAGCTAGGAAAAGGCAGTGAGTTTTCCATCCAGCCAACTTCGCCTAAACCTGGTCAATAACAAATTGGAACTTGTTCCGATTCCTTCCTTTGTGTCTAAGGGGAAATCCAAGGTATTTACCCAAGTTATTTATCTCAATAATTCCCAATTGGTGAGCTAAAACTGCGTTGTCTTCTTCCAACACATTGGGAGAAAAATTGACTTTGGACTTCGTACTGCTTATTTTCGAACCCGTTAAGGAGCAAAACTCCAAGACCTCTGAGATGGCTTTAAAATTTTCTTGGGTAGCTTTAGCAAACAAAAGGAGGTCATCCATAAAGAAACTGTGTGAGAAACCTGGCTTCTTCCTTAAGGCTTTCACCTTACCCCAGTCTCCATCTTTGCACTTTCTGTTAATCAAGGAACTCAAAAACTCCATACAAAGAATAAATATATAAGGAGATATTGAATCCCCTTGCCTTAGCCCTCTTAAAGGCTGAAATTCCTCAAGTTGTTATCCATTAAAGAGAAGGGAAACAGAGGTAGTGGATATGCAACTCAAGATCAACTCCACCGTGTCCATATGAAAATTTAGACTAAGAAGCTTGTTCCCCATAAAGCTCCATTCCATACGGTCATAAGCCTTTTCAAGGTCGATCTTGATGATCATGTATCCTATCCTCCCTTTCATTCATTCCATCGAGTAGAGAAGTTCTTATGCCACAATAACATTATCAGTGCCTCTTCTACTAGTTATAAATGCAGTTTGGGAGGGGAAACCGATTCCCATAAGGATCTTTGATACCAGCAATGCGATTCCCACTCCTATTCAGAGTAGAAATGTGAAAGAAGGTGGTGTTCCTCTTACCCTGAATAAGCCATTTAATCCTAGCATTCATCCCCCAAAGTTCCTCCACTAAGGCAAGCATTTTCTCCATCTCCCCAGAGAGGAATTTATGGATATCAATCATTATTTGCAAGGGGTTTTTGGCTAGGGCTTTCTCTGCACCAAGAAGCCTTGCAATCATGTTCCTTTTCTTCCGAAAAATGTCTCCAAAAGCCTCCTTATTCCAAGACTTGGCCTTTTGAGTAAAACTATCAACTGTCTGACAGACATCTTGTTGTTACCCTCCCAGGCTTCCCTCACAATGCTTGGGAATCAGTCGTGGCTTAACCACATAGGTTGAAACCGAAATGGATGAGTCCCCCTTTAACTAAGATTAGGATCCAAAGATAGAAGGAGACGGCAGTGGTCCGAGTTGATTCTAGCTAAGTGGGAAACAATAGCCTCCAGGTAGTAAATTTTCCAATCTGAATTAACCCAAACCCTGTCTAAATGTAGTTGAATTAATTCAGAAATTTCACGGCAGTTCGTCCACGTGACCTTAGGGCCTAAAAACCCTAGATCAAGAAGGTTGCAAAAATCCATGCATTCATTGTAAGCATTAACCCTTCTACTACTAATCCTATTACCCCCAAATTCATTAGTAACAACATTTAAGTCCCCCATCACCGCCCAAGGAAGGTTATGCCTCACAGACAGGGTTTTTAAGTTATTCCATAACAAACATCTCTCCCTAAATTGAGGGCTACCATAAATAGCACTGAGAAGCCAAGATTGAGAGAGGGATCTAACCTGAACAATGGCATGGATCTCTTGTTCAGTGGCCAAGAGGATGTCCATTTCAACAACCAACAAAGTTTGAGTGCCATAAAAGCCAGATACCCCCTACAAACCCAATTATTTCTGTAGAGTACGCCCCATCAAAAGGAAGGCTTTCTGTGATAACAGAGATGACTGGTTGGTGCCATTTAACAAGGTCCATCGCTGTCTTCTTGAAGTTGGGCTTTATTGCCCCTTTACAATTCCAGATTAAAATATTCAAGATGGGGTTAGGAGTGGTCCGGGCACCAAAAAAAGTCAGGGATGGCTCCTCCCCCATCTCCCTCAACATCCATGCATGTTTTCAGATCTCTTTTCTCCCGAATGATCTCCGAAAAAAGATTCACTGCATGTTTCAGCACTCCCATTGGACCTTGGTCGTTGCATATATCCTACATGAGTGCTATCAATGGGACTGAGAACTACAGGAGCTTCACCTTGAACATATTCCCCATGAGAGCCATTTCAATAGGCCTCCCCAAAAGAATTTTCCTTTGCGAAATCACAAGTTTCAGAAAGATTTCCTCCAAGGCATTTAGAGATTTTTCATAGAGGGGTTGCCAGAATAGATGCCCTAGCTACTAGGATATTAAGGGAGCAAATTTTCGCCGATCTGTTAGGAAGTGCCATTACGGGTTTGGTGTAGTGAACCACACTTCGTCCGTCAGAGGAAGGTAGACCAGGCGAGCATTGACCTCTGTTAAAGGGAAGATGTGCTTCCATGTCTCCATCTCTTCTATGTTGTACCACCCCATAATCTCCGTTGGGTCCCTTTGGATTTCTGCAATTGTTGATTTCCCCATTGGGATTATATTCCCCTTCAGCAATCTCACCTATTGGAAGTCTTGAGGTGTCATTTTTAGAGGACCCAACACTAAAACTAAAGATGGAGTTAGTGTAAACTAGGGGCTTGGGAGGCCATCTGTTTTGTTCCCATCCCGAGCTATGGTTACCCATATGGTCAGCTACAGGTTTCCTCTAGTTAGGTTTAGGCACTTTACTAGATGCTTTGTAGTAAAAACCATTTTTTCCCTTTGGGGCATTCTGACTGGCAAAAGCCTTCCCGTGACTTAACCCTTCATGCAGTCCATCCTTCCCCATGTTAGGCACACGAGCCTTTCTTTTCATATCTTTTCAGTTGTCAGGGACAATGTCTTGAAGGATTACCTAGGGATCCCTTAGCTTAGTTGGCGCATCTTGCCCCTAAGCATCATCCCTATTGGATCCTCTAGAGTAAGTTCTACCATTCCCGTTAGGTTTCTTTCTTCGCAGCACAACCATCCATTCACCGTACACCATGGCTTCAAGCTCCGTCACCTTATCAATAGTGGATGAATTAGGCTCCTTTAAGGGATTACCTGTTTGATCACTCTCCAAGGATTCAACAGAGCACAGATTCTTCAGAGAGTATGAAGGGGAGGGGTTTGTGTTAGCACAATTAGCGCTTCTAATCAGAGCAGAGCAGTTGCCCTTACGATGACCTAAACAGCCACATGCAAAGCATAGCATACTTATGCCTTCATATTGGACTGGCTAGACCATTTTGCCATTCCTCACAAAGTTTGTAAGGGGCTGATCAAGAGTAACTTGTACACATAGTCTACCAAAATGACCTCTCGCACCATTAGCTGTATGAGTGTCAATACGTAAAACAGGGCCAATGGTCCTCCCAATCTTCTTGAGAATGATGGGGTCATAGAACTCAATAGGCAGTCCAGGTAACCTATTCCATACAGCCACAGAAGAGAGTGAGGCTTCCTCCGCCTTAAATTCAGGCTCCCACTTCCTAATGGCTAGAAAATGTTGGCCCACAAACCATGGTCTCCCTTTCAATACCACTTCAAGATCAGACTGAAGTTCAAACTTAATAAGGAAAAAATCATTTCCTATGTCAATACAATCCATTCTCCCAACTGGCATCCATATTGTCCTCAACCTAGAAGATAGGAACAGAAATCCCACTTTCCTCCCAAACGTTTTAACAATGATGGCTTGCCCCCAAGGTTCATGAATTCTTGCCTTCTCTTCTTTCAAAAGAGATATAGCCACCATACCCTCGCAGAGGCTAGGCTCCTCACAGTCAGATTCTGCTTTCTCCTCCACGGAAGTGTCAAAACCAAAGACTTGTTCGTACGCACCTAGGATATCCCCAACCAGCTTATCCTTGTAGCCCTAAATGCATTTACTTCAATCCCAAAATTCCCAGAGTGATGTTCCTCTACGCAATGATTTTCCTTGAACTTTTTGGTACTTCTCTCTAGAGCATCACTTTCTTCAGAGCTCCTTTCTCTCTCCATGGAATAATCATTTAGTGATTCACCCAACTAAAATCTAAGGGTTTTGTTCTCTAGTACCATTGGCAAATATTCCTTTATTGGAAAAATATTTAATTAGTACATTCCCCATAAGAGAGAATTTATTAAATACTTCACAATTATTAAATATTGCCAACTCACGCGTTTTTTTTATTTTTGTTAGAAAATATTGCAAGGGCTTCATTGTCTAGTACTGTTGGCAAATACGTTGCTTCGTGTACTTGGAGAACTTTCTTAAATAATCTATATATATATTAGAGTTGAGACGTAGAATTTAATGTTGTTGTACTCTTGTTGAGCCATTTTATCAACCACGTCATACTTTTTTTTTTAATTTCCTTCATGATTTTCTATTTTATTTTGTATAAAATAATTTAATATAGTTAATGGACAAACCTGTTAATGCACTCCATTACTATTCAACAGGTTACTAGTCATTTGATTTAAATACAAATATTTGACTATTCTGCTACCCAAATTGATTTCAACTTTTCATTTTCTTTTTTCTAATTTCAAGTTATTGTTAAAACTTGTCGGGAAATTTAGACCCCAGTTGAAAGAATTTAACAAGTTTTAAACCCAAGTTTTTAATTAAATTTATTATGCATAAAACTTGTTAAAATAAACAAACATCATATCATGTCAAAACTAAGTGCAGTGGAAAAAAAAATAAGACAAGATATGATGACCTAGGAAAACCAATGAAACCAACCGGTTTCACAATAAAAAACTTGGGGGGAAACCTTCCCGAAAAACAATTCACTATAGTAAAGAGAAGTTTCAGATCTAGTACAAAACCTTTGTCCTTAGACTCTACAATCCCCGTAGATGAACTCACAGCAGAAACCTTCTATCGCTTCAGAACCTCTGAACTCTTCAATATATGAACGCCACCCTTTGATGCACGGATCCCAGTACGTGACTCACTCTTTTGCACGAATCCCAGTACGTGACTCACTCACCAACTTGAGGAAGAAGAATGTTGGCTGCAAAGTTCTTCACTTCATCAACAACGAAGATCAAGAAGCACTTGGTTACAAAACCCTAAGGCGCAAAGACGCAGTAGCTTCTTTCAGAGAGAATAAGGCTTCGGTCACCTTTTGCATATGTTCTCATTATATTCTCTTATGTGACGGCCTCTAAAATAAGCCTTATATATGCCTAGAGTTGTGAGAAAAGAAACCCTACACAAATACAAAAGCCTGGCCCAAAAATCAAATCTGAAAATTCTGATTTTTGTAACCTCGATAGATACCTCGATCGATCGGGAAGTTGTCGAGATTCATTAAACCTCGATAGATAGCTATCTGTCGAGCAGCTGTCGAGCAGCTATCCGCAGGTGTCTAGCAGGTGTCTGCAGGTGTCCAGCTTTAATGAACACTTTTTCTTCACTTGTTTCTTGGTCCAATCTTCATGGCTTTAATACTAGACTTGAACAACATGTTCTTTGAAATATTAAACACATCTTAGATCTACCCAAATACAAGTAAAGCGCATTTTGTCAAAGGATTAGCCAACTACATAAAATATGTCCTTAACAAAACTGAATAATTCATTCTCATTTAGTGGATATACACACATGTTTACTATTCTTTCCTCTCCTTTCTTCACCACTATGGGTGCCATCAGCGCTAGTTCTGTTCGGTGGAGCGAGGCCCAGCTTCATTCAAAGTGGCCACGAGTAGAGGTAACCGATCCTGCAGCTTCTATTGACATTCCTTCTTCCTCGGCTCCTTCTACCTCTGCAGCTAGAGGAGTGACCCTTAAGGCCATCATGGCACAGCTTTAGCAGATGGAGGCTAACTTTGGTGTTTGTCTTGACTATCTCACAGATGAGATGTGTCAGATGAACACCCGAATTGGTCGCATTGCCTGTCGATAGGCTCGCATGGCTAGCTTTGCACCTTCTCCCTCTCCTTTTCTAGAGACCTTAGCTGATGAGGATGGTGATGATGGTGATGAGGATGATGCTAGCTCTTCCGGTGATGACGATGTGACGCCCTCTCAGTGACTTGCCCTTTGTCATTCGTGACAAAAAAATAGAGTAGTTTTGATTTGAATGAATAGTCTTGTATTTAGGGGGAGAGTTAGTATAGGAGATTTTTGATATGATGAGTGTTTAAAGTTTTGAGGGATGTAGTGAGGTTTACATGTATTTTCTTTTTCTTCTTTACATTAGCCTCTTGTATACAGGTCTTGTGACAATTTTATTATGACATACATTGTATTTTACCTTCTTATATATTGATGATGATGCATGTTCATTTTCTTCACCTATCTTTTCATGTGTTGTTTCTTTTCTCTCTTTAAACATGTTTCTTTATGTATGCAATCTTTATTTCTGTTTCACATATGATGCCTTGATGAGTTTTGTTTAAGTGTTTCTAGAAAGACAAGTTGTAAAAGTCTACCATGCCACGAACTCTCATCTCACAAAGTTTTTCAAGATTTTATGTTAGGGTTAGATTTATGTTGTATTTTCAACAAGTGGTTATGAGTTGAATGATTTAAGACTTCTCTCACGATTATTTGTTTTGTGGTAGTTTTGTCACGGATTGCCAAAAGGGAGATTGTTTGTTAGAGACATATTTATGTAATTGGTTAATCTTTTAACAAAACGCACTTTACTTGTAAATGTGTAGATCTAGGATGGATTTAGTACTTCAAAAAACAATTGTTGAAGTTAAGTGTTGAAGCCATATAAGTCTGACCAAGAAACAAGTGAAGGAAGTGTTATTTATTAAAGCTCAACAAAAATCTTGACAGAATCCTTTCTATTGAGATTTAATGTTGAAACTCGACACAAGCTGTATCTGTCAAGAATTACGAAATCAGATTTTCCAGATCTGATTACATGCATATTTTAATATATTTGTGTAGGGTTTTTTTTCTCACAATTCTATACATATATAAGGCTTATTTTAAAGGCCGTCGCATTATGCACAGCATATGCACAAAGTATGCAATGTATATGCCAAAAGAATACAAGCATATTGTGACCTAGTTCATCATTCTCTCTGTAGAAGCTACTGCGTCTTTATATCAAGGGTTTTGTGACCAATGAGCTTCCTGATCTTAATTGTTAATGAATTGAAGAACTTTGCAGCTAACAATCTTCTTCAAGTTGGTAGAGTTAGTCACGTACTAGGATCTGTGCATTGAACGGAGAGATTGCCGCTACAATATAAGTCCAATTGGATATTGGGGTAAGGGTTTAACTGTAGGTTGGTATTTCGGGATAGGCCATAGGGTTTGATAAGATTCCTTATACTTGTAACCGCTTGTAATTAATAATAGTGGATTCTCGGGAGTAGTGACCTTAAATTCACCCAGTGGGGTTTTGCCTTGATGGTTTTTCCCATTCATAAACAAATCACCTGTGTCAAATTTATTTTCCGCTACATTTAGTTATTTGGTGATTTGTTTGTGCTACCACGCTATTGCATGTAATTTGACTCATTAATTAATTCTAATTAATTAACTTGAGTAATTAATTAATTTGTAAGGGGTCAATTCATTTTAACCCAACAAGGCTCTTAGAGCCTCGTTATATTCTAATTGGTAGCTGATATATCTAGAAGACCGCATTTGCATTTAGCAAAATAAAAAAAATAAAAAAAAGGAACACATTTGCCAAATTATATACATTAACCTAACGTGGACGGTTGTGATTGCGACTTAGCACTTAAAATAAATGGTTTAAGGGTAGAAAAAATTTATGCTCACACTTCACATAATTTAGTAATTTACAACTAATTGGTGTAGGACTTTGAATTTGACTAGTAGTTAGTTCAAGGTTGCTACATCCTACGTACGACAAAATGTCTTCAATATTTTATACTAACCAATTGAGGTTGGCAATGATTTGGATTATATTTTAAGGTTGATGTTTGTGAATTAGCACTTAAAATAAATGGTTTAGGGGTGAAAAACTTTTGTGTTCACACTTAACATAATTTTGTAATTTACAACTAATTGGTGTAGGACTTTGAATTTGACTAGTGATTGGTTTGAGGTTGCTACATATGACAAAAAGTCTATTCTCTAAAAAAATAATTAACCAATCCACCAGCTTGAACATTGAGAATTTGGAGAAGAATAAACATCGAGACTTGATGTTAAATTAAAGGTCTTCACTATTTTATACTAACCAAATGATGTTCGCAATGGCTCGGATTATAATGATTGCGAATTAGCACTTAAAATAAAATGGTTTAGGGTAAAAAACTATTGCGTTCACACTTCACACAATTTAGTTGTGGGAGAACAAAGTTTGGCCCATACCAAACCTGGGCCCAGGACCACCAGCCATAGGTTCGTCCCACAAATGAGAGGCCCGAGTTGAATTACTCAAGTCGTTGTATCCTCTATAGCATCCTAGCAGACCTCCTATGTCTCCCAAGAAAGAAAAGTAGTGCCTCGGGAGAGTCTGTCAACCGAGCATAAGATACAATGCTAGGTTCAAGTAATGAGAAAATCATGCCAGCGACAAAACAATAGGCCCTACCCCTGACATAAGATTAGACACATTGGAACATTATCCTAAACTCAAGAGGCCACCCAGGGTCCTAGTCACCGCAGGTGGAGGGACCCACATGCCAACAAGATATCTTCTCATCATTTCGAGTCCACTAAAGGTGGCTATAAAGATGAAAGGAGGGGCCAGACCATGGGGTTGGAACATTTCTGGGAAAAGAGAAACATGAGAGAAAAAGAGGAAAACTCTAGTTGGCATTTAGGGAAGTTGATACAACTTGGAACATCTAAGGAGCACCTTAGCTGTCTGAGATCCTCCTTAAGCAGTCAGATTTTTAGCAGAAATCCACATCATAACTACTTTCATCTGCCACCCACTAGGTAAACTTCTCTTAGGACCTCCATTGTGAGCTATACCCAAAACAGTATGCAAATTAATTAACGGTCCATACCCAAGGAATGCAAAGTTGTTGTGAACTGCACCGCCACATTAGTAATTTACAACTAGGTGGTGTAGGACTTTGAACTTGACTAGCGATTGGTGCGAGGTTGCTACATCCTACATATGACAAAAGACCAATCAACCAGCTTAAACTTTATTATATATAAAACAGCTTAAACATTGTGACTTGATGTTAAATTAAAGGTCTTCACTATTTTATACTAACTAATTGACTTTTGCAATGGTTCGCATTATGTTTTAAGATTAATGAACCGTAATCAAATCATAATGACCATTAAGAAATTATAATAAATCTCAATTTTGCTCATATACGTAATCGTCTAATACTTTAATTATAAACTTCTCTTTCAGTGCAATTGGAACTCATCTCATGGGCAGGGATGGTGAGTCAAGTAGTCAACGGCTCACTGTTTTGCAAAAGATCATCTGCTATCAATACTCAGTATTGTTGAGTCGTCTCACATCGGTAAGATGTGATATTGAGAAGGAGTTTATTACTTATTCCGCAACATTAACTGACGCATGCAGTTTTGGTGTTGGCGTGTGAGTGTATTCCCTTATCTCATCCCCCTTCCCCTATATATATGTGTATGTGTGTGTGTGTTTTTCAAAAAAATAAATACTCAGTGTTATTAAGCCGTCTTACATCGGTAAAGTGTGATATTGAGAAGGGGTTTATCACTTGTTCCGCAACACTAACTGTCGCATGCAGTTTTGGTGTTGACGTGTGAGTGTATTCCCTTATCTCATTTCCTTTCCCTTATATATATGTGTGTGTGTGTGTGTGTGTGTGTGTGTGTGTGTTTTTCTCAAAAAAAAAAAAAAAAAGTCTAGACGTACGCTTTTTTTATGCTTGGTTCTATTTAATTTAGAGATGCATTAGCAATCTAGCATAAAATGTAGCCATCAACAAAAGCTAGTTCAACTAACTCATTAATTAACAAATAACGGTTGAAAGGCTTAGGCTATTTAGGGTAATTATAGGATTTTTTTTTAGTGTATGCCTTTAGTTCATTCGTTTAGGAATAATTTAGAAACTTTTTATGTAAAAGAAAACAATTTTCTTTTCTTTTTTTTACAATTTTTTATGTTTCCCATAAAAGTAGTATCAAACTTTTTCTAAAATAGTTCATTAAAAAAATTCTCTAAGAGCACTCATTAACTAGGCAATGATATATATATTGAGTTTTAAATTGATGGTGTTAGGTTCGTAATAATAGTTATTAAGTATCAAGCTAAGTTATTGATCTTTTATTCGAGAGTATGAGATTGTATTAATTCAACTAACTAAAATGGTAAACTCTTGCTAGTATCTTGAGGCCACCCTCAAGGGATTTTTCTTTGTAATAACCTAGTGTGTATGAGACGAGGAGACGGTATATGTCCGAAGGAATAGTTAGATACTCGAAAAAATCTAGATACCTTTATTAGTTAAAAAAAAAAAAAAAACTAAAATGGTAGAACCTACAGTTAGTTGTTAATGCAACTTCTTTGTTGCATTGATCCTTCTACTTTGCATATGACCAAATCATCTCAAATGATTCTTTTATCTCTTTTTTCTTAATAGGAGCCACACTTATATTTAAACATTTTATTGTTCATTTTGTATTTTTTTTTTTTATAAGTTGCTCATTTTGTATATGATCTTTACTTATATTTCTACTTATTATCATTCTTATTTTAGCTACACTGCCTACACGTCATTAACATGTTGATTTTTAACAATTTAACAACCCAACATTCAGTGCCCTATATCAACTAGTCTTATATCAATTTTCGATCTCAGTATCCTTAACTATCAAGTTATGCAACTCCATTTAATTTCTTCTTTTACAAAACTTACTCCATATATAATATATTAAACCTAAAACCTTTGGATAATATAGCTTCCACCCAGATTACAATTTAGCATTGACCCCAACGTTTAGTTTCATCCAATTAAACTATCATTTGCAAAAATCAGACACCGCGTATTTTTATCTTGAATCAATAAATTAATCCAGAAATTTTTAGTTAGATTTTTTTGGTCATACAAATGACCATGAAAGCAAGTGATGATAAACCAGTTGATAAATTTCCTCATAGAATGTGACAAAAAATAGCATCATTTCAATCCCTACTTGTACCATTAGAAAGAAGGTTATTCTACTAGACTTTCACAACATTCGACAATGACTGTTAGGGCCCGTTTGGACGGAGGGGAGAAGGAGGGGAAGTAGAGTGGAGTTGGCTGAAGGTAGACTAATTTTAGGCCAAATCTACTCTACTTTACTCCCTCTCCCTCTCCCTCTCCCTCAATCCAAATAGATCATTAGGGAAACTTGTATGAGAACCTTGTAGTTTGTACACTCAGAACACTCATAAAAATGGGGGATCCTAACAAAGGTTCTGTATTTTGGACAGGGTATTGTTTTCCCATCGGAGTTTCTAACAAATGCGGATAGTTGCAAACAATTCCAAGTTGGTATATTATTTTCTCATTAAAGCAGTGCCTCGGAATTTTTGAACACGTCAATATCTGCCTAACTTTTAGATAGCACATTATTTGTGACATCAAAACTTTAGAAGTCACACTGCAACATCAGCCACCAGGGACTAATGTAACAACTGGTTGACGTATAACTTCCTCAGAATATTGACAAAAAAACTGCAGAGAAATTTTGATATTAAAAAAGTTAAAAAGAAGCCAGATTGTATTATATACAATACAGCTTTTTATGCCCAAGTACAGCACAATATTCAACGTTCATCTTTCAACTTGTATAACTATAAATGAGGTCCTGGTCATTACTTCCAGATTTGAGGTCACAGACATATATGATCAAGATCCATTTCCTTAACCTGCAGTACAACAGGTATCAGCATAACTGTTATATACAAAGCACTATCGGTCCCATGAATTACTGCTGCAATCAATATGTTTAAAAAAAAACTATTTTTAAGACAAGAAAGAGGATCCAGCTAGAACAATTCCATGAATTATTCAGTAGTTAATAAATCTGACATGTACGTTGGTTAAGTGATATAACTCTTGTTTCTCTCATATGGTTTGGAATATATAACATGTAATAATATTGCCTACGGCAGTGAGAGGATTATGTTTCTATTCAGAACTTATCTGTAAGCAGTAATGCTTATAGAAGAAAATGCACTATTCTAAGCATTTTAACTATTGCTTCAGTAACAAACATTTTACTCTTTTCCTCACTTCACAACAATCAACACCACCACTTCCAATATCACCATTGCAATCAACAACGTGCCTGCACGTAATTAGTTTCTGGTTTTCCTTTCACTTTTCTTTTACTCTAGAAGTACAAGCAAAATGCCCAAACAATAAGTGCTTGCATGTCATCAATCGTTAATTCCTTTTCTCTTCTTCTTTATAGCTTCTATGAGTGAGTTCTTAGTTTCCAATGTAATGCACACATTTATCTACTATTTTCCATGTGGGAACAAGTTTTTGTCACGGGCTTTCTGGAAAGGTTTACTACGGTATCAGCATACACATTTCAGAATTCATTATCTATTATATCAATGGTTGACTATGTTGAACCAGTCAGTCACATGATTATAACTGCCCGTTCAATCTGCTCAGAATGCCTCACAACACCAATCCTTGATCACTCTCACTGTCTCTTCCCCCACCCCTCTCCCCCCAGTGATGTGCAAGGAGACCACAGATCAGAGAGCATGTTAGAAGGGGGTGCATTTGGTGAATTGATATCCCTTATAGTGAAGTAAATTCTTGGGTCATGGTTGGGTGGTTGAAACCCCACAAGAACACACACACACGCACGCACAAAGTTGATTACTTGACATCTCAAGTAAATTTGGCCACTTTCATTCACCACAAAGCATATAATCAAATAAAAACAGATTTGAGGCTAAATCATACCACAGTATCCTATGTATATCATAAACTACACCCCATTGGTTTCCTGGGATAAATGCCTATTTGAGGTCTCATCCTGAAAAGAAGATGAAAGAGCATATTTAGACAACCGCATTTGCACTTTGAAAAATATTTTGGATTGAAGAAACAAAAATCAAGGATGACACTAACCATGTTAGACAACTGGCCTCTTATAGAGTACATGGAACTCAGCATCGTCTCTCGAATATCTTTAGCTGATTAGAACTTCACATCCAATTCTCCTGAATGAGGCTGCATCATTTTGAAGCTGTGAAAAGAGTAGTTACAGTCAATAGGTAAATAATCAAACAGACCATTGAACATATTTTTTGTCTTACATGTAAGGTGGTGACAAATATTTAGATGGCTACTAGGTCAATTTTTTCAGAAGATTTGTGCCCTCTCAATGCAATTTCCAAGTTAAGAGGTTATTGAGACATTGTCCTCTAGTATAAAACAATCTTAACCATTGTTATACATCTTAAAAATCTCCACACGCTTGTAAAGATGATTCTTTACAATATATAACTCACATACTTACAAATCTCCACACGCTTGAGAAAATGCTATTGTAATCAATGCAAAATGAAGTAGCACACATATTTTTAGACACATTGAACACCTAAAACTGATTGTGCACTAACTACAGTCCAAAGATTTGAAGTGGGAAAAAGATAAACAAGGTTGCAGACTGCTTATAAGCTTGTCAAAAGCTACCCTACACCATTACAACAAATGTCTTGACCTGCTTGGTTACACCTTTATTAGAAGCTGGATTTCCAAAAATCAAGCAAAAATCATTATAATTTGGTTTCAATTTGGTTCTGTTTGAAATTGTTTCTGGAGATTTCAACATAAAGAAACTGTTAGCCACATATAATTGAAACTAACATCTAAGACTACAATAAGTTGACAACACTCTTTTGCATAAGCATCCCAATCATTGTAAGCTGAGATCATTTGCCATGATTCATCCCATGTAAACCCTCTCTGTTAAAGGAGTTTTCATATCATAGTACTAAACTTCTAGAAAGATTCTTGAGAAGTTTTTTGTCATATTGCAATGCAAATCTTTCATTGAACAACATTTTATACCTGCTTGATTGTTGAAACTGTAATCATTCTTCTTCTTCTTTATGCATTTCCCTAGCATTACATCATTGAGATATTTGTCCATTAAAAGCTGGGGTAGCACTCCTTTTTAGATAAGAAAAAGTATTTCAGAGATGATAAATTCCATTTGGCAACTGATATTTTCTTTTACCAAAACAAATGCTGAGGTGTGAATCAAAAAACAAAGAAACAAATAAATGATGGGATAGCACTCTTCCTTAACAAGGGTTGCATGGATCAACATTATCTACCACTACAAGAAACATGACTTGTTTCAACCCACCTTTTCCAAGGGTTCACTAAAATTGGTTGAAACAAACGCTAACAAACTAGCGCGCTAATTATAATCTGACTAATCTTGTTGCAATGGTCATCAAAACCCTTGAAATAAACTACAAAACTAAAATCCCGCGTACTTGCTGCCTCCAAATTTTACATTCTTCAACGTAATTCTAACACAACCCTTAATAAAAGATATCCAAATGTTTCAAAACCCTCGAAATAAAGTCTCTCTCTCTCAAAAACTCAGAATTCAGAAAACCAATTTTTGAATAAAGTCTTTGCTCACTCTCTTAGAAAACCCATTTTCATTTTGTTCAACCTAAATGAGAACTCCTAAAAAACTCTCTCTCTCTCTCTCTCTCTCTCTCTCTCTCTCTCTCTCACTTTCAACAACTTTCATGGAGTCCAACAACAACAAAAACACAGAGACCATCAAATTTCTCTGCAGTTATGGCGGGAAAATCCTCCCTCGCTACACCGATGGCACTCTTAGTTACGCCGGTGGCTTGACAAGCGTCCTCGCCGTCGATCGCTCTATTTCTTTCATAGGTTCGCGTGCTCTTCCATTTTCAGATTCAATTTTTGTGAATTCGTTTGGTTTTTTGTGAATAATTAATCAAAATTTTTTTTCTTCTTGTTGTTACAGAGTTGATGGTGAAGCTCGGAGAGTTCTGTGGCTCATCAGTGAATCTTCGGTGTCAATTGCCGACCGGCAACTTGGAAACCCTAATTTCGATCACGTCCAACGATAGGTTGAGGCGCGATGGTCGACAATCCTATCTCCGGCGACGACCTGCCATTGATAGTCAGAGCTTTCTCCTCTGCCCTTTTGTCTGATTACAGGTCTCTCTCTCTGTTTGTTTCACGAGAAAAAAAAAATTGAATTTGAAAATTACCAAGTAGAACTTTAATTACGGACAATTGCACTTTATAATTGATTTTTCTGTCTTTCAACTTCAATTACGGACAATCGCATTTGAATTTCTTTAGCAGAAATTTACATCTGAGCATAGAAAATTGGTCAGATGAAATGCTAGTTTTCATCGCGATTTAATGTTCTGAATTTTGATTGGTTCTTTGGGCATTAGCTGATGAGTTATATTAGGTGAAAATTGGTGTTTGGGTTATATTAGCTGAATTAAGCTCGTTTTGGTTGTGTACATATTGTGTGTTTCTTTTAATATTGAAAGGTGTGGTTATTGATTGGTGAATTGATGAACTTTTTCCTTTTAGATTTTTCACTTATTATGCTGAGCCAAATACTCACCAGGCAGAGATTAGTACGGACGAGATTTTTCTTCGTTTTGAAGCAAATCAAACTGCTCGAAAGCATGTTATAATTTTCTCTTTCTTCTTCCTTCATTTTCTTAGCAACCAAACTCATATCTCGTAGTTCACTCGTAATTATTTTCTTGAGATTTTGTGTTAGTTTTCGTCTTTACACAGTGTTTGGTTACTAAGAAAATGCAGAAAAAATGAAAGAAACCGATGACTCTGAGAAATATAATAATGAATTTCCATAGTTTTCTAGGCAAGCAAACAGTGGCTAATATATTGTTTTCATTCTTTTTGTTTCTCAACTAATTGCGTTATTGCTTTGATGTCTAAATGTAGATCTGAGTTAGTCTATAATTTCTCATTCTTTAGAAATTGATGTTGCAGATCAAACTTTGATAGCAAATTGAGGCTTTGAGCTTGAAGAAAATTATGTCAAATATCACAGTATGTGCTCGATTCAGGGCGTTAAGCTTGAAAGAGCGAAAAGGTCACGTCGACTGTGTTTGTATCAGATGCATAGACACCGAGACTTTCATTTCGAAGGTGAACTTTTTGCTTGAATGTCATGCTGTTACACATATTAAATTTGGTCTAGAAATTGAAGTGCAACGCGTGGTTGAATTTGATTTTGCATTGAATCTGTGATTGTTTTTAGTGAGATTTGAATTTGATTGTGTAGGATGAAAAGGAAGAAGATATTATGTTTAGCTTTGACAGGGTGTTCTGTGAGAAATCAGACCAAGCTGAGGTTTATGAGTTTCTAGTTCTGCCTATTGTTTGAGGTATAAATATAATTCAGAAAGTTTGTTAAATTGCAAATACAAATAAGTATTTTGAATCATATAACTCAGAAATGTTATAGTCGTAGTGATTAATTGTACTTAATCTACAATCATCATTAAATTGAGGGAAGGGTTTAACCAATTGGGAATTGAAATATAGTTTGGCTCTGTAGTTTGAATTTTGAATTGTTCTTCTAATCTGTGCTTTTATTTGTATGTGTGTTGGGCTTAATTTGAAATAGATGCTGTTAATGGAATCAACGGGACGATTATTACTTATGGACAGGTAAGATGTAGTTAGTTAAAGAGTGATAGTATTCGATGCTGTTGCCTATATGGGTTAATCCTCCCTCTATTATGTGCACAATCACATGGACTTTGTATATTCATGGCATAAAAGTAGGAAAGGTTTTTTGATTGATGGGCTGAGAAGATTGGAAATGCTTGCTTTATGAGGTGTGAAACCACATGCAATACTGAATTATTTTGTTTGAGAATTAAGACCACAAGTTCTCTCAAAAAGTGTTTGAATATTGATTATAAGATAAATTATGTATGTGTGATTAATAATTTGATGGTGTTTTCTTGATAATGTTCTATTATATATTTGTAATTTCATACATTTCTGTTATGGGAACTAATGGAAAGATAAAACATTTTCCCACTGTCACTGTAAAACTTTCATTTTCTATTCCATCTAGTGAACTGAGCAGCTTAATAAAGATGATATTCACTGCTCCAAGCAAATTTTTCTAGAATTGTAAAGGCTAAATATTTTATCATTGAAGTAAAACTTCAGTGTTCCTCCTCTGTATGTCCACAGGTTATAACACAGCATATAGAATGACACTTTTTGTTGACATAGTCTCTTCATTTGATTTGCAACTTAAGTTACCGGTCATTTGTCTAATACTCTAATTGATTGACTCTCCTCATTCCATTGGTGACAGACTGGAGCTGGAAAGACATATAGCATAGAAGTAAGCAATCAATCACAAGTATATCCTAGAAATGACTCATAGACATTAAATTCTGTTCATACATGAAGCCATTTTTTGATCAGGGGCCTGGCATTCTAGAATGTGGTGAGCAGAAGAAAGGAATACTTCCAAGAATAGTAGATGGAATTTTTTAGCATATCAAACCTAATAAAATGGCAAAGTACTCGATCAAGTTGTCAATGGTATTGAGGCACACTTATGTTCCTTTATCTTGCACTAAGGACCAGCATTGGCTATAATATTTCTATTAATCACCTAATTTAAATTTTTTAATATTTTGTGATTCTTCTAGGTTGAAATCTACATGGAAAAAGTAAGGTACTTGTCACCCAAATGTAGCATTTACTCTCAGATCCATGATTCTTCTAACTCTGATGGTTGATTCCCTTACATGTGAACACCCCAATCTTGGTTATAATTGTGTTTTTCAGATTAAATTCTAGGAAGTTCTAATACTATTGCTTCAGTTTTGAATGTGACTGATCTTTTCCTGCTTGAGAAGTTCATGTCAGTTTTATTGTAAGTATTTTAACTTCTAATGCTGACTTTGGTAATACATAGACTGGGGTAGCTAACAGAGCAATTGGAGAGACCCGTATCCTGTCCTGCTTTTCTTTATATATTTTTTAAAAATTTTTCAATTCTTTGTATTTCTTAATTATGCAATATACCAGCAGCCTTTTCTCTGGGTGGAAGTAGTGTCGGCTTGTCATGACTAAATCTTGGTTCCAAACCTTAACATAGATAGAAATGAGCATGGCCAGTAGTAGAAGTCATTGTATTTACATTTTCACAATCCAACAAGAATTGACTGGAGATAAGAGGTAGTATTTCTTGCATAGTAAGAAGATTTATTTTGAATTAAAATTTAAACATTTTAAAAATGTGGACAGGATGAAAACTAGAAAACTAGTCCTTGTGGACTTGGCAGGGTTAGAGAAGGTGGAGAAAACTAGAGCTGAAGGGAGGGCTCTTGAAGAAGCAAAAATGATCAACAAGTCCCTCTCAGCTCTTGGGAATGTTATAAATGCTTTGACATGTGGCTCAGGCAGAGCAAACCACATCCCTTATCGTGATTCCAAGCTTACTCAGATTCTACAAGATGCACTTGTTGGTTTCTCTTCCTTCTGTCCTTGTCATACCACTATCAATTTGTAATTAAGATCTGATCTTCTGCTTCTCATCTTACAGGGTGGGAACTCTAGAACTGCTTTATTGTGTTGTTGCTCCCCGAGTGTTTCTAATGCATCAGAAAGCCTGTCAACCCTACGTTTTGGTGCAAGGTACTAATTCAAATTCCTTAGTGTTAAGGCCAAAACAGGAAAAAGAGTACAAATAAGGCTACTAGTATTTTAATTCCTAAATTTTACCTAGTAGCAAAAAGACTCTTTCCTGATCTTTTTATTGCAACAAGTTAAGGCTCTGCCTCCTTTAAAGTGAAAAATATTTTTTTACATAATTCACCTACCTTTTGAAATTCACACAATACAAAACATTCCAAATGAATGTAATTTTTCAAAGTATTAATAGGAACTCAAAGCTTTGGGTTCTAGATATGGGCATATTTTGCTTTAATTTTATGATCTTTGTTCCGTTTCTGGAAATTTCCATTGGGGCAAGGCAAGGCATAGTAAAGCATCACCACGTGTTAATTGTAACGAGGATAAATATTCCAAGAAACATGAAGTTCTCTGTCATCAACGGTTCCTGATGTGGATGGAGGATTTGAGCCTGAAATGGAGTCCACATTGCGAAGACGTGCAATTGAAGACAAAAAGACCCAGCTATTGAATCTGCTACAAGTGGTATGTCAGCTTAGTTTATGTTCCAAATTGGTTCTTCAGTTACCTGATTGGGTGTTGGTGTTAATTATTGTAGGACAAGATGTGTTAGTAACCAAATCTTATTGTTGAGAAATGCTGAAATTATTGAAGTGGATTGAAAAAAAAAAGAAATGTATTTTTCAAAATTTTGTAACTTCAATTTGATATTTAAGCTTTGGTTCCTAATTGTTGCAATTGGGTGACATTTTTCTTTTGATATCTATTTGCACTAATATGCTTCTTCAATATGGTAGTTTCAACATGAATATATATATTGTGCATGATTGTGGTTTTTTTTTTTTAAATAAATTAAATCTTATTTTGAGGGTCAAGAGACCCCTTAAATAACCTTATTTATCGAGGGTTATAAATATAAATCTTTTAAACCTTGGTAAAAGGTTATTTAAGGGTCTCTTGACCCTCAAAATAAGATTAGAGCACTTGTTTTGAGGGTCATGAAGGCCCTCAAAATTTATTTTTCGACGGTATATGTTTCAAAGGTTATCAAGGGTCTGTTGGACTCTTAAAATAACTTCTTTCAAGGTTTTTTAATACTTTTTTTAGGGGTTTTGACCCTTGAAAAAAGTTCGATTTGTTGTAGTGTACCTTGCTCAATAACAATGTATACTATTTGGATTGATAATTATATGGGTCCCGTTAAATTAGACCATGGATAGAAATGACAGAAAGGATACTTGATATTGTAGGTTAAGAATGTAAGAATGAACAGAAGGAAATATTAGTAGACAATGACATTGTTAAATGATTTCAGAAGATTCACTTCGACATCAAGATCTGCATTGCATGCATTATGTACTGAAGCACTGTACTTTTGTTAGAAACCTCTGCACCATATATACCGCATAATTTTTTATAGCACATAAGAGATATATTTCTATATGCCCAAGCATTAGGATGCACCTGTATATTATATACACAAGCAACATAAAAAAACAACAAATTATTTAAAAGAGATAAGAATAGGTAACTGGCAACTCACCTTGGTATAAGAATCCTAGACAAACCATAGCAGTTATCTCCAGTTGAGCAGTCTGACCATTTCAATTCCAATGTTGATGTCCAATTGTTCTCAGACATTCACTATCATCAAAGAAGCAACCCTACTTTTCTTCACCTACTGGAATAATAGAATAGATTAATGGGGATAACTATGGATTGAATCAAACATTTCAGAGCTTTATACATCAACTATGCGAGAAGCATATACCATACTCTTCATCGTTGACAAATAGTAATTTATCTAATTGCTATGCTTTGGGTACATAAAAAATATACACAGCCAGTAATTCTCTATATCTCATTAGAGAACATAAAGGAATTAATAAATAACTGTTATATGGTATGTCTATCTCTATAATTAAACATGTTTGATAGAATTAAATTTTTATGAAGTATAAGGACGTACTAGCTAGACACCAAAACAGAGTCATGATAATGGAGGGGTTTGGTTGCTTATGACTTCATCTTGTTTTATGCTTGATCTATAGAACAATAGACCTAATAATAATAACTAAATAAATAATTATCTTTGTAGCCAAATTAATCAATACCCAAAATAGGCTAACTATAAGCAAAATACCAATAGCATACATTTCGACGCTAATTATAGCTGCAACATTTATGCATATGCAAGACATGATATAAAGACAAAAAATTTCAGCCCTTGAATCACATCATATAAGCACACACCAATATATTCATATTAGTGTAATGACTTGACCTTTGCCCGGCAATCTCTTCCCTGTCCTAAACCCCTTCCCCCTCCTCTACAACAACACCATTTAATCTTATAAATCTAAAACTTCAAAAATAGTTTGAAATCATTTCATGAAATCCTTAGAAAATTCTATGCATTTGTATAAGTACCATCTGCTAACAAGAATGTTGTTCATGTTAATTTGTGCACATGTCGTCACACCAATTGTCTTTCGGTCTTCTCAATAATCCCATATTACTAGCTACCATTGTGCTCTAATTCCCAATAACACAAATTCCTGGCTGATATTGCACTTTTATTCCCAACAATTAAAAACATATCTGGAAAAGAGACTTCTCCTCAACTGTTTTATTCCCAAAATAAGACCCTTGCATCACTTACCTCACTCACCTTAATAACTTTTCTACTGAAAGATCCCAAGCATTCTAAAATCCAAATGCCTTCCAAAAACTAATTGGTATTGCAAATTATAGCAGAAAAATCAACCACCACACAACACCTAATCTTGAATCTCACACTTCCAAGAAAATTTTCAGTAGCAATTCCTTTCCATCAAGGAAAATCGTCTCACACTTGTATGTAAATTGTCAAGAATAATTCCTTTCCTTCAACGTAAATAATCAATCTCGTACTTGTATGCAATTTTTCAATAGCAATTCTTACCATCAAGGAAAATAGATTAACACTTATATGAAAATTTTCAATACTAATTCCTTTCCTTTCCTTCCACGTAAATTCTTTTTCTGAAATAATAAACTACTAAAATCTCCTCAAACACAAATTGGATCTCTATAAACAACTACAAGGATTACAAACTATAAAATCATACGTCTCCTTATACTTTACATCAAACAAAAATTATATCCAAATTGAGATCCAAGCTACCATAAATATCTCTTCTCAACCAGAATCTCTCCCCCCCGCCCCCCAACCTTTCCCCCATTAAAAAGGATATGTAACCTAGATTGTAAAATAATCTGGGCCTAACAAATCTAGGAGCCTACGAATCTCAAAAGCCAGTCTAACAAAAATAACTAACAATCTCAAGCCAAACTTTATTAGAATTTACATAAGGTGATAGACTCCAATTTGTACTTTAACAAAATCAGGATCCATATAGAATAACACTTAACTTACCTAGTAATGAATTGCTCCCCCATATACAGCATTACCCACTCCTTTCAAACCCCTTGTCAAACTCCAATATATTAATATGACTCTCAACCTACCTCCCTCAACCACAGAATCAAGCCTTAAACAAATGCTAGGCAAAAATCTAAAAATCAAGATAGATGAAAACTCACCTTAAAATCCATGTATGTGAGGCAGGAGAAGATCATAGAAATTTCTGGTCTAACTGGAAACAAGAATTATGGTCTAACAAGTAAATAATGGCATAGGGTATTGAAATTGAAACGTCGAAAGAATTGGATTTTTAATCGGGTTTAAGTCATGGGCTTCTAAATTTTTCAAAATTATGTGACAGATGCTTTCTTTTTTTCAAATCATTCCAATATTATCACTAAATGCCTCCCTTTGTCTAGATGCACATTTTCTCAGATGACTTCCCAACTTCTGTATTGCAAGAACCTACCCCAACATTGCCAATCTATTTTATGGTTTTCTTCCCTTCTTGATCTGTTGGAATTTTGCTAGTCTTAATGCTAAAAACGATAAGTACTAGAAAAAATAAAAAAAAATAAAGCAGTACATTTGCTTCTTTGCTGTTTGTTATATATTTGAGCTTACAAATATACTATGTTTCCATCAAGAATCTGGCTTTATTAGGATGGTTGATAAACAAACAAGTGTGTATGAGACATGACCTGATATAATTTGATGCTCCTCAAACACATTTCATCATATACAATAAAACATTATTCCTTAAATAAACCATAACATATATCTTCTTGTATGTAATTTAGATTCTTCTTTATACATGTGCTAAACTGAAAACTATTGAATTTTTCAAAAATCAAATCAGAAAGAAGTAAATACATAAGTATTGAATGAATAGAAGAATAATCACCAACTACACAAATGCTTGCCCCAACTTTTTTTTTTGTTTTCCTTTTTGACCAAATCAAGCCAATAAAATTTTCCCTTAGACCTTTAGAAAAAATTATTTATTCAAGTCCTCAGCCTTCCAAGGCAAAGGAATTTTACATTTAAAAGCAAGAGTGATAAGATCATATAAATGCCTATAATAGAAAAAATTGGGCAGTAGGTTAGCATAAGAAAAAAGAATTTACATCAAAACAAAGGAAACAAAATTGCATGCTTAAAAAAATTTGTTAGTTCAGAGACTGCAAAGTTTGAATACAAAGAAAGGGTGCAGCCATGAGTTATAAGGAAAAAATCTTCAGCAGAAATGTAATAAAAACATGTCCAACTAGCAAAAAAGCTGATCCATGCATAAGATTTCTCACTACAAAGAAGCATCATTGCACGCTTATTTAAATATCCGAGTAGAGCCAACTATATTTCTGTTTGGTACAACCAAGATAAAATAACTACTGGTCCATTTCACACAAACAATTGGAGGGAAATCAGCATTGGGAAATGGCTTCTACTATGCAAAGGTCTAGGCAGGTGATCATAGCATTAAGTACTAAATTGCCCAAGCTCATTCAAACCCATCTTTTATCACAATCTTCCAATTCAACTGCATTTAAGATAATTAAAATCATGAACCATTCAAATAAAATAAAAACCATTATTTTTCTATATTTTGAAGAGAAAAAAAAAACTGTTCCTAAGAATTTAAGTCACTCCTAGTTAAAATGCTTAGTTCTGCCAAATCCTGCAAACCTGACACACTTTGTAAAATTGTTTTAACTCTCAAACTTTCAATGCATTGTGTTTGAACAAAGTCTTCTAGCTGAAAATCAATGGCACCATGACCATTCCATCAATCAAACCTTAAATTTCCAACCACATTCACTCAAACTATCTATTTCAGAACTAATACCAGTGAGCCCCTTCAAAACCCCATAACAAATACGCTCAGCTAACGACCAATAATTCTAATCAGTGCAAGTAATGTCTTGACTATGGCCAATTAGATTTTGATCTTTGTGAGTCTAAAAAAGTGTAGGCCTTTTGACTTTATTCATCCATTAACTAGATAAATTTAATGCATTTTTCTCAAGTAATTTTGAAAACTCTTTTACCATTATAAGAAATTGAATTCAACAACAAATCAAATGACCATCAATTCTGCTTCATTGTGTTAATGTCCTCTCAAATTGAATTAGCAACTGAATGAATGAGCTTGTGAATATAGAGAAAGAGAATGGGAAGTGACAAATACTGCCAAAGATGCAAATCAATAAGCAAAAGAGGGAGACATACTTCGGCATTTTACAACGTAAAAGAAATCAAATGAAGATGATGCAAAGGAAAACAGTTTCAATGGATTAATAGTAGCTGGGCATATTTTTTCAAACTTTGATTAAGAGATTCTCAATTTCTTTGATGGTGACTATGCATTGAAGCTGGTGTCATTTTTTATGGAGGGACAGGCCATTGAAGAAGAACTCAAATCAAACACATCACTATCGGTTAAGTCAATACCCAAATTTAGAAAACTCAAAATTAAGTTAAACCCATTAGCTTTATTCATTGGAAGCCTTAAATAAGATGTCAAGGAAAGAAACTAGTGTCATCAGGGATTAGAGGAGGTTAAGGTTATCCCGCGTCCGAGTCCGTTGAGACAAGTTGTAGTAATGGTGCGAGCTCAGTGTTGTTAGAGTTGTCATCAACATTTTGAGAGCTATTATGGATGATAATGGAATTTTGAGGAGGACAAGTGCATTCCACATGTGCCACCATCCTTGCAATGACAAGTGCAAATTTTCCAACTTCACTTGTCCAATGAGAGATTTTACATGAAACGTCAACATGATTCTAATCACCTTGCAACAAGTCTCCAAATTTCTCTTGCAATTGGCTTTGAAGTACACCGTAAAACCATAAATGATCACACTTCAAACCCTGAAAGATCGGCTGCCGCATGAAAGGTTGCATATGACCATTGATGGAAATGTTGACAACACAAACCCAACTGATTATATCATCACGAAGAGAACCAAACTTATCATTATTTGCATAATTGTCTTTCAACGGAACTAGATGAAAAGCAATACAAAATGCAAATGTTGGAAATTTTGGACCAACCCAGAATGATATGGAGCTTTCAATGCTTTAATGATTGAACCACTTTGGAATCTTCTTTTCTGGTACTATAATATTATATCTCTCTCCAAAATCAACCAAATACACATCTAGATTTGAACGTAACTCTTCTTCAATTAGGAAGAAATTGGAGAGGAAGAGCTGGGAAGAGTAATCAATTTGATGTGAATGGGAATCCACAAATACTTTGCCTTTCACAGCTGAACATTTCATATCTGGTGAAAGCTCTAAATTTCTTCCAAATTGCATGCAATTTGTAAATTTGAGTAATTAGAGGTTACCAAAAGTAGTAAAGTATTTGGAAAGGTAACCAAAATTGTTTCTTTATAAGAGAGAGAAGGTACCTAAAGGAATAGTTTTCTTAATGATTTTGAATTCAAAGAGATGCAATTTGACACATACACAGATCTTATACTTTCTGGAAGCTTTGAAATTTTCTTAAGCAACATGGAATCTTCAATTAGAAGAAAATTCAATCCATTGAATCTCCTAATGCTATCTTGGAGGTTCAATTTTTCACTCCTTAATAATAAACATTTCTTTGAGAGGTGGAAACAAGAAGTCAAATTTTTTACAAATTTCAACATCAAAAAACCATATTTTGAAAAGCCACCATAAGAATTGCATAGTGCTTGTCTACCAATCTCCACGTCCTTTGCAAATTGGACATTGCCATGAAGAATGAGTTTGCGAAGATATTGCAATTTATAAATGCTACTTGGAAGATGACACGAATAGAAATAAGAACCTATATCTAATCGCTCAAGCCCAGTGAGATTCCCAAATGATGAAGGAAGCTCTCTAATGGCAGTGTATGCCAAACTTAGGAACTTTAAATTTTCTATTTCTTGTGGAATATCAGGGAACCTCTCAAACCTATTGCACTCGTAAAGAATTAAAAATTTCAGAGATTTCATCTTGATGCAACTTGGAAGAATTTGAAGTTCAATGCAACCCATAAGGTCCCAAATTTCAAGCTTATCAAGACATCCAATAGAGTCATGAACCTTGACTAATTTCATACATTCACGAAGATTCAATTGCTTTATGTTTGGGGTGGCAATCGATAAGTTAGGCAATTCCCTAATGCATTGACAGGATTGGAAATTCATATATACCAAGCTTTTACACTGTATCCTCCGTAGAAAAAAAAAATCAAAATTAACTTCAACAAATGTTAAAATATTGTTCAATCATTAATGAAGTAATTATAAATTATAAATAAATAAAATTATACCTTGAGAAGCTTGTACAATATAACCCTACTTTTTGGCAAGTTAAGTACAGTAAGCTTTTGAGGATGAAAATTGGATGGTAAGGAAGATAAAGGAAATCCACGCCAATCAAGCACTCTTAATCCGTTGGGAATATTTTCAAAATTTGCACAAATCTCTACATTACTAGCTATAAGAAACTTGAGATTTTTCATCTTTTCAAGACATTTAGGCTCTAATTGAATCTTTGATGGTTCAGCTGAGCATATCATTATGCCTCGAACTTTTTTTGACCCCTAGTTAGACAAAGCATTAAGTGAATCACACTATAGAGTAAAAAGTGTTAATGAAGGTAAACTTAAACAAAAACCAAACTAATAAACTTAAATTTTCTTCCACATTTAAATGGAATAAAAACCAATACATATGCCTTTTGAAAAATGAATTAAAATGATGCATACCGTATTTTCAGTTAGTACATCAAGAACATCCTCATAACACCATAATCTACTACGCTCTCCAAATAGTTGTGGTGATTCCCGTCAAACAATGTCCTTACCCATTTGTTGCAGCAAGTCATGCATTAACAATTTGTCATATTGATCAACAATTATTAGACACATATCAATAAGTTTTTGAATTCCATAAAGTGGATGTAAATCACAAGAATCTAGTACATCCATGACATACTTCTTATGAAATCCTTAAGAAACATGCAATATCGAGAAAAATATCTTGTTCAGCTTCATCCAATCCTTCATAACTTATTTCGAGTACTTTTTGAATTTCTTTGTTAGGAATTTTTTCATACCTATCTATTGCGCTTTTCCATCAGGTTCAGATCTTCCACACAAATTAGCGCTCATTATTGCTAGAGCTAATGGAAGTCCCTTGGTGTATTGTATAACTTGGTTTGCAAATTTCAAATAATCTTTTTCGGATTTGTTGCTTTGGAAGGCATGCATACTAAAGAGTTCAAGAGCTTCATCTTGATCTAATGCCTTAACCTCGTACGTTGAAAAACATTTTCCAAGAGTAGCTCCCAAGTGTTTGTCTCTTGTTGTTATAATGATTTTGCTTCTAGAAGCAAACCAATCACATACTCCAAGCAAATTTTCTATCTAGACCCATTTATCCTCATAATCATGAACTAAGAGAATCCTCTTAAAAGAAAGTCTTTCCATTATCATATTGCCTCCTCTAGATTTGTTACCCACCTTTAAATTTCTATCCCTTAAGATCTCAAAAAGAAGTGTCTCTTGTAGTTCGATTACACCATTATTTGTCCCAGATTTTTCTCTAAAATTTTCTAGATAACAAAATCCATCAAAATGATGACAAATTCTATTAAAAATAGCTTTTACGATTGTGGTTTTACCTATTCCACCAAGGCCATAGATCCCTATCATGTAAGCATCATTTGACTCAATATCTGAAAGAATGGTCTTTACACGATAATTTATTCCAACAGGGTATCGAGCAATAGATAATGGCTTGCGATTTAATATGGAATTTGAGATCTCTTCAACAATTCCTTGGATAAATTTGGACTCACTGCCACTGTCATTCACATTACATAAAAAAAAAAAAAAAAAAAAAAAGTTAGACCAGAAAATAGAAATATGAAGACAAACCATATTTAAGATGTTCGGCATGTGCAATAAATGTGAAATATTAGCAATTAAGGTAAGTGGCACATACTAATTTATAAATCAATAACCATCATTATGTTAGCACTTTCTTTTTTGTTGAGAAAGTATTTTTAGCTTTTAGACATTGTATCAAAACAATTAAGTATCAAACCGTCAAGGGAGTAGTACAGTGGTTCAATGGTTCAACAATTGTGTCATTGGCTCTACCGTTAGACAAATAATTAATTAATTTTAAATAAGAATGAATTAAAAAAATACAAAAAAAATGAAGATACTATAAAAAAAATGCAATGGTATTCAATTAGTACATAAATATGTAGGTATACCATAGAATGAGGTTAATAGAATATTATTGTTTAGAAAATTTATATAAATATAGAATTTAACATATACTAGTATATAAAAATGACTAAATAATAGGACATTTTGAATTGGTCAAAATGACTTAAATATTAAAAACAAAACAGATTGAATAAAATCATGCAGTTTGGTATTTTTCTAAAAATCCTGGTGGTTTTTCATGGTTTAATCCTTTTAAAAATAAAAATATATGATGGTTTCCTTCATACCAATCCAAAATTTCATATGATTCACTAGCTTGACAGTTCAATCATCAGTTTGGTACAATTTTGATAACTATAATTTTAACATGAGGTTGCGTGGAAATTCTGGTTAGGTGGCAACTGAAACTTACTAAAACTCACTTTTAATACTAGAGACAAATTATTGAGGAAGATTAAAAAAAAATTAAAATGAATAATATGTCGGTGAAGCTCCTATTTAATTGGTCAGGTAATGTACATTTAAATTCTTCTTTCTACCAATTCTCCAAAAAAATATATCATCTTTCTAGTTTATACCATTGCGAGCTAACTTCTATAAAAGAAGATATGAAGGAAAAAAAATGTAGATTCATAATTTGGCCAAAAATTGAGGGTCAAAACAAACCACTAAAACTCATAAAAAGTACAAGAATTGTCACTGAATACATACCTATGCTGGTAATGCCAACCAGATATATTGGCTGCTTCTTGGAGAGCATTTCTCCATCTTTGTACTTTTTTGCTGTGCTTAATGTTTTTTTCATATTTAGCTAGAGCTTTTCCAAACTTTCCATTTTGGTTACGTACATCTGATGGGTCCACATTGTAAAAAATCGGTCGCACCAACTGGTCATTCTTCTTGTACTCAACAATCTCGGCTAGCTCATCCAAACACTAAGTGGATGATGCATAGTTTTCAGAGAATACAATTATTGATATTGTTGAGTTCTCAATGGTTTTCAGAAGCTCTGTAGAAATTTTTTCTCCCCTTTGGAGATTATCATCGATGAAGGTGTAAATACCCCTTAAATGCAAAGTCTCATACAAATGGCTAATAAAACCATAACGGGCATCTTTACCTCTGAAACTCAAGAAGACATCAAAGTTCTTGGGTTGGTGGGTGAAAGGGGAAGATGAGACTCCTTTGCTGATCACAAGAGCCATCAAGATTTATGAGCAGACTGTTGTAAAGATCTGGAAGGATGAGAAAGAAAACTATTAAGGGGTTGTCAATATAACTCAGTAAAGTGAATGACAAATTTGGAAGAGGGTGAATGCAAGCAAGAGGAGCCTTTAAAGGCAGCTTGCTTTCGGTGTGACCAGTAACTCTTTAAACTTTTAAGTGCCATATTGATGCTGCTTTCATCGCAATATTATGGAAGTTTCTTTATGAACTTTTAACTCTGAGAAAATTTCTAAGCACCATACAGGTCATTGCGGTCAAACAGAATTTTAATTTCGTATCTTATTAGTCAATATTCAAAGCAAGCTGTAATTTCTAACAAACACTTCCCACTTACCATAAGAGTTCATTTTCTATGTTGGCATTTTATGAGGGGAATTTCTTGGGGGAAATGGCAGCTTTTTTTTGGATGGAGGGGGAGAAGGAATTTAGTAGCTAAAATGTTTGTGTTTTCTTTTCTTTTCTTTTTTTGTAATGAAAAAAATGCTTGTGTTTGTTTACAAGACTCTGTTATTCATGAATAATAAGAAGAATAGTTAGGTGGAATTGGGATAGCTAACTGGAGATTATTTAATGGTTTTTTTTTTTTTTTTTTGGTTGACCTGTTGGAGTAGTGTACTGAAAAAGTGCAATAGGTGATGTGAAACTATCACGACCCAAAAGCTTTTAAAAGTGGAGCCACTCAGCACTTGGATAACTAAAATGATTTTTATTTATTTATTTAATAAAGGATTCATGGTTTTCATAATTAAGGATAATATACCATGTTACTAATTTACAAAGCTCTTGACAACCAAAAAGATGACTCCAAATCTTCAGTTCTACTTTACATTCCATAAATAAGAACATGTCATATGTCACATATTTAATTAATTCCTTATTTTAGGTAAGTGAAATTAGAAAAGAGGCATACCAATTTTCCAATATTATACACAACTCCAACACAATAAGATAAACATCAACATCAACATCAACAAAGACATAAAAAATGACATAATCTTAGAAAACAACAAACAAAAGCATACGATAAAGTTGAACTTGTAGAAAATAAATGATTTAATTGTGGCATAACCATACACACTCAACTAGGCTTCATGCCCATTATTAAAATATCATAATTTCCACAATAACTTACTTAAACAGTAACAATATATTTACAAATTTTCCTAGAAGAAGGGATATATATATATATATATATAAGATATCAAAAATATAGAGATCAATAATAAGGGAGTAGAAGTAGCCGTAGCCTCACCCTCGGTCTACGCAGCATTGTGGAGCGATTCCTACAAATCCCGCAAATATTGGCAACAATAAAAGCAAATATTGCTACAGATGCGAGAAAAATGGGTTCTAAGATTTGGAGTTCAAATTTATACTTGACCATGTACTAATTAACCTCCCTTATAGAAAGATTTTTTCATCAAATCTGTTTTTCTCTAATCAAGTGAAAGGGAAAATTTGGTGAAATTAGATATAGCTTTGGTGAGTCTTTTGGGGCCTTTTTAAGGATTGGAGTCGTGGAAGGGAGGGCATGTATCTAGCCAAATAATTTTTGTGATATCTATAAATCTGCAATCTAATAGAAATCAATGAAATAAAAAAAAAATATATATATATATCAAAGATTTTCAAAAACAAAATTCATAAAGCAGATAGCAAATTCACTGATTGAATTATGAAGGAAAGAAAAACAAATAAAAAAAAACATGAAGATCGTAATTTCCTTACCTGATCTGTGTTTGTTGAGAGAGAGAGAAATGAGGTAGGAGAGACTGAGGAGGGAACCCATTTTATTGAGTTGAGACTTGAGGAAAAAGTAAAATGGATGCGTCTCGTATACACAAAATACCATCATACCCTTAAAAAAATTTCAATATTCCGCCCGTCTCTCCCTTGTCCTCCTTTTTTTGACTCTCTCAACCGGAGGCATTTTTTAGAGTAGCAATGTGAGGGGATTGTATATAGTAAGGTAGCCAACATTTGTAAGGATTCAGTAAAATAGCATCTCGAGTTTTAAAAACTCGAGTTCCAATTAAAAATTAAGTTCGAAACACTCGCTTTGTGCTTGATGACTTGGACAGATTTTGGAAATGCCATGTACATCGAGTCTCGAAAGACTCGAGTTTTCAAATCAAAATGGTCTACAGACTCGATTTTCTTAGTGAAAAACCGAGTCTGTAAGATCAAGTTCCATAACAGACCCAACGTGAAGAAGAAGAACGACAGACGACGAACGTTGAAGAAGAAGAGTTACCCGCAGACAGACCCACGACGAAGAAAAACCCAGTTGAAGAAACAAATTGAAAATCAAACAAGAAAGCCACAAGATCAGAACGAAGATGATGAAGAAGAAGAAGAAACCCAGAACGATCTGACACGAAGAACGATCTGACGACGAAGAGCAAAGACGAAGAACAGAGGAAGAACAGATTGAACAATTGGTCAACGCTGGAGCTCCGATTGGACGATTGAACGTTGGGTGGGCGATTCGACGATCTGTTCTTCAAATCTGCACGAAGAAGAGCTCGGGTCTGACTGAGAAAAATGGGTGGAAAGGGAAGTATTAAGTGAAACTTGATCTGATTTGAAGAACGGATTTGGATTTGAAGAGGCATGATCTGATTTGAAGAGGAAGAGCGAAGAGATGATTTGAAGACAAAAAATCCAGAAGAAAGAAAGAAGGAAACCCAGCAACACCCAGCAACAGAAAGAAAGAAGAAAGAAGGAAAACCCACCTAGAAAAAGAAGAAAACCCAGCAACGAACCCAGAAAAAGAAGAAAGCCCAGAAGAAAGAAAGAAGGAAACCCAGCGATTTCCGTCTTGGGCAAGTACGCACTGGAACTCGAGTCTTTAAGACTCGAGTTCCACGTGGAATTCTTATCCACTTCATCTTCTGAGAGGTCTGGAACTCGATTTTTTAAAACTCAATTTGCTCTTGAACTCAAGTTTTTAAAACTCGAAATGCTAGTTTTCCACATTCTTTCGTTCCTTGTCAAATAACAAAATGCTTTTAATAATAAAGTTAAATGAAAAAAAAATTCCTCTCAACCGAGCCAAGTTCTTCAAAGAAAAGTCAAATAAAATTTCATTAGATACTTTCTCCTCATGGAAAATAAAACAAAGAACGAGTTTTGTACAATCTCAATCCACAACAACTCGCGGTTTTCCAGTGCCGGAAATTCCACTCATTTTTACGTCAAAATCTCCGGATGGGTTGCCTTATCAGCGTTTCGTCGAAGAAAAAGTCTCCCGCCGAAATCCGAGTTGGAAGACGGATCCGGAATCTAAAATTGGAACCTTGCATAGTACAGGGTCGGGTGCAGGAACGACGGGTGCGGGGCCTCGGACATGGGTACACTCTCGGTATAAACCAATAACCCCTCAAAAACCAATATTAGTAATATCTGTGACAATGTTTTTATTTCTTAAATCTTGAATCAAGGAAGTTTAATACAATTAAACGGACCCTAAAGCTTTGCGTTTTGTTCTACTCTTAATCTAAAAAAGAAAACAAAAATTACAATTAATTTTATAATTTAGTTTTTGTTGTTATACCTTTATTTCTCAACATTGTAATCTGCTTATATAGTACAATCAATATTCCACCCGTCTCTCCCTTGTCCTCCTTTTTTTGACTCTCTCAAACGAGCCAAGCTCTTCAAAGAAAAGTCAAATCAAATTTCATTATATACTTTCTCCTCATGGAAAATAAAACAAAGAACGAGTTTTGTACAATCTCAATTCACAACAACTCGCGGTTTTCCGGTGTCGGAAATTCCGCACGTTTTTACATCAAAATATCAGATTTGCCACTACCATCGGTGACGGATGGGTTGCCTTTTCAGCAAGGGAAAGTATTCCCCCGAACCCCACCCTAGAAGACGAGGAGAGTTTCCGAGAAGGGAAACTTGCTTTTACTTGCGGGGAAGGGGGCAGGGGAGGGCCCTCGGCCGTGATCGCGGCCTCGGGCAGGGACGGGGGCGTGGTCGGGGCCAAGTGTGGGGGCGGCGGGGCCTCGAAATTGGGTACAGTCTCGGTATAAACCAATAACCCCTCAAAAACCAATATTAGTACTATCTGTGACAATGTTTTTATTTCTTAAATCTTAAATCAAAGAAGTTTAATACAATTAAACGGACCCTTAAGCTTTGCGTTTTGTTCTATTCTTAATCTAAAAAAGAAAACAAAAATTACAATTAATTTTATAATTTAGTTTTTGTTGTTATACCTTTATTTCTCAACATTGTAAACTGCTCAAATAGTTGTTAAATCATAGTTGACACGCATATAATCATCCTCTTGAAGCTTATTACTCGTTGTATTTTGAGGTTAGGGTGGCTTAGATGAAGTAAACAAAGAGTAGTAATCAACCATCATGTTGCCTAGCTGGGATTCATTCTCAAGTCTTCCAACCCCCGCTATAAAATTCCTCTTGTTTCTCTGGGTGCTGCAGCAGTGAAAATATTTGGTGCCCAGCCATAGATTCGGCTGCTGCTTTCTCTTTTTAATTTTTATCAGAGCTTGCCTAGCATTCCCAAAGGACCTTTTACTCCAATATTTCTGTTGAGATTGACAAAGATTTGGCTTTTTTTGGGAACCCTCGTCCATTGGAGGACCAGTGATTCTTGCATCCCATACTGAGTGAACCACAGCCTCACAACCTTCGTCTTTAAGTCATGTTGCTTTGAAACGGAAGGGCCGTTCTCGTCTGTAGAATCATACCTGTTCATTGTCAAAGCAAAGCCATATAGGCTTGTGATCAGACGAGGAACCTCGATAGAGCAGTCATATACTTGCATATCTGTCACAATCTTCACGAGTGAAAGTGTCTCGTCTACAATATGGAATTTTACTTTTAGTGTCACACGTATTTGTACTTTTATCTGTAATTTTCTTTTTAATTGAGTTGATGCATTTGTAACTTCTAATTTGCCTTCTGGGATTGATTCTTCATGAGCAGGTAAGTGAGCTTGGTAAGCAGTCAAAGTAGCCTGATGAGCAGCAGGTGCAAAAACTTGCGGAGACGGGCTTTGTTGAAGCTGCTGTAAGAAGTGCTCAGAAAGCTATTAATGGCAATGAAATCTTGTCAAATAAAATGATTTGCTCTGCAAAGTGTGCACCAGTTGGAAATTATACAAATACAAGGGTTTAGTTTGAATCTTTAAATTCCTCACCTAGCCCAGGCCTGTCTTTTAATTCCTTGCATGCAATGTTTCTACGAGCATATTTATCTTCTGATGTAACTCTATCCATGTGATACTCGCTTTATTGTTGAGCAAATTTTGCCATGAGGTGGAGTCGCCATCATTGTCAGTGCCATTGATGTTTTCAAAATTAATTAAGAAATTTTTCTGTTCAATACCTTGTTTTAATCCACTAATGATTTGGTATCTGTTTGGATACGGATGAAAACTCACGTGTCTGCGTTTTTGCCTTTTTTCTTCTTTTTTTTTACCGGCACCTCTTGCACTATTCATGGGACATGAACAGTGCATTAAGGCAAATGTACAATGTTTGGGGGAGTGAAAAGTAACCCAAAAATTTTTTTTTTATTGTTTTCAGTAATAAGTTTTTAGTTTTCAGTAAAAGAAACAATATCCAAACACACCCTTAATAAGAGGCTAGATAACTGCTAAACTATGGGAGTTTGTCCTTTGGAGGAAAAGTTGTCTTATTCTCCCTTGAATTTCATTCTGTATATTTTAAAAATCTAACCATTAAATTGTATGCTATTTATGTTCTTAAAACAAATGTCAAATTTCATGCTAATCGGATGCTATTTACTATTCAATCCATAAACTTATTTTTATATATAATTTTAGATTACAAAACTAGAAATTTAGGGCTTGTTTGGTAGGCCAACTTAAACTCATATTTTCACATTTTAAACAATATTACACACTTTTTCACTCACACGTATTTTAAAAAACTACAAAAATTCCATCTCAAATTAGTTTACTAAACACCCCCTAAAATTTTTGCAAGTATGGAGAATATAAGAAAAAAAAATGTAATCTAATAATACATTTATCAAAATTCACATCCAATAAAAAAATATTAAGTGGAATTATAACTTTAATCTATAACTAAATTTGTTGCCAAACTTTATCCAAAGTGTAATTATGTTAGGCATGAAAAAATTTAGAGTGGTCACATTTTTTTTAGGGATAAAAAAAATGATAATTTTTTTAAAAATTTTTTATATAATAATAATTATTTTTTCCAAGCCGGGGTGGCCCTCTGACCTACCTAGACCCAACATGGAGCCGCCCCTGCTATATCGTATAGGAAGGAGGAGTGAGTATTATCAAGCTTTAAAACTAGAGCTTTTGTAAAATAGAATTATAACTAAAATATATTTGGTGTTTTGAGTGTTTGGGGAATGGTAGCTAATAGTGCAACAAAGTTTTGGATATAGTGGTTCCAATTTACTAAACTTGTAAAGTATATTGTCGTTGAATAAAAAATTTAGGGTTTAAACTCCGCTTATACCAAAACCAACTAATATCTTGACCTAATAATAAAGGGCAATTATCATAGAGCAAATACTATAGATTGAAATTCTATCGAATTTATCCGCACACAAAAAATTGTTATACAAATCATTAATAGTAAATCATAAAGCTTCGTACTTATTCCACTAAATATCAGCTTTTGTCTTAAAACTGTTTTCAGCTTTTTAAAGACCCCTTAAAGCTCTTCAGTAAAATTGCCCCACATTTGGTAATTTTAATTTTATATATATTTATATATATATATATATATATATAAACATAATATAAAAAGGATGATGCATGTAACCAATGCATTGCAACCTTTTTTTTTTTTTATTCTTTTTATTTGAGAAACACACACAAATATATAGGAGAAAGGGATGAGATAAGGGAATGCACTCATACGCCAACATCAAAACTGTATGCATTGCAACCTTAATTGATAAAGATGGACTCAATGTTTACCAAAAAAATAAGATTGACTCAATTACTAAGTACCATAATTCTATAAAAAAAATTACTAAATACCATACAATTAACCTAATAAATGGACTTGGGTTTTATGATTTGAATTCAAAATGAATATAATTAATCCTTTCGTGAGCATCACGCTAAGCCCTTGCCCATCAACGGCAATCATTCAGTTTTTTTTTTTTTTTTTTTTTGCATATATCTTTCAGGTGTTTATTTATTTATTTTGAAACATTCAGATTTTTTGCTTTTACCTAAAACTAAAAGATAACTTCCACACTTGATTAAAAGAACTTAACTTGGTTCAATGTTGTGGATTGATCAATTTCTATAACTGATATAAACTCAGAATTTTTTCTTTTTTTTTTTATAATTTTATAACTCAAAAATGGTTTGACAAAATTTTGGGTGAAAATACTCAATTTCCATAACTCTGGCATCACTCATAACTCAAGCATTTTGGTAATTAAAAATAAGCGGTGTAAATGGCAAGACTTACCGTTGAGAACTTAGTAAAAGTTTGCTAATTCAACTCTTATTATTATTCTTTTTTTTTTTAGAAGTGTAATATTCACATTATTTTTTATAACAAATTTTAGGTTTTTTTTTTTTTTTGTTTTCTATTTGAAAATATCACTATAATTATTTTTTTACCATCAATAACAACCAGAAAAAGAAAAAAAATTACTTAACATTAGCTAGACCGAAAAAATGTTGTGAAAAAAAAAAAAAAATATTGAAAAACTGCATTTTTGACAGCCATTTGTTTTTCAAATAGTGTAAAAAAATATGAGTATGGAAATTTAGTGATGCCAAATGGGTATAATAACTTATTAGTTAAAATTGATGAGGGCCTTAAGTGATTACTTGAAGAGCTAAAGAGTGAAGCATTTGTGCTCTAGCACAGGGCCGACTTGGTTCAATGTTGCGGAACCTCAATAGGTTAATAGTCTTTGGTGGGTTCATCACATTGCATTTACCATCGAATTTCACCAACCGAAAAATGTCAATGAGAAAAGTGGGTCACTAACAAACAAACAAAAAAGTTGGCTCAACCAAAGAGTTGCACTAGGATCGCTTGCATTCGGGTATTAATAATTTTATATATATATATACTCTACAAGTTGAACACGAATTGGTCTGAATTTGATGGATTGCTTTTCAATAATGGGTAAGGCTACATTTACAATATTTTTATAATAATTTTATAACAAATTCAAAATGATAAGTTGTTATTGGTGCTTAAGAAAGTGATGTCAATGGTGTGCTTTGATTATAAATAGTAACAACTTGTCACATTGAATTTGTTTTGAAAATATTATGAATGTAACATTACTCTTAATTATATATAACAAATTTTGTTTTCTAATTTAAAATAATAAGTTGTCACTAATTATTATTTAGTATTTTTTGTATAAATATCACATACAAAGATAAGTTGAAATGGGAGATTTGAACATTTGTTCTCTTTATAGGGAAACTAGGCAATATCATTAATTTAGAAGACTATTCTTTCTTTAAAAAAAAAAAACAAGGTAAAAAGACTCTTGGTTATTCCTTATTTAGTTAAATATTAGTATCAACTTTAGTACAGACTAAAAAGTATATATACTTCATTTTTTCTATTCTTTAGCTTTGGGTTGAGGTCTTATATGTATAGGATAAATTGCTACCCGTAGTTGTGCTTAAATATGATAACAATAGAATTTATGTCATTTGTTCTCTTGAAATTCTATATATCCTCACGTAAACGGAACCACAGCGGGGGCCCAGGGGGCCCGGGCCCCCCCTGGCCCAAAGAAAAAAAGGGAAAAAATTGTGGGCCCCTACCCCAAAGAAAAAAAGAAATAAATTTTTATGTAATTCTTTTTTCGTTTCTGTTTATGGTTGTTGGTATCTCATTCTTGCCTTGTGTTGCAAACTTGCAATTCGAAGCTTCTTTTTTAACTCTAGGGAAGTCTTCTTTTTATGTAGTATTTGAGGGTTTATCATTTGTTTTTTAACATATAGAATAATAGTCTTTATCATTTAAAACATTAATTGATTTTTAGTTGCATGTAAAGTTTATCATTTGTTTTTTAACATATAGAATGATAGTTGATGAAGTGATAATGAATTCATTATTATTATTTTTCCAATCACTAGCAAACCATTTCAACAAAATGTAATAAAAATCGTGCCATTATAATTTTTTTTAAATCTATTAATTAGTATCTTAGTAAATAAATAAAAACAAGATCACACTAACAAATAGCTAAAAAGGATTGTTCTTTTTCTTTTTTGGACGTATCATCATCCCTTTCATTTAGAATAACCCTTACCAAAAAAAAGTGTTGGAGATTTTTTTGGAATAAATGAAAGGTTTATATACCCATTAATTTATTTTTAGAATTAAAAAGGAGGAGAGGGAGGCTTATAATATGGGACCACATTAGCAAAAAGGAAAAAAAAGAAAATAAAAAAAAGGAAAGTTATTTTTTATTTTAGGGCAGATGATCCCTTTCATCCGAATAACCCTTGCCAAAAAAAAAGTGTTTTGATTTTTTTTTAGAAACAAGTGAAAGTGATAAGGTTTATATATTGTTAATTTATTTTTAGAATCAAAAGGGAGGAGGGGGGGGGGGGGCGCCCAAGCAATCAATTTTACTTTATATATATATATATAATATGTATTATATGGAAATAATCATTCTATTCTTTATGTTGAGTTTGCTAAAGACTTTGGCATTAACCAATGAAGACCGTGTGGTTTACATTTTTTTTTAACACATAAGTACAAACAATCTTTAATCAGCAATTGGCATTTAAAATTTATTGGTATGAGTTATGACATTTTAGCAAGTACATTCTTGTGGGTGGATACTTACCATTCTTGAGGATCATATTTCGAGATGATTTGGAAATAAAATTGAAAATTAACCAGAACTTTTGTTGCATGTGTTTAGGTAAAGAATTTTTTAAACGAATTTAGATTTATCACTTTTTTTTTTTTTTTGAGAAGACATGATTTTAGATTCAATCACAAACAGTTCTAGATTTTGGTGAAGCATTAGAGGAAATTTCATGTTTTAATGAGAAAATTGTAGTTGGAATTTGAGGGCTCAAAATCACGACTAAACTTTACTCATTCGCTCAAAAAACGAATATAGATAAGATTTTTTTCAGGTTGAATATGTGCTATTCATAAACAGTTTGATTCATTTACAACCCTATCAATGATGATTATGGTGCTTTTAATGAAGGGTTTCAAATTAAGTATTTCTTTATTGCTCCGTGATACTAACTGCCACATGTAGTTTTGGTATTGGCGTATGAGTGTATTCCCTTATCTCATTCCCCTTCCCTATATATGTGTGCATGTGTATGTTTCTCAAAAAAAAAAAAAAAAAAGTATTTCTTTATTGACAAATGATTAAGGGTTTCAAATAAGATATTTCTCTACCCAATTAATAAATACTAATATGTAACCCATGCTACCGCACGGGAATGAATATAATTTAATAAAATAATAGAAATAAATATATTACATTTTATTATTTAAGTAATACTATTGGTTTTGTTTTGTCTTTATTATTAATCATGAGTTTAGTCATGTTTAAAAGACTTAGTTTATTCATGTTTAATAAAACTTAGCATTATGTAATTTTTTAACAAATATTTTTATCATACAAAATTCTAATGAAACAATGCTACATAGACATATATATTCAAGGTTGACTCATACACGGCACATATAGTTATGATTAAGTTGCTTTATCACAAATCATTTTTAGCAAAATATTTTAATCAATTAAATGTGAATCTCATAACGTGCATCTCATAACAATATATAATAATAGAATAACGTGAATCTCATAAAAAAAATTTAATCAATTAAAAATCACTAAAATTATGAGCCTAAAACGTAAAGACAAACAAATAGGATAAGTACTAATTCCTTAAAAGAAAACTTACAGTAAGTTGAGAAAACTACACAAATAATCTTTGATGTTTGAAAAATAATAGGATTACAACTTCCTTTTGAAATTGTGTAGAGATTCATGCTGATAACGTGTTATGAAAAAGAAAAGAAACATGCAACATCAATGATAGAGAAACAAAACAATTTTATAATTAAATAATAAAAATTATTGACAAAAAGAAAAGGAAGTATAGACCAATGAAAGAAAATAAACATGCAACATCAACCATAAGAAAACCACAAAATTATATAATTAAACAATAAAAAAATTTACACAAAAAGGAACAACAGTATAGCCAGATATAAGAAAGCAGTAATCAAACCTTAGGAATAGTTGGAATTCATTGTTCAAAGCATAAATCAGGACCATGAAAATTGTAAAGACAAGTACAATCGAAATATCTGGAGAACCTTTTCTTATATAAGATACAAAAATACCTAAATACATGCATCATTGATACTGAGAGATTCTTTTGAAATTCCATACCATTCATTGAACAACAGAAGAGCTGTATATGAAAGTTATTATTGGAGAAGAGGAGATGAACCTTGAAATACGCAGGTGTAGGGAGATGAACCTTGAAATATGCAGGTGTGGAAATAAAAATAAAAAATAAAAAAATACACCGGAATTACAATTGATCCACTTAAATTTAGACAAATGGAACCACATAAATCTTGACATATGACACAAAATTAAGATTCTAATTTAGAATTGCAATTAGAGTTTCTCTTTGCTTCACCTATGATATATATATATATATATATATACACACAAGATTGTAAATACAATCATTCTAGAACTCACAAAAACATCGATTCTTTTTATTTTAAAGTTTAAACACAACATCAAGACATTTCTAGAAAAAAAAAAATGAAGGATTTTGAATGAAAGAAAATTAATCAAACATATGCCTATGAAAATTCTGTACTTGAAAAAGTTGAACATCAAGAGAGGAAATAAAAAAGCGTATTCAACACTTCCATATTAAGTGGACCAACCTACGACATTCCTATCTGCTTCTTGAACCTCATTTTCTTGTTGACCATCATACAAACAAAAAAAACGGTACGCGTTTAGACTGACCAAGTGCCGTTATCTCATTTTATAATCTAATTAAAGGCCCTACTTTTTTCTCAGAGTCCCACCATAATTGACTGCAAATGTGTATCTTTACCTATGTAGATATCAACCATTTGTGAAAAAAGCTCTTATCTTTGATAATGATCTATTGGCTTGCATTGCACTTTTAGGGCTACATGCAACAAGTCTGCAGATAAATTTAGATCCTGTTAGGACATATGTAGTTCAAGTTGTTAGCATATGTCGCTATTTTATGTAATTGGCTTATCCTTAGACAAAACGCACTTTACTTGTAATTTGGTAGATTTAGGATGTGTTTAACACTTCAAGAAACAGTGTTTCAAGATTCAGTGTTGAAGTCATCAAAGTCTGTCCAAGAAACAAGCAAGGAAGTACAAGTTTTTAAAGCTCGACACATACCTCGACACATGCATCTATCGAGCTTTAAGAAGCTGTTTTGCCCCGAGCCTCGACAGCTTCTCGACAGATTCTCGACACCTCTATCTGTCGAGAATTAAAGAAAACAGATTTTCAGTTCTGTTTCAAGTCCAATCCGTGAATGTGTCTTTGGGACTTCTTTTCTCTTAACCCTAGACATATAACCGTCAAGAGGATGGAAGTTGCACATTCATTCAGAACTTCTTGTTCATGCAATTTGTGATCTGAAAGACAAAGTTCGTGCCCTAGTTCATCTCTGATGATTTGAAAAACTTTGCAGTCAACAACACTCTCTCTTTAGTTGGTGTTTAAGGTCGCGTACTGGGATCCGCGCATCTGGTTAGTCACGTACTTGGGAGCCGTGCATTGAAAGGAGAAACTGTCACTACAGAACAAGTCCAATTGGGTATTGGGGTAAGAGTTCAACTGTAGGTTGGTAAGGTACTTGGGATTCCTTACTTGTAACTGCTTGTTGTGATAATAGTGGAGTTTCGAGAGTGGTGACCTTAAATCACCCGGTGGGGTTTTTGCCGTAAGGTTTTCCCCATTAGTGAACAAATCACCGTGTTATTTATTTTCCGCTGCATAACTTAGTTTCGGTGATTTGTTTGTGCTATCACGTGATATTGCATATTAATTTGATTAATTAATAACTGGGCTAATTAATTAATCTAAGTTATCACAAGGGGTCAACGTGTTTGTGGCCTGTCAAGTGGTATCAGAGCAAGCATACTCTGATTAGGGTTTAATCCATTGTGTGTGATCCATTTGACCCCCGCTGTCATGGATAGAGGACAATCTTTAATTATACCTCCTCTATTTGATGGCACTAACTATGCATACTGGAAAGTACGCATGAAAGCTTTCTTGCAGTCTTTAGATGAGAATGTGTGGCAAGTTGTGGAGATAGGCTGGACCAAGCCTACAGAAGTGCCGGCCGACTGGGATGATACTAAGATCAAGGTGGCAAACTTCAACAGCAGACATTGAATGCCCTATTCAGTGCAGTCACCAATGAGGAGTTCAAGAAAATTTCCTCAACCGAAACTGCTAAGGAAGCATGGACCATCCTCCAGACAACTTATGAGGGCACCAAGGCTGTCAAAGACTCAAAGCTACAGAGGCTCATCACACGCTTTGAAGAAATTAAGATGGAGGAGGATGAGTCGTTTGATGAGTTCTATGCCAAGCTTAAGGACATAGTAAACTCAGCCTTCAATCTTGGAGAAACCATCCATGAACCCAAGATAGTGAGGAAAGTGCTCAGATCGCTGCCCGAGAGATTTCATGCTAAGATCACGGTGATCGAGGAATCAAAGGATATTGACAGAATTCCTCTAACTGAGCTGGTTGGAAACTTACAAACCTATGAGTTAGGGCGAACCAGGTTAGGCAAGTCAAGCAAGGGCAAGAGTTTGGCACTAAAGGCGAAGAGCAGTGACACAGATGATTCTTCAGATGATGAAGATTCAAAAATGAAGTCCTATATCACAAGGCAATTCAAGAAATTCATGAAGAATGCAAACGGAAAGGGCTTCAACAAAGACCGTAGACAATCCAGTTCTTCACAATTCAAGAATCCGGATAAAGGGAAGAAGGATGTCAAAGATGGCGGTCAGTACACTGTTCTCGCTGGACCAAAATGCTTTGGGTGTCAAGGCTTCGGACACATGAAACAAGAGTGTCCTACGTACCTCAAGATCATAGGGAAGAGCAAGGCACATGCTGTTACCTTAAGCGACACGGAGCCTGAGGACGATTCCAAAGATGAAGATGATGGAATTGAATGCCTTTACTGCCACTGTTAATCCTACTGATGGGGTTACTGAAGAAGTGGATGAAGAGAAGGAATTGGTGGATTCCAAGTGTGAGATTATGGATGATCAAGATGATATCCACACCGCCTATGAGAAATTGTACAAACTTTCTAAGAAGCATGAGAAACTTTATAGGCTGGCCACCAAGAAGCTCAGTGATGTGGAACTCAACCGTGAGGAACTGTCCATAAAGGTTGATGAAGCGAATCAAACCATTGGAGTACTGAAGTTCGAAAATAATTTCTTAGTTGAGAGGACCAAGAAGCTTGAAGCGGAGCTATTTCAAGTCAGAGTACAACTGGAGAGGACGTCAAGTGCAAAGCTGGACGAGATGCTAAGTGCTCAGAGATCTTCTTCAGACCGTACCGGATTGGGGTATGAATTCTCTCTCTCTAATACTCCTACTGCTAGTACTACTGTGTTTGTTCCACCTGCTAGTAACATTGAAAATGAAGATAAGAATGTTAAAACTGATTTAGCTAGTGAGAACATAGACAAGGGCAAGTCCATCCTAGGAGCACCCCCTAAAATTGAGAAAAGGGAATCTAGAAACCCTAGGAATAAGAAGGCTAACTCTCAAAAGCCCAAACAGAAGAAGCCACATCTCTGTTATCATTGTGGTGTTGCCGGTCACACTCGACCAAATTGCCATAAATGGCGTGCTACTCAACAGAGAAATGGCATGATAGCATCTGGGAGTCAGAATTAGCTTCAGTCTTCTCTCGCTCCTCTTGGAGACATTCTTAAAGCCATCATGTTCCTTTCGAACTTGAATGGTTCATATTCTTCTCCCTTTTCACCGGTTCAAGAGTCGACCAAACGGAAAGGTTCTTCCAAGGTGTGGAAGGCAAAGGGATCTAAGTGATTTTAGTCACTTCTTCTTCTCTCTCCTGTTTTTGTGTGTTGCATTATTTGTGTGTTTCTTTACTTTTTGAGTCAGTTTAGTTTTATGCTTTGTTTTGCTTTACATGTTTTTGTTTGTGTGTTTTCAGTTTTGTGTTTTATTTTTGCTTTTCTGATAAAAAAAAATTTTGAAAAATTGAAAAATACAAAAACAGTGTGTGTTTGTGTGCATTAGTTCATGTGAACTTTTAATATGGCCACTGAAACAGAGTTTTCTAAACTTTGTATCACCTGTAACTTAGATGAGCATTTTTCTGCACAACTAAGCAAGTGAGCGTTGTAGTTCTTTGTTTGTGATGAGTAAGGTTAAGTGATCTCTTCTACTGAACACTCGTATCACTCTTTTTGACGGGTTGAACTAGAAAATCCTAAGATAAAGGCATAAATAACCATCTCACCACTGTTATTCGCCAATCATAATTTGACATCTGTATGCTTCGGCATAGCAAAAGTGCAATGTCAATGACATCTGTATGCTTCGGCATAGCAAAAGTGCAATGTCAAAAGTTTAACATAATTGGGTATTTCTTTTCTTTCTCTTGTATGCCCATGCATGATATGCTTGTTAAAAGAAAATATGCAAAGACATAAAAAGCAAAAAGATCAAAAATGCTTTAAAATATGGTTGCAAGCGTGTTTTCTAGGAGATGTGGGAGTTATAGGATGTACCTTGAAGGTGATAGTCCCCATCAAACGGTTATGATTGTGTGTGAGTTAAAGTGATTTTCTCATATCTCAAATCGTCATAACTTTGAGACACTTATGCAATCTTGCGATATTTTCACACACGACACGCAATACTCTTTGCTATTCTTGATATATGTGCAGGTACAATGTGATTTGGCCATCACAAGGTTTACATGCGTTAATGTATGCTCACTAAACTGTCTTGACTTGTTTTTGAAATATAAAATTGGTTAGACTTGTTTAGTGTGTGTGTGCGTGTGCGTGTTTTGAGATATATGTGCGTCAATATTCTTGTTGAGAGATGTTTTTGAGAGCTTAATGTGTTGATTGAATCTTTAGTTGAGTTGCATGCATGATTGCATTCATGTCTGTGTTTTTTTTCTTCTTCTGAAAAACTGTTTTTAAAGGCATCTCGACACCTCCTCGATACCTCTCGACACATAAGATGTCTGTCGAGCTTCTTCGACTGTTTCTTATCGCAGTCTCGATAGATACCTCGACACCTACTGGATCGATCGAGAATCTTTCTGTCTGCTCGATAGCTCCTCGATAGCTTCTGGATCGATCGAGGTTCCTTCATGGTTTATTCTTCTTCCTCGATACATGGCCTCGATAAATTCATCTGTCGAAGTGCTTTTTCTAAATAGCTGTCTCGATAGCATTCTCGACACCTCTCGATATCTGTAGCTGTCGAGAATTACTGAAGGTCTATAAGAAGGTTCTTCGCAATTTCCTTCTCACTTTGCTCGACCTCTCTCGCTCGAAAAACCTGTTTTCTCTTCCAAAACTTTTCTCTCTCCCTCCAAACCTCTTTCAAAGGCTTTCTCAAGTGTTCTTCGCGATCTTCATCACTTGGTAAGCGTCTTATCCCTCATTTCCATGCATTTCATGTTTTATAAAACCCTAAGTTTTGTGTTTTTGAAAATTTTTGGGATTTTTCAAAATTTTTGAGGTTTTCATGAAATTGTTGAGTTGGTTTTATAGATTTGATCTTCAAAACCACATGCATTGCATCACATTCGCATTCTAATTGTATTTTCATGCATTTAGATGTGTGCCTATCTATTGTGTGCTGTTAGGTTTGGATTGGGCTGAGCCCATGATATTTTTATTGTTGCATGTCACATGTTCATGCATTATCCATGCATACGTTCTTTCTTTTCAATTTTTATCTTCCTATATTGAATTGTTTGGAACTTTTCTGCTTGTCTCTTCTTCTTTCCCCCCTCTCTATGGTTGCGTTAGTAGTGTCTATGGCACCTAAACGTAAGTCCATTCCATCCTAGAACTCTCTGCATTCTAAGGGATCGTCTTCCTCAGATTCTACTCTTCTTTCTGTCCGGTTCTGTGATGAGAAAGCCCATAAGGACTTCTCGGAGAACTTTTCTAAACGAGGTGTTCATTCGAAACGCCACATTGTCCTGGCAGACTTTGCCGACACCGACCTTCCCGATGTCATACACAGTCGGTATTGGGAGTCACTGTGTGACGTCCCGGTCACATGTCCACTCATGTTGATACAGGAGTTTTACTCCAACATACACGGGATCAATTCTTCAGTACCTCTTTTCTACTCTTGCGTCTGAGGTACGCGCTTTGCAGTCACCCCAGGGTTAGTCTCTGAGGTTCTTCATGTCCCTAGGGTGGATCATCCTGATTACCCTAGCTATGAGCGTCTCTGGACTGTGTCCAAAGACGAGATGATCTCGGCGTTCTGTGAGCGTCCTTCCTCTTGGGGAGATCATATGTACACACCATGTCGACCTTTTGCTAAAGGTCCTCGTTTCCTTAACATGGTGATGACTTTTGTTTTGCACCCACTCTCTCACTACAACTCTATCACAGAGCCTCGCGCTCGGTTTTTGTTGTCCCTCCTAGAGGATCTCTCTATAGACTTTCCTTCACACTTTATCTTTTCCATCATAGATGTCTATAGAGATACGGCCACCCGTGATAAGCTCATTTTCCCTTCTGCTATCACGAGGATTCTTAGCCGTTTTTCTGTCCCATTCCCTTCGTCCGATCCCTACCATGTCATGTCTGCCATAGACGCCGTTACCGTAAAACGTAGCGAGGCACAGTTTAGATCGAGACAGTCCGACGGTGCCACTCCTTCCACCCGTCCGACCACCTCCAGATTCGCTCGAGCATCTGCTTCTTCTTCGAGCGACGTCACCTTAGGAGACATCATGGCGCAGCTACAGCGCATGGATGCTCGCCTAGATACACTCTCCATGGAGCTGTATCAGGTGAACGTTCGTGTTGGTCGCATCGCCAGGCGACAGGTGACCATAGGCGGCTTTGCTTCAGAGGTTTCTCCTCTGCCACCTCATGTGTCGACTGAGTCTGAGACTGATGCTGAGGGCGATGACGATGCTTCTAACGATGATGATGATGGAGATGCGAGCTCTTCGGATGAGATGTCTACATGACACTCTACCCTTTGTCACTCGTGACAAAAAGGGGGAGTAGTTTTGTATGAGAGTAGTCATGCTTAGAGGGAGTATTAGCATAGGACATTTTTGTTAGGGGGAGTGTGGATTGAGGGATGTAGTGAGGTGATCATATGTATTTTTTTCTTTTTCATCTTTTCAGAGATACATTGATCATATATTGACATACATTGTATTTATTCTCTTCTTATATATGATGATGTATGTTTTTCTTTCACCTACCTTTACATGTGTTGTTTATTTTCTGTCTTTATACACATGTTTCTTTACTTGTATACAATCTATAATTTCTGTTTCACACAAAGATGCCTTGATGTGTTTTGTTTATAAGTGTTTCAGAAATACAGGTTGTCAAAGTCTACTTGCCATAAACTCTCTTCTTGCAAAGTTTTTCAAGAGTTTGTGTTAGGATAGATTTTACTGTATGTAACAAGTGAGTATGAGTTGAGTGATTTATGACTTCTCTCATATTTTCATTTGTTTGTTGTGGTTTTGTCACGGATTGCCAAAGGGGGAGATTGTTAGGACATATGTAGTTCAAGTTGTTAGCATATGTCGCTATTTTATGTAATTGGCTTATCCTTAGACAAAACGCACTTTACTTGTAATTGGGTAGATTTAGGATGTGTTTAACACTTCAAGAAACAGTGTTTCAAGATTCAGTGTTGAAGTCATCAAAGTTTGTCCAAGAAACAAGCAAGGAAGTGCAAGTTTTTAAAGCTCGACACATACCTCGACACATGCATCTATCGAGCTTTAAGAAGCTGTTTTGCCCCAAGCCTCGACAGCTTCTTGACAGATCCTCGACACTTCTATCTGTCGAGAATTAAAGAAAACAGATTTTCAGTTCTGTTTCAAGTCCAATCCGTGAATGTGTCTTTGGGACTTCTTTTCTCTTAACCCTAGACATATAAAAGGATTATTTTAAGGGCCGTCAAGAGGATGGAAGTTGCACATTCATTCAGAACTTCTTGTTCATGCAATTTGTGATCTGAAAGACAAAGTTCGTGCCCTAGTTCATCTCTGATGATTTGAAGAATTTTGCAGCCAACAACTCTCTCTCTCTAGTTGGTGTTTGAAGTCGCGTACTGGGATCCGCGCATCTGGTTAGTCACGTACTTGGAAGCCGTGCATTGAAAGGAGAAACTGTCACTACAGAACAAGTCCAATTGGGTATTGGGGTAAGAGTTCAATTGTAGATTGGTAAGGTACTTGGGATTCCTTGCTTGTAATTGCTTGTTGTGATAATAGTGGAGTTTCGAGAGTGGTGACCTTAAATCACCCGGTGGGGTTTTTGCCGTAAGGTTTTCCCCATTCGTGAACAAATCACCGTGTTATTTATTTTCCGCTGCATAACTTAGTTTCGGTGATTTGTTTGTGCTACCACGTGATATTGCATGTTAATTTGATTAATTAATAACTGGGCTAATTAATTAATCTAAGTTATCACAAGGGGTCAACGCGTTTGTGGCCTGTCAGATCCTATGTTATGTCATCATGAGCTTAGCTAAAATGGAATAGTACATGGAAAGTCAAGTAAACCCTTTGCCCTATTACTGTTACTATTTTTAGTTATATTTATAGTATCATTTGATGCATTTTCATTAATAAAAAAAAAAAGGAAAAAAAAAATTCACATATATTAACTTATATAAATTCCTTTTTTTTTTTTTATAATATAGACATGAATATATATCTTAAAATTATTTTTTAATATAAATTTCACTTATTTGGACAAAATAAGTGACACTTGACTTGCCCATGAGAAAGTGATTATTCAATACTTTATGAGCAATTTTTTTTTTTTTTTTTTGCATGAGGGGATGATACAATAATTTACCAAAATGTATGAAATAGTCATAGAACAAACTATATAAACAATTATTTGTTACACCTTCTGTACCAAATTGTTTGACCTATATTTCATTTTAATATGTCCTAAAATAAAATCCTCTTTGAAAAATTAACTCAAACTTTCTAACATGCCCCTTAATTTATTTAAAAATTCAGTACCCCTCTTTCACTAGAGTTTAAACTAAGAGAAATGATATGTCCACAACATTTTTACATTTTTATGCAAAAAAACAACACAAAAATGATGTTTTCTCAAAATATTAGATTTTCTAAGCAGCCCAAACAAAATGGAATGGATGAAGTATTTATGATCAAGTACTCAATATTACCCACAAACCCATCAATAATATTGTACATAGAGAATAGAAACTACCCCTTATCAGAATTTGAAAAGTTCTTCACATCATTGTCCATGTGAACATAGTTCATTTTTCTCATTGGAGGTACTAATTTCCAATTAGATAATTGTGCCATTAATTTTTTCAACTCAACCCCAAAAATCTAACCAGAATCCCTAGGTTTTCTAAAGCAGGATATTTCTAATTGGCAGATGATATATCTAGATGACCACATTTGCCAAATTATATACACTATTTCCTAACATGGTCGGTTGTGATTTTGAACTAGTACTTAAAATAAATGGGTTTAAGAGTCAAAAACTATTGTGTTCACACTTCGTCACTTTGAAATAATTTCCAACTAATTAGTGTAGGACTTTGAACTTGACTAGGATTGGTTCGAGGTTGCTACATCCCCTACATACGACTAAAGGTCTATTTTCTTAAAAAATAATCAGTCAACTTGAACATCGAGACTTTGGAGAAGAATAAACCACGAGACTTGATGTTAAATTAAAGGTCCTCACTATTTTATACTAACCAATTAAATTAATTAATTGTTCTGATCATATTTTAAGGTTGATGAATCGTAATAAAATCATAATGACCATTAAGAAATTTTAATAATAATATTAAATCCTACTCGCATACCTAATCATCTAATACTTTAATTATATAATAGTACCCTTTTTTGAAATCACAAAAAACTAGGGGCTCTTTATTTTTTCTTTATTTCTTTTTGTGCCTTTTCTTTTTCGGTGCAATTGTAACTTATCTCATGGGCAGGGATTGCGGCTCAACGGCTCACTGTTTTGCAAAAGTTCAACGGTTATCAATAACTAAGTTTGAAATACTCTTGTTATTTAATGTATTATAAATTGGTTAAAATATAATATTATTATTTTTTTCTGTTAATAAGTATTACCGTTTACTCAAAAAAAAAAAAAAATCTGGAAGTACGCTCCTTTTCTATTTGCTTAAAAGAGGTATTAGCAATTAATATATATATATATATATATATATATATATATATATAAAGCTAAGAGAACATTCACTAAGAATTTGAATTTAGAATTCAATTTTGTGCTATGTGTCTAAATTTATGTAGAGACCACGCTATACTTATCCGCTTAAGTTTGTTTTATGTATCCACTAAAGTTTTTTTTTTTTTTTTTAATTTTTGTGTCCAGTGAATTAATGAGTGCAAAATAATAAGCATCGAATATTAATGAACTATAAAGTTTATAAAAAAAAAAAAAAAAACTAATCACATATGTTCAATAAAAATCATCACACAACAAAGATTACCACATGTTCTATCTTATTAAAAATTCAAAAAAAAAAAAAATGATCATAAGTAGTATTAAGTTTAGGTAAGAATTTTAATATGTAACTATTTATGTTTACTTTTTCAAAAAAATAATTTAACTAATTATTTATATTTTTATAATAAAAATTGTGTTTAATTTTAAATGTATTCATACGCATGCATGTGTTACATGTTTTTTTTTTTTTTTAATAATTTGACTAATCTATATATATATATATATATATATATATATATATATATAAAATCGAAGTCTCTGAGGCTTCACAATTTTTTCACATCAGCACAATATTTAAATAAAATTGTCATTTTATTTAAATAAAATTATTTTTGTTTAGTCCAAATCTAATAATGAGTAAAATTCTATTTCTTTAATAAGTTCAACTTAAACTGAAACTCATCATTTTTAAACAAAATTATTTTTGTTTAGTCCAAACTTAACAAGAAGTGAAACTCTACCTCTCTGACAAGTCCAACTTAAACTTAAATTTAAACGTTGATAATTTTTCTTTAATATTTTTTGGTCTTTCAAAAGTTTTAATATCTAAATTTTTGAATTATTTTTTTTATAGTATCAGAAATTGTCTAACAAATTTTTTATAAGTCATTGCACATTTGAGCAATGACTTCTTCATCAATTTGTAACACAAATTGAAATTATGCAAGAGTAAATCATGCAGTGGTGTAGTTTGTTAATCAATTTAAAATTTTATAAAATTATTTTAATCTACCCTACAAATAGGTAAATTCTCATGCATAGCACGAGTTAGCGACTAGTTATTTATATTTTTATAATAAAAATTGTGTTACATGCTAGTTATACATAATAAAAGTTTTAAAGTATCAAGTTAAGATATACACTTAAACTAGATTAGAGTAAATTTCTATCTAAAGAATAATAATAATAAAGCCAAGATATCGATTATTTATTCAAGAGAAAGAGAAATTACTAATTCAACTAACTAAAACGGTAGAACTTATGTAAATTGTTATTTGCTTATGAGTTGGTGAATATGAGACAATAGATGAAACCACATCGAAAAATGCTTAGGATCTGATTGGATGAGGGGCAACGTGGTAGCTTAGGCCTACTTGGATGGGGTTGATTGAACGTTGAAGGCACTTCGATGGAGAAGTAAGTATGGTGACATTTTATTTTTATTTTTGCAATAAATAATGACTTGAGTGGGAAAATTTACATACCTTGTCCTCGTAAATGTGCAAGGTTTTTATATGGAGAATTTATAGCCATTTTGTTTTATTTTTTGCATAAATCAAACCCTTAAACCTAGCTTTTCAAAATGCTTGAAGTGAGTTCCTGAGTCAGATGATTGGATATTTTTTTTAGGACAACACACTTCAAGCCACTAGTAAGGCTTTTTAAATAATAATTTTACTTATTTTAAATGTGACTGAAAGTGTAGGAGACATAATAAATGTTGATGTAAGATTAGTTTGTAAGGGACACAACTCTTCTTTTGAAAAATAAGAAAGAAAATAAACCCACTTAGTTTGGCTGTGGGGCGAATTAGAGTATTAACTTTAAACCGTTGGAGAGATCTAACTTCTAAGCATGTCATTACTAGTCAAAAGAACTGATAGGTTCAAAAAAGTATGGATAGTTGGGATTGAAGCATGTCCAAACCGGGGCTGATTTTGTAATTGACTATCCTACGCGAATGTCGATCGATCGATCCCAGCATTGCTACTTTCCTATATATATATTTTTATGCATTTTTATTTATTTATTTAAATGTTCAAGTAAGTAAATATGACAATTGAGTTTAATATTATTAATGGTAAAAAAAAAAAAAAGTGGCAATATGTCAATATCCTTCAAGCTAGGTTAAGTTAGTTATAGAAAACTTTTTATCTTACGAAATCCGTGAGCGCTGTTTTTGGGGATATTCATGTATAGTTGATTTAACATGATATTTGCACCACAGTTCTAGGTTTGTCAAAATCGTATGAAAAGTGATTACTATTTTTATTAGCAAATGGGAAGCCGAAAGCTGTAGTTTGAAGTTTCAATAAAAAGAAGGATTCGAGTTGCAATTGTTTGACGTTGATCTAGGAGCGTGTAAGCAAGATAGGGACGTGTCACTCTTTCTTGTGACACGAAACAGAACCAGAAGTATCTTCTGTTTGTTTTTTCAGATAGAAAATTAGAAAGATTTGAGAGTGCATGATGAGGAGGACTATTGAAGTATTGATTGCACAAATTGTTGAATTTCTAAGACATTGTTTTCAAATTTGTTTTTTGCTCATATGTTTGACTTCTTTTATACATATTGTGGCTACAATATAATTTATACTAGAATATTATTTCAAAAAATAAAAATTATATTTAGAATATAAATTGACTGCAAGTATGAAATTATGAATTAAAGATAATTTGATTGAGCTAAACTAAATTGGCTTTTGCCAATAAAAATAAAAACTCAATTCACTTTTCATGACTCTCTAAATGTAATTTTATACGTATTTTTTTTGTTGTTGTTCTAAGTTCTATATTATTCGAAATAATACCCTTTGTCACAACTATAATTAATATCTATTTTTTTTAGGAAAAAATTTAGTTACAAAATTAGTTGTAACTTAAACCTACAACCTTACTTAATAAAATAAATATTATTATATATTTTGAAAATCTAACCGTTGAATTGCATGTTCTTTACGTTTTTAATACACGTATCAAATTTTGTGTCAATCGGATATCATTTATTATATAATCTTTAAGTTTATATTTTATACCTAATTTAAAACTACAAAAACTTGTAATTTAAACAATTTATTGATGACATAGCTATTGATTATTAATTTTTTAGAAATTTTGCAATCGTGAAGTATATAAGAAGAGGATGTAATTCAATGATGGATTTGTTCAAATTCACCTCTAATAAAAAGATATTGAATAAGGTTTTAGCCTTAGATTACAACTAATTTTGTAACTAAATTTTGTCATCATTTTACTATTTATGACAATAGTATTATTTTAGATATTTTTTGTAACTCTTTTTCATTTGTTTAACTTGAATCAAATTACTTTTCATCATTATTGCATTAATCATTCTACTTTGCAATTACCAAACAATCTCTTGTGATTTCTCATTTCCTTTTCCTTAATAGGAACCACACCTATTCTTAAAACAATTTTTTTCCCATTTTGTTTATGATCGTTACTTATATTTTCACTTATTCATTTTTATCATTCTCATTTTATAAAAAAGTTGGTTTTTTACAACCCAATAATCAGTTCCCTTTATCATGACTAGTTTATCAATTTTTGATCTCTGTATCTTTAACTATCAAGTTATACAACTCTATTTTATTTCCGTTTGGAATATACCTTCCTTCCAGATTCCAATTTAGAATTGACTCCGCTTTTAGTTTCATCCAATAAAACCATATCGTTTGCAAAAATCATTCACCATGTAATTTCATCTTAACTCAATAATTTTATCTAGAAATTATAAGTTAGATTTTTTGGTTATACAAATGACCATGAAAGCAAGTCATGATAGACCAATCGCCAAACCCCTTGTGATTGAATGGTTTATCTGGTTCTTTCTATGAGAGAAACTTGGATTTGAATCCCCTTTCTTATTTGTAAGAGGAAAGAAAAAAGCCAATAGACAGGTCTTTACTGCCAACAATTTTATAGCATTCTAGTTTAATTAATTTCATACCAAAACTTGTTGACAGCATTGTTTGTGCAAGCAGAGTTACAAATTAGCAGCCAGATGCAGGCTAAATTGTGACAACTCAAGAAAAAAAAAAGATGATTTTATCCATGTTTTTTTTCAAAGCAAAAGGTCCTCACAGAATATAACAAAAAATAGCATCATTTCAATCCCCACTTTCACAACATTTGACAACGACTTTTAGGGAAACTTGAATCAGAACCTTGTAGTTTGTACACTCAAAAACACAGTTCCACTCATAAATGGGTCCATTTTATTTGTTTTGGGGGGGGGGGGGGGGGGTTTGGTTTGGTTGTTCCTAACAAGGTTTTGTATTTTGGACAGGGTATTGTTTTCCCAAGGGATTTTCTAACAAAAGCGGATAGCTTAGCTGCAAACAATTCCTAGTCGGTATACTATTTTCTCATTCAAGTGGTGCCTTTGAATTTTTGAACATGTCAATATCTGCCTAACTTTTAGATGGCACATTATTTGTGACATCAAAACTTTAGAAGAGTCATACCGCATCATCAGCCACTAGGGACCAAAGTAACAACTAGTTTTGACATATGGATTATGTAATTATATGCAACATGAATGAGAACATAAAATTCCTCAGAATATTGACAAAAGAAGTGCAGAGAAAATTTGATATTAAAAGGTTAAAAGAATCCAGATTGTATTATATACAATTACAATTACAGCTTTTTATGCCCAAGTACATTACAATATTCAATGTTCATCTTTCAACTTGTATAACCATAGACGAGGTCCTCGTCATGACTTCCAGATTTGAGGTCACAGACATTTGATCAAGATCCATTTGCTTAACCTGCAGTACAACAGGTATCAGCATAACTGTTATATACAAAGCACTATTGGTCCCTTGAATTACTTCTGCAATCAATATGTTTTAAGAAAATATTTTTAAGACAAGAAAGAGGATCCAGCTAGAACAATTCCATGAATTATTTAGTAGTTAATAAATCTGACATGTACTTTGGTTCAGTGATATAACTCTTGTTTCTCTCTTATGGTTTGGAATATATAACATGTAATAATATTGCCTACAGCAGGGAGAGGATTATGTTTCTATTCAGAACTTATCCATAATCAGTAATGTGTATGGAAGAAAATGCACTATTCTAAGCATTTTAACTATTGCTTCAGGAACAAACATTTTACTTTTCCTATCACTTTTCTTATACTCAAGAAGTACAAGCAAAATGCCTAAGCAAATAGTACCTGCATGTCATCATTGGTTAATTTCTTTCTCTTCTTCTTTATAGCTTCTATGAGTGAGTTCTTAATTTCCAATATAATGAACACATTTATTTACTATTTTCCACGTGGGAACAAGTTTTTGTCATGGGCTTTCTGGAAAGTTTACTACGGTATCGGCATACACATTTCAGAATTCCTTATCTATTATATCAAATATTGACTATGATGAACCAGTCAGTCACCAGATTATAACTGCCCATTCAATCTGCTCAGAATACCTCACAACACCAATCCTTGATCACTTTCTCTCTCTCTTCCCCCACCCCTCTCTTCCCCCAATGATGTGCAAGGAGACCACAGGTCAGAGAGCATGTTAGAAGGGGGTGCATTTGGTGAATTGATATCCCTTATTGTGAAGTAAATTCTTGGGTCATAGTTGGGTGATTGAAACCCCCAAGAACACACACTCGCACGCGCAAAGTTGATTACTTTATATCTCAGGTAAATTGGCCACTTTCATTCAACACACAGCATATATAGTGAAATCTATTAAAATAAAAACAGATTGAGGCCAAATCATACCACAGTATTCCTATGCACATCATAAACTACACCACATTGGTTTCTGGGGATAAATGCATTTTTTTGAGGTCTCATCCTGAAAGGAAGATGATAGAACATATTTAGACAACCACATTTGAACTTTGAAAAATATTTTGTATTGAAGAAACAAAAATCAAGGATGACACTAACCATTTTAGGGTACTGGTCTCTAATGGAGTACTTGGAACTCAGTATCGTCTCTTGAATATCTTTAGCTGATTGGAACTTCATGTCCAATTAACCTGAATGAGGCTGCATCATTTTGAAGCTGTAAAAAGAGTAGTTACAGTCAATAGGCAGATAATCAAACAGACCATTGAGCATATTTTTTGTCTTACATGTAAGTTGGTGACAAATATTCAGATGCTTACTAGGTCAATTTTTTCAGAAGATTTGTGCCCGCACAATGAAATTTCCAAGTTACGAGGTTATTGAGAGACATTGTCCTTAGTATAAAACAAGCTTAACCATTGTTATACATCTTAAAAATCTCCACACACTTGTAAAGATGATACTTTACAATATATAACTCATATACTTACAAATCTCCACACGCTTGAAAAAATGCCATTGCAATCAATGCAAAATGAAGTAGCATACATATATTTAGACACACTGAACACCTAAAACTAATTGCGCACTGACTACAGTCCAAAGATTTGAAAGAGGGAAAAAAATAAACAAGGTTGCAGACTGCTTATAAGCTTGTCAAAATCTACCCTACACCATTACAACAAATGTCTTGACCTGATTTGTTACAACCTTATTAGAAGCTGGATTTCCATAAATCAAGCAACAATCATTATAATTTGGTTTCAATTTGGTTCTGTTTCAAATTGTTTCTGGAGATTTCAACATAAAGAAACTGTTAGCCACATATAATTGAAACTGACATCTAAGACTACAATAAGTTGACAACACACCTTTGTATAAGCATCCCAATCATTGTAAGCTGAGATCATTTTCCATGTTTCATCCCATGTAAACCCTCTCTATTAAAGGAGTTTTCATTTCATAGTACGAAACTTCTAGAAAGATTCTTGAGAAGTTTTTTTGCAATGCAAATCTTTCATTGAACGACATTTTATACCTGCTTGATTGTTGAAACTGTAATCATTCTTCTTCTCCTTTATGCATTTCCCTAGCATTACATCATTGAGATATTTGTCCATTAAAAGCTGGGGTAGCACTCCTTTTTAGATAAGAAAAAGTATTTCAGAGATGATCAATTCAATTCAGCAACTGATACTTTCTTTTACAAAATAAATGCTGAGGTGTGAATAAAAAAAAAAATAAAACAAATAAATGATGGGGTAGCACTCTTCTTTAGCAAGGGTTACATGGATCAACATTATCTACCCTAGTCAATAACAATGTATACTATTTCAATTGATAATTATATGGGTCCTGTTAGATTAGACTACGGATAGAAATGACAAAAAGGAGACTTGATATTGTAGGTTAAGAATAGAAGAATGAAAAGAAGGAAATATTAGTAGACAATGACATTCTTAAATGATTTGGGAAGATTTGCTTCGACATCAAGATCTGCATTGCATGCATTACATACTGAAACACTGTACTTTTGTTAGAAACCACTGCACCATATATACCGCATAATTTTTGATAGCACATAAGAGATATATTTCTATATGCCCAAGCATTAGGATGCACCTGTATATTATATACACAAGCAACAGAAAATAAACAACAAATTATTTAAAAGAGATAAGAATAGGTAACTGGCAACTCACCTTGGTATAAGAATCCTAGACATAAACCACAGCAGTTATCTCCAACTGAGCAGTCTGACCATTTCAATTCCAATGTTGATGTCCACTTTGTTCTAAGGCATTGACTATCATCAGAGAAGCAACCCTCCTTTTCTTCACCTACTGGAATAATAGAATAGATTAATGGGGATAGCTATGGATTGAATCAAACATTTCAGAGATTTATACATCAGCTATGCAAGAAGCATATACCATACTCGATATCGTGGACAAATAGTAATTTATCTAATTGCTATGATTTGGGTACATAAACAATATACACAGCCAATAATTCTCTCTATCTCATTAGAGAACATAAAGGAATTAATAAATGACTGTTATATGGTATGTCTATCTCTATAATTAAACATGTTTGATGGAATTAAATTTTTATGAGTTATAAGGATGTATTAGCTAGACACCAGAACAGAGTCATGATAATGGAGGGGTTTGGTTGCTTATGACTTCATCTTGTTTTCTGCTTGATCTCTAGAACAATAATCCTAATAATAATAACTAAATAAATAATTATCTTTGTAACCAAATTAATCAGTACCCAAAATAGGCTCAATATAAGCAAAATACCAATAGCGTACATTTCGACGCTAATTATAGCTGCAACATTTATGCATATGCAAGACATGATATAAAGACAAAAATTTTCAGCCCTTGAATCACATGATATAAGCACACACCAATATATTCAAATTAGTGTAATGACGACCTTTGCCCGGCAATCTCCTCCCTGTCCTGAACCCCTTCCCCCTCCTCTACAACTATACCATTTAATCTTATTAATCTAAATCTTCAAAACAGTTTAAAATCATTCCATGAAGTCCTTAGAAAACTCTAATCATTTGTATAAGTACCATCTGCTAACTAGAATGTTGCTCATGTTAATTTGTGCACATGTTGTCACACCAATTGTCTTTCACTCTTCTCAATAATCCCATATTACTAGCTACCATTGTGCTCTAATTCCCAATAATACAAATTCCTGGCTGATATTGCACTCTTATTCCCAACACTTGAAAACATATCTGGAAAACAGACTCCTCCTCACGTGTTATTCCCAAAATAAGACCTTTTTGCATCACTTACCTCACTCACCTTAACAACTTTCCTACTGAAAGATCCCAAGCATTCCAAATGCCTTCCAAAAACTAATTGTTATTGCAAATTAAAGCAGAAAAATCAACCGCCACACAACACCTAAGCTTGAATCTCGCACTTTTATGAAAATTTTCAATAGCAATTCCTTTCCATCAAGGAAAATAGTCTCACACTTGTATGTAAATTTTCAAGAATAATTCCCTTCCTTCAATGTAAATAATCAAATTCGTACTTGTATGCAATTTTTCAATAGCAATTCTTACCATCAAGGAAAATAGATTAACACTAATATGAAAATTTTCAATAATAATTCCTTTCCTTCATCGTAAACTCTTTTTGCATGAAATGTGAAATAATAAACTACTAAAATCTCCTCAAACACAAATTGGAGCTCTATAAACAACTACAAGGATTACAAACTATAAAATCATACATCTCCTTATACTATACATCAAACAAAAATTATATCCAAGTTGAGATCCAAGCTACCATAAATATCTCTTCTCAACCAGAATCTCTCCCACCTTCCCCCCCTACACGCCCCCTAACCTTCCCCCATTAAAAAGGAGATGTAACCTAGATTGTAAAATAATATGGGCCTAACAAATCTAGGAGCCTACGAATCTCAAAAGCCAGTTTGACAAAAATAACTAACAATCTCAAACCAAACTTTATTAGAATTTACATAAGGTGATAGACTCCAATTTGTACTTAACAAAGTCAGGATCCATAGAGAATAACAATTAACTTACCTGGTTATGAATTGCTCCCCCATATCATTACCCACTCCTTTCAAACCCCTTGTCAAACTCCAATATATTAATATGACTATCAACCTACCTCCCTCAACCACAGAATCAAGTCTTAAACAAGTGCTAGGCAAAAATGTAAAAATTAGGATAGATGAAAACTCACCTTAAAATCCATGTATGGGAGACAGGAGAAGATCAAAGAACATTTCTGGCTAACTGGAAACAGGGATTATGGTCTAACAAGTAGATAATGGCATAGGGTATTGAAATTGAAACATCGAAAGAATTGGATTTTTAATTGGGATTTAGTCATGGGCTTCTAAATTTTGCAAAATTATGTGACGGATGCTTTCTTTTTTCAGATCATTCCAATATTATCACTAAATGCCACCCTTTGTCTAGAAGCACATTTTCTCGGATGAACTCCCAACTTCTGTATTGCAAGAACCTACCCCAAGCATTGCCATTGTATTTTATGGTTTTCTTCCCTTCTTGATCTGTTGGAATTTTGTTTGTCTTTATGCTAAAAATGATAAGTAATAAAAATAAAGTAGTACATTTGCTTCTTTGCTGTTTGTTATATAGTTGAGCTTACAAATATACTATTTGTCCATCAAGAATTTGAATTTCTTAGGATGGTTGATAAACAAACAAGTGTGTATGAGCCATGCCCTGATATAATTGATGCCCCTCAAATAAATTTCATCATATACAATAAAACATTAGTCCTTAAATAAACCATAACTTAGATCTTCTCGTATGTAATTTAGATTCTTCTTTATACATGTGCTAAACTGAAAACTGTTGAATTTCTCAAAAATCAAATCAGAAAGAAGTAAAAACATAAGTTCTGAATGAATAGAAGAATAATCACCACTGCACAAATGCTTGCCCCAACTTTTTTTTTGTTTTCTTTTTTGACTGGATCAAGCAAATAAAATTGTCCCTTAGACCTTTAAAAAAAAGTACTTATTTTAAGTCCTCTGCCTTGGAAGGCAGAGGGCTTTTACATTTAAAAGCAAGAGTGATAAGATCATATAAATGCCTACAATAGAAAAAAATTGGGTTGTAGGTTAGCATAAGAAAAAAGATTTTACATCAAAACAGAGGAAACAAAATTGTATACTTAAAAAATTGTTAGTTTGGAGACTGCAAAGTTTGAATACAAAGAAAGGGTCAGCATAAGGTAAAAATCTTTGGCAGAAATGTAATAAAAACATGTCCAACTAGCAAAAAAGCTGATCCATGCATAAGATTTCTCACTACATAGAAGCATCATTGCACCCTTATTTAAATATCCGAGTAGAGCCAACTATATTTCTGTTAAGTACAACCAAGATAAAATAACTACTGGTCCATTTCACACAAACACTGGAGGGATATCAGCATTGGGAAATGGCTTCTACTATGCAAAGGTCTAGGCAAGTGATCATAGCATTAAGTACTAAATTGCCCAAGCTTATTCAAACCCATCTTTTATCACAATCATCCAATTCAACTGCATTTAAGATAATTAAAATCATGAATTCAAATAAAATAAAAACCATTATTTTTCTATATTTTGAAGAGAAAAAAAAAAAGATGTTCCTGAGATTTTAAGTCACTCCTAGTTGAAATGCTTAGTTTTGCCAAATCCTACAGACCTGACACACTTTGTAAAATTGTTTTAACTCTCAAACTTTCAATGCATTGTGTTTGAACAAAGTCTCCTAACTGAAAATCAAAGGCACCTGACCATTTCATCAATCAAACCTTAAATTTCCAACCACATTCACTCAAACTATCAATTTCAGAACTAATACCAGAGAGCCCCGTTCAACACCCCATAACAAATAGGCTCAACTAATGACCAATAATCCTAATCAGTGCAAGTAATCTCTTGACTATTTCCAATTAGATGTTGATCTTTGTGAGTCTAAAAAAGCATAGGCCTTTTGACTTTACTCATCCATTAACAAGATAAATTTAAATGCATTTTTCTCAAGTAATTTTGAAAACTCTTGTACCATTACAAGAAATTGAATTCAACAACAAATCAAAATGACCATCAATTCTGCTTCTTCTTTGTGTTAATGTCCTCTCCAATTGAATTAGTACCTGTATGAATGAGCCTATGAATTTAGAGAAAGAAAATGGGAAGAGACAAATACCGCCGAAGATGCAAATCAATAAGCAAAAGAGGAAGACATACTCCAGCATTTTACAATGTAAAAGAAATCAAATGAAGATGATGCAAAGGAGAACTGTTTCAATGGAATAATAGTACCTGGGCATATTTTTTCAAACTTTGATTAAGAGATTCTAAGTTTCTTTGATGGTGAATATGGGTTGAAGCTGGCATCATTTTTTATGGAGGGATGGGCCATTGAAGAAGAATCCAAATCAAACACATCACCATTGGTTGAGTCATTACCGAAACCAAAATTTAGAAAACCCAAAATTAAGTCAAACCCATTAGCTTTATCCTTTGGAAGCCTTAAATAAGATGTCAAGGAAAGACACCTAGTGCCATCAACGATTAGAGGAGGTTGAGGTTCTCCTGCGTCTGCGTCTGCGTCCGTTGAGACTCACATGATTCATATTTGAACCATCGGAAGTGGTGGCAGGAAGTAGTAATGGTGTGAACTCAGTGTTGTCAGAGTTGTCATCAACATTTTGAGAGTAGTTATCGATGATTATGGAATTTTGAGAAGGACAAATGCATTTCACATGTGCCACCATCCCTGCAATGACAGGTGCAAACTTTCCGAATTCACTTGTCCAATGAGAGATTTTACATGAAATCTCAACACAATTTTGATCACCTTGCAACAAGTCTCCAAATTTCTGCTGCAATTGGCTAGGAGGTAGAGCGTAAAACCACAAATGATCACACTTCAAATACTAAAAGAACGATTGCCGCATGAAAGATTGCGCTTGACCATTGATGGAAATGTCGACAGCACAAAACCATTTAATTCTATCATCACGGAGAGAACCGCACTTATTAGCATGACTGTCTTTCAACGGAACTAGATGAAAAGCAATACAAAAGGCAAATGTTGAAAATTTTGGACCAATCTAGAATAATATGGAACTTTCAATGTTTTGATGGTTGAACCACTCTGGAATATTCCTTTCTGGTACTATAATACTATATCTCTCTCCAAAATCAAACAGATACATATCTGGAGTTGGACGTAACTCTTTTTCAATTAGGAAGAACTTGGAGGAGTGCTGGGAAGAGTAATTAATTTGATGTGAATGTGAATCCGCTGATACGTTGCCTTTCTCACGTGAACATATCATATTTGGTGGAAAATCTAAAATTCTTCCAAACTGCATGCAATTAGGAATTTTGAGAAATTAGAAATTTACCAAATCTAGTATAGTATTTGGAAAGGTAAACAAAATTGTTTTTTATTTTTATTTTTTAGTTTTTAATATCTTGAAGAGAAGAATGTACCTGATTGAATAAATTTCTTATTGATTGTGAATTCAATGAGATGCAGTTTGATGCATACACAGATCTTATACTTTCTGGAAGCTTTGGAATTTCCTTAAGGCACTTGGAATCCTCAATTCGAAGAAAATGTAATCCATTGAATCTCATAATGTTATCTTTAAGGTTCGAAGTTTTTCTCCTTGATAATAACCATTTCTCTGAGAGGTGGAAACGAGAAGTCAATTTTTTTAGAAAATTCAACTTCAGAAAACCATATTTTGAAAATCCACCATAAGAATTGCGTAGTGCTTGTGTACCAATCTGGACATCCTTTGGAAATTGGACACAGCCATAAATAAAGATTTTTTGAAGATGTGGCAATTCATAGATGCTACTTGGAAGATAACATGTACAGGAATAGGAACCTATATCTAATCTCTCAAGCCCGTAGAGATTCCTAAATGATGAAGGAAGCTCTCTAATGGCAGTGCATGCTAGACTTAGAAACTTTAAATTTTCCATTTCTTGTAAAATATCAGGAAACCTCTTAACCCTTTTGCACTTATGAAGAATTAAAATTTTAAGAGATTTCATTGTGATGCAGCTTGGAAGAATTTTAAGTCCAATGCAACCCGTGAGGTCCAAACTTTCAAGCTTATCAAGACATCCAACAAAGTCATGAACCTTGACTAAATTTATACATCGACGGAGATTCAATTGCTTTATGTTTGGGGTGGCAATCGATAAGTCAGGTAATTCCCTAACGTATTGGCAGGATTGCAAATTCATATATGTCAAGCTTTTACACTGTATCCTCTGTAGAAAAAATAGAATCAAAATTAACTTCAACAAATATTAAAATATAGTTCAATCATTAATGAAGTAATAATAATTTATTTTAAAAAAAATAAAAATAAAAATTATACCTTGAGAAGCTTGGACAATATAAGGTGACTTTTAGGCATGTTAAGAACAACAAGTTTTCGAGGACAAAAATTGGATGGTAAGGAAGATGAAGGAAATCCAGGCCAATCAAGCACCCTTAATCCGTTGGGAATATATTTAAGATCTCCACAAGTATCTACATTACTAGCCATAAGGAACTTGAGATTTTCCATCTTTTCTAGACATTTAGAGTCTAATTGAATCTTTGATGGTTTAGGTGCACATATCATTATGCCTCGAACTTTTTCTGACCCCTAATTAGACAAAGAATTAAGTGAATCACACTATACAATAAGAAGTACAATGACACTAAATTTGAACAAAAACCAAAATAATTAATTTACATTTTCTTCCACGTTTAATTGGAAAAAAAATCACTACACATGGCATTCGAAAAATGAACTAAAAAGATGCATACCGTATTTTTAGTTAGTACATCAAGAACATCCTCATAACACCATAGTCTACTACGCTCTCCAGGTTTTGTTGATTCCTGTTGAACAATGTCCTTACCCATTTGTTGTAACAAGTTATGCATCGACAATTTGTCATATTGATCAACAGTTATTAGGCACTTATCAATAAGTTTTCTTATTCCATAAAATGGATATAAATCGCAAGAATCCAATATATCCATGACATACTTCTTAAGAAATCCCTTAAAGAAACATGCAATATCAAGGAAAATATCTTGTTCAGTTTCATCCAATCCTTCATAACTTATTTTCAATACTTTTTGAATTTCTTTGCTAGGAATTCTTTCATACTTACCTATTGCATCTTCCCATTCAAGATTAGTTCTTCCACTCAAATCAGCACCCATTACAACTAGAGCTAAAGGAAGTCCCTTGGCATATTGTATAACTTGGTTTGCAAGCTCCAAATAATCTTCTTTGGGTTCTTTGCTTTGGAAGGCATGCCTACTAAAGAGTTCGAGAGCTTCATCTTGATTTAATTCCTTAACCTCATGCGTTGAAAAACATTTTCCAAGAGTAGCTACCAAGTGTTTGTCTCTTGTTGTTATAATGATTTTGCTTCTAGAAGCTAGCCAATCACATCCTCCAAGCAAATTTTCTATCTGGACCCTTTTATCCACATCATCAAGAACTAAAAGGATCCTCATTACAGAAAGTCTTTCCTTTATCATATTGATCCCTCTAGATTTGTTACCCACCTTTAAATTTTTATCCCCTAAGATATCAAAAAGAAGTACCTCTTGTAGTTCAATTACACCATCATTTGTCCCCGATTTTTCTCTAACATTTTCTAGATAACAAAATCCTTCAAAACGACCACAAATTCTATTAAAAATCTCTTTTGTGATTGTAGTTTTACCTATTCCACCAAGACCATAGATCCCTATCATGTGAGCATCATTTGACTCAATATCTGAAAGAATGGTCTTTATACGATTATCTATTCCAACAGGGTATTGAGCAACAAATAATGATGTTGAATTTAATTTGAACTTTAAAATGTCTTCAACAATTCTTTGAATAAAGTCAAACTCATTGCAACTGTCATTCACATAACATTAACAAATATATAATGAGTTAGACTAGAAAATAGAAATATGAAGATAAACCATGTTTAAGATGTATGGTGTGCATTAAATTTGAAATGCTGACAATTAAAGTAAGTGATATGTACTGATTTATAAATCTATAACTATCATTATGTTAGCACCTCTTTTCCATTAGGAAAGTATTTTTTGGCTTTTTGCGTAGTTATCCAAAAATATTAAGCATTAAATGGTCAAGGGAGTGGTATGGTGGTTCATTGGTTCAAAAATTATGTCACTGGCTCAATTTAGACAAATAAGTTATTTATTTTAAATAAGAATAAAGTAAAATTAAAATTAAAAAAGAAAAAGAAAAGAAGAGAAAATACTATAAAAAGAAAAAAGAAAAAGCAATGGTACCAATTAGTACATAAATATGAAGGTATAACATAGATTGAAATTAATACAACATTATTGTTAAGAAAATTTATTTAAATATAGAATTTAGTATATGCTTATATATAAAAATGACTAAATAATAGGACATCTTGAATTGATCAAAATGACTCAAAACATTAAAAACAAAACGGTTCGAGTAAAATCACGTGGTTAGGTATTTAAAAAAAAAAAAAAAAAAAAAGCTGGTGGTTTTTAAATATGGATTCTTTTATGAATCCAGAATTTTTAATTTTCGGTTTAACCACCATGGTTTATTTATTTTTAAATATGATAGATTCTTTCATATGATTCCAGAATTTCGTATAATTCATCGGTTTGACGGTTCAATCATCAATCTGGTACGACTAGGATAACTATACTTTTAACATGAAGTTTCATGGAAATTCTAGTTAGGTGATAACTGAAAATTATTTATTATTTTTTTTTAAAAAAAAACTAAAAATTACTAAATCCCACTTTTTTAATACTAGAAATAAATTATTGAGGAAGTTTTTCAAAAAAATAAAAATTAAATGTATAATATGTGGGTGAAACTCCTATTTAATTGGTAAGGTACTGTACATTTAAATTCTTCCTTTACCAATTCTAAAAAAAAAAAAACCAAAAAAAAAAAAAAACTTCTTTCTACCATTGTGAGCTAAACTCCATAGTAGAAGATATGAAGAAAAAAAATAGATTCATAATTTGGACAAAAATTAGTGGCCATAACAAACCACTAAAACTCAAAAAGTACAAAAACTATCGGTGAATACCTATTATCATAATGGTGTCCAGATATATTGGCTACTTCTTGGAGAGCGTTTCTCCACCTTTGTACTTTCTTGTTGCCCATGTTCTTTTCATGTTCAGCTAGAGCATCCCCGAATTTTCCATTTTGCTTGCGTATTTCTGATGGATTTACCTTGCAAAAAACCGGTATCATTAACTCGCTATTCTTCTTACACTCAACAATCTTGGCAAGCTCATCCAAACACCAAGTGGAAGATGCATAGTTTTCAGAAAATATGATTATTGACATTGTTGACTTCTCAATGGTATTGAAAAGCTGTGCAGAAATTTTTGCTCCCCTTGGGAGCTTATTATCAATGAAGGTGTAAATATCCCTCTTACGCAAAGCCTCATATAAATGGCTAATAAAACCATAACGGGTATCTTCACCTCTGAAACTCAAGAATACATCAAATTTTTCAGGCTGGTGGGTGAAAGATGAAGATGAGGCTCCTTTGTTGATCACAAGAGCCATAAGGATTTATGAGCAAATTGTTGTAAAGATTTGAAAGGAGGAGAAAGAAAACTGTGAAGGGGTTGTCAATATTGAAGAATTTTATGAACTGTGCTGTCTGTGCAATCTAGAACAATGGAGATCAAGATTACATTCGTGTATTCCAAGCAAAGCACAGCAAGAACTATAAGAGAAAGAAAGAGGAAAACTGGAAGAGAGAAAACCTTTTATGAAAAATTGCATTACTTGCTTGAATGAATATTACAATACAAGAACCAATATATATACTTAGATATTTCTATCAGTATGAAATAACTGGAGCTGCCACTATACAAACTCTGATTTGGACTCTAACAGCCTTTCCTATTTTCCCGCGTCTTTAGCCGGTTTGGTAGAATTATTTGAGTATTGTTGTTCAAAATAATGTGAAAACTGTAGTTTAAAAAGTGTTGTGAAAACATGTTTTTTTATTTATTTTAAATATGTGTTTAGTACAATATTTCTAATAAAGTCTTTTCAAAAGTGAAAAGCATAATTGTGTGTTTCTTTTTTAAAAAGTGATGATATGTAGTCCAATCAATGGGACCTACAGTTTTTAAAATATTTACAAAAGTATCATTAAGCAACGTTATTTGAAAACTGAATATTGGTAAGAAGAGTTTTCTAAATTCAGTGCCTAAACTAAGCAACGTAACTCAAACACTTCAGTAAAAAACACTTTATCAAACGCGTTTTTTTTTTTTAGACTCACAATTTTTAATGTTTACACACTGAAAACTGTTGTTTAAACACCCTAACCAAATAGGCCTACACACTTTCATTCTATAATTGATAAGTGAGCAAAGACTCTCTCTCTCTCTCTCTCTCTCTCTCTCTCTCTCTCTCTCTCTCTCTCTCTCTCTCTCTCTCTCTCTCTCTCTCTCTCTCTCTCTGCGACACCGTTTGGGCAATACGTTGAGTTGTCATATGTGCATGTCTGGGAACTTTAAGTTGAGCACGTGAGTCCTTTTAAGGAAATGGTAGCATTTTGGCTTGTCTTATTATCATGATTAGCATAAATGTTGTCATTTAAATCTTGGCGTAAATGCATTTTTGGTCTCTACATTTTGTCCCTATTTTTATTTTGATTCCTACTTTTTTATTTTACTGCTTTTAGTTCCTAAATGAAAAAAAAAAAAAAAAAAGTTTCATTTTAGTCTCTACCGTTGCTCACTTAATGGAAATATCCTATGTGGCAGATGGAGTGCACTATTGGCACACTAAATGCTGACATAGCAAATAAAATAATATTAAAAAAAGCCACATCAACATCTAATTTTAAAAAAAATTAATTTATCAATTTTAACAAAATAATAAAAGAAAACAACATAATTAAAATTCAAAAAATACATAAATTTAGATTTGGGTTCATCTTCAACAAGAACACAATGAACACAAACCCAGATTTAAATATAAGAACACACACCCAAATTTTCTTGTATTTTCTTACCATTTCTTGTCAGCCAAACACAAAAACACAAACCCGGCAACTGACCTTTCTTGTCAACCAAACACAAACCCAAACTCCAACAAGAATACAAACACAAACCCAGCAAACCATATCCAACAAATCCAGAAAACCCAAATGCAAACATAGCAACCAAACACAAACCCAAATCCGACCAAATTGAGTCCCTCCCCACTCAAATCTCCTCTCTGTATCAAAAATCTAACCCCACCCACCACCTGAACCAGCCGACCACCACGACTACCAAACACAAACCCAAAAAGTAATTTTTGTCTCTTACCCACAATTTTCTTCACTAGCTCCATCCAAACTCACCCATAGAATCTCAAAGACCAAAACTCAAGCCCTAAACAAAGACCAAAACTCAAGAATCTTAGCTACACAAATTCACCCAAATACTCAAACAGATTCGTCCAAGCCCTTTTTTTCCACTCTCAAACAAACTCCCTTGGAACCTAGAGAGAGAAATGCCAGCTTCAACCATAGTTACCCACATTGCACCTAAATCCACATAACTTGCACCTCGAGAAAACAGTAAGAGTGAGAGAGAGATCTTTGGCAGCATGCTACGGCTTCGACTGTGAGCTACGCCTCAAGCAAGCAGTGGTGGTGCTCCTTGTAGTGGTGCTCAATTAATATAGAGAGAGAACCCAAATGGGTAAGAGGAAATAGAGAGAGTGAGAGTGATATTTCCCTTGAAGGAAATAGAAAATGGTGGAAGAGCTATGTGTGTGTGTGGGTATGCGTTGGTTTCAAAGGAATTTATGGGTGTTTCAGTGGGTTTGTGTTCATGTGATTGAATTTTATGGGTTTGTGTTGACTGTAAACAAGCCGAGCTTTGTTGAGTAGTGAATGTTCAAGCTCGGCTCGATAGCAAAAGCAAAATGTTCAAGCTTGGCTTGAGCTTAATACAAGCCTACAAATAATGTTCAAGCTTGAGTTTGTTATAAAGTATAAAAGCTTAAACTCGACTTGGCTTGGCTTGGCTTAGTTCATTAGTCAAGCTAAGCTCGAGCTTTATATCAAGCCCAAACTCAAGCTCAATATCATTTTTTTGAGCTTAAGATCCAACACAAGTATATTATCAAGCCTATATCAAGTTTATTATCTAGCCTATTTGGTTTGGATGAGTGGTCTCAACTTATAATTAGTTAAAGTCTTAGAAGAATATGAGTTTACTTGTCAAGCTCAAATAAATTTTATTAGCAAACTCATAAATAATTCTAAGCTTAACTTGTTTTGTTATTTTTGTATCGAGCCTTAGTGTTCACGAGCTTGTTCATGAACAATATTTTTTACTCGGGCTCAGCTCGTTTATTAAACAAGCGTAAAACTAAAGCTTAAGCTTGGCTTGTTTATAACAAACAAACATGAACGAATTTTTTATCAAACCAAGCCCGAGCTATCTATGAACAGCTTGGTTCATTTACAGCCCTATGTGTTGATGTTAAGATCTGAATTCATGTGTATTTTGGGTTCTAATTTTTTTTTAATTTTTTTTTCCTTAAAATTGATTAATCAATTTTTTAGAATTAAAGGTTTATGTGGATGTTGATATGTATTTTTATTTTATGTTGATGTGGCATTTATTAAATAACAAATAAAATTTATTATTATTATTATAATTATTATTATTATTATTATTATTATTTTAATCGTCATGTTGGCATTTAGTGTGTCAACGCAATACTGTGTTTGCCACGTACGATTTTTGTTAAGTGAGTAATGGTAAGGATTAAAATAAAACCATTTTTCATTTAGGGACTACAAGTGGTAAAATAAAAAAGTGTGGACCAAAATAGACGTAGGGTCAAAATGTAGGGACCAAAAGTACATTTACGTCTTAAATCTTTTATTCTAACATATATAACTTAGGAGTAGGGGTGACTTGATGCATTTAGGGGCCTAAGGTGAAAACTAACATCAAGGCCTATATATATATATATATATATATATATGACCTAAAAAAATTAAATATTTCTTAAATTCTATTATTTTGTTTTATATGCAAAATTATTACTAATTAACATGAACCAAGTAAATTTTTTTTTTACAAAGTCTATAGACAAAAAAAATTGATATAACTTTCACACTTATTGATGTGGTAGATTAATAGTAGTAAGTAAGAGAATGACGTTAGTGGTGGACCTAAGTGAGAAATAGTAAAAGTTTGCCAACTCGACTATTGCGAAAAATGTTGTGAATTTTTTTTTTTTTTGGTATTGCTCTCTTTTTTATCTTTTGAAAAGTGCTACATTCACAATATTTTTCACAACAAATCCTAGGTGTTAAATTGTTACTGATTCTAATTTGAATCTAGCTACAACTAGAATTATTTTTTCACCATCAACAATGGCCTGTAACAATTTGCTATTTAGGATTTTTGTAAAAATATTGTGGATGTAGCTTTTTTTTTTTTTTTTTTTTTTCTTGTCTTTCATTTGATAAAAAAATTATTTTATTTGTTAGCTAATATTTGGGCTTAATTAATTAAAAAAATAACCCTATTGGTTAAAATTTAGGGGTCTTTTTTCTACTTGGATCCTTAGGCAACCGCATCAACTACATCTATTGTAGGGCTGGCATTGCTTAGGAGAGCAACTGAAAAAATTTGGAAGAGGGTGAATGCAAGCAAGAGAATCAATTAAAGTGGTTTGCTTTCAGTGTGACCAATAACTTTTGAACATTTAAGTGCCATATTGATGCTTTTTTTCATTGCAATATCATGGAAGCACTCGTCAAACATTTGGAATTTAGTTTCATTGTGTTTGATGTGTTGTTTATGGAAGGAGTGAAATAGGCGGACATTTGAGGATGTAAATAGTTCAGAAGACCAGCTGTTTGCTTCTTTTAATGATTTTTTGTATGACTGGTCTCAGGCATGAAGCTATAAAAAAATATTAGCCTAACAGCAAAAGTTAAGCCCAAGCAACACCCCCAAAACAAACACGCACAACTAGTAGGGGTGTTTACCTAACTGCACAAACTGCACCAAAACCATTTGTAAAATGGCATAACCACACTACCCTGCAAGTAACAGTGCACTGCATCACATCGCATGGATAAATATGTAGCAAAACTTTTCCTTAAGAAGTTTTTGAGTTTACAAACTTAACTACAGTGATCAAGAAAGCTTACCTAAAATAAATAAAACTAGCTCAATAATTTAAAACTTGGCCAAAAAAAAAAAAGAAAAAATCAGTTTTGGACTAGGCAAAAAAAGCCCAAATTTTGAAAAATATACCAGTTTCAAACCGTTCAAACCACATCTTATACACCGCACTGCACATATGATCGCAAGAATGAGGTATGGCACGGTTATGATTTTGGCTAAATTACACCATAAAGTGCGTTGCTAAAAATGGCCCAAAACCGCACTGCAAACACTCCTGCACGTAAGACACCAAAAAAGAAAAAAGAAAATCCTAAGGCGATTTTAACTAGCCAAAGAGATCTAACTAGCCTAGTAGTAGGAGAACACCAACACACATCTCACAACACGGCAAAACATACAAATAATAAAATTAAAAAAAAAAACACCTAGGGGGGGGAGGGGAAGCAAGACGCTAAAAAAAAAAAAAACAAAACCTAACTTACAACTAAGTGAGACCTCAAACTTGGGAGGTGTTGGGCAATGGCAGCACAGCAATAGTAGCAAAAGCAAACCCGCACCACACCTGACGCCGCCACCAGTCCACCGCAACACCACCCAAATTTGGTAATTATATCTAATCTATCTTTTTTTGGATGAGAATATTTTATCCCTTTCATATCTGAATCTCTAGTGCTTGGTTGATTAACTTGATTTGATAATATGAGTTGTAAAGAAAATAGAAGAGAGCTAGAGATGAAAGAACTCCACACTGTCCACACTCCACAGTCTTCGAAAATAGAAGAGAGAAGCGGAATCCATATTTCTCTCTCTTTAATAAAGCTAAAAGTAATATTTTGTTATAAATAATAGTTGTATGTCTTGTGACTAACACTAGCACATCACCCATTGGCCATGTGTTGTTTTGTGCATTTGATAGTGTTTTGTTTGTTAGTTGTTATTAGTTCAAATTTGAACCTAACATTAAGATTACTTTTTTGTCCCAATAATAACAACCAGTAACAATCTTCCACTTAGGATTTGTTGTAAAAATGTTGTGGACATATCTTCTTCTTTTTATTTATTTATTTATTTATTTATTTTTTACTTCTGGCTAACTCCAAGTCCTAGCTCTGTCCCTATTTGTACCTTTTGACTTATTGTGCTCATTTGCATAAAGTAGCTTCATTTATACAAATTCTTCTTATTTATCAAAAAAAAAAAAAAATATTCAATCAATATCGAAAGTGACTTGTAATATCTATTGAACACTTCCCACTTACCATAATAGTTAATTTTCACTTTTGGCATTTTCAGAAGGGAAATTCTTAGGGGAGATGGAAGCTTTTTTTGGATGGAGGGGAAGAAGGAATTTAGTAGCTGAAATGTTTGTGTGCTTGTTTACAATATTAAATAAGTTATATAAATTGAATAAACTTTTAGGGGAAAAAAACACTCAAGCAAACAGACAATTGTGATAATGCTATTTTTAATGATACTAGTTTTTGCAGCACAATGCCCATGCTTGTCATGTTCACTAAAATTATAGAGGAAAGCATAATAAAAATTAAGAAGTGAAGTAAAATGTTAATTAATCTTCCACAGTGATGAATAATCAAACAAAATTAATTCTATAATGAAGCATGCAACAAATTGAACAAAATAATTGAAACTTTAAATCCTAAATGCAAGTCTAGGCTACAAACAATGACAAAAAGGGGATGTAGCAACTTGTAAAAATAAAAAACTGAAGAGAATAAAAAAGACATTATGCCCCAAATATTCAAACTAATTAGGGTACATTGCAAATTATTCCCCTGAAAAATTTTACACCCTGAAATTTTAGAATTTAGACTTTACCTCATGAAGTTTTGGGGGTGTTTGGATTTTACACTCCCAAAATTTGAAATTACAAGGTGTAAAATTCAAATTCCTCCAAACTTTTGGAGGTAAAATCCAAACACCCTAAAATTAAGAAGGTAAAATCTAAATTCTAAAATATTAGGATGTAAAATCCAAACACCTCTAAATTTCAATGGTTAAATCCAAATTCTAAAACTTGAAGGTATAAAATCCAAACATCCCTAGAGTTTAGAGGTGTAATTTACAATTTATCCAACTAATTACAACAAATAGCAGTACTTGGGGTCGACGGTGACGATTGTCATGGACGGCGTGGTGGTGGCGAGATCGGATTAGATTTGGGTTTGGGTTTTGCTTTGATTTTTTGTTGTGGGTAACTGGGAATATAGATCTGATTCTTTGTTGTGGTGATTGGGAATATAGCTCCGATTCTTTGTTGTGGGAATATAGCTCTGATTTTTTGGTTTTCACTTTGCTTTGAAATCTGATTTTCCCTCTTTCTCCCACTCCAATTCTCTCTTAGATTGGGTTTGGGTTTTGGTTTTGCTTTGATTTTTTTGTTGTGGGTAGCGGTGCATCTACAGGTTCATGGTGGTGGCAATGGAGGGTTGTAGTGGTGGTAGTGGAGATGGGTTCACTACAAGTTGGTGGGGGCAGTGCCTTTGGGTTTTGTTTGGGTATTTGTTGATTTTTAGTTTAGGTGTTTGGTGATTTTAATGGGTTGTATATAAAAATAAAAACTGAGATGTAAGGTTTACTGTCAAGTGAATTGGTATTATAGATAAAGCGGAATTGTAGATAGTAAAATAGCAAGTAGTTCCCATCCTCGGAAGCTAGTGCTCTAATAATTGGGAAAAAATGAAGATTTTCAGGGTGGTCCCATGCATTATCACTATGGTCAAGCCTAATTCACAAATTGGTTTAAACATTATTATAGTTTTTTTCTAATTTATAAAAACACCATTATAGTTGTCATCTCTCTTCATACTAGTGATATAATTTGTGCAAGTTAATCAATTTACTCTACGCTAACCTAGTGGAGCTCAAAATATAGCTATTTGGCACCTATAAAAGTCACTTTATCTATTTTACTTCTTCACACCCAACATCAATGGATCTATATTTTTAGCTATTTGATTAAAATAATACAAATAACTCGTTAGAATAATAATAAAAACATCCCCAGCAAAAAAAAAAAAAAAAAACACCAACACAGCACAAACATCCACCACCACCACCACCACCATCACCAGTCCACAGCAGGGGAAAAAAAAAAACCCGCCAACCCAAATCCTCAATATTTTTCCTCAATCCAAACCAAACAAAATCACCAATCACAATCTATTTTCGGACATTTGGGTATTATATGAAGAGTTGAAGACTGTCATACATATGAGCTATAAATTTGGTCATTAAAATAAAATAAAATAAAATAATAAAAAAAAACCCATAAATTTGTTCATGAAATTCAAGAAACTCTACCAAATTACTAAATTGAAAGAAAAGAAAACAACCTCATATAGCAAGAAAGGTTGAAGAGGGTCAAAAAGAAAAGTTTGCTCTTACTCCATTCATATCACATAAAATCCAAACAAACCATGTTCAAAAGCTACAATTTTGTGTTCATAAAACAGACCCCCCCCCCCCCCCAAAAAAAAAAAAAATTTCTCTTCCATAATAAAAAGAAAACAGCAATACCTATAGGCTAAAAGTATCAATTAAAGTGAATTCTCTGTAGATTCTCCAAAAAAAAAAAAAGAAGTGAATTCTCTGTAATCAAGCACTAAAAAAGACACCCAAAAAAAAAAAAAAAAAATTGAGAGAAACCCACTGAAGAAAATAGCGAAGTGGGTTACCTGGTAGATGCAGCAAAAGTGTTGAAGGCTTAGACTCAATGCTCACTTCTGAAGGGTTGTGTTCTGTTATGGGTGTCCCTTTGAGAGAGAGAGAGAGAGAGAGAGAGAGAGAGAGAGAGAGAGAATAGCTCAAATGGTGGTGTACGGGCGTCACCCTCCTTCAAGCTCATTTCTTCATAAAGCCCATTGCAATGATGCCACGTGTAGAGCCTTACGCTGATTAGACCCACGGGCTCATTCTAGGCAAGTTTTGATGCTCATCTAAACCCGAGGACTAGGGATGAGAACGTTTACGATGTGAACAGCGAAGGTGAGGTCTCCTCACCTTCGATGGATACGTCCCTCCGGCAAGTGGAACTCGGAGTGCACAACATCGCCTAGGGAGCATTTCTGCCAAGCAGTCCCTCTAACGATGGAACTAGTTTCAATGCCACTCTCACCTTCCCCCACTCACCACTAAACATCCACTTAAGAGTAGTATTATTGGACCTTTCTTCCATTACCTAGGGAATATCGCTGCCGAGTAGTACCTCTAATGGTGGAGCTAGTTCCAATGCCACTGTCACCTTCACCCACTCATGGTTAAGCATCCACTTAGAGGAAATAGTATTGAACCTCTCCTTCCACCCACCAGGAAAATAATCATAGCCTTCCCACTAACTTTAGCTATAAATAAGCGAGGAAAACTCAGTTTAGGGGGGTTGGCAATTTTAGAGAGAAAATACTGAGGAAAGAGGGTGATCATTTTGAAAAAATATGGAAAATAATTTTGAGAACATAGGGGATAAGGGTATTAGAGTTGCCGAACATAGAACCACCCATTGTAGGAAATCCAAAAACCCATAAAGTAAATAGATTTTGAGCCCAAATAGATTTCAATTCCAATAACCACATTTTGGGCACCCACAATTGGCGTCGTTTGTGAGAATCTCCTTCGTAGTTGTGGTGCTATTGAGGCACGCACGGGAAATGTCTGGAAGTAGGCTAGGAAGTTATGCTGAAAGTGGCTCTAGAAGGTCATCGCGGGGGTCCACATGGTGAGAAAGGAGGCAGAAAAGGCAAGAAGATAGACGGCATGAGGAAGCAGAGGAGTCCAGGCTCGGACAGTATCTGACGCTTTAGGCCGCAATCGCCTCGACAGAAGGGACCAGGAGCTTGCGTAGAAAGATTAAGAACTCAAACGCCTAAGTAGGACGGTGAAGGATTTGGAGTTGCAAGCAAGGTGCAGATGTAGGAGAAGGGACAACGACGAACGAAGAGAAAGGTCGGCAAGTGTAGGGAACCACCGTGCAGCAGGGCCCTATCAATTCGAGTCTCATCGACACCGCGATCGTTCGTGAGAGTATGCAGACCATGATTCGATTTCCCCAGATAAGGGACGACCCTAAAATGTTGACATGGACGCGATGAGCCGGGCATTACGCCAAGCTGCCCAATCGCCATTCTAGAGAGTTATTGAAAGCACATCGATGCCGAGCAGATTCACACAACCATTGTTCAATTCCTACACTAGAAAGACAGACCCGATAGAACATGTAAGCCACTACATTCAAATGATGTCTTTACACGCTCATAATGACGCACTGATGTGTAAGGTCTTCCCTTCGAGCCTCGGCCTGACCGCTTTGAGGTGGTTCAACGAATTAAAGAAAGGCTCGATCCACAGTTTTTTGGAACTGATCCAGGAATTTGGTGTACGATTCATGACTTGCAGTGGAGTTTCACAGCTCTTGGACACATTACTATCGATGAAAATGGGGGCTAGGGAGACCCTTCGCAACTATGCTAATCGGTACTGGAAGCTGTATAACAAGATTGGCGGAGGCAATGAAAATATTGTGGCGAGCACTTTTCGAATGGGGTTTCCTGATGAATCCGGATTGAGGGAATCATTGACGAGAAGGCCTCCTGAGAATATGAGGTAATTGATAAGGCGTATCGAGGAGTATAAGCGATTAGAAAATGATCGATTGCAAAACAAAGGGAAGGCCCCGATCATAAATCATCCTCAGAATATTGGTTCTTAACCCAAACCCCGGAAGGATCTGAGGATTCAAGAGTCCACACTGGGAATTGGAGAAGTTAATGTGGCCTTCAAGGAGCCGGTACATAGGATCATTGACCGAATCAGAAACAAACCGTATTTTAAATGGCTGAACAAGATGGGGGGCGACCCATCGAAGAGAAATCAGAATTTGTATTGTACCTACCATAAAGATAAAGGGCACACCACCGAGTAGTGCAGAGTATTGAAAGACCATCTAGAACAATTGGTGAAGGCGGGGCATCTGAAAGAGTTTCTGGTGGCAACGAGGAATCAAGAGACCAAGCAAGCAGATCGCTTGCACAAAAATCCTTTCTCATCCCCTTTGGGAGTAATAGAAGTCATCCATGTAGTACCAAAGAGCGCTTAGGCACCCAAAACAAGGGGGATATTGGCTATGGTACTGGTAAAACGTTGCACAGGCGAACATCCTCCCGAGAAGAAGCTGAGGTACACTAAACAACCCATTGCGTTTGATGATGATGATATGGAAGGCACAACTTAGCCACACCACGATGCCTTGGTAGTCACGGCTCTTGTGAGGGGTTTCATAGTAAAAAGAATAATGATAAATTAGGGGAGCGGTGCGGATGTAATATACCCCGACTTGTACAGGGGGCTTGGACTGAAAAAGGGGGACTTGTCTAAGTATGATATACCATTGATGGGGTTTGATGGCCATACGATGATTCCAGAAGGGCAGATTTCACTCCCCGTCAGCATGGGAGGTAAGGAGGTAACTATAACGTTCATAATGGTCACTTCTTTCTCGCCATACACGGCAATCCTTGGAAGATCGTGGATTCATAACATGGAGGCTGTGCCATCCACCTTGCATGTAAAAGATGGAATCACAGTGATAAGGGGAAATCAACAGGTAGCCAGACAGTGCTTAGTGGCCGTAGCCAACCAACAGACCAAACAAAGGGAGTCCACCAAGAAAACCCTCTTATAGAAGCTATAGCAACCCCAAGAGGAGGTGGGGGCCAGCTGTTCCGAGGATCTGATAAAAGTGAATATTTTGTCGGATTGTGAAAGGAATTGTATGATAGAAGCAAGCTTAGGGGATAAAGAGAAGGTAAAGTTGTTGCTTTTTCTTGTACAAAACGTGGACGTGTTCGCTTAGAGTCCATACGAGACGCTCGGGGTTAACCCTGAATTTATAGTTCACAAGCTAAATGTGAATCCTTTATGCCCTCCTAAGAAATAGAGACCGAAGAGGTCAGCTAAAGAGCATGTTGAAGTCGTCAGACAAGAGGTTAGAAAGCTGAAGGAAGCGGGGGCCATAAAGGAAACGTTCTTTTCAGAATGGCTTGCAAACATTATGGTACTAAGGAAGAAGAATGGTGAGTGGAAGGTCTATGTTGATTTTACCGATTTAAACCGAGCATGCCCAAAGGATCTGTTCCTGATGCCAAAAATTGATCAATTGGTAGATACTACGTACGGGCACCCAAAGATGAGCTTTCTGGATGCTTTCTAGGGTTATCACCAAATTGCCCTATCTGCCGAGGATCAGGAAAAGACTGCATTCATAACACCTAATGCTAATTATCATTATATCGTGATGCCATTAGGATTGAAAAATGCTAGAGCCACTTATCAAATAATGATGACGAGGATGTTTAGGGATAAAATTGGGCCTACGATCAAGGTATACATTGATGACATGATGATAAAATGCAAGCAGGAAGGGCAACATATTGATGACCTCAAAGAAGTGTTTGAAATACTCCGACGACACCAGTTGCGTCTCAATGCTGATAAGTGCGCTTTTAAGGTAGGGTCTAGCAAGTTCCTGGGCTATTTAATTACCAAACGGGGAATCGAGGTTAACCCCGATCAAATTGAAACTATGAAACGTCTCAAACTACTGAGCAATCCAAAATAAGTTCAAAAATTGACTGGTATGTTGGCTGCCCTTAACCAATTTATTTCCAAGTTCGCTGATCGGTGCCGACCATTTTATCAGCTTTTGAAGAAGTGGAAGGGGTTCCAATGGGACGAGGAGTGTGATAGGGTCTTCCAAGACCTAAAGGACTATCTTGGGCGAGCACCAACATTGACAGCCCCAGAGCCCAGAGAAGATTTGTATATGTACCTCTCAGTATCTGAGCATGTAACCAACGTAGTGCTACTGAAGGATAATGGTGTGCAGCTGCCAATTTACTACATAAGTAAGACATTTATTGACGTCGAGACTAGGTATTTACCACTAGAGAAATTGGTGTTGGCACTCGTGCATTCCACCCAAAAATTGCCCCATTATTTTTAGGCTCACACCGTCCATGTTCTGACTAAGTATCCTCTACAATCATTGTTAAGGAGATCTGACTTTACGGGAAGGATACCTAAGTGGGGGACTCAGCTAGGCTCTTTTGACATTAGATACAGGCCAAGGAACTCGGTGAAGGGACAAGTACTTGTAGACTTAATTGCTGAGTTTTCGTCGAAAAGTATGGAGATAGTTTGCCTCGTGGGGGTCATGACATGGAAGGTATTTGGGGACGACGCATCCAGTACGGCAGGAGTGGGGGCTGGAATTGTGGCCATCACCCCGGAAGGAATAAAGCTATAACACTCGGTCAGATTAGGCTTCAGAGCCTCTAATAATGAGGCCGAGTATGAGGCTTTGCAGGCCGGACTGAGAGTTGTCTCGAATTTGGAAGCTAAGGAAGTGGAGACTTACTCGGATTCTCGCCTAGTAGTTAATCAAGTGCAGGGGAGCTTCGAGGCCAAAGATCCCTGGATGATTGAATATTTGCAGTTGGTGAAATGGACCATAGGCAATTTTTCAAGTGTCAGGGTGGAACAGGTGGCCAGGGGACAAAATCGACACACCGATTCCTTAACGATGCTAGCATCGTCGATAGCCAACGAGGTACCCCAATTGATCAGAGTGGAGTTAGTAGCTAAACTAAGTATTAATGCGAAGGCACTAGTTGCATGGGTCGCCACAGCCGAAAAGTGCTGGATGGACCCTATCATTGATTTTCTCGTGGAAGACCGAGCTCTAGAAGACGAAAAAAGGTAGCTCGAGTACGACGGACCGCTGCTCGTTATTGGTTATCTGTTGATCGAAAACTATATTGAAGTTCATTTGAAGGACCGTACCTGCAGTGTCTGCGCCCTAGCTAAACTGGAGAGCTCTTGGCTGGTCTGCATGAGGGTGTGTGCAGTAGTCACATAGGTGGACGGTTATTGGCTCACCAAGCGATGACTCAAGGGTTTTGGTGGCCACGGATGTGGAAAGATGCCATCGAGTATGCACGAAGGTGCGAGCAATGTCAAATACACGCCCCGATGATCCACCAACCTGCCGGGACCTTAAACTTGGTAAGTAGCCCGTGGCCATTTGCTCAATGGGGGCTAGACATAGTCGGACTGTTTCCTCGGGTGATAGGCAATCAGAGATTTGTGCTAGTGGCGGTAGACTTCCTTATGAAGTGGGCAGAAGCGGAGGCATTGGTGAACATCCAAGATGTTGATGTCAAGAGGTTCGTATGGAGAAACATTATAACGAGATTTGGGGTTCCAGAGTCTCTCGTGTCGGACAATGGTCTGTAGTTCGACAGCAAAGCTTTCTGTGAATTTTGTGGTAACCTTGGCATCAGGAACCAGTATTCTACACCAGCATATCCGCAGAGCAACGGCTAGGCTGAAGCCACCAATAAGGCCATCGTTAACGGATTAAAGAAGAGGTTGGAAGGCGCTAAAGGTAAATGGGCCGAGAAATTACCAAAGGTCCTATGGGCATACCGGATAACTCCGAGGAGATCCACGGGAGAGACACCATTTTCTCTAACTTTCGGAGTAGAGGCTGTCATCCCCACCGAAGTAAACCTATGCAGCGCCTGAGTCGCAAGATTCACTCCAGCCGATAATGAAAAGCTGATGTTCAAACAGCTGAACTTATTAGAGGAGCACTGTGAAGCGGCGACCATTCGGTTAGCAGATTATCAGTAAAAGCTCACCTGGAGATACAATAGAAGCATAAGGAAAATGGAGTTTGCTGCGGGAGATCTAGTACTTCGTAAGGTTGTAGGGAATACTCAAGACATCAATGCAGGAAAACTAGCCCCGTCCTGGGAAAGGCCCTACAGAGTGATTGCCATTGCAAGTGCAGGCGCATACTACTTAGAAGATTTGGAGGAAAAACTGCTTCCTTGGCAGTGGAACATTCACAATTTAAAAAAGTTTTATCACTTAACGACTATTCGCTAGGTTGCAAATCGAATGTAATCATGCATATATGTTTTACATGTTAATATTATGATGTTTATCCATGCAGATGCTTATAACTCCATTGTTGTTAATTTATTATTGTCGGCTAACAAAGAAACCTATTCTCGGTTCGATCTTTATCGCCAAGCAGGTGGAAACCTTAGGTTGTAATTTTCTAAGGACAGAAACCTATCCTCAGTTTGATCTTTATCACTGAGCAGGTGGAAACCTTAAGCTATAATTTTCTAAGGACAGAAACCAATCCTCGATTCGATCTTTATTACCGAGCAAGTGGAAACCTTGAGTTGTAATTTTCAAAGGGCAGAAACCTATCTTCTGTTCGATCTTTATCACTGAGCAGGTGGAAACTTTGAGTTGTAATTTTTTAAGGACAAAAACCTATCCTCGGTTTGATTTTTATTGCGGAAACCTTAAGCTATAATATTCTAAGAACATAAACCTACCCTAGGTTCGACCTTCTTCACCGAACAAATGAAAACCTAAACCAGAATATCCTAAGGTCAGAAAAGTTGCTCCCAGCCACCATGAGTGAGAAAGTAAGGTATGATGAGCAGATTAACCCTAATCCTATGCAAAGTTGGTGGTTGTCAAACAAGCATGGATGAATTTAAAAGCAAGGAAAGGGGAAAAGGAATGAAACACACAAGTTTTTATCTCAACGATATTAACTAAAACCATCCAAAGGATAAAGAAATTGTTCTATCGCCACAGCCTGTCGATCTAGGCTTACCAAACACAAAGCTAGTAAATATAGAAAAAAAAAAAAAAAAAAAAGAAGAAAAAAGCTAAATCTTCATACAACATAGTCGGCAGGTTAGGGGGGGAACATGCTGCTTAGATTTGTCTCTAGCTGTTTGAGTTAGTATAGGGGTCTGATTTTAAGCATCTTCAGCTCCAGCACAGATATTGCTCGTAACCCCCAGATCGGGCATTTCCACATGAGCATCAATATCTCGTACAAGATCCCTTATGCTTGGAGTATCCTCTTCATCCGTGGCATCGACTCGACTTTGAACAAGGGGCGGGGGGGAGGGGCTGAGTAGGGGATCTACTTAGGATTCCACAGTGAAGAGTCCTCAGCCACTCCCATTGTTTGAAGAGCAGCCAGCCATCCCTCCTCAAATCCGTGATGCCAAGCTTGGTGAATGATTGGCTCCATAGAACTTTTAGCCTCTGAGAAGCCTGCATTGTACCACTTATCCTCGCAGGCTTTAAGGGATTCTTTCAAATCAGTGATCTGGTTAGCTTGGGCTAGATTCAAGCTATTTGTCGTCGCTAGCTTGAGCTATGTTTCACCTAGTTTTGTCTCTGCATTGGTTAACTTACTCTCAGCAGCCAACCGAGCTTTCTCGACATCTATGGCTTTCCTCTTCAACGCCATGGCAGCTTCACCCTTCTCCTTGGCAGTGGTCTCAACAACGACCTTCAGTGCCTTCTCCTAATCAATGACCTTGACTGCATCCTTTAACCTCTCATCAATGATACAGGTCAACTGTGTGGCCTGATGACATAACAGTAATAGAACAATAAGACGAGAAAGATACCTACGCATTGCAACGTGTAAAAGAAGAAAGAAAATTACCGCAATGGTGTGCCACTGCAGCCACCTAGCGAGCAACTCGTCGTCACCTTCTGAGAGGAAGTGCGCATCATCAGGCAGAAGATGGCCCTATGCCAAACTTTGAGCAACCCACCCGCCTTGGCCTTGTGCCCATGCCTGTACGCTGGAGGTCGCCGACAAAGGTTCACCGCCCATTTTGAAGACATCCTGCCAGCCAATCTCGGGTTGGAAAGAGGATGCCACGTTGGTCCTGACCTAGGCCACCGGTTGAGATACACCTTTTGTCCTCTGGGTCTTGGGCCCACTTTTTACGCGGGGAAGGTTCTTTTGCAAATCGTCACCCGAAATAGGAAGGGTCTTCTCGGTGGTGCGCTTCCTCTTTTTGCTTTCGCCAGCAGGAAGAGCCTAATCTGTCGCTGGGGGGAGTTAAGGTTGGGCTGTAGGGCTTGCCTCGGGCAAAAATTGAGCAAGGGTCATTGTCCTCTTTTTTACCATTTTTTCCGCGCAGTCGGATTTAGCGCCAGAAGTACCGATAGGCTCGGCAGTTTCTTTTTCGGCTATTGGGGTGGCAGTTTCAGGCTATTCGACGGCTATGTGTCTCTTGCAGTTTTGGGACACGCGCTCGGCAAACTCGTCCCTCACCTGTGCTAGCTTGTCCGCGGTAGTATAACGAGGGCCGAGGTCATGAGCTTCGCTGGTAGTAAGTGTGGGAGGAAGGAATTTTGCATGTCGAATGTCTATGTATGATAAGAATGGACTGTCTACTAAAAGCGCCTGGCTGAAGGATTGCCAAGTAGTATACACCGGGGTAACGCCGAGTATCAAATAAGACGCTCGAAGTTGCCTGTCGTCGTGCACAAAAATCTCAGACCTAAGAACAAAGTTGAGATCTCGTGCGTGTATAACTCTGGGATCTGGCTGGAATCTCTTTAATTCTACAACAAACCAGAAAATAGACCGATCAGTTCAATACACAAACCATAAGAAATTGCAAAACTAAAACAAATGGAAATACTCGGTACCGACCAACATCACATGGCGAAAGCAGGCAAAGTAGCTCACCGGCGAGCCAATTGCCACACACCCAAACAAACTCTCCAACCGAGTTTCTATTGTAGTTGGGCAAACAAGATATAAGCCGGACTCACATATCTCTAGTTTTTAAATAATAGTCACTTGAAAAATTGCCGCACAATTTATACATGAAATTGATGTCATAATGGTTCAATTGCAGCCCGAACATTTGATTCAGTTGGCTGACACAACTAATGACTCTATAAAAATTAGGGGGAAGCTGGTCAGGGCATAGACTATAGAACCCTAGGGTGCTTATGATAAGAGGGTCTACAGGAAATCTAACCCCACCCTCAAGTATAGACATCAACGGAAAGAACGTGACATTCGGATTAACAGCCCTCTCGAGAGCAATATCACCTTCATTGCGGTACACAATATCAGCATCCCCTGGGACACCAAAGGTCTCTCTAAAACTAGTCAAGGCAGCCCTAGGGATGAGAAGATGAGAAAACCCCATTCCTAAAGTATGAAACAGAGAAGAATTGAAAAAGAGAGAGGTAGAGAAGACTTACTTTAGGCTCTAGAGAGTGAGGAATTTGAGGAGTATTTATGCGCAGAAGAAGAGTGCTCGGCAAAGATGTGATTGAGAGTGAAAAGGACGTAAAAGATGAAATGGGAACCCAAAAAGGGCTATATATAGGGACTAAGGCATTTAATGAGGCGAGGAGCAAGAAAAACCCTCCCAACTCTTTTTCAACAGGGATGATGAGTTGGCAATGGGGCAGCAACCTACACGCCTCATGAGATTGCTAAGCAGCGTTCAGGGGGTAGATGCCCTGTAGAGCATATAGGTTTGCCATCAACGAAAGCCCCTGACAGACAAAGGGAGAAGGCCTTTGGAGTTTGCAAGTGGGGGACAGTTTGGGTAACCTCCCTACACATGTGGGCGCAGTTTACGAACCATCAAACGGTTCACCAACCAACAAGTTATAATTACTGACATGACGACTTGACACAACGCTATTTTTAAGAAGTTTACGATAATTACCCTGACCGCGAGTAAAGGGTCCTCGGTATCCTTGGGAAACCATCATCATGATCTAACTAGAATCCTTGATTCATTACCAAAAGCCGAGCATGAATCAAGGGGAGGCTATTGAATGGGCGTCACCCTCCTTCAAGCTCATTTGTTCATAAAGTCCATTGTAATGATGCCACGTGTAGAGCCTTACGCTGACTAGACCCGCGGGCTCATTCCAGGCAAGTTTTGATGCTCATCTAAACTCGAGGACTAGAGATGAAAATGTTTACAACGTGAATGACGAAGGTGAGGTCTCCTCACCTTCGATGGATACGTCCCCTTGGCAGGTGGAACTCATAGTGCATGGCATCGCCTAGGGTGCGTTTCTACCGAGCAATCCCTCTAACGGTGGAACTAGTTCCAATGCCACTCTCACCTTCCGTCCCTCACCACTAAACATCCACTTAAGAGTAGTAGTAGTATTGGACCTTCCTTCCATTACCTAGGGAATGACGCTACCGAGTATTACCTCTAACGGTGGAGCTAATTCCAATGCCATTGTCACCTTCACCCACTCATGATTGAGCATCCACTTAGAAGAAATAGTATTGGACCTCTCCTTCTATCCACCAGGAAAATAATCATAGCCTTCCCACTTACTTTAGCTATAAATAAGTGAGGAAAACTCAGTTCAGGGGGTTGGCAATTTTAGAGAGAAAATACTGAGGAAAGAGGGTGATTATTTTGGAAAAATAGGGAGAATAATTTTGAAAACATAGGGGATAAGGGTATTAGAATTGCCGAACATAGAACCACCCGTTGTAGGAAATCCAAAAGCCCATAAAGTAAATAAATTGTGAGCCTAGATAGAGTTGAAGTCCAATAACCACATTTTGGGCACCCACAAGCGGAACCTAGAAATCATGCTCCAACAGTGCTGAGGGACGAGGGAGGCACTAGATGGCTAGAGAGGAAAAAAAAATGAGGAGAAAAAAAGATGAAAGAAGAGAAGCCAGGGAGAGAGAAAGAAAGAAAGAAAGAAAGAAAGAAAAGAGAAAATATTTGTTTACTAAGAGAAGAGAGAGAAGTTAATAAAAAAAAAAATTAGCTCTATAGTGTAGAGTTATAAATAGCTGTCAACTATAGCAAAAACTAAGGGGGTGTTTGGTAGAGTAGTTTAAGATGAGATTTTTGTAATTTTTTTGTAGTTTTTTGAAATACATGTGGATGAAAAAATGTATGAAAATGTATGTAATATTTAAAATATAAAAATGTGAGTTTGAGATAAAAAAAAAAGGGGCCTAAAAATTTTACCACTGCAGCATACTTTTTTGTGTTACGGTTCTAAACTGCTACTAAGAAGTTTTCTCTTTAGAGCACTCCCTGCAAACTCGCCAAACCAATTTAATATCATTTTATATTCGGTTTTCTTTCTCCTGTGACAGAATTGCTCTCCCACTTATACCTCTGTTTTCTCTCTTCGAATCAGACCACCATGGCAGAGATCGGAGCTCTCTCTTGACATTGGCCAGGGCGGAGCTGGTGGTGGAAGCCGACTTGGTCGTTGTTTGTGAAGGATTGGTTCTGAGTTTTTTTAATGGGAACTGGTTCTGTGTCAAGACTATTAAGTTTATTGTTTATTGTTGTGGATTCGCACCATAAAGAGCAAGGATGAGTCTGTGTAAAGACTAAGTTTGTTGTCATCTTCGCCCATAAATCAAACGGTAAACCCATAGATTGTAGTATGGTCGTATATCCAACAACAGTGAAACTTTCTCCCAAAGTATGTTGGTTTATTCTATCTGATGAGTTTCCGTTGGATTATGGCTTGATATGTGATTGATCTAGTTATGGGTATGTGTTTGATGGAAGTCCTGAGAAAAAACATGGGTGATGGACACAGTGACTTTGAAAAGGAAATTTAGGTTTGCTTTGCTCTGTGTTGTTGCTGAAGGTACAGGAAGAAGGTGCTCAGAGAGTCAGAGGGTGGAAAAATGAAATTTACTTATTTATTTTTGGAGGGGGAAAAATTTTGTATTTTTTGAATATAATAGTGAAACAAATATTAAGGTTGATGATCAAAAACTCTGTTTTTTGAGTTAGTTTAGTTTAAATTACAATGAGAGAGGTCTCGTTGCAAAGGAATTTTAGAGTTCGAACTTCGGGGACAGTTCGTTTCTGAGGAAAACCACTCAATCTAACATATCGCCACAAAAACTCATCTCATCTTAAACAAATAGAGATCTAAGGCATATCCGTATTAAACCAAAAAAGAAAAGATTGCAAATGAAAAATATTTTTACACATACAATGACCTAAAATTTTATAAAGGGTGAATCAAATTGAATGAAAAATATCCATATTACCTGTGGTTGTAGTGAAAATCGGCGAGAAAGTGCTGGGATTAAAGAAAACACACAAGAATAAATAATGATAATAAAATCAAAGAGAAAATTAAGCTTATAATTGATTCATGGCCAAAATGGCAAAATACCATGTTTTTTAAAACTTTTTAGCCACAAAACACTGTTTCAGAAATATTAGGGGATCTACCACTTTTTCCAGTACTCGAGCTCTGGAAACTCGAGTACTGTAGCTTATAACTTCCACCGTGGCATGCTGACATGGCATTTAGATTAAGAAAATGCCACTTGGTACTCGAGTTCGCCATACTCGAGTACCGTGGTTTGGTACCCGAGCCTACCAAGCTCGGGTATAAACCTGGGCTGAAAGGCATATATGACAATTGGTACAATTGGTACCCGAGTATCATGGACTCGGGTACTGATAACACAGTACCCGAGTCCTTGAAGCTCGAGTACCAAATTTCATTTCCATTATTACTCGTGGTTCGTGTACTCGAGTACTGTGTTATCAGTACCCGAGTCCATGATACTCGAGTATAGTCTGTACGTGGTTAAAAATCATGCATTTTTTTTATCTTTACATCGGTTTGATTTTTTACATCCATTTGAAATTACTAATAACTAATATGAACATATTATTAATATAAAACTGCGCCTTCTTGGTTTTCCCATCATGTGGCAAAGGCGATCATATAAAACCACTAAAGAAATTTACAATATGCTTTCAGGTCTAGCACTGACAGATATAGAGGTTCCAAAGAGATGAAAGAAAAGAATGTGGCAGCAAAACTCAGAACCAACACCAAGTATTTTAAGAGCTTAAAATAAAATTGTCTGATAATGGCAAGAGAAGCATTTTTGGATGCTCGGCACCCAACACCCTTTGTGGTGCGTAGGCACTAAGGTTTGAACCGCACCAGCACCCCTCCCCCTATTCACTTAGGAAAAAAATAAAAATTAAAAAATAAAAAACTTGGCAAGAGCGATAAGAAAAGGCAAAAAAGGCTGTTGAAGCTGAATCATCTTTATATAAACAAAATAAGCCTAGTAATGGATGCATATATTAAGAGCCACACAATACAACATTAACCATCCTGACAATTTTATCAGTAAATTTATGTTACAGATCTTAGCACATGAATTCATGATTCACACAAGTATTAGGAAGCATCCTTTAACAATAATTCAAAACTATGAAAAAGGAAACTAAAATTAAAATATACAAAATAGATTGTTAGACCACAATTTTAACAGCAAACATTTTTGCCAAGCCTCCTTAAAACCTTGTCACGAGCAGCCAATAGCACAACTAAAGCAGCTTCACTTGCTGTGCCCTGTATCACTCCACCACCTTGTCCTACAATAAAATTTGCAACATAACTTTGTAAACTTCAGACACTGGAAAACAATCCAATCCCAAAATATCATAACCCTTGTATTCCCAAGCTTAAGGTTTAAATTTAACTTCCAAAAACAGTCCAAATTCAATCTAAAATAGAGTTATGGATCTTAATCCAACTCATTACAATATCAGAACTCATTACAATATATATAATAAAGGACATATTTCAGCTGACAGTTAGCTTTGCAGCATCCCAACAACAAACAATAAAGTTAGCTTTGCAGCATCCCAACAACAAACAATCTCATTGTCCCAGCTCAAGTCATTAGATAACAAACAAAAGCAAATCTTTGGGCGGGTGACAAGCCAAGTTCACCTTAGCCAAAATGATGCCCCAATAGTCACACAGTACAATTAACACATTAAGTTAAAAAAAGAAAAATAAAAACACTATATAAACTTACCTCACAGGCCAACTCATTCCAACATGCTACCTCACAAAGCCCAAAATCTCCATGGATTAGTCATCATACAGCCATAAAAAAGGTCAAAATAAAGGGCAGTTTACACGACTACTACACGTTATCTCTCTACCAATTAGCAAGTCCACCTATTTGCAAGTGGTGTTTTCTTCTTCTTCATGTTCTTCTTTACATGACTTTGGACAGTCAAAAGTCCCACAGCACTGCATATGGGGATGAAGAGCTATACTTAAAAGTCTTAAATCCTTCAAGTAAAAAAGGATTTTTTACTGCATGATAATTGGCACCATGCTGGAACCCTGTTAATGAAATATGGCTTTAGGGTGATACATGATACAAGTACAACAAGCAACTTGATCTAAGGCCAAGGTGAATTCTGTATTGATAAACAAAACATGGGTTTCGAAGCCTACAAGATCTGACTAGCTTTAGTCACCATACAACAGCCAACTTTCTTTGGCAAAATGGTCTATCACTAGGTGCGGTTCAATCTTTCTTTGCCAAACTTGTTGACAATCTAAAACAAACTAACAACGAAGGATAGACTAGCTCCATTAATGCTGTTTTGGTTATTTAGTCTGGGCAAGCCTTAATTGTTCCTGTTGTTATGTTGGCCTATGGAAACTTTGTTGTGTACAGTTTGGTTTTGTAAATGAAGTTCACTAATTCATTATAAAAATAAAAAATAGAAGGTTCAGTGATATATATATATATATATATATATATATGAAAGTATTCTTGCAAGCTTTCCTTCTAGAAGAGTGTCAGCCAGGATAATATTGAAAAAATGCGGGGACTTCATTATTCATAGGTTCGTACATTTTCAAACAGCATTAAACATATCTAATCAACCCCATAAAATTGTATTTTCCTTATTTTGGAGGGAAAATATTTCTCAAAACATGGAAATAGCCATGCAATTGGGTAATATGCCAATTATCCACTATACATAGAATGTGGATTAGATCTGGTTCCTTTAGAAAATATAATTAGAAAAACTAAGTGGTATCCAAAGGTAGAACTTCGACAAATCTTTCAATTCTCCAATTATAATAATCACTAGACCATGACCAAAAAATATTGACCATTTGAGTTATGCCATCAAAAAAGATGTCTATATAACCAATGCATGCAACCAACTTCAGGTAAAGTGGTAGCATGGTATAGAATGCTAATAATCATGCCAGCCAATTCAATGCAGATGGGATAGATGTAAAGCAATTGGAGAATCAAATATCTGTAGAAGCTTACCTTGAGTGCCATGTCATCAATCCCTTTTGTTGTTAGAACAACATTGGCTCCAGCTTTCAAAAGTCTCTGAATGCGTTCTTTGGTCATATCAGCTTCTCTGTTAAGATAAATGTAAAATAAGCTCTACATGAGCAAGAAAGTAGACAAATATTGTATAATAATTTCCATCTTAATAACCATAGAGAAAAGGTGATAAATATCACAAGACAAAGCAAAAGCAAAAAGCATAAGACTCTTTGGATTGTGCCGAACATGCATTAAAGAATAGTAAAGGATATTTTAACAAGATACAAAATCATACGCATGTATATATGCATAAATGGCTGATTTTGTGCATTTACCAGACTGCTCTATTATATAGGTAATTGGATACTAAATCAATTACTGCAAGGAAGCAAGCAATTGGAAAGTAAAGTGTATGCTTCAGTGGTGCACAAAGACAATAATCAATCAAGTAATGACAATCATTAACCTAAAAGATAATACTTTTCCCAAATCTTATCACCTTTCACGAATTTTTTCAAGCTCCCTGGGATCACTAACTAAGACTTGGACACCCATTTGCATCTTTGTCTTTTGAAGATTAAAGTCAAGACAGGTAATCTTTGCAGGGGCAACTCTAATAGGCATACCTTGGGCAGTACGACCCGTTTTTAGAGCATACCCATTCAAAAGATAGCTATCTTTTGCACTTTTGCCATGAGCTTTCAAAATATTAATTCCCTAGAAAGCCATAGTTGAAAAAGTTGGAACTGTTTGCCATGAGCTTTCAAAATCTTCATTGACTCTCTGGCATTGGAAAGCCATAGTTGAAAAAGTTGGAACTGTTGAAGCGTAAACTATACTTTGAGAGCAAATGCAACATTTAGCTAATGATAGATAGTATCTGAATTGTTGGGCTTTTTGCTAAAGAGGAGTGATTACGGGTCATGAATTCCAATGAGAGAGTTGTCAATTCAAGGAAATCCCAGGCCAACATGCAACAATAAAGTTTCAGATCACCAAAATGGATAAGAATGGCATATAGCATGCATTTTGTTTTAAAAATACATAATTGAATGGCATATAGCATGCATTTCGATCTAATGGCATATAGCATGCATTTTGTTTGAAGTTGCATTTAGAAGGATGCCACGGTTCAAACTTAGCGTACCTAGTCCGCGAGATCACCACTCGTCGGGGCCTCGTTCCGCTTAGGGCATGTTCTTCGGTTATGCCCCTCTTGGTCACACAACCCGCATTGCACCTTCCTCCCCCCCTCCTTCCATGGTGTGGTTCTAGGCCGGTTCCCGGCCTCATCCATCTCATTCCTGATTCATGTTGAGACAGGGCGACCTTTCTCCCGGATCAATTGAGGGTTAGGGAGGACCCTTCGAGTTTCTTTAAGATCCGGCCATGATAATTTATCTTTCAAAGCAAGGAAAACGGGAGCATAACTCCGAAACAGTGCGTCCACGCTATAGCATAGGTCAATGTACTGCTCTGCATCATGTTGATACCTAATACAAACTGCAATGACATGTGAACATGGTATCTTGTACAGCTTCCATTTTTGACATGTGCAAGTTCTTTGTAACAGATTAACTCCATGTGTGTGATCCCCATGTCCAGCACTCCCTGGATTATGCGGTGTATCTACTTGATATGATTGTTGTTGTGCGCTCAATCTCGTCACCCTATGATGCTCTGCCTTCGCCTTATTTCTCATGAAGATATCTAAGGCATATTTACACCATTTTTTCCCGAATTCACCTGCTCTATGCTCTTATTGCGACGATCATCGAAATAAGCATTGAGTTTGAACCATGTGTATTTCACCATTGCCGTAATGGGTAGGCTACGAGCACTCTTTAGAACACCATTGAAGCACTCGGAGACGTTTGTAGTCATCGCCCCATAACGGTAACCCTTGTCAAAAGTTAGAGCCCATTTCTCTTTGGGCACATCCTTCAGATATTTGTGCGCATCCTGGTTCACATTCTCAATTAAATCGAAGGTTGCATTGAACTTTCGCTCTTGGGTAGCACTTGCTGCCCTCCATACTAGATTCTTTAAAGTTTCATTTTTCCATCTAGTGTTGACGTTACTGCATAGATGACGAAGGCAGTAACGATGTTCTGTCATAAGAGGCTGCAAAAAGTCTCGATTAGTGTCTCTGAAGATAGCTTGTATCCCAGGGTGTCTATCAGATATGACACACAGGTGTCTCCGATCAGTAACATATCTTCTTATACAAGCCAAGAACCAACCCCAAGTCTCTGTGCTCTCGCTCTCGACAACGGCGAAGGCTAGTGGATAGATCTTATTATTAGCATCTGTCGCCATTGCAATCATCAATTTCCCTCTATATTTTCCATAGAGGTGGGTTGCATCAATGCTAATCACAGGCCTACATTTCTTGAACCCAATAATACATGGACGAAATGCCCAAAATACGGCCTTGAATGTACAGGTTCCCCGTTCATAATTATCGTCCACTATTAACTTATACTTTGTACCCGGACTTGCATCCTTAAGTCCTGCCAAGAAACGTGGCAACTCTGCATAAGACTCTTTAAAATCCCCGTATATAGCTGCAACGGCCTTTTGTTTGGCATCCCAAACCTTCAATGTGAACCATAATGATTACGTTAGAAATGAATGCAAGTTAAATAACATGAAGAAAATATTTGTTTCTCTTTATTTCTTTTGTTTCTTTTCTTTTTCAATTTCATTTTTCATAACATAAGGTATTCATGGGTTTTGGGAAAAAAATATCATGCTTATTCATGAGTTAAATAAGACTGATGTTTGTACATTGTATTGGAAAATGAATGCAAGTTAAAGAATACCTTGTAGTGAGATAGTTCGTGTTTTAAGTCTGCCAAAGCAACGTGGCGTAAGTTCTTTATCTTATACGCAGGGTCTTCTCGTATATAGCGCTCAAGTATGTATGCTAGGAATGCCGAATCAATCATCCGACCATCATAAGCATTCTGTAAGAAGTCGCACGTGTGGGGGCCCTCGCATTTTGCGATCTTCCAGACATTGTCTCCTTTGCAACAGATTGCACGGACTGACCATGGACAGGAATCATCCTCACAACTCACCATAAGCCTCTCTGAGTCTGAATGCTCAGTTTTGAAGCTAAAATTCTGTCGCAATGCATACCAAGTCAACGCATGTCGCATCGCCAATTTAGTCGCGAATACCATTCCTTTCATTGGCTGCTCCCCAGGAGTCCAACTTGATACTTCTGCTTGCATAACCGGTGATGGATCAAACATATTATCCCAAGTGTTTTTGGTGAACCATTCTGGCATAGGATCGAGAACAGGGCATGTGTCTCTATTCTCTTCTACAACCACATCCTCAATATGATCAACATCCTCATGTTCACCCATGGTATCTAGGAGCTCCTCGAAGTCATCCCTAGTAACATCAATATGGGTTGCATCATCACCAAGTCCGTGATCATCTTCATTTTCTGATGTGCCCCCATGCAACTCATCATCAGATAAATGCTCTCCTTCATGCACTTCATGTGCCCCTTACTCCTCCTCAATGTGTGAAGCATGGGGAAATGTCTGCCATGGTTCATTACCATACCCATCTCTTGTGTTTTCTGCACACCCTTCATAAGACTGTAATGGTATTGAATCAATGTGCTCATCTACAGTTCCATCCAAAACAGCATGTTGTGAACCCTCTCCAACCTCTACTACGGTGGGCTCAACCGTGACATAGAGATCCGAAGCAACGAATCCTTTCACCACCATTTGTGAAACAATTTCCCACATCATCTTCACTTGGGCGCCACTCGATAACTGTACTGAATTGTAGAAAACATGGCTGTCTAAAACCCATTGAGGTGCTCGATACACAATGGAAATGTTATGCGTAGAGTGGTCTAACCCCATCACCTTCAATATTCTTCGTTGCAATTTCAAAAGGCCTATCCCACGCTTCACCCTAACACACTTTTGCTTTTGGTTCGAGCCTTGGTATGACAACCCATGCAAGTCATGATAATACATCTCTCCATCGTAATACACAGAAAAAGTGAAAATCCATCACCAACCTGTTATTAACAATATAAAAGTTGTCATAATCTATAACCACTTACATCAATTTTCTTTATGATAAAAACAATTTATATTCAAACTCAATCATAGACATATAAATAATTGAATAATTGAATTTATAAAAACAATTAATACTATATCCCATGCAAGTGGGTTCTACTTAACTCAATTTATAAAATTTCTCTCATAAAAATGCATAATAAAATCTGTTATTGTCAGATAATGGTTTTTAAAATCAAATCACAAATATCATGCTTATTTGTGTTTTGACATAATTAAGATCCATAATCAATAGAACAATTCAAATACAATCATATTTACATTTTAAATTTAAAAAAAAAATGTCAGCTTCAAACAACATTGTTTTATGACTTATTATTACCATAGGACTAAGGCAATGGAGTACCACACAAACTGACGTCATGTTCATGTCCAACAACCCAACAATGGTACTGCAATATGAGTGTAGCAAAATAGAATATGCAAAATAGAATATGTTCTTGTCCTAAAAACACTATTATATATATATATATGCTTATGTAAAGTGAGTTAGCTCCTGACATAGAATAGAAAAACAAAGGAACAATTTCCCAAAACAAACTATACGTGAGATGTAATAAAAATAAAATAACAAATTTTTCCAATTGAATTAACTTTACAGACACAACAAAATATCACAATATTTTCACATTACTCTTATTTTTAGTTGAGATGAATCTCATAATAATTTATTTTATTTCATTCTAACCAATGATGTACCAACACCTCTTCTTTATGATTTTGTAAAAATATTGTCAAATTTTGTGGTGTTACAAAAACAACTCCTTCCACCTTAAACAATCTGACACAAAATAAATGCCACCAAACTAACATCCTTATAGTTGTTTACATGGGCTTCACCAATATTTACTGTTTTTATCATTTTCTTTTTTCACTTACCTAAATTTCCTTCTTCTCTCGTTTGAAGTTCTACCGATGGAGCTCTAATTACACCTAATAATATCTTGTATGGTACTAAAGCATTAACATATCCATTACTTTTTCCTCCTCCATCTCTTTCATTTTCATAGTTTCAAAACTTGAGTTTCTACCATAAATCCAAAATTTTAAATAATTAAAAGTATAGAGAAAAGTTCAAATTTATTTTCTAAATTTATTTTGAGGAATCAAATTAGGTCTCTAAACCTTATGTACATAGATTAATCTCTTACTTTGATGATTGATCATCAATAACTATGAATTAGATGTTTTACAATTGTTTTATTTTAATAGCAAGTGTATGACAAGTATTGAATAGGGTTATAATTTTATTATTAATATCAAATGATTACATTAGGTTATTTTTTTATTATTGTGTTTTTGATCTTCAAAAACTAGGGGATACAAATATAACTATGGTGAAAAAGTAGGGGATACAAATAGGGTTAATATTGAATGATTACGTTAGGTTATTGTTTTATTATTAATAGGGTTAATATTGAATAGGGTTAATATTGAATGATTATACAAATAGGGTTAATATTGAATGGCACGACAAATAGGGTTAATATTTGTTTTATTATACAAATAGGGTTAATATTGAATGATTACGTTAGGTTAATATTGAATGATTACGTTAGGCTTAATATTTTTTTATTATTAATATCAAATGATTACGTTAGGTTATTGTTTTATTTTTGACCACTGGTTGTACATAGTTAATATTGAAAAAGTAGGGGATACAAATATAACTATGTTAGGGCAAAATTTAATTTAAGTATGTAATATATTGCACATAATATTTAATTATACCTAAAATTATTTGAAATAAATATTATTCAATTAATAGTTAAATATATGCCCTTACCATAAAGAGATACTGGGTATCTCTGTAACAACTAGTTAATTTGCTTCATATATATATTTTTTCCTATTTCTATAAAACAAAATTAATTAAATTAATTTTTATACATATTTTTTTTCTTTATTATTATTTTCATGGTGAAACAGTTTGAAAACTACATGAAAGTCATGCATACAAGAACACCATACGAACAACAATCTAAAAAAAACTTTGGAGCCATTTAACTCATGCATAAAAAAACAAGAAATTAAAGCACAACATAAAAACTAAGCATTGAAGGCATTTAACTCATGCATAAAAATCTCATAATGCAAACACAACAGATCAAAGTAAGCATTTAACTACATTACCTTTACCTACTAGTCAGAACACGGTAGACTAAAAGATGTTATGATAGCACGTTGGTGGATGCACACACTGACACTGTTGAAAGAAGAGCAGATGGTGGCCCAACAGTAACTTCCAGCTTCCAGGTTCTGACTCGCACATGGATTGAAGTGGTAAAGACAGACATACTGAAAATGGTTAAAGATGAAGTGGGGAGGTGTTTTTAAAAGGTACTCGAGCTTAAAGAACTCGAGTACCATTAATCATGCATTTACTACAACCGTTGGCGCCAGTAAGAAGTTGGTGTGTAATAAGTGTGCCAACTAGTACTCGAGTTTAGTGGACTCGAGTACTGTGTTATTAGTACCCGAGTCCACTAAACTCGAGTATGGGTTGGCCATAATAACTAAAAATAAGAACTTTAAAATGAATTCCTCCTATTGTGTTGTACTCGAGTCTGTAGGACTCGAGTACTGTGTTGCTACTGTAGCCTAGCGCGTGCAAGTTTTTTTGTTTTTGTTTTTGGTTTTTAGCTCTGGAGTTTATACAAGTACAAATTGTATCCACCTTAACAATCCCATTTATCCTGGGTGTTGCACATATTTCACATGTGCATGTGATAATCATAGATTAGAACAAAATGTGTTCACTTGATGCAACCACAAACCCATTGCTCTGTCATTTCATTACTAGAAAAATCCATAGAATCTACACATTTTTTGGCCATAAAATCCATAGTTTATACAAGTACAAATATGTTCACTAGAGAAATCATTACATACTCTGTCATTTCTCTTTCTGCTACTATAAATCCATAGAATCTACACATTTTTTCACCACTCTTGCTAAATACACCTTATAGAAAACCACAACAACTCTAAAAGCTCAAATTTGAAATTTGTTTACTTCCTCTCATTTGAATTGCAAGTTACAACACCAATTTCAGGGTTCAAAATAGCTTTAAAGGAATGCTGTTAGTATCAAGTAGACAAATTTCAATTTGTTAATTTGTAATTAAATTACTGAACCAAACATTATTCCACAAAAAATGAAGTCTAAAAATAAACGTTAACTTTAACCCCCAAAAAGAAACCCTGCTGCCTGATCTTCATTTCCTTCGAATAATTTAAGAGCTTGTATGACTGCTTCCCTTTCAAACCCTAGCTCAACAAGCTTTGCCACTTTGGCTTCAAAATCAGGTCCCTGCAGCCATGGAAATCATCTTGGGAAATCCTTTTATGTGTCTACTGTATCCCTTCATCACAGATAGCGAAGGTATCACCACACACCCTTTTGGCCAACCAGTAAAGTTTAAGTTTCTTAATTGTCCAGATCCAAGTGAGGTGAACACCCTCCAGAAAGTTTCTATCTCTAAGAACCTTAATGTCATCAGCAGCGAAGTTGTTTCAGATCAAGCTGAGAACCTTGATTCATTCTTAGTAAAATCCCCAGTTGATGATCCTTTTGACTACAGCCAGTCTCAAACATCATGCATTCATCAAAATATTTGTTTTGCATTAAATTCTGTTTTGGATCAAAAGAGGCACATACATAAATATTTTCAAACCATAAATTGTCCCAATCTCTCTTGGCAGGAAAAAGAGCAAATAATTTTCAATACCACTAATATGTGGAAAATGACCTCTTCAGTAGGAAAACCTTTTGAACAGCATGAAGGCACTTCTTCTGGAACAAAACCCTCCCTTCAGGAGTCCGTCTTAGCAAAAGTGACGTACTCCAATGGAAACAAAGCCATCACCCTACATGAAGTTTTATCCAGGAAATACCAATTCAAAAATGGAGCTTACACAGACCTACCAACCTCCATTAAATTCATCCTTGATAACCTTCAGATGGCCTACACCAGAAATAACATCAGTCTTTTCCAAAGAACCCTCAAAGCTCTAGAAATCCACCTAGTAAATCTTGAGGCAGGAAAAGAAACTATCACTGGTCAACTCTTTGGCAAAGAGGATATCCATTCCATGGATAAAGCGACCATCATGGGCACAGATTATGCTAGATTAAGTCTTAAGACTCAGTCTACCCTAAGAAGTGTTGTTGCCAACTTGCTTCCTGAAATACAAACTAGTATTTTAGGATCCAAGGCAATGTTTGAATCATATAGAAAATGGTTCAGGCATTTCAAAACATTAGTCACCACTACTTTCCCAGTTTATGGAGATAATTCAGATGATACTACTGACATCTTCATCCAGGCAAATTGGGAAGACCATTTTGGAAATAGCCTCAGAGTAAATGAGAACAAGCATCCTTTTCCAGGACTCCTCATAAACTTTGAGCAAGGAACTGTTGATTCGAAGAAGGATTCTAGTTGGTTATCAGAAATGTTCGAATATGGCTTCATAAGACTTATCAAGCTAACAAGCCATGAACAGATCAACCAGTTTCCTCAAATCATTCAGCAGGTTGTATCTAACATCAAAAGTCCTTTTGTTTCCATCAGATGCTGGAGCACCCTCCCACAATGGGACAGGAACAATTGGATGGAAGTACAACCTTCCAAGCATCTGGTACTCATCAATGGGTACACCTATCAAGGCCCTTGGAATGAAGGCAACTCATATCTATCCTATGATAGTCCCCACGCTCTAGCAAGCTGTTGGAGAAGCTACTTCAACAATGAAATCATAGATAGAGCCAGAGACTTATGGAGAGATTACCACCACATTGGAAATACAGGAAGAATTTCTGTATTTACCACCAGGCCTTATTCTTCAGCAATCCCAGATCTCATGCAGATGGGTTTTCATGATCCCAGTCAATTTATCACTCAGGAACCAGATTATGAGCCCTTAATTTACTGTGGGTTATGTAATAAATACGCCATCTATCACGAGCATGACGAAGATGGAAATAATCAAGCATGGAACCCTTATGATGGATATCCGTCAGATGCAGCCTCAACAGACTAAAGCCCTTTTAACCAGAACCAGCCACTGCTCAAAAATCCAGTCCGGTTACTATTCAAACAGCACCAGTCACTGTTTCTACAGTACCCGCACCAGTTGGATAGATCAATGTTCTCCAACAGTACCAGGCATCACGGGTGAACAGTTTCCAGAAAAGAAAGGGGACAAGCTACTATTTATGAACAGTAAAAGTTACTGAACAGTACCCGACACAATCATCCAGAATCACTGTTTGCTTTCGGTGGAAAAGAAATTCACCTGCAGTAAAAGCAATTCACCCTCCATGATTTCAGCAATCTCCAGGCCCCCTTCAGCCTATTTAAAGCAGCCAAAGACTCATTGCAAAGGGGAGAAAAAATCAGAGCTCAGACCCAGCACTCTCAGCCTCTTTTCTCAGCTTAGCCTCTTCTTTACAACCATTAGCATTGTAATAGGATGACAAACCAAGCTTAGATTTGTAACACTTCAGCCGATTTTACTTTTGTAATTCAATGGCCTCAACCGGCCTTTTATTTTGTAAACCACATGGCCTCAGTCGGCCCTTCCGCACATAGTCTGTAACTTACCCCCTTTTGGTATCAGAGCCAAGTTGTTGGCCGATCGTGTTGTAAGTTACTTTTATCTATCAATTTGGACGGCACTGCCGCCATAAGTTATCAGTTATCAAATTATTTTGAGCATTATCAGTAATTCAAATTATTTTCATGGGATTATCATCCACTCCATACATATTGTTTTACATTTATTTTTTGATAACTCTTCCATTCCCATTCATCTATACATACATCAGTTATTTTTTCATCATCTTTATGTATCTCACTTTTATCCGTTGGAATATCTATGAATGGTAGGCTGAGCCTCCTTCTACATCTATCTGTTTATTATTCTGTGTTTACCTGTTCAGATTAACTATTGCTTCCCAGTCATCCGCTTCTTCATATTTGTGTTTAACCAAGAAAAGATGTTTCAACAGTTTTCTTTTGAGCCTTGTACAACTTGTTGTCTGATATGTTGTGGCAATAATTCCTGTAATCCCCGAGGTCTTCCTAGGATTCGGTTTGGTTTAGCTCGTGTGAGCCGTGGAGAAGGCGTTTTAGGGTGGTCCCCGTTTTGGAAGATACAGGTTAGGTCTGTCCTTATCAGCTAGTTCGTAGACTCAGAAGGTTACCCTGTTTCAGATCTAAAGGTTAGATCCAAATTTTGAGGATAAAAATTATTAGGTTGTAATTGTTAATTTAAGCTCTTAAACCCAGAACAATGAATAGGTTGATTAGAAGTTTCTCTTCTACTTCTTCTAGGTGTCCCTAACCTTCTGCACTCCCTGAGATTCCACAGGATGTTGGAAACATTAACTCAGAATCGTTAGAGTTATCAGATCTAGACTTAGACATAGGAGATTGGAACATCCCCAAAGTACCTACTGATCAGATCTATAAGTCCTCATGGTCCTTGAAGAAAGCCTTCAAGACAGACTACCATGTTAAGACTATAGAACAAGTCTATGGTATTAACAAGGAGTACGAGACGTGCTACCTGTTAAACCCAGCAACCATTCTTGCCCATAAGTAGAAAGGTCACAACTTCTTACACATAGGTTTAGTCCAAGTAGGAGTTAAACCTCTTGTCAGAGAAGGGTTGAACAACTCAATCCTTATGGCCCTCAGAGATACTCGTCATATAAGATTCAATGACAGCCTCTTAGGAACCATAGAAACTAGTCTTAGTAGTGGACCAGTTCTTTTCAACTGTTTCCCTAACTTCACAGTTCATATCCATGACCATAATGTCATAGAAGCTCTTACACTCAATATCAAGACCCATGGTACCCTCATGAAGCAAGGAACCAGTCAAATAGCCTTGATATACAGAGTCTACTACAAGTGCATGAGAACCAACCTCAACATCCAAGCACTTGACAAAAAGAAAAAGGGTGAGACGACCCTCATCCAGACCACTGACCCCAAGGCTAAGATTGAGGTTCCTAGAACCCTCAAATGGTCAGAAGTCACCTTTCCTGCAAACTGGACTTTACATAACGAAAACCATCCTTTGCAGATCCAAGCCCCTTCCCAGAATCCAGACCTAGATTTTGTCCAACAGCTAGCCGACGGTACGGTTAGGTTAAGCTTTGACAGATCCAGGCTTAGCACTCCTTTGGATTATAAGTATAGGTCACCTTTACAGGATTCCAACTTTAGATCCCCAGTAGATCTGCCAGACCATTAGGAAGGATCCGATCCTCCTTAGGGATAAACCAGCATCCCAGTGTAGCACATCCAGGCCTAGATCACCCTTCCCTAGATCTAGAAGAGACTTAGGACCAGAACTCCAAGGAGTCAGGTCTAACTCTCAACTTAGCACACCATGCTACACAACTAAACAGGATTCTGTTTCCGGCCATGAAAATGAAGAAGACCGTGAACAGTCCCCCCCATCTCCTTCAGGAACTGATATGGCACAGGAGCCAGAATCTTAGTAGAAAGCTTAGGAAGCAAAACCCTCACATCACTCCACCTAGAAAAGGTCTCCAGCTTAAAACACTCAAAATCCATAAAACCTCTAGTAGTGCAAGTTCCACTGATAACGAAAAAGAGTACCCTTTGGAAGCCAAGTGGGAAAAACTTAGACAAAAGAGAATAAACAAGAAAAACAAAGGACTAATGTTTATCTCTCCAAAACCTAGTACAAACAGGCCTAGGCACCAAACCCCAAGGAAGTGCTCCAAATGCAAAGAAAAAGGTCATGTTAGAGCAGAATGTAAGACTTCCCGTGAACCATCAACCTCTGACCCTCCCAGACAAAAAGATTCAGAAGAACTTCACAGTGAACCCTTTAAACCTATGAAGGAAGTCACGATCAACGACCTTCATAAAGAGGCCAAGCAAACCAAATTAGAAATTAGGAACCTTAGACAGAACCACCCAACCAACCCTATTGCACAACAGCTAAAGAAAGTTAAAGAAGGCCCTCAATCTCAAAACAAAATCAGTCTTAAACCCCACAAGAAGCTCTTTGACAGCATCGACATCCAGCGATGGCATTCCAAAACCCTAAGACTAGTTTCTATGGTTCCTGTGCCATAGGTGGTATATATAATTTAGAATTTAATTGGATCTAGACTCTTCGATTTTTGTATAAAATAATTCACTTGCTACAAAAATTAAAATATTAGATGGAATACATGGCATAAAATTGAACTCCAATTAAAATTCAATTGAGAATCTAATTGAATTTAGATTCTTTGATTTGTGCACCTAATAATTCATTTGACACACAAATTTAAAAATTAGATGAGACATGTGGCGCACAATTAGACTCCAATTTAGAATTTAATTAAATTTTCTCTTAGTTTTGGCTATATATATATATATATATATATATATGTATGTATGTATGTATGTATTTACGTATAGCAACCTACCATCAGTCTATTTAAAAATTACATGTTGTTCATGAAATCACAGTCCCATATATGACCCTTTTTTAGGAGCCACTATTTCATCAAAAAAACTATCTCATAAATAAATAATTAAAAGCAGTATATTGAAATGTATTTGGAATGGTGAGTCCATCGATATTTGGAATCAATATTTTTAAAAAAAAAAAAAACAAAAAACAAAACCTTAAATTGGACACCTAACACAAAATTAGACAACAATTGGAATCTAATTTAGAATTTAATTGGATTTTCTTTCAATTTTGGCTTTAATTATATATATAGACTGGTTATTGGCCTATGCGTTGCACGATTTTTTTTGGTATGATCTTTTCAGGTAAATATTATGACTAGAGAAGTTTTTTTGGGAAAAAAACTTCTTTCATTTTTATGTAGTGATTTTAAAAAATACAATGAAGGGTTTTATGATAAAATTTGTTAATTTTATGAAATACATTTATATAAAATAAAACTCATAAAATGTATAAGATATACGTAAAATTATAATTCACAACTACGCATGAAAGTTATTGTATTTTTTGAATTTCTATTAGCTAGATCACATTTCTTAAATAAACTGAACAACCATTTCATCACCCCGTTATACACGTAATGATTGGAATGTTGTTAGTTAGTACATGATTGCTTGATAAACAATATTGAGTAAAAATTATTTTAATTCTATTTAAGGAATTTTTTGTGAAATTTTCATTTTCGTGTCCATTTTTTTAATCTAATAGATTTAATTTTTCACGTTAGTTTAATTGAATAGTATTGTGTTTACAATTTGTTTTTCTTAACTACAATTGATAATTCACAAAATGAGTAAACAACTTATTGAGTATTGCAAAAGATACAAATATGAACATTAAGATGAGCATGAACATGAAGGGAGATTTCTATTCATTTTCTTGCAGAAAAAATTTACTTACAGAAAATTCCAAACTTTATTAGGTAAAGAAGAATCAAAGTTATAGATAGAAAAAGCAATAAACCAAAAAATCTAGGAGCCTAAGAGGAGCCATTACTCATTTGAAACAATCCAAAATACTCAAGGACTAAGAAATAAAAAACACCATCCACTCCACACTCCCATCGCAACTGCTTTAGCTCAAGGAAAACAATATATATCTCTATATCTTTTTTTTTTATTTAAAAATAATTACAATATGCTACTAACCCTGCAACTTGAACCTTTTCTCTCTGACTCCCGCAATTTGAACATTTTCTCCCTTAAACCCAAACACTTTGTGTATGGAAAGGTGTCAATTCATCTACATGATCCTCGACATATATGCCAGGCCACAAATGCGTTGACCCCTTGTGATAACTTAGATTAATTAATTAGCCCAGTTATTAATTAATCAAATTAACATGCAATATCACGTGGTAGCACAAACAAATCACCGAAACTAAGTTATGCAGCGAAAAATAAATAACACGGTGATTTGTTCACGAATGGGGAAAACCCTTACGGCAAAAACCCCACCAGGTGATTTAAGGTCATCACTCCCGAAACTCCACTATTATCACAACAAGCAGTTACAAGTAAGGAATCCCAGTACCTCACCAACCTACAGTTGAACTCTTATCCCAATACCCAATTGGACTTGTTCTGTAGTGACAGTTTCTCCTTTCAATGCACGGCTCCCAAGTACGTGACTAACCAATTTGATGCGCGGATCCCAATACGCGGCTTACTCCTTTTCACGAATCCCAGTACGTGACTCACTCACCAACTTGAGGAAAAAGAATGTTGGCTGCAAAGTTCTTCACTTCATACACACGATGAAGATCAAGAAGCACTTGGTTACAAAACCCTAAGGCGCAAAGACGCAGTAGCTTCTATCAGAGAGAATAAGGCTTCGGTCACCTGTTGCATGTGTTCTCCTTATATTCTCTTATGTGACGGCCTCAAAAATATGCCTTATATATGCCTAGGGTTGTGAGAAAAGAAACCCTACACAAATACAAAAGCCTGGCCCAAAAATCAGATCTGGAAAACTGAATTCCCGTAACCTCGATAGATACCTCGATCGATCGGGCAGCTGTCGAGCCTCATTAAATCTCGATAGATACCTCGATAGATAGCTATCTGTCCAGCAGCTATCCGCAGGTGTCCAGCAGCTATCCACCAGGTGTCCAGGTTTAGTACACACTTTTTCTTCACTTGTTTCTTGATCCAATCTTCATGACTTTAATACTAGACTTGAACAACATGTTCTTTGAAGTATTAAACACATCCTAGATCTATCCAAATACAAGTAAAGTGCGTTTTGTCAAAGGATTAGCCAACTACATAAAATAGCGACATATGTTAACAAACTTGAACTACATATGTCCTAACAATCTCCCCCTTTGGCAATCCGTGACAAAACCACAACAAACAAATGAACATATGAGAGAAGTCATAAATCACTCAACTCATACTCACTTGTTGAATACAATAAAATCTACCCTAACACAAACTCTTGAAAAACTTTGCAAGAAGAGAGTTCATGGCATGGAAGACTTTGACAACCTGTATTTCTGAAACACTTTAAACAAAACACATCAAGGCATCTTTGTGTGAAACAGAAAAAATAGATTGCGTACAAGTAAAGAAACATGTATATAAAGATAGAAAAGAAACAACACATGTAGAGATAGGTGAAAGAAAACATACATCAACATATATATACCACTTGATAAATACCCTGTTGTATGTAAAAATGGTCACAAGACCTAGGGACATGAACAAGGAGATAAACACTCCCCCTAACAAGATGAAACACAACTCTCCCTTACAAGGGCATGTATTTCTCCCCCTAACTTGTAGAATCTTAAAGAAAAAAACCACAATTTCTCCAATTTCTCCCCCTTTTTGTCACGATTGACAGAGGGTACCGAGAAACATAAAGATGATCAAGGATGATCAAGGGGGCACAAAGAATCCATAAAAATGTATGAATGTAATGAAACAATATGCTATGGATGACAAAATAATAGAAACCTGCAAAACATGTGAAAAACAATGCATGTAGAGAATCTCGATTGATCGAGAGGTATCGAGGAGCTATCGAGCAGACCTCGATGGATCGAACAGCTATCGAGAAGCTATCGAGGAGACAGAAACTTTCTCGATCGATCCACCTAGCTATCGAGAGGTGTCGAGATTGCAATAACATGCAACTGAAGATCTCGACAGATAAGCCAGGTATCGAGAGGTGTCAAGGAGGTGTCAAGATGCCTTTAAAAACAGTTTTTCAGAAGAAGAAAAACACAGACATGAATGCAATCATGCATGCAACTCAACTCAAGATCCAATCAACACATTAAGCTCTCAAAAACATCTCTCAACAAGAATTTTGATGCACATGTATCTCAAAACACACACACACACACTAAACACGTCTAACCAATTTTATATTTCAAAAACAAGTCCAGACAGTTTAGTGAGCACACATTAACACATGTAAACCTTGTGATGCCCAAATCACATTGTACCTGCACATGTATCAAAAATAGCAAAGAATATTGCGTGTTGTGTGTGAAAACATCGCAAGATTGCATAAGTGTCTCAATGTTATAACGATTTGAGATATGAGAAAATTACTTTAACTCACACACAATCATAACTGCTTGATGGGGACTATCACCTTCGAGGTACATCCTATAGCTCCCACATCTCCTAGAAAACACGCTTGCAACCATATTTTAAAGCATTTTTGATCTTTTTGCTTTTTATATCTTTGCATATTTTCTTTTAACAAGCATATCATGCATGGGCATACAAGAGAAAGAAAAGAAATACCCAATTATGTTAAGCTTTTGACACTGCACTTTTGCTATGCCGAAGCATACAGGTGTCATTGACATTGCACTTTTGCTATGTCGAAACATACAGATGTCATATTATGATTGGCGAGTAACAGTGGTGAGATGGTTATTTATGCCTTTCTCTTAGGATTTTCTAGTTCAACCCGTCAAAAAGAGTGATACGAGTGTTAAGAAGAAGAGATCACTTAACCTTACTCATCACAAACAAAGAGCTACAAAGCTCACTTGCTTAGTTGTGCAGAAGAATGCTCATCTAAGCTACAGGTGATACAAAGTTTAGAAAACTCTGTTTCAATGGCCATTTTAAAGGTTCACATGAACTAATGTACACAAACACACACTGTTTTTGTATTTTTTTTTTTCAATTTTTCAAAATTTTTTTTTTAATTTTTTTATCTTGAAAACAAAATAAGATAAAAACTAAACAATCAAACAAAAACAGACAAACAACATGAATGTATGAAAGAAAGATGCATATGCATGAAGGCATGATTTCAACAGAAAATAAGAAATCAAGCAAAGAGAGTCCTGCTTTAGATAGAAAGAATTAAAGCAGAGGACAAATAGAAAAGACAATTAAGTCTTAGGCTCCTTTCTCACCCACATAGCATGAGTCTTTGGCCGTGAAGATGAAAAGGCACGTGTCCTAGTATGACTATTAAAGGACATAGAAGAATTAAAATTCTCCTGAAATTGAGTTAAAAAGCTCAAGACTTTTAATAACTCTCCAAACAAAGGTGTAGGTCCTTGAGAGGAAACCTGTGACCGTTTGGACAATTGCTTATGACGATACAACTTAAAGCAATTAGGACGAGTGTGTCTAGAAGCACAACAATGGTGACAAACATGAGCAGTTTTAGAGCTACTCGGCTTCCTAGAAGGAGGTCTAACCTTAGAGGTTGACAGAGTCCTCAGCTTAGGACAATCTGGCCTAATATGATTAACAATGTGACAATGATGACAAGTGGGGACAAAAACAGATTTATCATTCAACCTAGGAGGAGTTTTAGACATAGGTTTAGAAACATCAGCGTTAACATCAGATTGTTTACCTTTGTCTATCCTAGCAATATTAGCCTTCAACTCTTCATTATTCCTTTTAAATGGGGGAATATAAACATCTTTTTCCTTTGAGTTAGGCTCAACAACAAGTTTGGCACTAGTTAATTTTTCAACTTCAGTTTTAAATTCAACTAGTTGCTCTTCCAAACTCTTAATTTTGTCCACCTTAGATGAAATTTGATTTTTAAAATTCTCATTCAAATTAGTGGCTTCATCCAATTTTGCAATCAAATCATCTTTTTCAAGCTTGACCTTTTTAAATTTAGCTTTTAATTGTGTAGAATATTCAAGAGATTTCATACAAAAATTATAAAGCTTGCAATAGGCATCATGAATATCATCATCATCATTCAACACAAGATCATGCAAATCAAAACAATTAAGAGTTTCCATGACAACAGGGGTCAATAGATCACACATCAAAGATTAAACCCTAATCAGAGTGTGCCTGCTCTGATACCACTTGCCAGGCCACAAATGCGTTGACCCCTTGTGATAACTTAGATTAATTAATTAGCCCAGTTATTAATTAATCAAATTAACATGCAATATCACGTGGTAGCACAAAAAAATCACCGAAACTAAGTTATGCAGCGGAAAATAAATAACACGATGATTTGTTCACGAATGGGGAAAATCCTTACGGCAAAAACCCCACCGGGTGATTTAAGGTCACCACTCCCGAAATTCCACTATTATCACAACAAGCAGTTACAAGTAAGGAATCCCAGTACCTCACCAACCTACAGTTGAACTCTTACCCCAATACCCAATTGGACTTGTTCTGTAGTGACAGTTTCTCCTTTCAATGCACGGCTCCCAAGTACGTGACTAACCAATTTGATGCACGGATCCCAGTACGCGGCTTACTCCTTTGCACGAATCCCAGTACGTGACTCACTCACCAACTTGAGGAAGAAGAATGTTGGCTGCGAAGTTCTTCACTTCATACACACGATGAAGATCAAGAAGCACTTGGTTACAAAACCCTAAGGCGCAAAGACGCAGTAGCTTCTATCAGAGAGAATAAGGCTTCGGTCACCTGTTGCATGTGTTCTCCTTATATTCTCTTATGTGACGGCCTCAAAAATATGCCTTATATATGCCTAGGATTGTGAGAAAAGAAACCCTACACAAATACAAAAGCCTGGCCCAAAAATCAGATCTGGAAAACTGAATTCCCGTAACCTCGATAGATACCTCGATCGATCGGGCAGCTGTCGAGCCTCATTAAATCTCGATAGATACCTCGATAGATAGCTATCTGTCCAGCAGCTATCCGCAGGTGTCCAACAGCTATCCGCCAGGTGTCCACCAGGTGTCCAGCTTTAGTACACACTTTTTCTTCACTTGTTTCTTGGTCCAATCTTCATGACTTTAATACTAGACTTGAACAACATATTCTTTGAAGTATTAAACATATCCTAGATCTATCCAAATACAAGTAAAGTGCGTTTTGTCAAAAGATTAGCCAACTACATAAAATAGCGACATATGTTAACAAACTTGAACTACATATGTCCTAACAATATACATATATATCATTTAATAAATATAAACTTCTTTTTTAAAAAAATTAATATGTTTATCATAATTAAAGGAAATCCTAATGAGTACTTCAGTTGAGCATGTCTAAAAAAAGGCATATACATACCACAAATGGTAAAGAAGAAATAAAAAGTTGCTAATCCCTTTTAATATAGTTAATTGTTTTGCCTCAATCAGTCGCCCAAAAAACATATCACTTATTCATACCACAACCACAAATGACAATGCAACATTAGCCATCTGTAATTGCTAATTTGAAAGTACAAATTTCGTTAATAGCTTTACCTTCGTTTCTTTTAGCTAATATGTCTTTACTGAATCAAAACCAAACCAAAAAAATAATATAAAAATCACCAAATTAGATTTTAAAATTATAATTAAATTTCTAAAAGAAATCTAGGCACATTTGCACAAAAATTCCATGTAACTAAGTCACACTTAGGAATATTGGACCCTTTTTCCTTTGTATAAATAGGAGGGTCCCAATGGGATGAGGGAACTAACAATTTTCTTTCCAAAACATTTATTGTAGGGACACAAAAGTTTTCCATTGTAGACTTTTCACAATTAAGGAACATGACTTGCCAACTAATCAAACTAGAGTTTTTAGTACCTATAGCAATATCACAACATCAAGAACAAACCCCAATGTATACAATGTCAAATTTCATAGTCTCCTATTACATCAAATGAGTGTTTATTTTTTCTCACAAAGTATTGAATAGTAAAGCTTCTGGGCCATATTCTCAATTACAACTTTGACATGCATAACACCTATCAACAACGTATCATTATGAGATGTAGAAACAATTTGGAGTGTACACAATGTTTAGTGTGGAAGGGAAGAAATTTCATACTATTCAAATTGGTTAGGTTAGGAAGGGACCTATTCCAATTTAATGATCCTAGAATTTTGTATACAAGTAATAATCAAGGAAACTTCCACCTAAATTAAATAAGTTGGACTTTTGGCAAGAAAGAAAATTGTTGTCTAGACAAATCAAGCTAAGGTCGACCAAAATGGACTAGGTAATGAATATAATTAGGGCCATGTCAACAAGGTAAGAAATCAATTTCCTAATTATTTTTCTATTTTTGTGTTTAAAAATTGATACATTCATTTAATAAAAGTAGTGTGTAACCAAATGCATATGCACATATACATTTAAAAACAATCACAGTTATATATATATATATATGATTGTTTTTATAAATGATTTAGAATCTAATTAGATCTAGACTCTTCAGTTTTTGTACGAAATAATTCACTTGCTACAAAAATCAAAATATTAGATGGGATACATGGCGTAAAATTGAACTCCATTTAAAATTCAATTTAGAATCTATTTGAATTTAGACTCTTTGATTTTTGCACCTAATAATTCACTTGACACACAAATTTAAAAATTAGATAAGACATATGGCGCAAAATTAGACTCCAATTTAGAAGCAGAGATCTAATGCGGAAATGCATGAGGCCTTGCCAAGTAACGCTCTAATTTTGCATTTAGTATTTTTTTTACCTCTTTCATTAAGTTTTTTTTTTTTTACTGTTACCCAAAAGTTTATATTAACTTATTTTACTGTTATCTCATTAGTCTCTCATTAATTGCCTAAGCTTACATCACACATTTCTCTCCTTTTCATGTCTTTTAGCACACCCACCATAATATAAAATATGTGAACACAACACAAATATGTGAGAGAGTTGGACATACTTTTATTTCATAGTATTAAATATGTGAACAGAACACAAATTATTTGATTTTCACAGTCCTATTACTCTTTTGCATTTATTTTTGGTTTCATGATTTAAAAATAATAATCTTACCTTTTTTTTAGGGTGAAAAATTAATCTTACCTTGAGAAGGTTATAAATATGTAGTGAAACAACAGTTATAAATTGCACACACATAACCATGATAATTATTCAGTTCAAAGAATGAGTAAAAAAAAAATGGAGGAATATTGTAGAATAAAAGTTGTTACAAAATGTCACTCTCTCTCAGAGACCTCATGCGAGAGTGCATGAGATCCTGCCAAATGGTATTCTAATTTTGCATTTAGCCTCTTTTTTTTACCTCTTTCATTAATTTTTTTTTTTTTATTGTTACCCAAAAGTTCACATTATCTTATTTTACTGTTATCTCATTAATTGCCTAAGCTTACACCACACCTTTCACTATTATTCATGTCTTTTAGCATACCTACTATTTTAGTATTTAAAAAAAAAAAAAAAAAAGTAGGGGCTAATAGTAACAACTAACGAGATAAGACTCTAGAGAGAGATAAGAGACACAAAAATGTTGTAGATTGTTAAATAAAAGGCACTATTTCATTCTATATTACCAAAATAAAAGACCTGAGACTAACAAAACATTTGAAAAAGAGAGAAAGAGGAATCTGAGAGTCACTACCTCCGTTATACTGGCCTCCCACCACCATCAAGACACCGAACCCCTACGAGTAATCTTTTTTTCTTTTTAAATTAGAGGCTTAAATATGATTTAGGTTCGGTAATTTGGTTAGTTAGTTTTTGTTTTGGGTATATAAATAGATGAAATATTTGGTGCGCAATGTAAAGTCATATTCTACCATGGTTTAATTTTAAACCATCTATAAGACACCTGCATACACATTTGCCCACATCCTGTCTTAATGTCTCACTATTGATGAGTGGAAGATAGTCAAAGAGTTGGGTATACTTTTATTTCATAGTATGAAATATGTGAACACAACACAAATTAGTTTATTTCATGGTCCCGTTACTCTTTTGCATTTATTTTTGGTTTCATGATTTTAAAAAAATAATAATCTTACCTTAAGAAGGCTACAAATATATAGTGAAGCTATTAAACCAATTTTTAATATATCAAAATGTATATGTTTCTTTACTCTAATTTAATTAATTTTTCTTTACAATTTATGTACAACATTATTCAAAACTGTTTTACATAAAATATTATAAAATTATCTGTGCATCACACGGGCAACTTACCAGTTTGATTCAAAAATTAAGAAATAAAACTCTTTAAGAATAAATCATTTTGGAAATATGGCGCAAAATTAGAATTCTATTTGGAATTCTAATTTGAATTTCTCTTAGCTTCACATATTATTATTTTTAAACTAAATTAACTTATTTGGCACAAAAATTAAAAAAAGAAAGATTAAAAACATTAATATCTACTAGCTTGTAACCCTTTGTGTCCAGAAACACCACAATGGTGACAAACATGAGCAGTTTTAGAGCTACTCGGCTTCCCAGCAGGAGGTCTAATCTTAGAGGTTGACAGAGACCTCAACTTAGGACAATTTGGCTTAATATGACCAACAATGTGACAATGATGACAAGTGGGGACAAATTCAGAATTTTTATTCAGCCTAAGAGGAGTTTTAGACATAGGTTTAGAAACTTTAGCGTTAACATCAGATTGTTTACCTTTGTCTATCCTAGCAATATTAGCCTTCAACTCTTCATTAGTCCTTTTGAATGGAGAAATATAAAAATCCTTTTCTTTTGAGTTAGGCTCAACAACAAGTTTAGTACTAGTTAATCTTTCAACTTCAGTTTTAAATTCAACTAGTCGCTCTTCCAAACTCTTAATTTTGTCCACTTGAGATGAAATTTGATTTTTAAAATTCTCATTCAAATTAGTGGCTTCATCCAATTTTACCATCAAATCATCTTTTTCAAGCTTGACCTTTTTAAATTTAGCTTTTAATTTTGTAGAACACTCAAGAGATTTCATATAAAAATTATAAAGTTTGCAATAGGCATCATGAATATCATCATCATCATTCAACATAAGATCATGCAAATCAAAACAATCAAGAGTTTCCATGACAACAGGAGTCAATGGATCACACATCAAAAATTAAAACCTAATCAGAGTGTGTCTGTTCTGATACCACTTGATAAGCCACAAACGCGTTGACCTCTTGTGATTAATTAAGTTGATTAATTAACCGAGTTATTTATTAATCAAGTTAACATACAAATTCACGTGACAGCACAAACAAATCACCAATAACTAAAGTATGTAGCGGAAAATAAATGACACGGTGATTTGTTTACAAATGGGGAAAACCTGATGGCAAAAACCCCATCGGGTGATTTAAGGTCACCACTCCCGAAACTCCACTATTATCACAACAAGCGATTACAAGCAAGGAATCCGAGTACCTTACCAACCTACAGTTGAACCCTTACCCCAATACCCAATTGGACTTGTTCTATAGTGACAGTTTCTCCTTTTGATGCACGGCTCCAAGTACATGACTAACCAATTGCGCGGATCCGAGTACACGACTTCAATTCACCAACTAGAGAAAGAGTTGTTGGCTGCAAAGTTCTTCAAATCATCCACACGATGAAGATCAAGAAGATGCTTGGTTACAAAACCCTACGATGCACAATACACAGCAACTTCTTCACAAAAGATGAACTAGGGCATGAACTTTGTCTTTGATCAGAAATTGCATGAACAAGGATTACTCAATACTTGTGCAAATTGCATCTCTTTGACGGCCCTTAAAACAATCCTTTTATATATCTAGGGTTAGGAGAAAAGAAGTCCTAAAGACACATTCACGGATTGGAATTAAAACAGAACTGAAAATCTGTTTTCTTTAAATCTCGACAGATAGAGGTGTCGAGAATCTGTCGAGAAGCTGTCGAGCCTCGGGGCTGAAACAGCTTCTAAAGCTCGATAGATGCATGTGTCGAGACTAGGTGTCGAGTTTTAGTAACTTGCACTTTCCAGCTTGTTTCTTGGACAAACTTGATGACTTCAACACTTGATCTTGAAACACTGTTTCTTAAAACATTAAAACACATCCTAAATCTATCCAATTACAAGTAAAATGCGTTTTGTCAAATAATAAGCCAATTACACAAAATAGTGACATATGTCAATAACTTGAACTACATATGTCCTAACAAAATACATAATATAATTTCTATATATATAATTTAAATACTATTGATAGTCATTTTTATATTTTGTTAACTCTTTAAAAATTTTGTAAGAATATTATTGGGTATAAAATGTAAATTGTCCATGCTATTTATTTATTTATTATTGTGAAGCACTTTTTTTTTTTCGATTTATTTACTCTAGGTTCTTTGGTTTTTATACTTAATAACTCACTTGGATGAATATTTATGATGTGGTCCCACATTTGATTCTAAAATTAAGAAATAAAGCTCTTTAAGAATAAATAATTTAGGATACATAATGCAAAATTGGAACTCTAATTTAGAATTCTAATTTGAATTTCTCTCAATTTCACCTATTATTATTATTATTATTATTATTAGTTTGTAACCTCATGCATACGCATGGATATACAAAAAGATGCATAGTATAATTCATATATATAATTTAAATATTATTGATAGTCATTCCTATATTTTTTTAGCTCTTTTAAAAATTCTTGTAAGAATATTATTAGGTATAAAATGTAAATTTTCCATATTTTTTTTTATTACTTCTTAATTTTTGTTATTGTGAAGCATTTTTTTTAATTGATTCATTTATTTTAGACTCTTTGGTTTTTTTACTCAATAACTCATTTAGATAAATATTTATGATGTGGTTACTAATTTTATTCTAAAATTAGGAAAAAAAAAACTCTCTAAAAATAAATAATTTAAAACACATGGCACAAAATTGGACTCTAATTTGAAATTTTAATTGGATTTTCTCTAAACTTTACCTATTAATATATATATATATATATATATATATATATATAGATAGATAGATAGATAGATTAGCATGTAAACCCATGCAAACGCATTGATACATTTGAAATTAATTATAATTTTTATTATAAATATTTAAATAATTAGTGAAATTATTTTTTAAAAATAGCATGTAACACATGTATACATATGGATACATTTAAAATTAAAATCAATTTTTATCATAAAAATATAAATAATTAGTCAAATTATTATTTTTTGAAATGTAAACATAATTAGTCACATATTAAATTCTTACCTAAATTTAATACTACTTATGATAAAATTTTTTCTAATTTTTAATAAGGTAGAACATGTGATGATCTTTTCTGTGAAGTGATTTTTAATTTTATTGAGCATATGTTATTGGTTTTTTATTTATTTATAATTTTATAGTTCATTAATATTAAATTCTTAGTGTTTTGCACTCATTAATTCACTTGACATAAAGATTAAAAAATTTAAGTGGACATATGACACAAACTTAAGTGGATAATTATGGTGTGGTCTCCACATAAATATTGATGCATTTAAAATTAAACACAATTTTTATTATAAAAATATAAATAAATTATTCAAACTATTAAAAAAAATAGCATATAACACATGCATACGTATAGATACATATAAAATTAAACACAATTTTTATCATAATAATATAAATAATTAGTCAAATTATTATTTTTAAAAATAAATGTATTTAGTCGCATATTAAAATTCTTACCTAAATTTAATACTACTTGTGATCATTTTTTCTCTAATTTTTAATAAGATAGAACGTATAATGATCTTTGTTGTGCGGTGATTTTTATTGAGTATATATGATTGGTTTTTATTTTATTTTAAATTTTATAGTTCATTAATATTAAATTCTTAGTATTTTGCACTCATTAACTCATTTAGCACAAAGATAAAAAAAACTTAAGTGGACACATGATGCAAACTTAAATAGATAATTATGATGTGATCTCCACATAAATTTAGACAAATAGCACAAAATTGAATTTTAATTTCAAATTTTAATTAAACTTTTTTGGAGTTTTTTCTATTATACTTACATACATACATACATACATATATATATATATATATATATAATATGTAAGAAATATTAAGGGGGTGTTTGGTTTAGAAATTTTCATCACACAATTCTCACTTTTCATAGGCCCCACCTCAAGGATGTTGTTTGGTTCAATTTTTTTTTTTTTTTTAATCTCAATTCTCATGACTCATTACTCAAAAAAGTGAGTTAAAGTCATGAAAACTAAAAACAAGTTTTAGGAGTTTTCAAAAACTGAAAATTTCATGTTTGGTAACGTAACTCAAACAACAGTTTTCAGTGTTTAAATACTATAACATGTATTTTCACAACACTTTTTAACCCATATGTATTTCCACAACACTTAAACAACATTACTAGAAATATTTCTTACCAAATGGGCCATGAGTTATAAAATATGGGATATGAGATATGGGTTATGAGTGACGAGTTATGAGTTATAGAAATACTTCTCTCTCTCTCCCTTCGTTCACACTAGAAAAATATCTCTCTCCCTCAAGTGTAAGATCAAAGCTATAAGGTTTCAAACTCAGCAAGGACAACAAACTCCACCACCACAGTTTCAGTACTGATTTACCTACAAAACCCACGCCATATGTCGCTGTTGAAAGCTGGGTGGCTAGGTCCGGATTTAGGAGGATGGTGGCCGGGTGGGTCATGATCTAGGACTATGGTGGACGACTGTTGCTTGATCATGATAAGTGGTGGGCGACGGTTGCAAGGTCACAATCAGGTGGAACTTGTTGTCGCGGGTTTGAATTTTTTTTTTTAAAATTTGATTTGGTTTTGTTTGGGCTTGAGGTGTGAATCATGTGATGTTGGATGTTTGGAACTATTTGGGTTTTAGGAGGATGAGTGGGTAGTGATAGGTGGTGCTGTTGTAGATGGCAGTTGTTGGATCACACGATGCTCGCCGTTGTGGGTTTGAGTTTTGTTTTGAATTTTTTTTTATTTGGGTCTTTTTAAGGTGTGATGTTGGGTGGTTGATTGGTTGAGTTGATATATGTTTGATTGTGTTGTGTGATGTTGGATCTTTTTGGGTTGATCTTGGTTTGATCATTTGATGGAGTGAGAAACTACATCTACATGGTCCTGTATGTCCTTTGGATATACTGGGTTGAGCTTGAGAGTGAGTCAGAGGGAGCGTTTATGTTCTGGGCAAAGAATAGAGTGAAAGAAATATATAATATAAAGGAAATAAAAAAATTGTTTGGGAGACTGAACAAACGGATGTTAGTGTTTAAAGACCAAATTGGTCATTTTCTAAAACCTTTGGATGTGTTTGGTATTACCTCAAACCTCAGGGTAAGTAGTTGTAATTTACCCAATAGATAATATGTTAAGCATAATAGATTTGATTAAATGGTGAGTTGAACGTTATTATTATGTGTGTTAAGTGGTCCATTAGAATGATTAATTAATTGTCACATGTCCAGTAATGAAATGAGTCCAATAGTCCATATCCAGTTGTAATATAGTTCATGTTCAACATAATACAGCATGTCCAGCAATGGTCTATGTCCAAGTAATATATGTCCAGCAATTGTCTATGTCCAAAAAATACATATCCAGTTGTGGTTTATATCCAAATATTACACATCCAGCAATGGTTCGTATCCAAGTAATATATGTCCGGTAGTGAGATGTATTCAATTTATTAATATATATGTTTATTAATAAAGCGTTAGTGAATCTATGTTCATTAAATAGTGAGATAATATTAAAGGAGTTTGCATCCAGCAGTACAATAATAATGAGTTAACATATACTGAATAATGTAATTTCAAAGATGAAGAAAACATTGACTTATCTTTTATGCTTCTGACTGCAGTGGTATAGCATTACTTTATTCCTTATATGATTTATGGCTCCAACTGTATAGCATTAGTAAGCCGATAACATTCCAGCGGCATAATAATATGAATACAACGGTACAATGATAATAAAATATAATTATATTCAATAGTGTAAATATAGAAATAAGGATATAATGACTTATCTTCATAGTGAACTTATAATATTTCAATAGCATGGTAAAATGAGTCCAGCTGCACAATATGATATTATGAGTCCTTTCATGGTGCCTTCATGATTGAAGAGGAAAAATGGGTGCAACTAAAGGGAGAGAGAATATGTCCAGCTGTGTGCATAGGTTGGTTAAGTTTATCCCCTATATCATGCACTTAAATGATTTTCCCCATGTAATGCTCTTTTAGTTTTTTTGTTAAATATGAGTGGTATTGCCTTAAGGACTTTTTAGCATTATAATTGTATATCTTCCATGAGAAAGGCTTTGTAACATGTTATTGGAAAAGCATTTGATATCTTTTAAGGTGTATGAAGATGGTGAGAAATATATATGTTTTGTGAGATAAGGTGTTTGTAAGATGTATTAGAAATATATGTAGATACTTTGTTGAATATGGATCTTGAATATATTTACTTTGTGAGACATAGAGTTTAAAGATATATGAGAAGTATGTATGGATATTTTGTGAGGAATGTTTTCGTAAAATATAGGGAATTATGAGAGATATTAAGGTTAGATATGGTAAATACATGAGATTATAGTTGCTGCTAGAATGGCTTTTGTGTTATGATAATGAGTTATGTTTCTTTCTAAGCGAAGAGATTTTGCAAGAGAAATGGAGAAAGAGATGGAGATGTGTTTTTGGGTAGCAAATTGATGAAGTTTCAGAATACTAAAGTGTGGGAGAGATGGGTAGTAGTGTGTGTAATAGGTATTATCTAAGAAGAGAGATTTTGAAAAAGAGATGAAGAAAGATATGGAGATGTGTAGAGATATGGCAGCAAAATGAATGAAGTTTCAGAATATTGAGGATGAGAGGGGATGGATGGTGTGTGTGTTAATGTGTGGTTTATTCTTCTTTATATAGAGCCAAGTATGAAACTGGATTAAAATTAGTTGAAGGGAAACTTAGCAAATAAGGAGAAGTCTTTGACAAAGTAAGTGATTTCATTAGTAGGTTTTTGGTTTTCAGTCAAAAGAAGAAAATTTGAGACTTTAAGGCTGCTGTTGCGGCAGTACAGCAGTAACTGCTGCAACTGTTAGGTCTACAGTAGTAGCACAGCTAGATGATGTCAGCTGTGTGAGGTCTTCTACTGGAGAAAATATTTTGCATTAAATTCATGGGTTTGGCTAAAAATAGTAAAACAACCTTTATGGGATTTTCCTATTTCTAGTACTGCGGCTGGAGGCTAAGGACCTTAGCTTAAAATTGTATAATTTCTTTTATAGGACCCTTGCTTCTTTAGGTATGGCAGCAAGTTGCTGGGATTGGGCATTTTTGGACACGTGTCAGTTACCTAAGCTGCTGCTGGTTCTGCTGGAGCTACTGCAGCTTCTGCTGGAACTAATGTTAGCATTTTTGGCTAAGTTTTCTTTTTTTGGAAAATTATATGTTTAGTCCATATATAATTTTGGTAAATAATAGACTAATTGGTTAATATTTGATGAAGTTTTAGAGATGTAATTTTGGTCTCTTTGTGTTTTGACCAAATCTTGGAGATTAAAGAGAGCATTTAATCATAGATATGAGATATTAATATAGATTTAGCCATGTGCTTAGGATTGATTTAAATAAAAATAATAGGGCAAAACTTAGATACAGTACCCTATGTACAGTACCTTAGGTACCCTTTTTAAAATTAAAACACCTGTCCACTTATTTAACACTAAAACTTCTGTTTTCTTTCCGATTACTTCTTTTCCTTCTTTTATTTTTCCTCTGTTACAGACAAAGACTTCCCACGTGAAAACCCCAAAACTATTTTCTTCTCTTTCTCTCTCTTTTCCCTTCTCTCTTGCTTAAATTGGATGAAATTGACGAATCTAGCTCTCCGAAGTCGCTATCTCGCTCTGTTTTTGCAGATTGGTAGGCTGGCACTAAGAAAATTTGTTGGTATGTATTAATTTTAAAATCTCATTATAGGTTTTCAATTCTAGTTGCTGAGTTTGTGTTATTTGAGGTTTTGTAGAGTTTTTCTTTGTTGATTATGATATGGGTATCAATTTTTGTTATTGGGTCTGCGTTGTTATTGCTTTCATTTGTTCTGATTTGGGTTTTCAATCCTAGCTGCTAGGTTTGTGTTATTTTGAGGTTTGGTAGAGTTTTCCTTGGCTATTTCTAATAAAGGTTTCGATTTTGGTTAATGGGTCTGTTCAATTTTGATTTGGGTTTTCAATTATGGTTGCTAAGTTTGTGTTATTTTGAGGTTTAGAAGAGTTTTCCTTTGGCTATTTCTGTTGAAGGTTTCAACTTTGGTTAATGGGTCTGTCTTAGTATTGCTTTGATTAATTTTAATTTGGGGTTTCAATTCTAGTTGCTGGGTTTGGGTTAGTTTGAGGTTTGGAAAAGGTTTTGCAATGGCTGAGTTCACCTTAATGAAGCTGAGTTCTAATTTATTTTTTTAATGTCTGATGTTTGTCTTTGGTGTTTGATTGATAGTTCAAATCAGAAATTTGAAATTGGAAAGGCAAAAGATTCTTAGAACATCAATCATATACTAATCTTAGAGAATTAAATACAAATATCTTGATTTGCATATTTTGGAAGTTGCTGGGTTGATATTAGCAATTCCTAGAGGTGTTTTAGTGGCTAGTGAATATTTTTGGCTTATTTGCCATATCTTCTAAGACTGCTATGGTGACTGGTCATTAAACATTGTAGCTTGATTTTTAAATGTGGTGCGGCATTGGTTGGTAACTTTATGTCTTGAGACATAAAGTGAATTCTTTTTTTACTTTAGTGAATTCTCTTTTGCAATATGCCATGTGATATTTGTATTGTGAGTTCACAATTTAATAAAACACTGTTTACTTCATTTTAACAAAACATGATGATTTTGAATTTTTTATGGTATTTTGCAGATGATCAAGGAAGCTCTGTTGGCTTTGAATGAAAGAAGTGGGTCGAGTCCATATGCTATAGCGAAGTACATGGAAGAGAAGCACAAGGATGTGCTTCCTCTGAATTACAAGAAGATTTTGGGTCTCCAATTGAAGAACTCTGCTGTGAGAGGAAAGCTTATCACAATCAAGGCTTCGTATAAGCTATCTAAAATGGCTAAAGGGGAGAAGGTTACAACTACAACAACCAAGGCTATGAAGAAATCTGATGCTGCTAAAAAGGCTGTGAAGAAGGTCACGAAGAAAGTTGGGCCTAAGCAGACGAAGAAATCGACTCCTGCTAAGCCTAAACAGCCCAAATTGATTAAGTCTCCTGCTGCTAAGAGAGCCAAGAGGACTGTTGCTTGAGTCTGTAGAAATTGGATAAAAATAAGTAGTGCTTGTTTTTTTGAAAAAAGTTTAGGTCTCTGTGTATATGAAGTCTATGGTTTTAATGAAGGAAGTGTTTGGGTTTGCTTAGTCTTTTTTGTTTGTTTGTTTAGACATCAATGCTGAATGGAACTGACTTTTCTTTGCTTCCTCTGTGAAATGGGTTGCTAATTTATTAGACTTTTATCTTGTTCAGTCATTCGTTGGCTTAATCAATTGTTGGTTACTACTGCTAAGTTCTTTTTTTTTTTTTTTTGAGTTATAAGTGGGACATTTACACAATTTCATTTGAATTTATTGTGAGTCTTGGCTCTATGTTCACCACAGGTTGCCTCATCCTTTATAAAAAGAGTCCACCAGCCTTCATTTGCCTGCATTTAAAGATAATAGTGGGAACTAAGAGCTGTGTATAGATGTGTAGAACATTTGTGTGGAAGTGCATATCTGTGCATATGAGAATAATTTTCTGTGGTGTGAAATGATTATGTTAGTCTAGTATTGGCTGGACATGTTGTTAAGCTAAGAAATATATCAGTTTTTAATTTAGTTCATAAACACACTTCCAAGTTGGGTTTCCGACATCCAAAATATCAAAGTAGGAAATATTTTTCCAAGCGGGTCTTGCATGAAGTGGAGATATGATCTTGAAGGCAAAGCAAATAAATAGTACAACAATTGGCTACATTCATTTATAATCCAACAAGTACAGCCCTCATCCAAAAGGGCCAAAACTAAGGAGACCCTAACAATATCAGGTAAAATAGATGTAAAATGTATCCAATATTAAAGAAGTTTAAGGTGGGGTTGTGGTGATTTATTCCTTTAACATGGTGTATAGTTTGCCAAGCTTTCGTTCTATTTTATTTTTCTTCTAGGGTTGGAAGCTTTTTATTTTTATTTTTATTGGGGGTGGCTTGATGCAATGGGAATTTTACTTGTTTTGAGCAGATTGGGTTTATGTTAAATAGAAGGAAAATGTTATGAGCATACTGTCTCTATGCAGAAAATTGTATCAATCTATCTTATTGATGCATTATTTTTATCCCACTAATGACCAGTCATAATTTGACTGTCTTATTATATATATGGCATCATTTGGTTTTAACCCATTTGCATACGGATATATTCAAGGCAGGCTGTAAGGTTGTTGAGTTTAATAAAATATTGAGGATGGAATCAAAACACTAAAAAGCACTAAAAAGCACAACCAGTAATCAAAAAGCAGCCTAGACTATTAGTCAAGAAACTATATCTTGATTAATTGGGAAGCTTTATGGATCAAAACAAAAACACTAAAAAGCACAACCAGTAATCAAAAGATTTTGGGTGACAATGAAATACTCACTACTAGACAGGCAACCATTAATCAAGAAACTATAAATAAGTGTAATCAGTTTATATATATATATATATATATATATATAAACTGATTATTTTTCTATTATTATTTTTGTAAATATTTTTGGCTAATCATTTATAACTGATTTGGCTTCTTAGGACTTCTTAGGTGTCCTACCACATAAATATTTTCCAATGCACTGCAGAGGCACAACCAACAATTATTACAAAGCCAAGGCAGCACACAATACCCGAAATTAACAAACAAATTTGTTTTGGATGGACCCTTTCATTTTGCTGCTACCTGCCATTTTACTTCTAATGAGTGCAGGCAGCAGCTATACAGTGCAGAAATCCAACAGCTACCAGTGCAGAGAAATCAATGCAGAGGGAAAAAAATAGCATTAATCCAACAGCTACCATTCATTTTGCTGCTACCTGCCATTTTACTTCTAATGAGTGCAGGCAGCAGCTATACAGTGCAGAAATCCAACAGCTACCAGTGCAGAGAAATCAATGCAGAGGGAAAAAATAGCATTAATCCAACAACTACCAGTGCAAAGAAATCAATGCAGAGGGAAAAAAATAGCAATACTCCATTGCAGCAGCAGCAGGACCCGACATTGTGTATCAAGAAAAACATGGTAGTGCTTAAAGTGTGGGCAAAAACAATTCAAGTTTGAGATTCAAATAATCAAAAGGCCAGTAGTGTATTTGGACCATAAAAGTATCCAATATTAAAGAAGTTACACTTGATAAGTTATAACAATAAAAGTACCCAAAACACGCATTAGCAAATAAACTGATACGCGAGAACAAAACAAAGTAATGTCACTTGTAGCAATTAGTAAACAAATTATTGATCACATGCTATAGAACACAATGGTCTGCCAAGAAAAGTCCTCGTCCATGCTACAAAACACAGTGGTCTGCCACACTAAAGTCCTTGCTCATGCCAAAAAATTATTGATTCATCCAAAGCCACACGAAACTTTTTGCACGCTAAACTCTTTGCCCATGCTACAAAACACAATGGTCTGCCAAAAAAAAAAAAAAATCTCATGATTTATTAATCACATCAATAGATAGTCTATAGCCTAATTCTTAAAATTTCATTTATACTAAATATATATATGCACAAAATACCTTGTTAATGGTAAGCTGTAGATACTACCACCACACTAAGTACACATCCATGGAATCTAATGAATACCAGTACTGCCGTCCCTTGCAGAATAATCAGACGCAACGCTTGATGCCTACCATTTCCAAGTCAAATTGAAATAGAATAAGTACTAAGTGGAAACAAAATAAGAGTAACTTCCAAAAGAAATAAGCATCACTTAGATTCTTTTCTTCAATAAAACAAAATATAAGACACCTCCAAGTATGAAAAAAAAATTTAAAGGTCTAAAACAAAATATATATGCAAGAAAATTACCTGTGTTAATTGTGTATAGTCAACAGATAAAGAAGCTGGGATGTTGACAGTAGTACTTGTCACAGGAGTTTCTCCACAAGGATGCTTCCTTTTCCTTGAGCCTTTTTCAATAAAACTTTTAGGCCGACCTTTAACACGAGATGTGCCTATTTTTTTCTTAATCCCAGTTGCTTTATAAGTTGTTATGACAGATGCAACATCTTCATGTTCATTATTGGAAGGTAAATCTGGTTTTTTTTTCAAAATCCTTTCCACATCAAGACTTAATTCAACCATCTTCTTAGCTAAAAACATAGATGCTTCTTCAGTTTCGGCAGCCTTACTTGCAATGTTAACTGCATTACGACACAAATCTTTGTACCGATTTGTTATATCCAACTTAGGATCTTCTTTCACAATGCAACCATAGCTATCTAGTACACATACAACTCTCGCTTGCTTAGTCCACCTCTTCAAAATGTATCGAGAAGGAAGTAGTTTTATATTTTGAATATCTAGCACCTTTAATGCATGACTACATAAAAACCCAGCAAACTCAAATTTGTGACAACTGCAAACAACTGTTTGGTCTGTAGAATTGAAGATAACCTTATGTTCTCGAGTATGCCCATACATGCAAACCTTGTATTCAAACAATGGTGAAATATCATAGCATGTATTAACAACCATGTCCAAAGACTTCTTATACTCTTCATGAAAGAAATTAAAGATTTTGGGTGTGTAAACATCCCTTGAGTTCTTCAATAAAAGCACTTCCACTCTCAAAACTGGCAAACGCTGGCTCATGTCGTAATTGGAATCCAACTCATTGTGGCGTAGGTCTTCAAGTAACCTTTCAAAATGATTAAAAAATTCCAGCACATTATTGGTTGACTTTAGATAATGTCTCAAGCGACTGTTGAAGCTTTCACTCAATTGTGTGGTTGTTATATTTGTGCAAAAATGATTTCTACCATATACCATCGCCCATTTTTCTCTAACTTCAAAAATGAATTTCAGCCAGCTATTTTCTTGAAGACCATGTTTATCTAACATTGATTCCCATGCTTGAAAAAAATCATCCTCATACTCATGATCACACATACAACTTTTAAATTCTGCAGCAAATGAATTTGAACTTTGAAAATACCTGTTGAGTTTTTTGAGAGCATTTTGATATATATGCCATCGGCATAAACGATGATGAGATTCTGGTAACACTTCTGCAAATGCTTTAGCCATTGCTGGATCTTGATCAGTAAATATTGTAACCGGCTTCTTTCCACATGTCACTTTTAAGAGGGTTCGAAATAACCACGAAAAAGTTTCAGCTGTTTCATCATACAACAATGCAGCACCAAAGACCACAGTTTGTCTATGATGATTCACTCCAATTATAGGTGCCAATGGACGATGGTTTTTATTGGTTCGATACGTAGTATCAAAACAAACTACATCACCAAATAAATCATAATCCACAACCATTTTAGGATCTGCCCAAAATATATTAGTTATTTGATCATCAACATCCAACTGTATCTCATAGAAAAATGAAGCATTTTTAGACTTTCTCATCTCAAAATAATGAATAAGGGTAAATGCTTCTCCCTCTTTCATTTCCCTCATCCGTTTAGATTGTAAATGATTACTAATATCTTTAAGAGTAAAACCAAGATTTTCCCTACCTCTAGCTTGTTTACTCATGAACTCAAAAACTAATTTTTGCCTAATCCCAGAGCGATTTGCTAATTCAGCTTCAGCTGCTTGGGTAGCTGATATCTTCCTTTGTGATGGCAATTTATGTTTACTCCGTGGAGTTACAACTTCATGATTGTGTTTCGCTTCAAAAAGGGTAATACGATATTTACCATTTTTTTGACGACTGATAACCATTTGAGCTTCACAACCACATCTTAATTCCATTCTAGATTTCTTTCCATCATATGCAACTTCTTTCTTGTAACCAGCTTTTAAACAACAAAACTTGCGGGATATGATAGTTGTTTTATCAGCCTTACTTCTATTCAACCAACCTTTACGAATACTGAATCCAACATATCCAGCATATATATTATAATATAGATATGCCTCATCCTCTGAATCAAACTCCATTCCAATTTTTGGAGTTATATCTTCTTTAGTGTCTGCATTTTCTCCAATCTTTGGAGTTGTATCTTCCTCTGAATCAATAGACACAACTTCTTCAAGGTTGCTCTTCCCATCTTTCTCCATAACCTGTATATTAACAAACATAATTTATTGCTTTTGATGAACTAAGTTCACTAAAAATATAAAAAAATTACTTCAATATATAATGGAATTGTTGAAAGAAGTTAAAAAAAAAAAATGTTTTACAATGTATATGCATGAAGAAAGAATCAATAGTATATCAATCCAGCAATGTTTATGTTTAGCAATGTTTTGCTGATATCAATCCAGCAACTTCCAAAATAGCAAATCAAGATATTTAAATTTAATTATCTAAGATTAGTATATGATTGCTGTTCTAAGAATTTTTTGCCTTTTCCAATTTCAAATTTTTGATTTGAACTATCAATCAGACACCAAAGACAAACATCATACATTGAAAAAAAAAAAAAAAATAGAACTCATCTTCATCAAGGTGAACTCAGCCATTGGAAAATTATTTCAAACCTCAAAATAACACAAACTCAGCAACTATAATTGAAAACCCAAATCAAAATTAAACAAACCCATTAACCAAAATCGAAACCTTTATTAGAAATAGCCAAAGAAAACTCTACCAAACCTCAAAATAACACAAACCTAGAAGCTAGAATTGAAAACCCAAATCAAAACAAACCAAAGCAATAATAACACATACCCAATAACAAAAATTGATACCTAGATCCTAATCAACAAAGAAAAACTCTACCAAACCTCAAAATAACACAAACCCAGCAACTAGAATTGAAAACCTATAGTGAGATTCAGCCAATACATACCAATGAATTTTCTTAGTGACAGCCAATCGGGGACTGCGAAAACAGAGCAAGATAGAGAATTCAAAGAGCTGGATTCGTCTATTTCATCTAATCTGAATGAGAGAGAAGGAAAGAAAGAGAGAAAGAGAAGAACAGAGAGCGAGAGAGAGAATGGTAGGAGCAAAGAGTGTTTGGCGGGAGTTCTAGAGTCAGAATGTTAGTCTGTAACAGAGGAAAAATAAAAGAAGGAAAAGAAGTAAACGGAAAGAAAACGGAAGTTTTAGTGTTAAATAAGTGGACAGGTGTTTTAATTTTAAAAGGGGTACCTAAGGAACTGTACGTAAGGTACTGTATCTAAGTTTTGCCCAAAATAATAATATAAGTTATATGAAATAATATGATTATATTTTTAAACTTATATTATATGATGAGCATTAATTTTTTATATAAAGAGCATGGAGAGTTTTATCATTTTAAGTGTTATGTGATATAAGAGGCTTACCGGATGTTACCTATTGCACACTGACTTGTCAGAGTTCAGGGAATTGGGGAAGACATGTCAAGCAACATGTTTTCCTTTATCAACTTTAAACCATTGGAGCTTTACTGAATATACTTATTGGCCCTCTAAACCACGATTTCCAAAATTCCCTCAATGAGACTCATAAGCTTGGATCATAAGCCATAAAGAGATGATGAGGTTGAACCATGGGCATTGATAAGATAATATCGTCATGTGTTTTAAACCATGAGTTTTGACGCATTTTTGTGTAAATATGGACTCTTTTAAGTTTTAAAAGAGATTTTTCTAATATTTATGATAATATTAATGTGGTGCGAGTTGCCAATAAAATAAAGTCATGCGATGTGAAAAATTTGTCCTCATCAATGAGTTAACCAAATAGGCTCTTAAGACCCCCAAACTGAAGAAATTATCATATAGGACACATACTCAACGTCAGTATACATACCACCCAATAAAAATAAGACACGTGTAAGGGGAAAATACCACCATACGCCATATAGCATTGTTCCCCAAAACATTTCATTAGCCCGCCTGGCGGCTCCCTTTCTCTTGTCTCTCTGTTTGAAGTCAAATATCATTTCAGAAACTTCCTCTGTTCCTGTTTCAACAAAAACTCAGCTACGTTGTCGGGGATTTCACTCTTTTTTCACTCAAAATCTCGGGTGTCCCAGTACCGTCAGTGATAGATGGGTTGGTGTTGTGACCCTGATGGCCTATTATCTTCGTCGTCGAGAATCCAACAACTAAGGATGCCTAATCAGGTATAAATTAATAACCCTAAAAACCAATTAGTAGATAGAACTTAGAACTACCTGTAACAAAGTTTTTGTTTCATGCGTTGACATCGGTTGAATGTAAAATAAAAAAAAAATTTGCACTTTTTGCACAATTAACCAGTTAAACTTGTGTAAATTTACTCAATTCCTACAGTAATGGTGTATACTTTAACTTTGCATCCAATATTTTATTAATTTCTGTCTTCCTCTTGGTCTTCCTTGTTTGCGTCTCTTTATCAATTCCCCACACTCTCTTCTTTCTCTATCTCTCTCCTCATTTAAACAAGACAATATTTTTGCAAATCCACCCACCACTGCCACAACCTGTGACAACACATGATATTCAAATCATAAATACAACCCAAAACTAGAGCTGGGTTTTGTCAGGTCCGGTCGGTTTTTCAACCGCCCACAACCAACCCAAAATTTCTAGGGAGGAACTTTGACCCAACCGCAAAATCTTCATTGCAGATAATTGCAAGCATTTGATGAAAACCTTCAATTATAGTATATGACATTATTTATTGGAAAAATTTAAATAGTGTGACAATGCATGTCTTAGCAAAACTTAATTGCTTATTATTAGAAAAATATGATCTTACCAAAGGTCTTGTACAGTATGTTGTAATTATCTCTTAAAAAAATGATATTCATTATTATTCTTAGAAGATTTTAGGGGATGGATACTGCTTTTAGCAAGTAAGTTTTTAGAAACTACCATGGCAGATAAATACTCATATATTAAAATAGTTACTCTAAGTTTAAGTGCATTATTTCATTCTTCTTCAAATTAGAAGTTCTATATTAATTTTTTCATTTAAAGGGGCAGCACGCGCGTTACATGTGCCACCCAAACTAGTAGTCATTTATACTACTAATAATATAATTCTCTGTTCAGGTTTTATCATTTTATGTATTGAAATATTCTTACATAAATTCTCAAACTCTCTAAATTACTCCTATCTTTTGGTTAAATAATTTTAAATTAAAAACGTAAACGAATTAAAATAGTAATCTATTATTCCTAAGTTTTTGACTTTTCCTTCTCTTTTTTAGGGCAATTATTAATAAACTATAGTAAGAAAATTTTAACACAATTTTTAAGAAAAATATAAAAAATTATCTATATTTATTATTTTATCATTCTTTTAATAAAATACTTCTAGAAATTATTCTTAACAAAATTACAACCCAAAAAACAAATAAATAAAAAAGAAAGAGACCCACAGAGTACGGAGTCAGACTAATGGACTGAGAGACCCACTCAGAATTAATCTAATCGTGTACTATATCAATACAAATAAAAAGGGGTCCGTCTGGCGAGTTGTGGGCTTTTGTGTGACATTTGGTGTGGCACCGGACTTATCCAATAAAAAGTTACAATAGTCATAAAGAGCCTAGAGCCTAGGAGTAGGACATGAGTGAAAGGGTGTTGTCTTCGATATGGAATTTTAAGTGTCACTCATGTCTGTACTTATATATATAATTTTCTTTTTATTCGAATCAATGCATTTGCATCTTGTTAATTTGTTTTCATCAGACCATTAGCAATTTAGCATTAATTTGTCTAAAATTTTTCATTTATCTGCCTAAAATTTTCTATTTGTCTAAAATTTTCATCTATTTTATATTAAAAACTTACTTTTTTTTATTTTTTTATTTTACAGAATCATTTTATAAAGACACCAGCATCAAATTATTTATTATATACTCTTTTTTAATATAATATCAATTCTTCATTTATTTTTTTATTATTATTCTGTCTTCTTTATTTTTTTTCATTGGCTTTCCTTTGTTTTCTCATCAAAGAAACCCAATTTAATCCAAATCACACTCACAGCAACCTTAACAGACACAACCACAGCCTCTCTTCCTCAACCAAAACCCCTCACATCCATATCACAGAAAATTCAAGCCAAGACACCACTAAGCAAAACATCCACCAAAATCAATAAATTGGCAAAATTGGTCTGCAAAATTACAATCAGCAAACCACCGAGCAAAACCAATCGCTTGCCTCCGCTAGATCTTGTCAGTCCGCGCCGAAGATGAAAATAGATTGCTCTGTTATGGGTTTTGATTGTGAAAAAAAAGAAATATCCAAAGACATGATGAAAGCCTAAGCAAAGCCTAATATTAATATCATCAACCATAGATTGAAAGATAGAAAGAAAGAAACAGAAAGAGATTGAAGAAGAGCTAGACTTGAAGGGAGTTGTGCTTGGGTGTGTGTTGTCGGGCTCTGATGTTGATTAAAAAACCAAAAAGAAGAGGTTGTGATTGCGATTCTCTCTTTGTGGTTTGGATTCTAGGACGAGCAATTAGATAAACTTTGTACAAAGTCATAGACAAATGAGAAAGAGAAGAAGCCATAGACAACGGAGAGAGAAGACGCATGAGCAAGCTAGGATAGAAAGAGAAGGAAGAGAGAGAAATTAATTAAATAATGATATGCAAATGAACAATAACTCACTCTATATATATATATATATATATATATATATATACACTGTAGTATCTTTCTATTTTTACAAGGCTTTTGAAATATTGAGCTGGCATTTTTTCTCATATTGTGTAAATTTCTTCACTTTTTGTATTTTTCAATGATTGATGCAATTGGTTTTAGTGGGAGAAATTTGTAGATTGGCTTCGTTGGTGGCTTCGTTGGGAGAAATTTGTAGATTGGCTTCGTCGGTGGTGGCGGGGTGGTAATGAGCCGTGTGATATTGAGCGGTGTAATAATGAGCATGATGATATTGAGCAGAGTAATGGTGACCATATTTATGAGCAAAAGGTGCGACTACTTGTGGAGATGGGCTTTGCTGAAGATGATGTAAGAAGAGCTCTAAATGAAAATGGTTGTAATGAATTATTGGCTCTGCTCATGCTTTGCGTATAGAATACGAATACAGAGGCTTAGTTTGAATCTCTTGGTTCCTCATCTAGACTAGGCCTTGATTTCGATATCTTTTAATTCCTTAAATACCATGTATTTTTTTAACCATATCTATCTTCTGATGTAACTCAATCCATGTGAGTGACTACTCACTTATTGTGGAGCAACTTTTGCCATGGGAAGGGTTGCCATAACTATCAGTGTAATTGAAGTGTTCAAAATTGAAGAAGAATTAATGTTTTACGTTCACCACCTTGTTTTAATAAACTAATTAATGATTTGATGAGAAGCTAAATAACAACTTAACGATGAGAGTTTGCTCTTAGGAAAAAAAGTCGTCTCCTGCATCACATATATGCATCATTTTTTGTATGCACACGTTCCTTATATCTATGACTTGCATAATATAATAGGGACAATTTTTATAATTGTTGCAACTTGCTTGAGAAAGATGGACTCAATTACTAAATACCATACAGGGATCCCAATAATTGACTTGTAATTTATGAATAGAATTCAAAATGAATGTAATTAATCCATTCATAAGCATCACGCTAAGCCCTACCCTATCAATGGCGAAAAAACACAATCATTTTGTGTTTTCTTCTTCTTTTTTGTTTTTAATATCTATCATTAAGATGCTTTGCTTTCTCTCTCACCAATCAGCCACCTAAAGAACTATGCTTAAATTGTCTTTTTTTTTTTTAATTATTCAGCTAGCCCACACACTCATGTCTTGTCCTCTCCCACACTTACCTGTCCATGTGTCTTATGTCTTGCCCCACCAAAAGAACTATGCTTAAATTGCTTTTTTTTTTTTAATTATTAATGTACTTTATTATTTAAAAAGGCTAGATTCTTTTCCAAATGCATATATTGCTTATAGAATATTACTAGCACTTTTGGTTACGGTTGCATCTGCAGAAAGAAGTTTTTTAAAACTAAAATTAATAAAATCTTATTTAAGGTTTACTATGTCACAAGAAAGATTAAGTGGATTAACCATATTATCAATTGAAAAAGAAATGTTAGAGGAACTTAAATACAAAAACTTAATCAGTAATTTTAAAAATTGATTTTAAACAAAAAATAAAAAAATCAATAAATATTATTTAATTAATATTTAAATATAAAAAAAAAAAACCCCGCTTAAAATTATTGCCTAAGGCCCCCTAAGTTGTTGAGCTGGCCCTGTGTGTGTCTCATATATATACAAATGATCTCTATAAATATGTAAAAGAATTTAGTTTGCAAAGGGTTATTGACTATGCAAAGAGTGTGTACAAACAAGATAATATGAATAGGGAGTATCTAAGAATTTTCCATAAATAGGTGCACATATTGCTTTTGTTTATAGTAAATCACCACTATCATGTAATTAAACTCAATTAAAAAATTTACAGTAGTACTTAAAGAACTATACAAGTTTTGTTTTTTTAACACTTATTATCCTCCATAAGTCACACAATCACCTCTTTTTCTTTTTTGGTTTCCCACGAGTGTCCTAACCAGCTTATGTACACCTCGACTAATTCTCGCTCACAGTGAGAGCCTGCCGCTGGCTACAAGGTATTGCAATTGCTAAGACTCAAACTTGGAAGTAAACCCAATTAAACTCCAGGGCCTTACTCAATGGTGGACAAGCTACTAGGTCATACTTGGTGGTTACGCTCATCTCGTTCATCCCACACATACACACACATATCTTGTCCTCTCACACACACCAGCCCTTGTCTCTCTCTCTCCAATCAGTCACATAAAGGACTATACTTAAATTGTCCTTTTTTTTTTTTTTTAGAACAATCAAAACCATAAGTCACACGTTTCTAAAAAAAAAAAAAAAAAAACCATAAGTCACACACTCACCTAATTCATCCCCCACACACACATATCTCTCACCAATCAGCCACCTAAAGAACTATGCTTATATTGTCTTTTTTTTTTTTTTAATTATTCAGCTAGCCCACACACTCATGTCTTGTCCTCTCCCACACTTACCTGTCCATGTGTCTTATGTCTTGCCCCACCTAAAGAACTATGCTTAAATTGTTTTGTTTAATTATTCAGCTAGCCCACGCACTCATGTCTTGTCCTCACCCACACTTACCTGTCCATGTCTCTTATGTCTTGCCCTCTTGCCAATTCGCACCGCCTTCAAATATCTGACTAATGGCCGGAATTACATACATGGCCCTCTAAAATTTTTGAAACTTTCTCTATGCAATATATAAATATTTAATATTTTAATAATTTAGCCTACAAAATAAGAGCTAGCCCCCACTAATATATGAGTTAATTAATTTAATGATACTCTTAAAAAAAATTTGTCTAACTAGTAGTTATAGAGAAGCTATTTTATTTTTCTTAAATTCATTTTTTTATTATGATGTGTTCTTGTACCTGCTAAAATTTGGAATCATTCATGTTTTCGAACATTTCATTTGTTTAATTGAAATCTTTTACTCATTTTGATAGATAATTAAATTAGAAATTTTTATTAAAAATGAACATTTTAAGGATTTCACAATGAACTTTTGTAGAAAAAAGGGAATTTTATTCTATGAATGGTTCTCATCAAAAATAATTTTTGTATTTGTACATGAGTATAAGGGTTTGACTTGAGTCTCTTTCCTAATGAATTAGTACCACAACTCAGCATTCCAAAAATAAACTTCTGACTCCACCACTACCGGTTGTGATTAATTTGGAAAAAAAAGAAAGAAAAGAGATCATCCTTAGGTCAAGCAAAATTGGATGGGCTTCCACTTTCAACTACACCAAGTGAGTGTTTGGATAGACATTTACGTTTTGAGTTTGTGTTTCCTTCTTTTTTTTGCATGACAAGTTTCACTGTTACGGCTACTGTTCATGAACAGTAACCGGTACTGCTCATGCATGTGATTATACTGTGCGGGAAATAAAGTTACTGTTCCCGCACTGTTCATGGGACCCACAAGCACTTTATTCAGAAAAAAATATATTAAAAATGAGTCACACGATACTATTCACATATTTAAAAATTATTTTACTACAGTGTTTTTAGTTTTTAGGTTTCAACAATAAGTTTTATCCAAACGAACCCCAATTGTCATTGATCATTAGGTTTTGTGTCGTGGAAGAATAACGAGAAAGCAATAATGGATGTTGATTCACAGCCAACTATCACCCTTCGCTCCACACGAAATTCCCCCCATGTGCTTGTAGGAGTTGATTCATGCGATAGGATTTGGAGTATCTATTTATGTGGTTGCAATTTACAAATCTTCTCAAGATGAGATTGCCGTACTATGAACAATGCTCCAAAATCACTAAAAGCCAAAGAAGGGACATCATTGACTCAAAGTTTCAAATCTTATATAGGAGTTGATTCATGCCATGGGATTTGGATATCTATTTTTGTGGTTGCAATTTGCAAATCTATCCAAACGAACCCCAATTGTCATTGATCATTGGGTTTTGTGTCGTGGATCAATAACAAGAAAGCAATAATGGATGTTGATTCACAGCCAACTATCACCCTTCGCTCCACATGAAATTCCCCCCATGTGCTTGTAGGAGTTGATTCATGCGATAGGATTTGGAGTATCTATTCATGTGGTTGCAATTTGCAAATCTTCTCAAGATGAGATTGCCGTACTATGGACAATGCTCCAAAATCACTAAAAGCCAAAGAAGGGACATCATTGACTCAAAGTTTCAAATCTTATATAGGAGTTGATTCATGCCATGGGATTTGGATATCTATTTTTGTGGTTGCAATTTGCAAATCTATCCAACGAACCCCAATTGTCATTGATCATTGGGTTTTGTGTCGTGGAAGAATAACGAGAAAGCAATAATGGATGTTGATTCACAGCCAACTATCACCCTTTGCTCCACATGAAATTCCCCCCATGTGCTTGTAGGAGTTGATTCATGCGATAGGATTTGGAGTATCTATTTATGTGGTTGCAATTTGCAAATCTTCTTAAGATGAGATTGCCGTACTATGGACAATGCTCCAAAATCACTAAAAGCCAAAGAAGGGACATTATTGACTCAAAGTTTCAAATCTTATATAGGAGTTGATTCATGCCATGGGATTTGGATATCTATTTTTGTGGTTGCAATTTGCAAATCTTCTCAAAATGATATTGCCATACTATAGACAGTGCTCCAAAATAACTAAAAGCCAAAGAAGGGACATCATTGACTCAAAGTTTCGAATCTTATATATAAAAATATGGTGAAGCTAAATTGTTGGTCTCTAAAGTTTACTTACGGAGTACTTTTAGTTCTTAAAGTTTTAAGTGAGCATTATTGGTCTCTGAAGTTACAACAATGTGTGTTAGTGGTCCTTCTATTAACTTCTGTTAGTTTCTTTATCTATGTATCTAATGGTGAAAGTACAATTACGGTGTAAAACATTAATGAATGAATATAAGCTAAACCCAAATTAGTAAAACACTCTAAACCATAATTAGTCACAAACACGATAGCAATTAAAAGGCAAAAAGTAAGGGAATAGAGATGCAAACACTAGGATAATACTAGCACGTGTTATCGAAGAGGAAACCAAGGAACTTGGCGAAAAACCTCTCCGCCACACTCCAAACGGTAAAATGATCCACTAGAGAATAAAGTTGGAGTACACAAATAACAAAAGACCCTCCAAGCCTAGTCTACCCAATGTACTTAAGTCCTCTAAGCTCCTGCTACCAACTGGTTAAGTCTAACTGTGTCTTCTCTAGCTTTTCGGATTTTGCAATAAGCTTCATATTGCATCTATCATCCTTGGCATTTTCTAATGCTTCCCAAGCTCCAAAAACACTCTTAATACTCTAAATGAGTGTGGGTAGTGTTTGGGTACAAATTTCCTCTCAATGGGTATAACAATGGGAGAAGAAATGAGAAGAGACTACAAATATTTCTCTCTAAGAATGAGTAGCTCTCTCTAATAGGATGGGTGTGTTGTAGAAACTTCTCTTAGGGTTTTTTTCTTAATAGGCTCCATTTTCTGCTCATTATATTTCATGGGTATAAGGGTATTTATAGTAAGGTATGAAATGGAATGTGAAAAGTTAGTTTTCAGCAACACTAGGAGTTTAAGTTGCAAGTTAACTGTCAGGCTAGACTGTACTTTTTGTCCTGTAGTACTCTAGCTGTCGTGACCCTTCAACTTCATGCATGCTTCACAGATGTGGCACTTTGGCCACTTGCTAGCCATGAGTTAGTCGCGAGACTCCTCTTAAATGCACATAACTTGAGTTTCTTCACACTCTCTCACACACAACCCTTACATTATTCCCACCTAAATACAAGATTTCTACATGCTGAGTTACAAGCAAATTTGGTACTGAATAAAGCTAACACATGGTTGATTAAATTCAACCTTACAATCTCCCCCTTTGGTTATTTCATGACAAAACATCCTAAAACAGACTCTAGACTTAAATGTGAGTTTAGGAACAATGGCAAAACTCACTCACACCTAAATCTAGAAATTGTGATGCACTTGGAGCAAAAATACTTGTAACTTGAAACACTTGCACGAAACACAAAACACAAAACACATTAGACCCTCAAGGTATAGCAAGTAATAAAATGACAAGTATAATGAAACAAGTAAATTGCGATCAAGTACACATGATGTGAAACATGTGAGCAACTTGATCATACACCAAAACAATTCTAAAGAAATGACTACAATGATCACATAACAAAGCAAATGATCATCCGAACATGCAATCAATAAAGTACAATAATATAAGGATGTATGCATGTCCAACACATAAACAAGATGTAATGAGAACAACAAAGCATAGATACTAAACATAACTCAAAGCACCATAAAGCAAACAAGAAAACAAACACAAAGAAAAAAAAAAAAAAAAAAAAAACAGAGTTTTCTTATTAACTTAATGTCTTCTCCCCCTTGGTATATGCATCTCCCCTATGAAATATCTTTCCCCCTATAAATGTGCATGAGAAATAGAATTTCTCCCCCTAAGAATGTGTACAAGAGTCATATAGAAATGACAAAACTCTCCGGTATACTACTCTAGAGTATACTTTCCCCCTTTTTGTCACGAATAGACAAAGGGTCAAGGAGAAAAAAGGACAAGAGATGAAGGTATGAACAAAGATAATGATGCATGAGGGATGCATGAGGGATGCAAGATGAATGAGAAATGAAGCTCAAACAAAAAATAAAACAAAATATTACAAGCATAAGGTAAACATTATATGCTAGAATAAAGAAACAAGGTATAGCCCAATGCATGACAAGGGTAGCAAATGTGTGTGTAAGAGGTGGCTATGTGCAATGCATGACCAATGCATGGAAAATGCATGTGTGGTGCAAGGTATGTTAAACATACAACTAATAAACCAAACATGTTCCTCATGAGGAAACATGAGAATCCCCAAAGCTTGGTACTCATTGGAGTCCAAACAAGTGAGAAAAAGCCTAAGAGACATTTTATTAAACACTTAGCGTGCACACTATGAACAACAATGTAAAACAATGCATGAACATCATGAAATCCACTCTTAATACATGTTCTTTTGCCACAAGGGGCCAACATCCAAAGCAAATCATCAAAAGAAACCAATTCCATAAAAAAAATTTGACAAAAATTAAGTTTTCCCAATCCCTATGATGAAAATCCCAACCAAGAGCACAAAACTCTCCAAAACAAAATCTAGGAATCAAAATCAATGCAAAGAGTTTAGAATTACCTTAGATATGTCAATGGAATGAAAAACGATTCAAATTGATTGGGTTTTGATGTAAAAACATTGAAAGAGGGGTTTTAGAGAGGATGGGAGAGGTTTAAAACAGGTTTCCCACAAAAAAACTCCTTAAAAAGCTGATTCTGGGCATTTTGGCGACTGGGTGAGTCGCCAGTGAGTCTTTAGAATTTTTAGATCTTTGGGATGAACTTGCGACTTACTCTCGAGCCGCCAAAATGAGTAGCCAAAACTTGCAACTCACTTTTGTGACTGGGTGAGTCGCCAAACTAAGTGGCCAAAACCCGCTACTTGCGACTAAGTGGCCAAACGAGCAACCAAAAATTTTGACACTTGTTTTTCAACACAAAACATGTTTAAACAATGAAAAACAAAGTAAGCACTAAACATAAACACAAAGATTGATAAAAATCACTTCCAAATACATATAAAATGATAAAAAATCTTTTTAGTTTGATCCATATATAGTTGAGCACACACACATCACATTTAAACAAGTACAATCGAACAAATAAATAAGATATTCATTGAACATTAAGCATGTGTGTTGTGTGTGTATCAAATGTGGAATAGTCCTTACTCTAGAGTGAAACTTCAATGATCTATTCAATCAAGTCATACACAACTAGTACTAAGTCAAATGGTTTATCCCAATTATAGAAATGAACATATATGATCTCTCACAAGAAAATGATTACATATCTTTGAAACTTTTCATTTGACTTCTTACAATTCATAACATTTTATCATTTTTGATATATACATCTCTTTTTGAGATCGGTGCCTGGAATTTTTAAATTTTCAATTTGATGAGTAAGTCTTTGGCTTTGGGGCACCATACATTTCAATACATGTCACTTTGTCTTTTTCCTAGTCAAATATCTTTTTTCGAGATTTGAAATTTGTTGAGCTCTTAAGCAAAAAAAAAAAAAAAAAAAAAAAAGAGTGGGAAGAGATATAGGCATAAGTCTACGCATGTATCAAAACTAACAAGACTATTGACTAATCATTCATGACAAACTTGAAAATCGATTTACAACAATCACACATAAATGTCAAGATTTTTCCCAGAAAAATAGATATGCATACATAACAAGCTAAGCTTATAAATGCACTAAGCCATTTATACGAAAGGTACTAGGCCAAACACACATGTGATATGTGCTCAAACATATACGATCAAACTTTTTGAATTTTTTACTTTTTATGAAATTTTGGATTTTTTACTCACACAAAACTAAAATAAAAAAGTAAGATCAAAACAAAAACAATGCACATAAAGAAATGCAAGATGCACAAAATGCATGAAGATATGACATTCAATGCATGAAGGGTTCTACAAAGATTGAAAGAATTAGATCAAAGACTAAAATAGCAAAAGCTCAACCATAAGAACCCTTCCTCATCCAAACGGAACAATTGTTTGGAATGAGTGTCTCATGAGAAGAGAGATGAGGGTTAGAAGAGTGAGAATCAGAAATACACATCGACAAAGAGGTAAGAACATTAAAAACTTTCTTCAACAACTTACCATTTTCCCCCTAAAACGGGTTTTGCTTTCATCGCACAGCTTCCAAGAGGCTCAAGTTCCTTTTTTTCTTTTTATTCTTTTAAGAGCACGAAACTTAGAGCAATGAGGTTAAGATGACCAAAGGCACCACAATAGTGACAAACAATGTGTTTAGGTCCACTAGGCTTTTTATGAAGGGATCTAGTAATATGGTTTTGTTCTCTCTCTAACTTAGAACATCGAGGTCTTATATTACCTGAATATTCAAAAAGTGTGTAAAACACCTATGAACGTTTAGACCCCCAAAAAACAAATTACAAACACAAGCTTATTATCAAACAATGCATGTGCGAAATATGAAAATAAATTAAATCAGAATTGGTAAAACAATCTAAGCCTAAATTAATCACAACCACAGTAGCAATTAAAAGGTAAAGATTAAGGGAAGAGAGATGCAAACACAAAAACAACACAATGATGTGTTATCGAAGAGAAAACTGAAGTCCCTGGCGTAAAACCTCTCTGTCACCCTCCTAACGGTCAATAATCCACTAGAGAATGAAGTTGGGATACATGAACAGCAGAAGGCTCTCCAAGCCTAATTTACCCAATGTACCTAAGCCCTCCAAACTTCTTGCTCCAACAAGATTACGCCGAACCTTTGTCTTCTCCAGTTTACCAGATTCCGATATAGCCCATAGCATCAACCAATATCAATTGGTCCCTTCCTAACTGCTTCTCAAGTACCAAATAACCTTCTCACAGATATGAGTATGGTGAGAAAAGGATTTGGCTACATATACCTCTCAAGGATGTAACAATGGAGAGGGTAAGAGCAGAGGAATTTGGAGAATCAAAGGATGAAGATTGTGGATGAGTCAATCTTGTTTTTCTCTAGGGTTTCTGTCTCAAAATTCTCTCTTGAAGCTCTTTACAATATATGGGTATAAGGGGTATTTATACTGCTATGTGTTTGGAATGCGAAAGATCAATTTTAGCCAAACAGGACATTCTGGCGACTCGAGCTCGCGACTGGAACGAATCGTGAGTTTGAGTTGCGAGCTAACTGCCTAGCCAGCTGGAGGTTTTGTCCTGTAGTGTGACAGCTGGCGTGACCCTTTAGCTCTCTTTGCATGCTTCACACGTGTGTCTCTTTTCACGACTCGCCAGTCGTAAGGCCCTGCTTGAGTGCACACTCTTGAGTTTTTCTTCACACTCTCTCACACACTACCCTTACATGATTCCCACCTAAATACAGAGTTTCTAAATGCAGAATTATAAGCAAATTGACACGGAATAAAGCCAACAAAAAGATTGAATAAATTCAATCTTACATCACCAATCACACCATAATGGTGGCAAGTTGGAACAAACATAGATCCATCCAAAACCTTAGGTTGAGACCTAAATAGAGGCTTTGGATTAAGAGCCTTTCTCTCCAACTTTGATTTCTTTTGTGTGGAGGAATGTATACCGATTTGTCCTTTAAGGTTGAGCACACAATAGGCACAAAATCGGGTACCACAACATGATTGCAACAAATATTTTCATCCTTTTTAGCAATAGGTTCAGCAATCAAACACTTGGCATGCATCTTAAGAGATTCATTTTCACATTTTAGCTCATCAACAAGTTTGTTAGACAAAACAAGTTTAGCATCCAAGTCCATATTCAAACATTCAAACTCTTTTAGCTTTTCAAGAGAATTTTTAGCAAGTTTCATATATTTCTCAATCAATTTGTTGGATTCATTGAGCTTGGCAATCAAATCATCATTTTCATAAAATAACTTGCTCAAATTCTTATGAAACTTCTTAACATTTTTCTTCAAGAGTTTGATATTAGGAATATCAACAACACCTAAAGATTCATGTAACATAGCATCATAATCATGGGGATTATCACTCATAGAGGCATTTTCACAAACACATAGCATGTTACATTCATTAACATCCATGGAAGCATACAAAGTACTATCCTTGACAATAAACACAAGGGGTCGCAGATCACACTTAGGTAACAAAACCACACAAGTATACCCGCTCTGATACCAATTGAAAGTACAATTAGTGTGTAAAACACTAATGAATGTTTAGACCCCCAATTTTAAAATTACTAACACAAGCTTATATACAAACAATATATGTGTAGAATGATGAATATAAGCTAAACCTAAATTGGTAAAACACTCTACACCATAATTAGTCACAAAGATGACAACAGTTAAAAGGTAGAGAGTAAGAGAAAAGAGATGCAAACACAAGGATGACATAGACACGTGTTATCGAAGAGGAAACCGAAGAACTGGGCGAAAAACCTCTTTGCCACCCTCCAAGCGGTAAAATGATCCATTAGAGAATAAAGCTAGAGTACACGAATAACAAAAGACCCTTCAAGCCTAGTTTACCCAATGTACTTTAGCCCTCCACGCTCCTCTACCAGCTGGTTAAGCCTAATCGTGTCTTCTCTAATTTTTCGGATCCCACAATAAGCTCTATATTGCATTCGTCATCCTTGGCATCTTTCAATGCTTCCCAAGCTCTAAAAACACTCTCAACACTCTAAATGGGTGTGGGTAGTGTTTGGATACAAATCTCTTTTCAATGGGTATAACAATGGCAGAGGGAATAAGAAGAGATTACAAAGATTTCTCTCTAAGAATGAGTAGCTCTCTCTAATAGGGTGGGTGTGTTGTAGAAACCTCTCTTAGGGTTTTTCTCTCAATAAGCTCCCTTTTCTGCACATTACATTTCGTGGGTACAAGGGTATTTATAGTAGGGTATAAGATGGAATATGAAAAATTAGTTTTTAGCAACACAGGGCATTCTGGCGACTCAGCCTCATGACTGGAATGAGTCGCGACTTAACTGCCAGGCCAGACTGTACTTTTTGTCCTATAGTGTTTCAGTTGTCATGGCCCTTCAACTTCCTGCATGCTTCACATGTGTGGTACTTTAGCGATTTGCCAGTCATGAGTTAGTCGCGAGATCCAATCGCAAGACTCCTCTTGAATGCACACAACTTGAGTTGCTTCACACTCTCTCACACACATCCCTTACATTATTCCCACCTATATACAAGGTTTCTACATGCTGAATTACAAGCAAATTTGACAGGGAATAAAGCCAACACATGGTTGATTAAATTCAACCTTATAAATGGAATAATGATGTGACGCTTTTTTAGTGATGTGTCATTTTTTTTAATTAAAGAATTGCACATCAAAATACACATCAGCTTGGGTCTCCCAAGGAAACCCAGTTCTATTTCAGATCATACATTGATTTTCTTAGTAACCAAACAAAACTACTACTAAATGTTTTCACATCTTACATTGATTTTCTTAGCAATTTGCATCTTATAATGATCGTCTGGCTTCTCCAAGCTGCAGTACCACCCCCACTCTCTCTAAAACCAAAGGATTTAAAATCAAAACCCCAATTTGAATTAAAAAGTAAAAATAACAAGAATCGGACTATATACGATGAAAGAAAAAGATGGAGACAGCCCTTTGATCGTCCACCAGAAAATATATTATATAGGGTAGGGAGATGCCTTCCAAATGTGGGTGTCAGACTAACCAATCTCGAAGATACCCATGTACTTTGGAAAAATATATGAGTTGCGGTTTTTCTTTCATTCAATTATTATGGCTATTATGTTATATCTCCAAACCTTGAGAATGTTTTCAATTTGTATTTGATTTTCGACATGTACTACAATTTTCCAAGCGGTGGTTGTTAGGACATATGTAGTTCAAGCTTGTGAACATATGTCGCTATTTTATGTAATTGGCTTATCCTTAGACAAAACGCACTTTATTTGTAATTGAGTAGATTTAGGATGTGTTTAACACTTCAAGAAACAGTGTTTCAAGATTCAGTGTTGAAGTCATCAAAGTCTATCCAAGAAACAAGCAAGGAAGTGCAAGTTACTAAAGCTCGACACCTGTCTCGACACCTGTCTCGACACATGCATCTATCGAGCTTTAAGAAGCTGTTTTGCCCCGAGCCTCAACAGCTTCTCGACAGATCCTCGACACCTCCATCTGTTGAGAATTAAAAAAAACAGATTTTCAGTTCTGTTTCAAGTCCAATCCGTGAATGTGTCTTTGGGACTTCTTTTCTCCTAACCCTAGACATATAAAAGGATTGTTTTAAGGGCCGTCAAAGATGATGCAAGTTGCACAATCATTGAGAACTTATTGTTCATGCAATTTGTGATCTGAAAGACAAAGTTCGTGCCCTAGTTCATCTCTGATATTTGAAGAACTTTGCAGCCAACAACTCTCTCTCTCTAGTTGGTGTTTGAAGTTGCGTACTGGGATCCGCGCATCTGGTTAGTCACGTACTTGGGAGCCGTGTATTGAAAGGAGAAACTGTCACTACAGAGCAAGTCCAATTGGGTATTGGGGTATGGGTTCAACTGTAGGTTGGTAAGGTATTTGGGATTCCTTGCTTGTAATCGCTTGCTGTGATAATAGTGGAGTTTCAGGAGTGGTGACCTTAAATCACCCAGTAGAGTTTTTGCCGTCAGGTTTTCCCCATTCATAAACAAATCACCGTGTCATTTATTTTCCGTTGCATAACTTAATTTTGGTGATTTGTTTGTGCTGCCACGTGATATTGTATGTTAATTTGATTAATTAATAACTAGGGTAATTAATCAATCTAATTTATCACAAGGGGTCAACGCATTTGTGGTCTATCAGTGGTGAATCTAATAGCTAGTAAGAAGGCGCCTATGGTGAATTCGGCAAGCCAAGTTTCAACGATTAGTAGTTTTGTTTGGTTAGTAAGAAAATCAATGGAAAATCCAAATAAAACTGGGTTTGATTTGGGAGACTCAAGTTGATGTGTGATTTTTTTAATGATAAAAAATTGTCACATTGATAAAAATTTGCCACATCATTATTCTTATTAAACACGTAGACAAAGAAACTAACAGAAGTTAATGGAAGGACCACTAACGCACATTTTTAAAACTTCAAGGACTAACGGTGCTCACTTGAAACTTTAAGAAGTAAAATCACTCAGTAGGTAAACTTTAAGAATCAACATTGTAGTTTCGCTTAAAATAATTAATCACACTATATGTATATATAGCCAAAAAAAAAAAACCTCATACTATAGGCTTTATCATATGTCATATCTTGCTTAATTATCAAAAAATATATTAGTTCTTCAATTCCTCTCTCTCTCTCTCTCTCTCTCTCTCTCTCTCTCTCAAAGTTATGGATTTGCTTCAAAAGTTATTGAACATTGTACTTCTTCCCTTATCTTTAACTGCAATTCTTTTCTTATTACCACCATTTCTTTTTCTCAAGTATCTTTTTTCATTAAAAAGAAATATATGCAGTGAGAATGTAGCTGACAAAGTTGTACTCATCACTGGAGCATCTTCAGGAATTGGCGAGGTTTGTAGCAAATTATCAATCTCACACAACTTAATCTTTGTAGATACTAACTGTTTTTTTTTAATATATTATATTGATATTATATAATTCGGGCTCTTAGAAATGCTCATTTTTAGATGTTTTAATTTTAACATTTTATTTATACTCACATGAGAATTGTGGATATTAGCACATTTGAAAATAAGTAATAATTGTAGTGGATACCATAATCTCAAGCAATAGTTAATTTTACTATATTATTTTGTGAGTTTGTAGCATATTGCTTATGAGTATGCTAGGAGAGGTGCTGTTTTACCCCTTGTTGCAAGACTAGAGGACCGTTTTTGAATAGTCACAATGTATTGCTCTTCTTTGTTCTAAAAATAGATTACACTTGGAGGTGATGTGCACAGTGTCCTTCTCTTTCTTTTTCCCTCTGGTTTTCTTCATCCCCCTTTCTTGAATGCCCTCCTCTTTCTTTTATATTCTTCTCCTTCTTACCTCCATCGTCCATGTATGGATCAGCTTACTAGTGCAGGTACTTGTCCCATTCACCGCCCTTTTAAGTCTTCCCATAATAGTTGTAAGGTTGATCACCATTATTCAAATGTCACTTCCTCATTAATGCAGCCAGAGAGGTTGGTGTAGAGTCTTCAATGCGGTGGTAGTAGCTTTCTCTAAAATATTTCTCCTTCAATTTTCCTCCCTGTACCCTCGTGGAACACATTTTTATCCATGGGTCCTTCTGGAATATTATTCCTATCCCCCAGGCGTGCTATCTGACTTTCACTTTGTTGAGCGGAGGAGCTGCTTCTCCTCTGACCATTTCCATCAATTTCTCTTGCAATAGTTTTCTCGCGGGCCTTTAAGTACGATACTGCGACCACTATTAAGTCTCCTCAAACAAGTAAATACCCTTGGGTCAGGCCCAAGATCACAAATATGCCCTGGACCTTTAGCCCTCATAATAGCCCCTTAAAATTTCAATTTGCTTTTCCATCCGAGGGGAAAATTGAGATTTTGACCCAACATTCTAGCTTTCGCAAGTTCCTCAAGCGGTTTCACGTGGGAAAGTCATTTCCCTCCTTTAAAATTTGCTTCTGACGCCTCGAAACTCATAACGCCCTTATTAATTGCTCCAATCAACGCACTGTCTCCCACGTCTGACAGTGAGATGTGCATTTAACGGTCAGGATCTATCCCTAAATTTTTGAGCGGAATAACTCGCATTGGATGTTGCCTCTCATATAAAACGCCTGAGAAATTGCCATTTCTACATTACTCCGAAAATCGATCAGCTCTAAAGAATTCCTCACTGTAGTAACTCCCAAGAAATTCTCTAAGAATCGTCTATTCCTTCTCTCGTAAGTTTTCAACCTTTTAAGCTTTGTTTTTCTCATCGGCTATAGTTCTCGGCCATTAAGTGTTCCCCTTTTCTTTCTAAATCTTCACTTTTGCTCCAACCAAATGGGTAGATTCAAATGTTTAGTAGATGTCGACGTCGGTATGAAGGGTTTTCGAGTCAAGTACCACATTCCTCAGGAAGTGGGTTTGAGATACTGCCCCTCAGAAGCCATAGCTGACGATAGGAAAGAAGGAGAAGTTGTCATTCCCATAATCACATTTTTAGAGGGCAGAATGACACTTCCTATGAAGAACGTAACCAGTGAATATCTGTGTAATCATAGATTATACCCAGACCAATGTACACCAAACACATTTAGAATTTTAGGCTGTGTTGATGCTCTCAATGAGCAAATGGGTTTAAATCTCACTTGGCGTGTTGTTGTCCATATGTATGAGTGTCACAAACTTAAAGGTGTAGGGTATTACCTCAAGTTTAGGTCTAACATTGTTAGACTCATATCGTGTCTTCCCAAATCCAATAAAGGCATGAAGGACGACTACCTAATCACCTCCAGGAAGTGGTACAACAGTCCCCACTGTCCAATCATAGAGGGAACACCAGGTGTGATTCCATAGAGTTTAGGTCCATTGGATTGGAGTTTAGTTCTTTTGATTTCATCATTTTAGATTTACATTGCACTTTAGCTTCTCCTTGTTTCACATCTGTTGTCATTCTAACCATGTTTGTCTTCTCAGATGTTTTTATAGATAAACAACATGTATCGCCTCATCTGAGCCTATCTAGCATCGCGGATCTCAATAGGGTTTTAAGATCTAAGGTATTTGTGAGCGAAGACTTGTAGGTGAGGGCAGCCCATCTTATCTTGGGATACGAACCTCTATCAACTGGCTTCCAAGAAATCGGTAATGCGATTATTGCGGGTGACCGAAGACGCAGGAGAATTGACGCCTCAAAAATAGGCTTCCTTGCCCTGTACGATTTTCCAAACTATCCTTCCATCATTCTCTACATAAGCCTGATAGCAGCAATTCCCCCACCCATACGATTCGAAGTAGAAGCTACCCGAGAAGAATCCATGTCTTCACGTTTATCCCTTGAAGAGGAAATAGACCAATTCCGCCTTGAAGAAGCAGAGAAATCTACAGAGGGCCAAATTGTTACTCTCTCGGACGAAGAAAACGGATTCGACGAGCACTCTGGTATCAAAGGCTTATTGATCACACGCGTAGATAGTAGCTCCAAGGGATAGAATGAAGGAATGTCTCATTAACTAGGGACAAGCTTGAAAGATCTCCTTACTAGGAGAGGTAAACAGGCTACCGTGAAGGGCACCTTGAGGTTTCAACCTCCTACCAATCTCCCACCCCCTCCTCCTCCTCTAGGTCCCCTTCTTCCCAACCCCAATCTAAAAAAGAAGAGATGGGGGCATGAGATGGAGGAAAGGGAATTAGCCCATCAAAGAAAACAAAAATAGCAGAAGATAGCAAAAGGCTAGACAAGAGCCTCCTCGGTGGAAAGCAGGGAGAGTTACAATCTAGCCGAGGTTCGCCAAACTTCGTCCCACCGGTCACCTCCTTTAGAGTTGGATAGGGCTCCTATTCCTCACCACTCTACAATAAGGGAATTCCAAAAAGGGCACGCCCACTACTTGGCTGAAGCCTTGGAACAGCCCATCCTTTTACCGAAGGATATGGAGGCCCTGGAGAAGATGAAGCAACCACAACTCTTCCTTTCCCTAAAAAGGGATTTAGCTTTGGTATATATCATTCAATTACTTCTACTTTGTTACTTTTATTATCCTCTTCATATAAACATTTTTTTTTTTTTGGGTGCTTTTCTATTGTTCCCGTCACAATGCTTTTATTCACCATCTCCATACAGGCCAGCCAGGAGGTTTTTGTGGCCGAGAAGATGCTCAGAGTAGGGCTAATGCTGAGATTAGGGTCAGGATCGAGACTGAAAGAGCTCTGGGCCTAGCCTAGTAGGAGAAAAAAGAGCTTTCTAATAAACTGACAGAAGAGGGAAGGAAGAGAAGAAACGCCGAGGCTAGACTTAAGGCAGTCGAGACGTAGGTAGAGGAGCAGCATAAGCAGCTTCTTGACCAAGGAAAAGAGCTAGCCATTGCCCAAAAAGGCATTCTGCGCTTGAAGGGTGAGTTAGCTTAGGCCTAAGAAGCAACCCGCACTATCAAGGAGACTGTGGATGCTGCTTCATTAGCTTCCTTCAACAAGGGGGTTGAAGAGACTGAGACTCGGCTGGCCGAAGAACTAGCTGAGGTGTGTAGGGACTATTTCCAGCGGGTGTGGGCAGAAGCCCTTAATGTTGTAGGGGTCCCTGCCACTGCAGAATGGAGAAAGGCCGAAAACATGTGGATTCCCTTAGACATTCGTGTGATTGAAGCTATACCTCCTTCTTCAACTGCCTCCGAGTCAGTGCCTTTTACCCAACCCTCAATTATCCAGGGCTCCCTTCAACTCACTAAAGCGTCTACAGGCTCTGACCAGGCTACTGTCCAGGGTGAGAAGACTGATAAGGGTCTGAACAAGAAGGCTGACCAAGGTGATCCCCCACTTGGGGCGAAAGACAAAGGAAAACAAATTACGACCTTGCCCCAGACCAAATCTGCCAATGCTCCCCTAGTCATCAAGGAAGTGTCTCCTAAATCCAAAGAAACTGGGCCAAAAAGGGTGGAGGACAAAACAAAGGAAGCTGAGATAAAGTCCAAAGAGGACCTTCCACTGAAAACCAAGACATGAATAGCCTAGGACTCTCTCTCTCTCAACTTTTTACTTAACTTCCTGATAGCATAAACTTACTTTCGTTATTCTGTCCTGTTTTTTTATTTTTTTATTTCCAATGTAATCACTTACATTTATAATGACAAGTTCAAGATTTTGATCTTTAATTCTTTACAAATTTCACTCACTAGGAATGTTTAACTCTTTATTTTAGTACAATTTGCATATACAGTATGAATGGCTTAGTGCACAAATGAACAGTGTAGGTCTTAATAATGCGTTAGGTAATAACAGCAATCTGTTATGGAAATAATTTCATTTCATGGAATTATGCCCTTAGTAGATAACCTGTATGTTGGAATTATTATGATGCAACAACAAATAGTTAAATACATAAAAATATACATGAACCCAAAACAAGAGGAATATGGTCTAAAACTAGACCTTATGTGAAACTCAGGCACGAAGTAAATCATCAATTTTACCAAAGTATGTGGTCCGAGAGCCAAATATAGCCAAAACTCTGATTGATCCTTAGAAAGGTGGACAGAAGTGTTAATTTCCCTAAAGTAGATGATCCGAGGACCAGACATAATTAAGGTTATATTTAAAACTTAATAAAAATATCAATTTCTACAAGGAATGTGGTCTGAGGGGCCAAGCATAACCAAATTTCTGTTTGATACTTAGAAAAATGAAATGAAGTGTTAATTTTACCAAAGTAGATGGTCCGAGGATCAAACATAACTAAGGTTCTGTTTAACACTTAATAAAAATATCAATTTCTATAAGGTATGTGGTTCGAGGAGCCAAACATAACCAAGTTTCTGTTTGATACTTAGAAAAATGAACTGAAGTGTTAATTTTTCCAAAGTAGATAGTCCAAAGCCAGACATAACTAAGGTTCTGTTTAACACTTAATAAAAATATCAATTTTTACAAGATATGTGGTTCGAGGAGTCAGGCATAACCAAGTTTCTATTTGATATTCATAAAACTAATAATCAATGCAAAAAAATGATACCAAAACTAAGATGGCAGAAGTACCTTTCATTAATAATAGTACATTCGTAGGTTATTTGCATTCCAGAGACATTGTATAATCTTTTCATCTAAATCTGCAAGATAGTACGCCCCTATAGCCACTATTGAAATAATACGATAAGGTCCTTCCCAGTTAGGTCCTAATTTTCCCCATGTTGGGTTCTAAGCAATACCCAAGACTTTCCTTAACACCAAATCTCCAGGGGCGAGTGGCCTCACCTTCACAAGGGAATCATATCCTTGCTTGAGTTTTTGTTGATAGTAAGCGAGCTGAACCATGGCATTTTCTCGCTGCTCCTTAAATAAATCTAGGTTTTTTTCTAGTAAATTGTCATTACTGCTTAGGATGAAAGAGCTCGTTCTTAATGTCAGAAACCCAGTTTCCAAAGGGATTACAATCTCGGCTCCATAAGTCATAGAGAATGGTGTCTCTCCAGTGGATCTTCAAGGTGTAGTTCGATATGTCCACAAAACTTGTGGCAATTCTTCCACCACCTCCTTTTAGCATTATTTAGTCTTTTCTTGAACCCACTGACAATAACTTTGTTTATTGCCTCGGCTTGCCCGTTCCCTTGCGGATAAACTGGAGTGGAATATCTATTCGTGATGCCTAGATCACAACAATATCTTCTGAAGGCCTTACTATCAAATTGCAAGCCGTTATCTGAATGAGAGTATGAGGGATTTCGAACCTAGTGACAATATTTTTCCAGATAAACTTCTTCGCATCCATATCCCTGATGTTTGATAATAGCTCAGCTTCAACCCATTTAGTGAAATAATACATTCCAACGAGCAACAACTTCCTATTCCTTGCTGCCTTTGGGAAAGGCCCCACAATGTCCAAGCCCCATTGAGCAAATGACCAAGGACTAGACAAAGGATTAAGGACACCTCTTGGTTGATGAATGTTGGGAGCATATCTCTGACACTGGTCACACTTTTTTGCATAATCCTGTGCTTCTCTCTGCATGTTGGGCCATTAATACCCTTGTGTAAGAGCTCTGTGAGATAAAGACCTTCCTCCTGTGTGACTTCCACAGATCCCTTCATGTAACTCTTCCAAAAGTAACTTCGTTACTTCAGGGTATATGCATAACAAATATGATCCAAAGAAAGAGCGCTTGTACAATTTTTGGTCTTCAGACAGCCAAAATCGAGGTGCTTTTCTGCGTATTTTGTCGGCCTCAGACTTCTCCTCAGGCAAGATATCATTCTTAAGGAATAACACTATAGGATCCATCCAACTAGGTCTCACCCTAATCTGATGAATTCGAAGGGAGTCATTATTCACTCTAGTAGGTCTACATAGATCTTCAATAAGGATGACCCATGGTAGACCTTGTGCCAAGGATGTTGTAAGGGTGGCTAGGGAGTCAACATGAGTGTTCATACTCCTAGAGACATGCAATAAGGTAAAAGAGTCAAACTTTGATTGTAAATACCTGGCCTGGGTCAAATACTTTTGCATTCTCGGATCTCTAGCCTCTAATTTCCCTTCCATTTGGCCCACAACTAGCTATGAATCTGAGAATACCTACATTGTTTTTCCACCTATTTTCTGAATCATATCCATTCCCATTAGTAGAGTTTCATATTTTGCCTCATTGTTAGTGGCCGAGAATCCTAATTTCAAGGATTTCTCCAAAGTAAGTCCCTCAGGGGACACTAAGACTAGTCCCACACAAGATCCTCTTTGATTTGTTGCTCCATCTGTAACACCCCAACCTAATTGCATAATTAAATTATAGCTCAAAACATTCACCCTAATTTCAAAATTGAATCCACAAATTTATAGCTATCATTCTCTGTTTACTGCTCCTTTCAGCAGCAATTGCCTCTTTTGTAAAATACAAATGGGCTATCTAAACACATCCAAACGTCATGAAAATTTATAGAGCTACTCCCCTGTATGTCTAGTATATACCATATAAATTTCAGGGTCAAATAATAAAACCATGATTTATTAAAAAATCGTACAAGGCAACGTGCTCAAATCTGTCCTGACAGAAAATCATGCAATTTAGAAATTAAACCATTATTTTTGTATTAATCCAAATGCAGTGAGACCACTTCCATAACAACCATATGTGTCTTAGGATTCATAAAAACTACTCTTAGCATCCTAATTCACAGCAAATGATTTAATACATAATTTTCTTTGTGTAAACCCCAAATCTGTCACAGTGACAGCTTCAGTGCATGTTCTTACAAAATCATCAATTAAATGCAATTGATCTTCATTTCATTTGGGTATTTTTATAATAATACTATAAACATTAAAATAAGTTATAAAGCATTCAATAAACCATAAAACCATCAATCTTTCAACTTACTAAAATAGAAACACAATTTCAGCTTCTAAATCAGATTAGAGAATAAAGAAGGAAAACAATTAAACTATCAAAATACTCTTAAATCAAATGAGGTTTTGATTACTTACCCCCAACTTTGAAGCTGAAACTTTAGTATTAGGCTCTTAATTCCTTCTTTAGAGTGAGATATATGTTGTTTTGGTGAAATAGGAAAAAAGAGCTTTTGCCGTGTGAAAGCAAAGAAAGAAGAGAAACAAAGGAGCAAAGAAAAGGAAGAGAGAAAGAAGAAAAAGGAGCTGGACTTCTGTCTGATGCAGCCAAGAAGATAAGGAAAGAAGACTTTGTGGGGCACGTTTAATGCATAGGAGAAAAAGAAGACCAAGGCCCACCTTTCCAATATTTTGGCATTTATACTTATCACCCCATATTATCTTATATTTCAAGAAAGGCCCAAAGACAAAATAACTTTACATATATATATATATATATATACACAAACACACACATATACATATCCTTATCTTTATAAAATTTCTCTCTACAACATTAAAAGAGCATATATGTTTTATAATATCACAATATCAAAAATTTATGCACCTAAATTAATTAAGATGATAAAAAGTATATAAACTCATAAATTTAATTATGCAATTAGGTTGGGGTGTTACATCTTAGTTAGAGATTTCCGTAAGTCGTGCTCAGTTGGAAGGCCAACCTTGAAAGTGTTGATCGCCACATCGTCAAAATCACCATCAATCTCATTAAACATCTCCTAGTATCTGTCAGAGTATATTTTCAGGGTTTCCCCTTCCCTCATGGCCATGGACAATAATGAATCCAGGGGCCGAGGAACTCTACTGCAGGTTATGAAGCGAGACTCAAATGCCCTAGTGAGTTCCATGAAGGAATCGATGAAACTTGCCCTCAGTCTGTTAAACCACCTCATCGCAACAGCCAAGCTAGAAAGGAAGACTTTGCACATTAAAGTTTCATTTTTAGAGTGCACCACTATTCTTTGATTAAAATGACTCACATGTTCTACAGGTCCGTTCGGCCATTATAGATAGTGAAATTTGGTTGGGTGAAGCGTTGAGGGAGCTTTCCTTTTTCTACCCTGCGTGTGAAGGGTGATTTGGAGATTTAATGCAATGCCCTACTCATAGCATCATTTCCCAAGCCCCTGGAGAAAGACTTCTTGTCTTTACACCCACAAAGATAATCCTCCTCATAGGAGAAAGATTCGCTATGAGGGGTTCTTGATCTGGGCCTATAATCACTACCTTGGGAATCTCCAGAAGAAGAATCAGAAAAATAGGGTGTTCACTTTCGTCTCTCATGACGTAGCTTCTTCTTCAAATGATCAATTTTCTTTTGCATGGCCTTAGCATTTTCCTCGTGAGAAATCCTACTTCCACCACGTGAACGACTCCTGCCGTTGCGCCCTGTATGCACACTGCCCTCCCGATCTCTTTCCTGCTCAAGATGTTGGGAGTGATCTTCATGTTGGGATCCCATAGATTCCGCATAGTGTGGACTTGAGCCTACCATGATGCTACCCTTCCTCAAACACAAGATTTCCCACAGACGGCGCCAATTGTAAGGTCACAATTTGCACCCAAACCCAACAGTGTGAAGGGAACATGCCCAAAAAGCCCAATACAATAAAATTTGTAGAGAGTGGACTTAAAACCTAAGTTTTATGGATATTGGATAACAAAAATGATGGGCTAGATCCCCAATTCACATGCAACGAGCTGTTTATGTACCAGAAATTCTCCTCGAATGTATGCCGAGGACGATGTGTATTACTCTTCTTTGTTCTAAAAATATATTACACTTGCAGGTGATGTGTATAGTGTCCTTCTCTTTCTTTTTCCCTCTGGTTTTCTTCATCCCTCTCTCTTGAATGTCCTCCCTTTTTTTTTTTTATATATATATTCTTCTCCTTCTTATCTCCATCGTCCACGTATAGATCAGATCACCAATAAAGGTACTTGTCCCATCCACCGCCCTCTTAAAGTCTTCCCACAATCGCTGTAAGGCTGATCACTATTATTCAGATGTCACTTCCTCATTAATGCGGCCAGAGAGGTTGGTGCAGAGTCTTCAATGCGGTGGTAACAGCTTTCTCTAAGATATTTCTCCTTCAATTTTCCTCCCTATGCCCTCATGGAACACATTTTTATCCATGGGTCTTTTTGGAATATTATTCCTATCCCTCAAGCATGCTATCTGACTTTCACTTTGTTGAGCCGAGGAGCTGCTTCTCCTCAGACCATTTCCATCAACTTTTCTTGCAACAGTTTGCTCGCGGGCCTTCAAGTACGATACTACGACCACTATTAACCCTCCTCGGACAAGTAAACACCCTCGAGTCAGGCCCAAGCCCACGAATATGCCTTGGACCTTTAGCCCTCACAGTACCAATTGAACTAACTAAAATGGTAGACCTCAAGGGATTGGCTAAGTGGTTCATAAAGTCTTATGATATCCATTAGATCTTGGATTTGAAATCTTTTGCTAGCATCTTGGGGCCACTCTCAAGGGATTTCTTCTCGTAATAACCTAGTGTGTGAGGGATGAGGGGTCTACATACGTCCAAGTTAATAGAAAGATATTCGAACATATCTAGATACCCTCGTTTGTCAACAAAAAAATAATTAGACCCAAAAAAAAACTTAAAATGGTCTTTGTGTGCACAGCCCAACAATTTTTTTTTAATAAAGGAGGTCCTATAGCCGCGTTTTTAAAAACGCGGCCATAGATCCAGCAAAAAATATTTTTTTAAAAGGCTGGCTGCGTTTTATGAAGAAACACGGCTTTAGACCCGACCTATGGCCGCGTTTTCCATAAAAACGCGGCCATAGTTCCAGCCAAAAAATATTTTTTTACATGGACGGCGTGTACCACCAAACAATTTTTTTTTATAAAGGCAGGCCTATAGCCGCGTTTTTAAAAACGCGGCCATAGGTCCAGCAAAAATAATTTTTAAAAAGGATGGCCGCGTTTTATTAAGAAACACGGCTTTAGACCCCACCTATGGCCGCATTTTCCATAAAAACGCGGCCATAGTTCCAGCCAAAAAATGTTTTTTTACATGGTCAGCTTGTACCACCCAACAAAGTTTTTTTTTATAAAGGCGGGCCTATAGCCGCATTTTTAAAAACGCGGCCATAGGTTCAGCAAAAAATATTTTTTTAAAAGGATGGCCGCGTTTTTGCCAGGAAACAATGCAAATTGTTTCTGTTGCTGTTGCTGGTCTTTCTTCTTCTGGGTTTCTTTTAGTTCTTTTGTTCTCTGGGTTTCCTGGGTCTCTCTTCTTTTACTTTTTCTTTTTCTTTCTTCCTTCTTCACTCCAGCACAACTTTTTTTTTTTCTTCTGTTGCTACTTTTCTTTCTTTCCTTCTTTTTCTTTCAACACAATGCACACTCCACACCACCATTTTTCAGGTAAGGGCAAATGGAAAAAACTTCATAAGAAAAGCCAAGGCTCACTCATCTCTACTATTGAGGTAAAAAATTTCAAATCTTTTTATGGGTATTATACTTTTGCTAGAGGTTATTTTTGCTATTGAGATGAAATTCATGGGTTTGTATTGTTATATTTTGGAAAAAAACTAACTAAAACTTGGTAGAACATGCAACTTCCAAATCCCTCTACTTTGCACATGACCAAACATCTGAAATGATTCTTTATCTTATTTTCCTTTATAGGAGCCACACTTATATTTAAACATTTTATTGTTCATTCTGTATATGAGCTTTACCTTATATTTCGACTTATTCGTTTGGCCATTCTCATTTTAGCTACACATTTTTATAAACATGTTTATTTTTAACAACCCAACATTCAGTACCCTATATCATGATTAGCCTTACATCAATTTTCGACCTCAGTATCCTTAACTATCAAGCTATACAACTCTATTTAATTTCTTCTTTTACAGAACTTACTCCATGTATAATATATTAAACCTACTTAACCTAAAACCTTTGGATAATATTGCTTCCATCCAGATTACAATTTAGCATTGATCCCAACGTTTAGTTTCATCCAATTACCAACTAGATAATGTATTCAACTCAACCCCAAAAATCTATAACCGATTTCTAAGCAAAACTTAGAGCCAGGTTATATTTCTAATTGGCAGCTGATATACCTAGATGACCACATTTGCATTCAGCCAAAAAAGAAAGAAAAAAAAAAAGAAAAAAAAAGAGACCACATTTGCCAAATTATATACATTAACCTAACATGGTCGGTTGTGATTGCGACATAGCATTTAAAATAAAAGGTTTAAGGGTCAAAAATTTTTGTGCTCACACTTCACACAATTTAGTAATTTACAACTAATTGGTGCAGGACTTTGAATTTGACTAGTGGTTGGTTTGAGGTTGCTACATCCTACATACGGCGAAAGGTCTTCCTTATCTATATATATATATATATATATATATATATATATATAGGTAAAGCAGAGAGAAACTCTAATTGCAATTATAAATTAAAATTTTAATCTATATTGTGCCACATGTCAATGTAAATATGAAATTGGAGTGTAATTTCCCTCCATCTGTTGTAATTCTGATGTGCTTCTTTTTTTCTTTTTCCTTTTTTCTTTTTTCTTTTTTTCCACACCCACGTATTTTCAGGTTCATCTTCCTTTTTCACACCCATGTATTTTCAGGTTCACCTCCCTTTTCCACACCGATTCAAACACCTTAATATACAACTCACCTCTTCTTCAACCAATGCTATAGAATTTCAAAAGAATCTCTCAGTATCAATGATGCATGTATTTGGGTACTTCTGTACCTTATACAAGAAGATGTTCTCCAAATATTTCGATTGTACTTATCTTTACAATTTTCATGGTTCTAGTTTATGCTCTGCAAAATAAATTTCAACTATTCCTAAGGTTTGATTACTACTTTCTTTCATCTGCCTATACTGTCGTTCCTTTTTGTGTAATTTTTTTTATTGTTTAATTATAAAATTTTATGGTTTTCCTATAATTGATGTTGCATGTTTATTTTCTTTAATTTGCTTATACTTTTTTTTATTTTTAGTCAATAATTTTTATTATTTAACTATAAAATTGTTTTGTTTTCCTATCATTGATATTGCATGTTTCTTTTTTTTTTCATAACACGTTATCAACACAAGTCTCTACCCAATTTCGAAAGGAAGTTGTAATCCTATTATTCTTCAAACATCAAAGATTATTTGTGTAGTTTTCTCAACTCATTGTAAGTTTTCTTCTAAGGAATTAACACTTATCCTATTTGTTTGTCTTTACGTTTTACGCTCATAATTTTAGTGATTTTTAATTGATTAAAAAAAATTATGAGATTCACGTTATTCTATTGTTATATATTTTTATGAAATGCACGTTATGAGATTCACATTTAATTTATTAAAATATTTTGCTAAAAATAGTTTGTGATAAAGCAACTTAATCATAGCTATATGTACTGTATATGAATCAACCTTGAATATATATGTCTATGTAGCATTCTTTCACTAGAATTTTGTATGATAAAAATATTTGTTAAAAAATTACATAATGTTAAGTTTTATTAAATATGAATAAACTAAGTCTTTTAAACATGACTAAACTCATGATTAATAAATAATAATTAAAAAAAACCAAAAGTATCACTTAAATAATAAAATGTAATATATTTATTTCCATTGTTTTATTAAATTATATCCATTCTTGTGCGGTATGATAGATTACATATTAGTTTTATACTAACCAATTGATGTTGGCAATGGTTTGGATTATATTTTAAGGTCGATGATTGTGAATTAGCACTTAAAATAAATGGTTTAAGGGTGAAAAACTTTTGTATTCATACTTCATATAATTTTGTAATTTATAACTAATTGGTGTAGGACTTTGTATTTGACTAGTGATTGGTTTGAGATTGCTACATCCTACATACGACAAATTGTCTATTCTCTAAAAAAATAATTAACCAATTAACCAGCTTGAACATTGAGAATTTGTAGAAGAATAAACATCAAGACTTGATGTTAAATTAAAGGTTTTCACTATTTTATACTAACCAATTGATGTTCGCAACGGTTCGGATTATATTTTAAGGTTGATGATTGTGAATTAGCACTTAAAATAAATGGTTTAGGGTTAAAAACTATTGCGTTCACACTTCACACAATTTAGTTGTGGGAGAACAAAGTTCGGCCCATACCAAACTTGGGCCAAGGACCACCAGCCATAGGTTCAACCCACAAACGAGAGGTTCGAGTTAAATTACTCAAGTCGTTGTATTGTCTACATCATCCCAGCAGACCTCCTATGTCCCCTGAGAAAGAAAAGCAGTGCCTTGGGAGAGTCCGTCAACCGAGCATAAGATAAGCCACTAGGTTCAAGTAATGAGAAAATCATGCCAATGACAGAACAATAGGCTCTACCCCTGACATAAGATTAAACACATTGGAACATTATCCTAAACTCAAGAGGCCACCTAGGGTCCTAGTCACCGCAGGTGGAGGGACCAACATGCCAACAAGATATCTTCTCATCATTTCAGTCCACTAAAAGGAGGGTATAAAAATGAAAGGAGGGGCCAGACCATGGGGTTGGAACATTTCTGGGAAAAGAGAAACATGAGAGAAAAAGAGGAAAACACTAGTTGGTATTTAGGGAAGTTGATACAACTCGGAACATCTGAGGAGCACCTTAGCTGTCTGAGATCCTCCTTAAGCAGTCAGATTTTTAGCAGAAATCCACATCATAACTACTTTCATCCACCACCCACTAGGTAAACTTCTCTTAGGACCTCCCATTGTAAACTATACCCAAAACATTATACAAATTAATTAAGGGTCTAGGCCCAACAAATGCAAAGTTGTTGTGAACTGCACCACCACATTAGTAATTTACAACTAATTGGTCTAGGACTTTGAACTTGACTAGTGATTGGTTCGAGGTTGCTACATTCTACATATGGCAAAAGACCAATCAACCAGCTTAAACTTTATTATATATAAAACAGCTTAAACATTGGGAGTTGATGTTAAATTAAAGGTCTTCACTATTTTATACTAACTAATTGACGTTTGCAATGATTCGGAATTCGGGTTATGTTTTAAGATTATTGAATTGTAATCAAATCATAATGACCATTAATAAATTATAATAATTATCAATTTTGCTCATATACGTAATCTTATAATACTCTAATTATAAACTTCTTTATCAAAAAAAAAAACTTCTTTTTCAGTGCAATTGTAACTTATCTCATGGGCAGGAATGGTGAGTAAAGTAGTCAACGGCTCACTGTTTTGCAAAAGATCATCTGCTATCAATATTCAAGTCTAGAAGTATGCTCTTTTTATGCTTGGTTCTATTTAATTTAGAGATGTATTAGCAATTATAGGATTTTTTTTAGTGGATGCCTTCAGTTCATTTGTTTAGGAAATAATTTAGAAACTTTTTATGTAAAAGAAAAATAAAACTTTTTTTTTTTACAATTGCATATATTAAGTTTTTTTTATACAATATATATTAAGTTTTAAATCAATGGTGTTAGGTTCATAATAATAGTTATTTAGTATCAAGCTAAGTAATTGATCATTTATTCGAGAGTACGAGATTGTACTAATTCAACTAACTAAAATAGTAACCCTTGCTAGCATCTTGGGGCCATCCTCAAAAGATTCTTCCTTGTAATAATTTGGTATGTGTGGAACGGGAGGACTGTATACGCCGAAAGGAATAGTTAAACACTCGAAAAGATCTAGATACCCTTGTTTGTAAAAAAAAATTTTTAAAAAAAAAACTAAAATTGTAGAACCTACAGTTAGTGACCATTTGGATCCCACATCCACGTTTAGCGTTTTGCATTTTGCCTTTTTTTTCTTTCTTACTGGCGCTTCTTGCACTATTCATGGGGCATGAATAGTGTATTAAGGCAAATTAACAGTGTTTTCAATGTGAACAGTAATCCGAAAATTATTTTTTTATTATTTTCAGTTTTCAGCAAAATAAGCAGTATCCAAACACACCCTTAGTCGTTAATGCAACTTCTTTATTGCATTGATCCCTCTACTTTGCACATGACCAAATCATCTCAAACGATTTTCTTATCTTCTTTTTCTTAATAGAAACCACACTTACATTTAAACATTTTATTGTTCATTTTGTATATGATCTTTACTTATATTAATATGTAACTCATGCTACCTCACGGTAATGGATATAATTTAATAAAACAATAGAAATAAATATATTGCATTTTAGTATTTAAGTGATACAATTGGTTTATTTATTTATTTATTTATCATGAGTTTAGTCATGTTTAAAAGACTTAGTTTATTCATGTTTAATAAAACTTAGCATTATGTAATTTTTTAACAAATATTTTTATCATACAAAATTTTAATGAAAGAATGCTACACAGACATATATATTCAAGGTTGATTTATACACGGTACATATAGCTATGATTAAATTGCTTTATCACAAACCATTTTTAGAAAAATATTTTAATTAATTAAATGTGAATCTCATAACGTGCATGTCATAACAATATATAACAATAGAATAACGTGAATCTCATAAATTTTTTTTAATCAATTAAAAAGCACTAAACTTATGAGCATAAAACGTAAAGACAAACGAATAGGATAAGTTCTCATTCCTTAGAAGAAAACTTACAGTGAGTTGAGAAAACTACACAAATAATCTTTGATATTTGAAGAATAATGAGATTACAACTTCTTTTCAAAATTGGGTAGAGACTCATGCTGATAACGTGTTATGAAAAAGAAAAGAATCATGTAACATCAATGATAGGAAAACAGAACAATTTTATAATTAAACAATAAAAATTATTGACAAAAAGGAAAGAAAGTATAGGCAGATGAAAGAAAATAAATATGCAACATTAATTATAGGAAAATCACAAAATTATATAATTAAATAATAAAAAATTTACACAAAAAAGAACGACAGTATAGGCAGATGAAAGAAAGCAATAATCAAAATTTAGAAATGGTTGGAATTTATTTTGCAGAGCATAAACTAGGACCATGAAAATTGTAAAGACAAGTACAATTAGAATATCTGGAGAACCTCTTCTTATATAAGATACAGAAATACCTAAATATATACATCATTGATACCGAAAGATTCTTTTGAAACTCCATAGCATTGATTGAAGAAGAGGGGAGTTGTATATTAAGGTGCCTGAATCGGTGTGAAAAAGGGAGGTGAACCTGAAAATACATGGGTGTGAAAAAAAAAAAAAAAAAAAAAAACACATCAAAATTACAACAGATGGAGGGAAATTAAAATTCAATTTAATATTTACATTGACACATGGCACAATATAGATTAAAATTCTAATTTAGAATTGCAATTAGAGTTTCTCTCTGCTTTACCTATTATATATATATATATATATATATATATATATTTCTACTTATTATCATTCTCATTTTAGCTACGCATTTGATAAACATGTTGATTTTTAACAATTTAACAACCCAATATTCAGTGCCCTATATCAACTTGTCTTAAATCAATTTTCGATCTCAGTATCCTTAACTATCAAGTTATACAACTCTATTTAATTTCTTCTTTTACAAAACTTACTCCATATATAATATATTAAACCCAAAACCTTTGGATAAAATAGCTTCCATCCTGTCCAGATTACAATTTAGCATTGACCCCAACGTTTAGTTTCATCCAATTAAGCTATATCATTTGCAAAAATCATAATTCATACACCAAGTATTTCATCTTGAATCAATAAATTAATCTAGAAATTATTAGTTAGATTTTTTGGTTATACAAATGACCATGAAAGCAAGTCATGATAATCCAGTCGATAAATTTCCTCACAGAATGTGACAAAAAATAGCATCATTTCAATCCCTACTTGTACCATTAGAAAGAAGGATATTCTACTAGATTTTTCACAACATTTGACAGTGACTGTTAGGGAAACTTGTATCAGAACCTTGTAGTTTGTACACTCAAAACACTCGTAAAAATGGGGGATCCTAACAAAGGTTCTGTATTTTGGACAGGGTACTGTTTTCCCAAGGGGGTTTCTAACAAATGCGGATAGTTGCAAACAATTCCTAGTTGGTATATTATTTTCTCATTCAAGCAGTGCCTTTGAATTTTTGAACGGGTCAATATCTGCCTAACTTTCTGATAGCACATTATTTGTGACATCAAAAATGTAGAAGAGTCACACTGCAACATCAGCCACCAGGGACTAATGTAACAACTGGTCTGACATATAAATTATAATTAACGTGAAAGAGAACATTAACTTCCTCAGAATATTGACAAAAAACCTGCAGAGAAATTTTGATATTAAAAAAAATTAAAAGAAGCCGGATTGTATTATATACAATTACAGCTTTTTATGCCCAAGCATAGTACAATATTCAATGTTCATCTTTCAACTTGTATAAACATAAATGAGGTCCTGGTCATTACTTCCAGATTTGAGGTCACAGACATATATGATCAAGATCCATTTCCTTAACCTGCAGTACAACAGGTATCAGCATAACTGTTATATACAAAGCACTATTGGTCCCATGAATTACTGCTGCAATCAGCATGTTTAAAAAAACTATTTTTAAGACAAGAAAGAGGATCCAGCCAGAACAATTCCATGAATTATTTAGTAGTTAAAAAATCTGACATGTACTTTGGTTAAGTGATATAACTCTTTGTTTCTCTCATATGGTTTGGAATGTATAACATGTAATATATATTGCCTACGGCAGTGGAATTATGTTTCTATTCGGAACTTATCTGTAAGCAGTAAATAGAAGAAAATGCACTATTCTAAGCATTTTTACTATTGCTTCAGGAACAAACATTTTACTCTTTTCCTCACTTCACAACAATCAACACCACCACTACCAATATCACCATTGCAATCAACAACATGCCTGCACGTAATTAGTTTCTGGTTTTCCTTTCACTTTTCTTTTACTTTAGAAGTACAAGCAAAATGCCCAAACAGATAGTACTTGCATGTCAACAATGGTTAATTCCTTTCTCTTCTTCTTTATAGCTTCTATGAGTGAGTTCTTAGTTTCCACTATAATGCACACATTTATCTCCTATTTTCCATGTGGGAACAAGTTTTTGTCATGGGCTTTCTAGAAAGGTTTACTACAGTATCAGAATACACATTTCAGAATTCATTATCTATTATATCAAAGGTTGACTATGTTGAACCAGTCAGTCACATGATTATAATTGCCCATTCAATCTGCTCAGAATACCTCACAACACCAATCCTTGATCACTCTCTCTTTCTCTCTCTTCCCCCACCCCTCTCCCCCCAATGATGTGCAAGGAGACCACAGATCAGAGAGCATGTTAGAAGGGGGTGCATTTGGTGAATTGATATCCCTTATTGTGAAGTAAATTCTTGGATCATGGTTGGGTGATTCAAACCCGACAAGAACACACACACACACACACACACACATGCACAAAGTTGATTACTTGACATCTCAAGTAAATTTGGCCACTTTCATTCACCACACAGCATATATAGTGAAATCTAATCAAATAAAACAGATTGAGGCTAAATCATACCACAGTATCCTATGTACATCATAAACTACACCCCATTGGTTTCCTGGGATAAATGCCTATTTGAGGTCTCATCCTGAAAAGAAGATGAAAGAGCATATTTAGACAACCGCATTTGCACTTTGAAAAATATTTTGGATTGAAGAAACAAAAATCAAGGATGACACTAACCATGTTAGACAACTGGTCTCTTATAGGGTACATGGAACTCAGCATCGTCTCTCGAATATCTTTAGCTGATTGGAACTTCACATCCAATTCTCCTGAATGAGGCTGCATCATATTCAAGCTGTGAAAAGAGTAGTTACAGTCAATAGGTAAATAACCAAACAGACCATTGAGCATATTTTTTGTCTTACATGTAAGGTGGTGACAAATATTTAGATGGCTACTAGGTCAATTTTTTCAGAAGATGTGTGCCCTCTCAATGAAATTTCCAAGTTAAGAGGTTATTGAGACATTGTCCTCTAGTATAAAACAATCTTAACCATTGTTATACATCTTAAAAATCACCACACGCTTGTAAAGATGATTCTTTACAATATATAACTCATATACTTACAAATCTCCACATGCTTGAGAAAATGCTATTGTAATCAATGCAAAATGAAGTAGCACACATATTTTTAGACACACTGAACACCTAAAATTGATTGTGCACTAACTACAGTCCAAAGATTTGAAGAGGGAAAAAAAATAAACAAGGTTGCAGACTGCTTATAAGCTTGTCAAAATCTACCCTACACCATTACAACAAATGTCTTGACCTGCTTGGTTACACCCTCATTAGAAGCTGTATTTCCATAAATCAAGCACAAATCATTATAATTTGGTTTCAATTTGGTTCTGTTTGAAATTGTTTCTGGAGATTTCAACATATAGAAACTGTTAGCCACAAATAATTGAAACTAACATCTAAGACTACAATAAGTTGACGACACACCTTTGTATAAGCATCCCAATCATCATTGTAAGCTGAGATCATTTGCCATGTTTCATCCCATGTAAACCCTCTCTGTTAAAGAAGAGTTATTCATATCATAGTACTAAACTTCTAGAATGAATCTTGAGAAGATTTTTGTCATATTGCAATGCAAATCTTTCATTGAACAACATTTTATACCTGCTTGATTGTTTAAACTGTAATCTTTCCTCTTCTCCTTAATGCATTTCCCTAGCATTACATCAGTGAGATATTTTTAGATTAAAGGCTAGGGTAGCACTCTTCCTTTTAAATAAGGCAAATGTATTTCAGAGACGAAAATTTTAATTTGGCAACTGATACCTCTTCTTTTCTAAATAAATGCTGAGGTGTGTATAAAAAAATGATGGGGTAGCATTCTCCTTTAGCTAGGGTTACATGGATCAACATTGTCTACCCTGGTCAACAACCATGTAAACTATTTGGATTGATAATTACATGGGTTCTGTTAAATTAGACTATAAATAGAAATGACGTAAAGGAGACTTGATATTATAGGATAAGAATAGCAGAATGAAAAGAAGGCAATATTAGTAGACGATGACATTCTTAAATGATTTGGGAAGATTCACTTCACCATCAAGATCTGCATTGTATGCAATACATACTGAAACACTTTACTTTTGTTAGAAACCTCTGCACCATATATAAAGCATAATTTTTTATGGCCCGTATCAGATATATTTCTATATGCCCAAGCATTAGGATGCACCCTGTATATTATAATTATATACACAAGCAATACAACAAAACAACAAATTATCTAGAAGAGACAAGAAATGGTAAATGGAAACTCACCTTGGTATAAGAATCCTAGTCATAAACCACAGCAGTTATCTCCTGTTAAGCAGTCTGACCATTTCAATTCCAATGTTGATGTCCACTTTGTTCTTAGACATTCACTATCTTAAGAGAAGCAACCCTCCTTTTCTTCACCTACTGGAATAATAGAATAAATTAATGGGGATAGCTATGGATTGAATCAAACATTTCAGAGCTTTATACATCAACTATGCAAGAAGCATATACCATACTCGTCATCGTTGACAAATATAGTAATTTATCTAATTGCTATGATCTGGGTACATAAACAATACACACAGCCAGTGATTCTCACTATCGCATTAGAAAATATAAAGGAATTAATAACATGACAGTTATATGGTTTGTCTATCTCTTTAATTAAACATGTTTGATATAATTAAATTTTTATGAAGTATAAGGACGTACTAGCTAGACACCAGAATAGAGTCATGATAATGGAGGGGTTTCGTTGCTTATGACTTTATCTTGTTTTATGCTTGATCTCTAGAACAATAATCCTAATAATAATAACTAAACAAATAATTATCTTTGTAACCAAATTAATCAATACCCAAAATAGGATCAATATAAGCAAAACACCAATGGCATACATTTCGACGCTAATTATAGCTGCAACATTTGTGCATATGCAAGACATGATATAAAGACAAATTTTCAGTCCTTGAATCACATGATATAAGCACACACCAATATATTTTTAAATTAGTCTAATGACTTGACCTTTGCCCGGCAATCTCCTCCCTGTCCTGAACCCTTCCCCCTCCTTTACAACTACACCATTTAATCTTATAAATCTAAAACTTCAAAAACAGTTTAAAATCATTTCATGAAGTCCTTAGAAAACTCTATGCATTTGTGTAAGTACCATCTGCTAACAAGAATGTTGCTCATGTTAATTTGTGCACATGTCGTCACACCAATTGTATTTCGCTCTTCTCAATAATCCCATATTACTAGCTACCATTGTGCTCTAATTCCCAATAACACAAATTCCTGGCTGATATTGCACTCTTATTCCCAACGCTTAAAAACATATCTGGCAAAGAGACTCCTCCTCACTTGTTTTATTCCCAAAATAAGACCCTTGCATCACTTACTTCACTCGCCATAATAACTTTTCTATTGAAAGATCCCAAGCATTCCAAAATCCAAATGCCTTCCAAAAACTAATTGGTGTTGCAAATTATAACGGAAAAATCAACTGCCACACAACACCTAAGCTTGAATCTCACACTTTTAAGAAAATTTTCAATTGCAATTCCTTTCCATCAAGGAAAATAGTCTCACACTTGAATGTAAATTCTCAAGAATAATTCCTTTTCTTCAACGTAAATAATCAATTCGCACTTGTATGCAATTTTTCAATAGCAATTCTTACCATCAAGGAAAATAGATTAACACTTGTATGAAAATTTTCAATAATAATTCCTTTCCTTCAACGTAAATTCTTTTATGAAATGTGAAATAATAAACTACTAAAATCTCCTCAAACACAAATTGGAGCTCTATAAAAAACTACAAGGATTACAAACTATAAAATCATACATCTCCTTATACTATACATCAAACAAAAATTAAATCCAAATTGAGATCCAAGCTACCATAACAATTAACTTACCTAGTTATGAATTGCTCCCCCATATCATTACCCACTCCTTTCAAACCCCTTGTCAAACTCCAATATATTAATATGACTCTCAACCTACCTCCCTCAACCACAGAATCAAGTCTTAAACAAGTGCTAGACAAAAATCTAAAAATTAGGATAGATGAAAACTCACCTTAAAACCCATGTATGTGAGACAGGAGAAGATCAAAGAACATTTCTAGTCTAACTGGAAACAGGGATTATGGTCTAGCAAGTAGATAATGGCACAGGGTATTGAAATTGAAACATCAAAAGAATTGGATTTTTAATTGGGATTTAGTCATGGGCTTCTAAATTTTGCAAAATTATGTGACGGTTGCTTTCTTTTTTCAGATCATTCTAATATTATCACTAAATTCCACCCTTTGTCTAGAAGCACTTCTCAGCCTTCCAAGGCAGAGGACTTTTACATTTAAAAGCAAGAGTGATAAGATCATATAAATGCCTATAATAGGAAAAATTGGGCAGTAGATTAGCATAAGAAAAAAGAATTTACCTCAAAACAGAGGAAACCAAATTGTATACTAAAAGAATTTGTTAGTTTGGAGACTGCAAAGTTTGAATACAAAGAAAGGGTGCAGCATAAGGTAAAAATCTTCAGCAGAAATGTAATAAAAACATGTCCAACTAGCCAAAAAGCTGATCTGTGCATAAGATTTCTCACTACATAGAAGCATCATTGCACGCTTATTTAAATATCCAAGTAGAGCCAACTATATCTCTATAAGTACAACCGAGATAAAATAACTACTGGTCCATTTCACACAAACAATTGAAGGGAAATCAGCATTGCGAAATGGCTTCTACTATGCAAAGGTTTGGGCAAGTGATCATAGCATTAAGTACTAAATTGCCCAAGCTTATTCAAACCCATCTTTTATCACAATCATCCAATTCAGCTGCATTTAAGATAATTAAAATCATGAACCATTCAAATAAAATAAAAACCATAATGTTTCTATATTTTGAAGGGAAAAAAAAATCTGTTCCTGAGATTTTAAGTCACTCTTAGTTAAAATGCTTACTTCTGCCAAATCCTGCAGACCTGACACACTTTGTAAAATTATTTTAAGTCTCAAACTTTCAATGCATTGTGTTTGAACAAAGTCTTCTAGCTGAAAATCAATGGCCCCCTGACCATTCCATCAATCAAACCTTAAATTTCCAACCACATTCCCTCAAACTATCTATTTTAGAACTAATACCAGAGAGCCCCTTCAACACCCCATAACAAATACGCTCAACTAATGACCAAAAATTTCTAATCAGTGCAAGTACTGAGCCTATGAATTTACAGAAAGAGAATGGGAAGTGACAAATATCGCCGAAGATGCAAATCAATAGGCAAAAGAGGAGACATACTTCGTCATTTTACAACATAAAAAGAAATCGAATGAAGATGATGCAAATGAAAACAATTTCAATGGAATAATAGTACCTGGGCATATTTTTTCAAACTTTGATTAAGAGATTCTCAATTTCTTGATGGTGACTATGGATTGAAGCTGGCTTCATTTTTTATGGAAGGATAGGCCATTGAAGAAGAATCCAAATCAAACACATCACCATTGGAAAATGTGGAAAACCCAAATTTAAGTCAATCCCATTAGCTTTATCCCTTGGAAGCCTTAAATAAGATGTCAAGGAAAGACACCTAGTTTCATCAGCGATTAGAGGAGGTTGAGGTTCTCCTATGTCTGTGTCTATGTCTGCATCTGTTGGGATTCATATGTGAACCATCGGAAGTCGTTGCAGGATATAGTAATGGTGCGACCTCAATGTTGTCAGAGTTGTCATCAACATTTTGAGAATTGTCATGGATGATAATGGAATTTTGAGGAGGACAAATGCATTCCACATGTTCCCCCATCCTTGCAATGACAAGAGCAAATTTTCCAAATTTACTTGTCCAGTGAGAGATTTTACATGAAAGCTCAACTTGATTTTGATCACCTTGCATCAAGTCTCCAAATTTCTGTTGTAATAGGCTATGAGGTACACCATAAAACCACAAATGATCACATTTCAGACACTGAAAGATCGTCTGCCGCATGAGAGGTTGCTCTTGACCATTGATGGAAATGTTGACAACACAAACCCAACTGATTATATCATCACGGAGAGAACTGCACTTATTAGCATAATTGTCTTTCAACGGAATTAGATGAAAAGCAATACAAAAGGCAAATGTTGAAAGTTCTGGACCAATCCAGAATGATATGGAACTTTCAATGCTTTGATGGTTGAACCACATTGGAATCTTCTTTTCTGGTGCTATAATACTATATCTCTCTCCAAAATCAATCAGATGCTCATCTAGAGTTGGACGTAACTCTTTTTCAATTAGGAAGAACTTGGAGAAGGAGAGCTGGGAAGAGTAATCAATCTGATGTGAATGTGAACCTGATAACACATTGCCTTTCACACCTGAACATTTCATATTTAGTGGAAGCTCTAAAACTCTTCCAAACTGCATGCAATTAGTAATTTTGAGAAATTAGAAATTTTCCAAATCTAGAATAGTATTTGGAAAGGTAACCAATTTTTTTTTTTTTTTTTTAAATCTTGAAGAGAAAAAGGTACCTGCTTGAATAATTTTCTTAATGATTTTGAATCCAACGAGATGCAGTTTGATGCATACACAGGTCTTATACTTTCTGGAAGCTTTGGAATTTTCTTAAGGAACTTGGAATCCTCAATTAGAAGATAATGTAATCCATTGAATCTCATAATATTATCTTTAAGGTCCAAATTTTTACTCCTTGATAATAAACGTTTCCTTGAGAGCTGGAAACAAGAAGTCATTTTTTTTAGAAAATTCAACTTCAGAAAACCACATTTTGAAAAGCCGCCATAAGAATTGCATAGTGCTTGTCTACCAATCTCGACGTCCTTTGGAAATTGGACCCTGCCATGAATAAAGAGTTTATGAAGATGTGGCAATTCATAGATGCTACTCGGAAGATGACACGTACAGGAATAGGAGCCTATATCTAATCTCTCAAGCCCAGAGAGATTCCTAAATGATGAAGGAAACTCTCTAATGGCAGTGTATGCCAGACTTAGAAACTTTAAATTTCCCATTTCTTGTGAAATATTAGGGAACCTCTCAACCCTTTTGCAATTATAAAGAATTAAAATTTTAAGAGATTTCATTGTGATGCAGCTTGGAAGAATCTTAAGTTCAACGCAGCCTGTGAGATCCAAGCTTTCAAGCTTATCAAGACATCCAACAGAGTCATGAACCTTGACTAATTTTATACATTCACAGAGATTCAATTGCTTTATGTTTGGGGTGGTGATTGATAAGTCGGGTAATTCCCTAATGTATTGGTAGGATTGCAAATTCATATATGTTAAGCTTTTACACTGTATCCCCTGTAAAAAAAATTAAATCAAAATTAACTTCAACAAATTTTAAAATATATTTTAATCATTAATGAAGTAATAATAATTGGGTTTTACTAATGTGTGCCCCTAGGGCATACATTAGTAAACCATTTTAGAAAACTTTTTATGGAAAAAAGAAAAAGTGATTAATTGTTTTGACAGCTTTTTCAATTCCTCATAAAGACTTTTCTAAAATGAATGGTTAATGTATGCCCTATGGGCATAGATTAACCGGGCCCATAATAATTTATTAAAAAAATAAAAATAAAAATTATACCTCGAGAAATTTAAGCCGACTTTTTGGCATGTTAAAAACAACGAGCTTTTGAGGACGAAAATTAGATGGTAAGGAAGATGAAGGAAATCCCTGCCAATCAAGCATCCTTAATTCGTCGGGAAGATATTTAAGATCTCCACAATTATCTACATTACTAACCATAAGGAACTTGAGATTTTCCATCTTTTCAAAACATTTAGGCTCTAATTGAATATTTGATGGTTCAGGTGCGCATATCATTATGCCTCGAACTTTTTCTGACCCCTAATTAGATAAAGAATTAAGTGAATCACACTATACAATAATTAGTATAATGACAATAAATTTAAACAAAAATAAAACTAATTAATTTAAATTTTCCTCCACGTTTAATTGGAAAAAAAAATCACTACATATGGCATTGAAAAATGAACTAAAATGATGCATACCATATTTTTAGTTAGTACATCAAGAACTTCCTCATAACGCCATAGTCTACTACGCTCTCCAAGTTTTGGTGATTCCCGTCGAACAATTTCTTGACCCATTTGTTGTAGCAAGTCATGCATTGACAATTTGTCATATTGATCAATGGTTATTAAACACTTATCAATAAGATTTTTAATTCCAACATTTGGATGTAAACCACAAGAATCCAATATATCCATGACATACTTCTTCAAAAATCCCTTAAAGAAACATGCAATATCAAGGAAAATATTTTGTTCAGTTTCTTCCAATCCTTCATAACTTATTTCCAATACTTTTTGAATTTCTTTGTTAGGAATTTTTTGATACTTATCTATAGCACTTTTCCATTCAAACTTAGATCTTCCACACAAATCAACACCTATTATTACTAGAGCTAATGGAAGTCCCTTGGTATATTGTATAACTTGGTTTGCCAGCTCCTAATAATCTTCTTTGGGTTCTTTGCTTTTGAAGGCATGCATACTAAAGAGTTCAAGAGCTTCATCTTGATTTAATTCCTTAACCTCGTGCATTGAAAAACATTTCCCAAGAGTAGCTAGCAAGTGTTTGTCTCTTGTTGTTATAATGATTTTGCTTCCCGAAGTAAACGAGTCACATCCACCAAGAAAATTTTCTATATGGACCCAATTATCCACATCATCAAGAACTAGAAGAATCTTCATTAAACAAAGTCTTTCCTTTATCATATTGATTCCTCTCGATTTGTTAACCACCTTTAAATTTGTATCCCTTGATATCTCAAAAAGAAGTTTCTCTTGTAGTTCGATTACACCATCATTTGTCCCCGATTTTTCTCTAAAATTTTCTAGATAACAAAATCTCTCAAAACGATCACAAATTCTATTAAAAATAGCTTTTGTGATTGTTGTCTTACCTATTCCTCCAGGACCATAGATCCCTATCATGTGAGCATCATTTGACACAATATCTAAAAGAATGGACTTTATACGATTATCTATTCCAACAGGGTATTAAGCAACAAATAATGATGTGCGATTTAATTTTGACTTTGAAATGTCTTCAACTATACTTTGGATAAAGTTGAACTCACTGCAACTATCATTCACATAATATTAAAAAAAATATATAACGAGTTAGACTAGAAAATAGAAAAATGAAGATAAACCATATTTAAGATGTTTGGTGTGTGCATTAAATTGAAATGTTGACAATTAAAGTAAGTGGCATGTACTGATTTATAAATCTATAACTATCATTATGTTAGCACCTTTTTTTTTTTTTTTTTTGTTAGGAAAGTTTTTTTTGGCTTTTAGGCGTAGTTATCCAAAAATATTAAGCATCAAAACGTCAACGCAGTGGTATGGTGGTTCATTCGTTCAACAATTGTGTTACACTGTCACTGGCTCAATTTAGACAAATAATTTATTCATTTATTTTAAATAAGAACAAATTAAAATTAAAATTAAAAAAATGAAGATACTATAAAAAGAAAAAATAAAAGGCAACGGTATTCAATTAGTATCCAAGTATGAAGGTATAACATAGATTGAAGTTACCACCGCGCACCTTTGGTGTGGTGGTCATTCTACAAGTATAAAAACTTGTGAAGTGTAGGGGGTAAGGACCAGGATTTAAGTCTCTAGGAGGAAGTTTCATACATATTTACACTTAGATTAGGCTAGAATAGAATTCTATCTTGTATAAAAAAAAAAAAAAAATAGATTGAAATTTATAGAATATTATTGTTAAGAAAATTTATTTTAAGATAGAATTCAATATATGCTTATATAAAAATGACTAAATAATAGGACATCTTGAATTGATCAAAATGACTTAAAACATCATAAACAAAACGGTTCGAGTAAAATCATGCGGTTAAGTAATTTTCAAAAAAAAAACCTGGTGGTTTTTCATGGTTTAATTGATTTTTTTTTGGTTGAAAATATGATAGTTTCTTTCATACCAATCCAGAATTTTGTACAATTCATCGGTTTAAAGGTTCAAATTCAATCGTCAATTTGGTACAACTATGATAACTATACTTGCAACATGAAGTTTCACGGAAAATCTAGTTAGGTGATAACTGAAACTTACTAAGGCCTACTTTTTTAATTCTAGAAATAAATTATTGAGCAAGATTTTCAAAAAATAAAATTAAAAGTAAATGTATAATATGTGGGCGAAACTCCTATTTAATTGGTAAGGTACTGTACCTTTAAATTCTTCCTTTACCAATTCTCAAAAAAAAAAAAAAAAAAAAATTCTCTTCTTTCTACCATTGTGAGCTAACTTCCATAGTAGAAGATACGAAGGGGAAAAAAAAAAGTAGATTCATAATTTGGACAAAACTTAGTGGTCATAACAAACCATTGAAACTCATAAAAGTACAAGAATTGTCTGGGAATACCTATGTTTATAATGCCAACCAGATATATTGGCTGCTTCTTTGAGAGCATTTCTCCATCTTTGTACTTTCTTGTTGTCTATGTTTTTTTCATGCTCAGCTAGAGCATTCCCAAAATTTCCATTTTGTTTACGTATATCTGATGGGTTCACTTTGTAAAAAATTGGTATCATTAACTGATCCTTCTTCTTACACTCAACAATCTCAGCAAGCTCATCCAAACACCAAGTGGAGGATGCATAGTTTTCAGAAAATATGATTATTGATATAGTTGAGTTCTTAATGGTTTTGGAAAGTTGTGCAAAAATTTCTGCTCCCCTTGGGAGCTCATCATCGATGAAGGTGTGAAAACCCCTCGAACGCAAAGCCTCATACAAATGGCTAATAAAACCATGGCGGGTATCTTCGCCTCTGAAACTCAAGAAGACATCAAAGTTTTCGGGTTGGTGGGTGAAAGAGGAAGAGGAGGCTCCTTTGTTGATTGCAAGAGCCATAAGGGTTAATGAGCAAACTGTTGTAAAGATCTGAAAGGAGGAGAAAGAAAACTGTGAAAGATTGTCAATATTGAAGAATTCTATATATGAACTATGCAATATAGAACAATGGAGATCAAGATTACATTGGTGTATTTCATGCAAGCACAACAAGAACTATAAGAGAAAGAAAGAGGAAAACTGGAAGAGAGAAAATCTTTTATTGAAAGTTTACATTACTTGCTTGAACTTGGAGAGAGAAACTGGAAGAGAGAAAATGGGCTTTTGCTCTTATTTTTTAAAATATCTAGCACAATTTCCCTGTTTTGAAATTTTCTCAAAATTGAGTTTCAATGTAAAACTCAATTTTTAGAAAATCGAGTTATAACCAAATTAAACTTAAAAAAAAAATATATATTTTGTAGAACTCGAGTTCTATACTGAAACTTGATTTTAAGAAAATCGAGTTTCAAAACAGGAACATGTTGCTATATAGTTTCAAAACTCAAGTTCTCTTGAACCAATATATATATATATATATATACACACCGTTTGGGCTTTAGGTTGAGTTGTCACACGTGCATGTCTAGAAGCTTTAAGTTGAGCACGTGAGTCTTTTTAAGGAAACAACAGTGTTTTGCCTTGTCTTATTATTATCATGACTAGTAGAAATGCTATCGTTTAAATCTTCTATTCTAACAGACATAACTCAGGGTTAGCAAAAAGGGAAAAAACAAATATAACTTAGGATTAGCAAAAAGAAAAAAAACAAATATAACTCAGGAGAGTGAAAAAAAATTTGGAAGCCGGTGAATGCAAGCAAGAGTAGCCTTTAAAGGTGGTTTACTTTCGGTGTGACCAGTAACTTTTGAACTTTTAAGTGCCATATTGATTCTTTTTTCTTTTTTTTTCGTTACAATATCATGGAAGCACTCATCAAACATTTGGAATTTAGTTTCGTTGGGTTTGATGTGTTGTTTATGGAGGGAGATCAATAGACAGACGTTTGAGGATGTGAATAATTCGGTAGACAGCTATTTGCTTCTTTTAATGGTTATTTGTTTGACTGGTCTCAGTCACGGGGACTTACATCAAGGGACTGCCCCCCCCCCCCCCTCTCTTTTATTAGTTCTCCTCTTTTGTAATTAAGCCTTTTTTTTATTAGCCCAACAACAAAAGTTAAGCCCAAACAACACCCTCAAAACAAACACATGCAAGATAACAAAGAAGGAAAAAAAAAATCCTAGGCCAATTCTAACTAACCAAAGAGATCTAACTAGCCTAGGAGTAGGAGAACACCCACACACATCTCACAACACAGCAAGACACACAAATAATAAAAGGGGAAAAAGGGGATTTCTAAGTAGAGTAAGATGCTAAAAAAAAAAAAAAAAACCTAAGGGCCTGTTTGTTAGTGTTGTTTAAACAACAATTTTCATTGTTTAAACAACACAACACGTATTTCTACAATACTTAAACAACGTTACTAAAATAACATTACCAAACAAGCCCTAACTTACGACTAAGTAAGACCTTAGACCTAGGAGGGTTTGGGCAGCGGCAACACAGCAATAGTAGTAGATACAGAAGCAAACCAGCACCACGCTTGAAGCCAACACCAGTCCACCACTGCACCGCTAAAATTTAGTAATTATATCTAATGTCTCTCTTTTTTGGATGAGAATATTGTATCCCTCTCATATCTGAATCTCTAGTGCTTGGTTGATTAACTTGATTTGATAATATGAGTTGTGAAGAAAATAGAAAGAGAGGCAAAGATGAGAGAGCTCCACATAGTCCACACTCCACAAGCTATGATGTTGTTTGTTGAAAATGACATCGTTGCGACAATTAGTACAGCTTCAATTATAGAAAATTTAAAAATTTTTAAAAAATTGCAAGTTTCATTTTCAAAATAATTGCATTGTAATATATTAAAAAAGCAATAATTTTGTATATTTGTCTTTGTTGATAGTTTATTAATACTAAATGAATGTTTATTTGGAGTTTCATAATTTTTCTTTTGTTTATACTCTGCCCCCTTAACTTTAAGTCTTAGCTCCGTCATTGAATTTGTACCTTTTGACTTCTTTGTGCTCCTTTGCATATAAATTAGCTTTATTTAAACAAATTCTTCTTATTTATCAAAAAAATATTTAATCCATATCAAAAGTGAGTTGTAATATCTATTGAACACTTCCCACTTACCATAACAGTTAATTTTCTATGTTGGCATTTTAAGAGGGGAAATTCTTGGATGGAGTGGAAGAAGGAATTTAGCAGCTGAAATGCTTGTGTTGTGTGTTTGTTTACAATATTAAATATGTTAAATAAAATTAATACACTGGAGGGGAAAAAAAACCCTCACGCAGACAGCCAATTGTGATAATGCTATTTTTAATGATACGTACTAGTTTTTGCAGCACAGGCAATGCCCATGCTTGTCATGTTCATTAAACTTTTAAGAGGAAAGCCTAATAAAAATTAAGAAGTGAAGTAATATGTTAATTGATCTTCCATAATGATGGATAATCAAACAAAATTTAATTCTATAATAAAGCATGCAAAAAATTGAACAAAATAATTGAAACTTTAAATCCTAAATGCAATTCTAGGTTGCAAACAATGGCAAAAAGGGGATGTAGCAACTTGCAAAAATTAAAAAACAAAGAGAACAAAAAAGATACCATGACCAAAAAATATTGAAATTAATTAAGGTAAATTGCAAATTACACCCCTAAAAGATTTTACACCTTAAAATTTCAAAATTTGGATTTTATCTTATGAAGTTTGGGAGTATTTAGATTTTACAATCTCAAATTCTAAAATTTCAGGATGTAAAATTCAAACACCTCCAAACTTTAGAAAGTAAAATTCAAACACCCTTAAAATTTGGAAGGTAAAATCTAAATTCTGAAATATTAGGATGTAAAATCCAAACATCCTTAAATTTCAAGAGTAGAATTCAAATTCTAAAACTTCAAAGAGCAAAACCTAAACATCCCTACACTTTAGGGGTGTAATTTACAATTAACCCACCTAATTACAACAAATAGCAGTACTTTCATGAACTTAGAAAGTATTTATCATAATCCAGCGCAAATACCTGCAATACTTCTCATGAACAATTTCCCATAGAGAAGCTTGTAATGATTGGAAAAAATGAAGATTTTCGGGGTGGTCCCGTGCATTATCACTATGGTCAAGCCTAATTGACAAATTGGTTTGAACATCATAATAGTTTTTTTGTTTTTTTAATTTATAAAAAACATCATTATAGTTGTCATCTCTCTTCATGCTAATGACATAATTTGTGCAAGTTGATCAATTTTCTCTACGCTAACCTAACGGATTATTAACCCATGCCTCTTTTAATAACTCAAGTACTCTCAACTACTTGATTGTTGATTCTCAAAAAAAGAAAAGAAAAAAAAGAAAGTACTCTCAACTACCGTTATGTAGAAGTTTTCTTTTTAGAGCATTCCAGCAAACTCGCCAAAAGCTAAAGCATTTTATATTCGGTTTTCTCTCTCTTTTGACAGAATTGCTCTCCCACTTGTACCTCTGTTCTCTCTCTTCGAATCAGACCACCACGGCAAAGATCGGAGTTCTCTCTTGACGTTGGCCACGGCGGAGCTGGTGGTGGAAGCCGACTTGGTCGTTGTTTGTGAAGGATTGGTTCTGAGTTTTTTTAATGGGAAGCTGGTTCTGTATCAAGACTAATAAGTTTATTGTTTCAACCAAAAAAAAAAAAAAAACTATGTTTATTGTTGTGGATTCGCGCCATAAAGAGTATGAGTCTGTGTTAAGACTAAGTTTGTTGTCATCTTCGGCCATAAATCAAACGGTAAACCCATAGTTTGTCCTATGGTATATCCAACAACAATGAAACTTGCTCCCAAAGTATGTTGGTTTATTCTGATGAGTTTCCGTTGGATTATGGCTTGATATGTGATCGATCTAGTTATGGGTATGTCTTTGATGGAAGTCCTGAGAAAAAAAACATTGGTGATGGACACAGTGACTCTGAAAAAGAAATTTGGGTTTGCTTTGCCCTGTGTTGTTGCTGAAGGTACAGGAAGAAGGTGCTCAGAGAGTCAGAGGGTGGAAAAAAGAAATTTAGTTATTATTTTTGGAGGGTGAAAAAATTTGTATTTATAGTGAAACAAATATTAAGGCTGATGATCAAAAACAGAGTTTTTTGAGGTAGTTTAGTTTAAATTACGATTAGACTGATCTGAATGGTCTTACAAGTTCATGTGATGTTCAGTGTACCCTATGCATAGTTGAGCCAAACGTTGTAAACAAAAATTTGGTTTAACCAAAAAAAAAAAACTTTGTAAAAAAAACTTTGTTGACACTGTTGCACATCTATATGTGTTTACACAAACCTATATAATGTAATTAGATGAAGAAAAAAAAAATGAGAAATACCTTAAAGAGAACAAAGCCTCAAGATGGCTTCCTAAAGAGGGACTAATCCTTGCAGATGTAGAGGTCTCGCTGCAAAGAAATTTTAGAGTTTGAACTTCGGGGACAGTTGTTTTTGAAGAAAACCACTCAATCTAACATATCGCCACAAAAACTCATCTCATCTTAAACAAACAGAGATCTAAGGCATATCCGTTTTAAACCAAAAAAAATGGCAAATGAAAAATATTTTTACACATACAAGGACATAAATTTTTGTAAAGGGTGAATCAAATCAAATGAAAAATATCCATACTACCTGTGGTTCTAGTGAAAATCGGCGACCAAGTGCTGGAATTAAAGAACACACAAATAAATAATGATAATAAAATCAAAGAGAATTAAGCTTATAATTGATTCATACCTATCTTTTCGTGAGCTATGCAATTAGAGAGAGAAACGGGGGTGTTTGGTGCGTTCAAGGCTTCAAGCTTAAGAATGAATAGGTACTTGCAGTCTTGCAGGTGTAGACGAAGGAGGAGTCCTTGATGCCAATAAACAGAGAAATAAAATAGGAAAAATGAAAAGAGTTGTTGGAGTAATTATCAGGTTATGAGAAGAGTCGGTAAAGAAATACTAGTTGAGATCAGGTGCAATACTGTAATTGATGCAATAATTATTAACAGAGAGTTTCAATTTGTAGCATTATCTTTTGACGATAGAGTTTCTTTATGACGATAGTACCTTGTTATTAGACCAAAACACTAATCAATTTTTTGTATAAATGGAGATTGAACTCCAGATTTCTTATTCAACCGTAAAAGATTTTACTAATTAAGTTAACTGAAACCACGAAAAAATATTTTTAATCTTAGCTTTTAAATAAATAAATAGTAAAAAGTTCAAGTAAAAAAAAAAGTAAAGGATTTTTTTTTAGTAAACTATTTTAAGAAAAAGTTTTTTTACATATTTGTATGCAGTAATGGTTACATGCAGAGGTATGTGGTAGCAAAAAGAAACACATGATCCTTGAATACATCTCTTTTTTTGTGAGTACTAGTTAGCTTAATTAATAAAGTTTCTGATAGTTGAATAAAAGATTTGGAATTCAATCTCGTCTATACTAAAAACCGATTAGTATCTTAGTCTGATGATAAAGAGTACAATCATTCGAAACAAATACCATAGTTAGGTTGAAACTCTATCAAAAAATCATAGGCGAAAATACATTTTTGGTCTTTACATTTTGGGCAAATTCTCAACTTGGTTTCTAAATTGATTTTGCTCTTAGGTCAATCCTTGATTTCAGAAAATCAATTCTATTTTGGCCCCTGCCGTCAACCTAGTAATAGAAAAATCTGATGTGACAAATGGAGTACCATGTTGACACATTAAATGCTGACGTGGTTATTAAAATAATAATAAAATATTTTGTTTAACATTTTTTAATATCACATCATCATTTTAATTTTAAGGAAAAAAAAGCCACCTCAGAAAATTTAAACAAAAAAAAATTAATCTAATTTAAACTAAAATCATTTCTTAAAAAAACGAAAATCATTATCTTAGTTTTTTTTTTTAATTCTTTTTCTTTTTCTCTTATTTCTTTAACCTCATCAACATTTACTAATCTCAAATTCTCTCTTTTTAAAATTCTTTTTCCTTTTCTTCTTATTACTTTAACCTTATCTTTTTAAGTCTATTTTTTCTTATCTCAAATTCTCTCTCTCTCTCTCTCTCTCTCTCTCTCTTCATGGACGAAATCTCTCTCTCCACTGTAACTCCATGGTCAGAGCTCACAAGCTTTATGAGGAGAAAACAATCTACCATGGACGATCTTGATGCGGTCCTGGGTCTTGGTTTGGTGGAGTGGCCCTTGAGGGTTTTCACATGGGAGGCTCGTTGGTGGAGGTGGCGGCACACCTATTCCTGATCTGCCATGGACAAGCCACACCAAGCCTTATCTCCTCTGCCTATGGCTTCACTTGTGGTTCGATTTTCTTCTATTTTCTCATATTGCAAAACTTTGTTCCTCTTGTTCTGGGTTTGTTTTTATTTTTGGAGAGAATGTGGAGTTGTTTGATTTTATGGGTTTTTTGTGTGTTTGTTTCCCAAGAAAATTTTTGGGTTTATGGGTTTGCTGGAGAGTGGGTTGGTTACTGTGTTTATGGGTTTGTTTCTTGGGTTTATTTATGGTTTGGTTTCTTGGATTTATTTTTTGTTTTTCTAGATTTGATGGAGATTAGGTTTGGTTGCTGGATTTGGATTTAGGATTTACTAGAGATTGGTTTGGTTGCTTCTTGGATTTGGGAAGAACATGAAGAAAATTTCCTATTAGTATTTAATTTAATTTTTTCTTCTTGTTTTTGTTTGCGTTCTTTTGATATAGGTTTGAGTTCTTGGTCGCTGGGTTTGTGTTCTTGTGATGGGTTTGAGTTCTTGGTCGCTGGATTTGGTTTGGGAAGAACATAAAGAATAAGCTGAAGAACATTAAAAAAAGAAGATTTTAATTAAATTTTTTAATTAAATTAGATTTAAGGTTTTTCTTTAAATTTAATTTTCTTTAAAATTTTCTAAGGTGGATTTAAAAAAAAATTAAAATGTTGACATGGCATTTAAAAAAGTCCAAATAAAATATTTTATTATTATTTTAATAGTCATGTCAGCATTTAATTTGCTTAAAAAGCACTCTATTTGCCACATCGATTTTTTTAGTTTCTGAGTTGACAGTATAGACTAAAATAGAATCAATTTTCTGAAATCAGGGACTAATATAGAAACAAAATTAATTTAGAGACTAAATCAAGAATTGGTCTAAAATATAGAAATCAAAAGTGTATTTTTACTAAAATCATATCAATTTTTGTTTGCTATTTCACACGTATGCAGCAATTGCAAGGAAACTTTTTCAATTTCCAATTTTTCAAAATAAAATAAATGATTAATGTATACCTGAATTCAACTGAAATTGTACGTTAAAAGAATACTTCTTTGTCAGGAAAAAACATGAAGACGATAAACGAAGTCAACATAATAAAAAACAAAATAACCCCTTACTCTTTTTACATACTGTTCATGGATGAAAACGTAAATATGCTCATATCCCACAAACAAAATTGTTGTTCAGTCCACCGTTTCTTTATCCTCAGGCCATTTAATAATTTATAATTCTTTAGACATCGTCATCTCACAAAATATATATATAAATATATATATATATATATATATATATATATATATATGAGGTCCGTTTAAAGTATATTCTAAGGTCATACATTAACAATTTGTTTTTAAAAAATTTTTATTAAGAATTGAAAAAGTTGTCAAATTTTTTGATAGTTTTTTCAATTCTCAATAAAAAAATTTTCAAAAATGGTTTACTAACATATGTTCTAAAACAAAATTTCTCTCCAAATTAATTTGGAAATAAACCTTTCAAACTTTTCATATATTCCTTTTTTTGATGTAAAATTTGAAAATCTAATTGTTGAATTTCATATTTCTTATGTTTTTAACATACATATCAAATTTCGTTAAAATCAGATATTATTTACTAATTAGTCAATAAATTATTTTTTATACATAATTTTAGATCACAAAAATTTGAAATTTTAACATTTGTTTGATGACGTAGCAATTGATCTTTAATTTTCTTGAAAATTTTCAAGCATGAAGGATATAATAAAAACATACAATTCAACGGTTAGATTTTCAAAATTCACACTTTATATATATATATATATAAACATATGAGAAGTTTAAAGGATTTCTCTCCAAATTAGTTTATAGAGAAACTTTGTTTTATGTCCTAAAAGTATACATTAGTAAAATCCTATATATATATATATATATATAGAGAGAGAGAGAGAGAGAGAGAGAGAGAGAGAGAGAGAGAGAGAGAGAGAGAGAGTTGGGTTCAAGTTATACTTGATGTAACTTTAAGTAATGTTATACCACACAATATTTTTTAATTGGATACAAATTTTGACGAATCTACCATTAGATTATAATATCTTCGTATATTCTCCATACTTATAAAATTTCAAGGTGATAAAAAATTAATAATTATGTCATCAGTCAATTTTTCAAATTCAATTTTTTGTAATTTAAAATAAGGCATAAAAAATGAGTTTATAGGTCAAATAGTAAGTAACATTCAATTAACATAAAAAATGGCATGATTGTTAAGAACATATAGAATATGTAATTCTACGGTGGAGTTTTCAAAATATGAATTCTATAACAAGTTATTAGATGATGTAACTCTAAGCAATGTTATACCAAGTGTAACTTGAACTCAACATATATATATATATATATATATATATATATAATCATGAAAACAAAAAACAACTTTTGAGAGTTTTCAAAAACTGAAAATTGGTAGAATATGGGATATGAAATATGAGTAATGAGTGATGGATTAATCAAATAGGCCTAAGACCCTCAAACGGAAGAAATAATCATATGGGACACATACTCAACGGCAGCATACATACTACCCAATAAAAATAAGACACGTGTAAGGGGAAATACCACCATTCGCCAAATAGCGTTGTTACCCAAAACATTTCAATAGCCAGCCTGGCGGCTCCCTTTCTTTTGTCTCTCTTCTTGAAGTCAAATATCATTTCAGAAACTTCTCTGTCCCTGTCTCAACAAAAAGCTCAGCTACGTTGTCGGGGATTTCACTCTTTTTTCACTCAAAATCTCGGATGTGCCACTACAGTCAGTGATAGATGGGTAGCCTTCTTTGCTGTTTTGAGAAGCCCGAACCGGAGCACAAAGACGGACCTCCTTCTCCGCATCCGAGAGCCGCTGCCAAGGGGGACGATCCTGTCGTAGTTCAGGTATAAATTAATTACACGAAAACCAGTCTTAGTAGTTAGAACTATCTGTAACTACTTATTTATTTCATGCGATGACATCGGTTGAATGTGCACAGTAAACCCAAAATTCTCCCATATTATATTATAGTTAAGTTAAATTTGTGCAAATTTAAACAATTGTTATAGTGATGGTATATACGGTAACTTTGTATCCAATATTTATTAATTTATCTCTTTCTCTTGGTCTTCCTTGTTCTTCTTCCCTTCTCTTTTTCTTCTTCTTCTTCTTCTTTTCGGTAAAACTCTTTTTCTTCTCACTTCAAGTTAATTAAACTAGTTTCTGGACTGTTATAGTGCCATAAAGTCCTTGCTTCAATTCCAAGAAGGGTACTGTCCACACGTAGGGTTGATAACCATAAGCCGCTTATTATTAAAAATTGGAAATATTATGGTAAAATAATTTTTAAATATATAAATAATATCATAGAACTCAATTTAAAAAAAAAAATTGTTAAATAAAAATACTTATGAGTCTCATAAATAGTACCTAAGAGCCACACAAAACGCCAAATGTCAGCTTCAATGCAAACACTGGGTATCCAAAAGCTCGCTAATACTATCAGATTTCAGGAACTCCATTTCTCTCTCTCTCTCTCTCTCTCTCTTCCTAATTTTTTACTAATTTTTCAAAAACTACTTTTTTCTCCTCTCCCAGTACGGATTCTTCTTATTCCCTCTTTTTTAAAAAAAAAAGAAAAAGAAATTGATAGATATTTTTATAATTTAACTAGTATTAGTTTGATAAAAATATATAATATATCATATATATAAAATAATGTAAGACTTTTTTTTTTTTGAGAAAGAAATAATGTAAGACTTGATTGGTTTATTTGAATATATTTGTTATCATTAAATGACTATTATTTGTCTATTTTTTAGCAATCTTTAACCAATTAGTATATCTTTATTTTAATCATAATACTTAATAGATTGTCATTTAATTTGATAATCTAAGTCTATTGACGAATTAAAAAACTATTGAGTTATAACGAATTTAACTATTGAAAATCTCAAAATATATGTTTATAGTAGTACTATTTAGATTATTATACATATTATGAATAAAGTTTGTATATATAAATAAAATTACCTATATTCTTATTTGGTCCCTCAAATATAAATTCCTTGCTTTGCCACTATCTCTCCTTATTTAAACAAGACAGTATTTCTGCAAATCCACCCACCACCGCCACAACCTATTACAACACATGATATCCAATCACAAAACAACCCAATACTAGGGCTGAGTTTTTTGTTAGGTCGGGTTGGTTTCTTAGCCACCCGCAATCTAACCCAAAATTTCCTAGGAGGAACTCAACCCAACCCCAAAATTTTTATTGTGCATAATTGCAAGTATTTGATGATGACCTTCAATTGTAGTATATGACATCTGATGATACTGAAATCGTTAGTTGAGTAGGTTCGTCCAGATGAAGCAGAAACCTTGTCGTTGTGCCTGCAATAAGGGTGAAAAGCCCTCCTCAGATTGTCACCGATGTGGTGTCTACCACAGAGTCTCCGATGATAAAGTTAATGTATACAAGCTTTTCAGGAAGTAAGAGGGCTTAGAATATCATAGTTACATGTACTAATATATTTTGGATGTGTGTATGTATCTTGTCTGGTTCTGATGAGCGTCTATATATAGCTTCATTGTTTCTAGCCATTGGGGCCTTGATTGTGGCTTTAGTGATTCTTTTGTAACACCTCGAGGCTCATTAATGTGGGTTTTGATTAGTTTCCAACGGTCTAATAGCCAATTAGTAACTATCAGAGGCATTGAATCCTCTTATTAATAACTTGCCTTCCCTCGTTCGTGACGTGGCCAAGAGGACGAAGTTGTCTTATAGGATCGTCTAGGCAAGAAGGTTCATTGGTCCTATCGGCTGCCCCCCTAGGTTCTGTGGTCGTCCTTGCATGTCATTACGACTACCAGAAGGTGAAAGGTTTCTTGCCCAGACATGACTCTTGGGGTTCCATTATGCATTTAATGCGTAGTGGCGGTGCTGTACACATCGTGGCCACGTGGTACGTTCTGATTGGTGGAGTTAATGCCTTACTTGTGTGACCCTTTGGGTTTCCCACTGGTTTTCAGTTTTTTTTTTTTTTTTGCCTAGTTTTTAAACTTCCTTTCTTTTCTTTTTCTTCTTCACTTTTTCTTTTCTTCCTCCATTGTTACTCTGTGCTTCTTCTTCTCTGAGCTGTTCTCCCTTGCAATTTCTTACTTTCTTCCTTCTCATGGTTGCCTTTTTCAGAGGTACGGTTCTTTCTCACGTTTTTTACTCTTCGTAACGTAGGCAATTTGTAAAAGTTTTGGATTTTCATTTCTGTTTTGGGTTTTTAGGATTTTGTCCCTCTTTTTCATTTCTGGGTTCCATGGTTGGTAGTTCTGAAGTTAGGATACTTTGTCCTTCTATTTCGTTCCTTTTTGCACGTTTGGGGTCCTCTCTAAGTGTTTCCCGTACTTTCTGCCTCTTAGTTGAGGGTTTTTGTGTTTGAGGGTAGTAGTTTGGGTGTAATGTTAGCTAAACTGCTCCATTTGCTTTGTCAATCTGTTGATTGGTAGGAAGATTTAGTGGGTGAGCAAAGAAGGATATTAGAGGTGAGATCTAGTGAGCTTAAGACGAGGCTGTCGTCTAGCGACGACTCTGTGGAAGTGGAGGAAGACACTGCGGCTTCTGGCCTAAAGAAGGTCAGGGCTTTTTCTGCCCTTGGGGAAGAATGTGTCCTAGACGCTAAGACCCTCTCTGGGTTTAGGGATAGGTTCCAGTTTCCTGAGTGGGTTAGGGTTTGTCGTCCTCATATAGAGAAACGAGCCTACCACTTTTCACTCGGGGAGGTGTGCTTCTACGAGGCTACTTTCTTGTGTGGGCTTAGATTCCCCGTTCACCCCTTCATCATGGAGCTTTTAGGTCATTTCAACATTGCTCCTGGGCAAATTAGGCCAAACTCGTGGAGGATGATAATCAGCTGTATGGAGATATGACTAGCTGCCACTAAAGGAGATATGATCAGGGTGGACGAGTTCACTTACTTGTATCGTGTAAAGGAGTCCAAGAAATATAGGTACTATGAGCTAGTGCCTTAGGTTAGGGAGGCTAGGATTGTCAGGGGCCTGCCCTTGTCCTTAAGATATTGGAAATCTCGATTCTTCTTTATGTTTAGGGATGAGTGGGAGACTCCTTCTGATGAAGTTTGGGATGACGTCCCTAGGTTGCTCCATCGATGGAGAGCCCCGAGTCTAGGTGCGGCATCCTACTGCTAGTCCTTCGTCCTTCATTCTTTTGCATATATTTTTATCGTCACAAACTCTTTTGTTTGTTGTCTCTTGTGTAGTTAAGAAGGGGTCAAAGCTCAAGAGCAGGTACAAGTAACGTGTCGAAGTAGCTATAGAGTTCGCGAAGACGATTGACGACTTCGACGACCTGGTCGACTCACGTACTTTGGCTCTTCACTGCCTTGGTCTAGAGCCTTCCGCCTACGTCCTTTGTGCTATAAAGATCGAGGAGAAGAAGAGTAAGTGTTTACTTAGCCTGTTGTTGTCACTCTCTCTCTCTCTCTCTCTCTCTCTCTCTCTCTCTCTCTCTTTATTTTTTTTTACAAGTGTTCTCCTTTCACAGAGATAACGATGAAGTTCAACCAGGGCATGTATGCAAAAATGAGGGCCAAGAAGAACAAGCCCCTTTCCAACCTCGAGAAAAGGGTGGTGCGTGTTGTGGAGAAAGGGGTCACCGTCACTCCAACTACCCCAGTCATTGAAACAAAGAGGACTGCTTCCCTGGCTACCTCAGTGGAAGAGATCACCCCACACCTGAAGAAGCAACGCATGGCCAATAAGGGTAAAGAGAAGGCCGACTCCCGCTCGTCCAGTGTTTAGGATGACGTTGGCCTCGCATTGACGAGGGTTCAAGATGCTTTCATGGCTGAGAAGCTTAAGGTCTTCTTTGGCATGCCCTCCAACGAGATTGTGGGTCGCCATATCCACAAACTTGTTCAGGTAGTGTACTTGTGCAATTTTATCTTTCCTTTGCCCTTCTCTTGTATTGTTCTGAAAGTTGGATCTTCTTTTCAGGTATTGGGAAGACTATTCATATTACCTCGAAGTACCTGAGCCACAAGGCAAAGGCCACATCAATAGAGTCTCGGGTGGAGGCTTTGGAGGCAGAAAACTCGAAGCTGAGGAAGGACCTCATTCTGCCATGGACGAGGCTAACACCAACAAGGAGAAGGCTAAAGTCTTATCTGGTGATTTAAGGGCAAAGAGGCAGCTAACCCTGGAGAAGGATGAGCAGCTTCTGGCCGCAAAAGAGAAGATCAAGACCATCGCTACCAAGTCCATCGAGGCTTTCCAGCTGACTGAGGAGTACAACATTGTGCTCTTCAATTGGTACTGCAAGGGTTTCGAGCTCCTCCGCCGATACCTCGTCAAGCATTCCATCGACGTGGACCTAGAAAACTTGGTCTAGAGGAGGTGGATAAGGAGATGGTGGCGGACGAGGCCTCTTAGTTTCTGCTCCTGAGGACGATGCTCCAGAGAATTCTCTAGTGCCTCCCCTTGCTGGTGGTGACAAAGCCACTACTTGAATCTGCTTATGTACATGGTTTGTGTTTTGTTTGTTGTTTTTTTTTTTTTGGTGCCCAGCATGTTTTTTGGGCTTTTGATTCTATCTGCAAAATAGTACTTAAGAACGATGTTTCTTACCTAGTGTTTTTGGGCTTTTGTTTTAGGTAGAGTGTATTTGTGCTTACCATTTACTTTGATGTCTTCATTGATTAGCCCTTCATTTTGCCTATTTGTGACTTGCCAAAATCTTCTTCCATTTACCCTCATTTATGAGGGCTTGGTCTATTTTAGGAGTCTGGCTGATTAGGCTTCGTCAGTGATTTGTATTCATCTAGATTGATTCTTATCACTTAGCCAATTTCTTTAGATGACTTATGCCCATTCGAGGGATTCCATTATTTAGCTCTGATAGTAATTTACATCCATCTAGGCGGAATCTCATTACTTAACCAATTTTTAGGTGACTTACACTTATTTAAGGGACCTTGTCATTTGGCTTCGTCAATAATTTACATCTGTCTAGGCAGAATCTTATTACTTAGCCAATGTATAGGTGACTTACACTCATTTAGAGTTTTTGTCATTTGGCTTCGTCAGTAATTTACATCCGTCTGGGTGAAATGTTATTACTTAGCCAATGTTTAAGTGACTTAGACCCATTTAAGGGATTTTATCATTTGGCTTCATCAGTAATTTACATCCGTCTAGGCGGAATCATATTACTTAGCCAATGTCTAGGTGACCCACACCCATTTAAGGGATTTTGTCATTTGGCTTCATCAGTAATTTATATCTATCTAGGCGAAATCTTATTACTTAGCCAATTTCTAAGTAACTTTTGGGTTTCCATACAGTACATTGGGATATTGGCTGAATAGTACTTTTATTGCTTTCTTTCAAATGTGAATACAATCACCCGTTACATTTCCCGGTGGTACTTCTTCAAGTGCTCAATATTCCATTGTCGTGGTAGTTTCTTCCCATCTATCGTTTCCAGATGATAGCTGTCTTGTCTTGAATAATGGATGACCTTGTAAGGTCCTTCCTAGGTTGGACCAAACTGCCCCTAGGCTGGATCCTTAGTAGTAGGCCTGACTTTATGTAGAACGAGGTCGCCTAAGTTTCACTCTCTTGTTGTGATATTCAGCCATCTTCTGCTGGTACTTCATCGTCTTTTGGGATGCTCCGTCCTTTACTTCGTTCAGACAATCTAGTTGACTATCAACTGATCGTCATTGCTACTTTCACCGAAGACTTCCTTTGTCATGCTGTTGATTCCCACTTCGATTGGAATTACTGCCTCGGAACCATAGGTAAGCCTAAAGGGAGTTTCTTTCGTTGGGGTTCTCGCTATAGTTCTGTATGCTCACAAGACATTAGGCAACTCTTCCGGCAAAGCACCCTTTAATGATCTCGAGGAGTGTCTAGTTCGCAACTTCCGTTTGTTTGTTAACCTGGAGGTGGCCCAAAGACAAAAGCTGATTCTTGATCCCTAATCCTCAACAAAAGTTCCTGAAAATTTGGTTGTCAAACTGCCGCTCATTGTCCGATATGATCGTCTGTGGGATCTCGAATCTGCAAACTATATTCTTTCATACAAAGTTCTGGATCCTTGCCTTCATGATGGTTACAAGTGCTTCTGCTTCAACCCACTTTGTAAAATAGTCAATAGCGACAAGTAAAAACTTTACCTATCTCTTACCTCTGGGTAGTGGGCCTATGATGTCAATTCCTTACTAGGTAAATAGCCATGAGGAGGTTATTGACGCCGTCTCTCTGTTAGGATGCGTTGAACACTCTTGAATCTTTGACATTTGTTGCATCTCTCGATGAACTCCCTTGCATCCTTCTGCATAGTAGGCCAAAAGTAGCCTGCTTTGATTATCTTACTTAATAAGGACCTCGAGCCTACATGGTCTCCACAGATTCCTTCACAGACTTCCTCCAGGATGTATTTGGCCTCGCTTTCATCGACGCACTTCAGGTAAGGCATGGAGAAACCTCTTTTGTATAGAGTGCCATTCATGATAGTGAACCTGGTTACCATCTTCTTGATTTTTCTAGCTCTCTCGATATCTCATGGAATCCGCCCATCTTAAAGGTAGGGGTCATCCAGCTGTCTTCACTCTAGATGGCAAGAATGAGGATTTCTTTGATGCTAGGATGCTTCTGGACTTCCATAATTAAATCTGTGCTCGTCGGCCCTGCTCTTGACAACGCCTGTTTTGCTATCTCATCAGCTCCCATATTCTGGCTTCTGGGGACTTGTATGACTTCTACCTGATCAAATTCTTGAACTAAATGCTAGGTACTTCTGCATCCTTTCCTCCTTTACTTCATATTCTTCCTTTATTTATCCCACAACCAATTTTAAATCACTCTGAAGGAGTAAGTTTTTGGTGCCCAATGCCTTTTTGACCCTTAGTCCCGTTAGTATTGCCTCATATTCAACTTCGTTATTGGTGGCAAGGAACATCAATTGAACTATGTACTAAAGCGTCTCTCCTTCTAGGGTGATGACAATAACCCCTACTCCCCCTTTCTTTCGAGCTGATGACCCGTCAGTCTAGACCATCCATCTTTCCACTTCGACCAATGCTCTATCCTCATTCGGGGCTGTGAACTCGGCAATGAAGTTTGCTAGTGCCTGTGCTTTGATAGCTGTTCTGGGGCAGTACTCAATATCAAACTGATTGAGCTCGATTGCCCACTATATCATCCTTCCTGCAGCCTCGGGTTTGTTCATGGACTTCTTGATGGGTTAGCCATCGTCACTAGGATAGGATTCGCCTGGAGGTATGGTCACAGCTTTCATGAGGCTACAATCAAGGTAAAGGCAATCTTCCCGATTCGTGGGTATTTTGCTTCAGCTCCTTGGAAGCTTGACTGATATAATAGATTAGGAATTCCATTCCATCCTTCTCTCGAATCAAGGTTGCACTTGCGGCTGTAGCTGACACTGCCAAGTATAGATACAAGTCTTCTCTTTCTTTGGATAGGCTCAGGAGGGATGGATTGCTCAAATAGTGTTTGAGCTCCTGGAAGACCTTTTCGCACTCTTTTGTCCATGTGAAGGCTTGCGTTGGCATCTTGAAAAAGGGCAGGCATTTGTTCATGGCTTTAGAAACGAATCTATTGAGTGCTCTTATTCAGCTTTTGGACTTCTTTCACAGTCTTGGGCGATGCCATTTCTAGTATGGCTCGCACCTTTTATAGGCTTGCCTCAATCCCTCTCTGAGACACCATGAACCCTAAGAACTTTTCCGATGCTACCCTAAAGGCACACTTACTGGGGTTCAACTTTATTTGGTATTGCCTAAGAGTAGTGAACATTTTTTGGAAGTCGTCTAGATGGGCAAACTCTTCCTTGCTCTTGACGAGCATGTCATCCACGTATACTTCCATGTTCCTTCCAATCTGCTGGCTGAATATCTTGTTCACTAACCTTTGGTAGGTTGCTCTTGCATTTTTCAGCCCGAAGGGCATTACCTTGTAGTAGTGAAGCCCTTAGCTCGTGATGAAGGTAGTCTTCTCCTGGTCCTCTTCTGCCATCTTTATCTTATTGTAACCCGAGAATGCGTCCATGAATGTAAAGAGCTTGTGTCTTATCGTGGAATCCACCAGCAAATCTATCATCGGCAGGGGGAAGCTGTCCTTTGGGTAGACCTTATTTAGGCCCGTGAAGTCCACGCACATCCTCCATTTCCCTTTTGTCTTCTTTACAAGGATGACATTGGCCAACCAATTCGGATAGTAGACCTCATGAATGAAGTCCGCTGCTAGCAGTTTATTCACTTCGTCCATGATCGCCTAGTTTCGTTCTAGAGCAAACACTCGTTGTCTTTGCTGGACGGGCTTTTTCTCTGGATCAACATGTAGTTTGTGTTGCATGATTTCTGTGGATATGCCTGGCATGTCCTTGTGACTTTATGCGAAGATGTCCAAGTTATCATTGAGGAATTAAACTAATTTCTTCTTCATTTTTGTACTCATGGTCGTCCCTACTCTTGTAGTCTTGGTTGGCTCTCTGTCTACCAACTCCACAGTTTTCAAGGCTTCCACCTTCTCCTCTTCTTTCTCCTCTATCATCCATGTATGGTATTCCTTCATAGCTAACACTACTTGGTAGCACTCCCTAGCAAGCACCTAGTCTCCTTTTACCTCGCCTATATCATTTTCTGTTGGGAACTGTACCTTTAAGCAGTAAGTGGACGTGGCCGCCTTTCAACGATTGAGTGTATGCCTCCCAATGATCACGTTGTATAAGGAATGGCAGTCTACCACTAGGAAGTCTAGCTAACGAGTTAGTTGTCGCGGGTAAGACCCTACTCTGACCGTCAATGTCACTATGCCTTTGGGATACACTCTATCCCCACTGAAGTTGACGAGAGGAGACTCAAAAGGATGCAGCCTACCTAGATCCAACTTCAGCTGTTGAAAAGTAGATAGGTAGATGATGTTTGCAGAGCTACCATTGTCCACGAGGATTCTCCTAGTTTTGAACCCCTCTATCATAAGCATTATAACTAGGGGTTGTCATGTGGTTACTTCACTCCCTTAGCGTCTTCTTCCAAGAAAAACATGTCTTTGTTCGTCCGTCTCTACTTCAAGGGTGGTATCCTGTGGATGCTATTCGCCTGCCTGTGATTTCTTAAGGGATCTCAATGATCCTTCTATGGATAGCCCACCTGTGATCATCTTTATCTCCTCGATCGCACTTTGTGGATGATGGGACGTGTGGTCCTCGTCCCTTGGTGAGTCTCGGTGCTTGTCCTTGGTATTATCCCTGGACCTACTAGAGTCTCCTTTTTTGACATATTACTACAACTTCCCTTTCCGAATGAGCTCCTTTATCTGCTCCTTCAGGTCTCAACAATCTTCTGTGTAGTGGCTATGATCCTTATGGAAACGACAATATTTCATCTTGCCGCGCATACTGGGTGACAAGTGTAGTGGCCTCGGCCATTTAAGATAATGCTTATCTTTGATCTGTGCTAAAATTTTATCAACAGGCATAACTAAAGGAGTGAATTTTACCATCTAAGGGGTTTTATCATCTTTCCTTTTATTCCCATCTGTATTCTGACGATCTGTCTACTCCCTTTTTTGTCCTTTCCGGTCGTTGTCTTTTCTTTCCCTCTTATTGGACTTTTCTACATCTTCTATTGCTGCTAGGGCATCTTCAGCGTTCATGTACTTCTACACCTTCAGGAGCATCTCTACCATCGTCTTAGAGGGATTCTTCGCGAGTGAAACCACGAACTCCCTGGACTTCAAACTAGCCTTAAAGGTTGTTAGCTGTACCTTGTCATCAGCTTTGTCGACCTCTAAAGTTTCCTGAGTAAAACGTTTCACGTACGACCTCAGAGTCTCCTTTTCTCTTTGCCAGATGGTAGGCAAGTGGTTTGCTAGCCTTCTCGGGCGTTGTCCCCTAATGAAGTGACGTAAGAAGGAATTGTCCAACTGCTCAAAGTTATCGATGGACGATGTTGGTAATTTCGTGAACCATTCCCTCGTAGCTCCTTTGAGGGTGGTGGGGAAAGAACGACACAGTATTTCATCAGGAGGCTGTTGAAGACATAGAGTCGTCTTGAAAGTGTTGAGGTGATCTAGAGGGTCTTTCAGTCCGTCGAACGATTTGAGCTGAGGTAAGCGAAACTTCAACAGCATTGGGCATTCTAGGACTGCCGTCGTGAAAGGTGAATTTATCGTCCTGACCATCCTATCCAGGCTGTCCGTTTTGCCTTTAATGGCTCTTCTTAACTCGTCCATCTCCTTTCTCATTTTCTGGAGAAGGTCTGAGCTTGGTCCTTCTGGAGTGGTAGGTCTCTGACGATCATTCCTTCTTTGACTATCTCCATTATCCTCCTGCTTGGTTCCAGATCGATTCTCCTTTTGCTGTAGTCGCAGCCTCATCTCCTGATTCTGTCTGGTAAGCTCTTCCACATTGGCTGTGAGTGTCTGGATTTGCAGAGCTAACACCGTAGAATCTGGGTTGGACTCCATCTAGACTTATGAGTTGAATGGAACTACGCTTTCGAACCTAAGTGCGAAAATGGTGTTCCCACAAACGCCACCAAACTGATGATGCTGAAATCGTCAGTTGAGTAGGTTCGTCTAGATGAAGCAAAAACCCCATCGCTGTGCCTGCAATAAGGGTGAAAAGCCTTCCTTGGATGGTCACCGGTGTGGTGCCTGCCACAGAGTCTTCAATGATAAAGTCAGCATATAGGAAGTAAGAGGGCTTAAAATATCATAGTTACGTGTACTAATATATTTTGAATGTGTGTATGTACCTTGTCTGGTTTTGATGAGCGTGTATATATAGCTTCATTATTTCTAGCTGTTAGGGTCTTGATTGTGGCTTTGGTGCTTCTTTCGTAACACCTCTAGGCTCATTAATGTGGGTTTTGATGAGTTTTCAACGGTCTGATAGTTAACTAGTAACTGTCCTAGGCATTGAATCCTCTTATTAATGACTTGCCTTCCCTCGTCCGTGACATGGTTAGGTGGACAAAGTTGTCTGATGGGATCGTCTGGGCAAGAAGGTTCGTTGGTCTTATCAACATCATTCAATTGCGAAAATTTATATATTATAACAATGTCTTAACAAAACTCAATTACTTATTATTGAAAGAAGATGATATTCATTATCACTTTTAGGAGTTTTTAGTGAGTGGATAATGCCTTTAGCAAATAAATACTCATTTATATCATTTCTCTATATTAAAATAGTTACTTTAAGTTTAAATACATGGTTTTATTATTTTCCAAATAGAAGTTCTATCTTTATTTTCTCACTCAAAGCGGTAACACTTGTTTTGCACGTGCCACCCAAACTAGTAGTCATTTATACTACTTATAACATAATTCCCAATTTGCGCTTTATCATTTTGCGTATGAAAATATTCTCATATAAAATTTTAAACTTTTTAAAATACTCTTATATTTTAGTTAAATAATTTTAAATTAAAAAACACAAACAATTTAAAAGAGTAATTTATTATTCTTAAGTTTTTATCTTTTTCTTTTTTCTTCTCTATTTTGCCAAAAAATTATAACACTATCTTTATCTCACTTTTAAAAATAAAAAATATTAATAAATCATAATAGAAAAATTTTAACAATACATTTATAAACAAAATAAAAAACTGACAACAAATAAAAAAGAAATCGTTCTCCTACTAGGATATTTCACTAAACCTAAAAAAACAAATAAATAAAAAATGAAAGAGACCCACAGCGTACGGAGTCAGACTCACCAACAAACTAAAGACGATGGACGAAAACGTTGGTCATGTGGTCATCATGCCTTGCAAATCGTGTGCTAACCTCACCTGGCAAAGCAAAGTTACTAATGGACTGAGAGACACTCATTAATCTAATCGTGTACTATAAAAATACAAATAAAAAGTTACAACAGTCAAAAGAGTGTAGAGCCTAGGACTCTAGGAGCAGGACATGAGTGAGAGAGAGAGAGAGAGAGAGAGAGAGATAAGAGAAAGAGAGACTTGAGGGCGAAATATTAGAATAAAAAGAGATATTAAAGTAAATAATAAATAGAGCAGTACGTTGTATACTTGCATATCTGTCACCATCTTCACAAGGGAAAGGGTTTTATCTTCAATATGAAATTTTACTTTTAGTGTCACTCATGTGTGTAATTATATCTGTGATTTTCATTTTATTCGAGTCAATGCATTTGCATCTTGTAATGGCAGCCTCCTGAGCAGATTGATGAGCAGATTGAGGAGCAAAATGCAAATACTTGTGGAGCAGGGCTTTGCTGAAGATGATGTGAGAAGAGCTCTGGAAGAAAATGGTCATCATGAATTCTTGGCTCTGCAGATGCTGTGCGCATATAATTGATAATACGAATACAAAAGCTTAGTTTGAATCTCTAAGTTCCTCATCGACCCTAGGCCTTGAATTCGATGTCTTTTGATTCCTTATATATATATATATATATATATATATGTTTTTACAAGCATATCTATCTTCTGATGTAACTCAATCCATGTGAGTGACAATTACCTTATTGTCGGACAACTTTGCCGTAGGTAGAGTTGCCATAACTATCAGTGCAATTAAAATGTTCAAAATTGAAGAAGAATTAATGTTTTATTTTCAGCACCTTGTTTTAATAAACTAATTAATTATTTGATGAGAAGCTAGAAAATAACTTTATGGTCATGTTAACGGGTATCCTTAGGACAAATGTTAATAAACCATATTAGAAAATTTTTAAAATTATTTTCATGGGAAATATAAATCATTTTCAACACAATTAATTGCTTTATCATTTTCTTATAAAATGTTTCTAAAAATAGTTACTAAATTAATGCACTTAGGACATTCGTTAACATTTTCCATAACTTAACTATGTGAGGAAAAGTTATCTCATACATTACATATATGCATCATTTCTTTGTGTTGGGTCCTATGTGACCGAGACTTACATAATATAATAGAGATGATGTGTATAACGGTACCAACCTTGCTTGATAAAGATGGACTCAATTACTAAACACTAAACAAGTATCCTAGTAATTGACTTGTATTTTATGATTAGAATTCAAAATGAATGTAATTAATCCATTCATAAGCATCATCACGCTAAGTCCTACCCCATCAACGGCGGAAAAACACAATCATTTTGTGTTTTCTTCTACTTCTTTTTTTTGTTTTTAATTTCTATCAATAAGATGCTTTTTTTTTTTTTAGAAACATTCATATGTTTTGCTTATACCTAAAAGATAATTTGCACACGTGATTAAAAAGTAACTTGGTCCAATGTCGTGGAACCTTAATAGTTTAATAGTTCAAGTCTTTAGGTCCATCATGTTGCATTTTTATTTGAATTTTGCCAACCGATAAAAGAAAATGAAAAAAGGTACTCACTTACCAAAAAGTAAACAAAAAAGTGGCTCAACCAAAGGGTTGCAGTGCTTTTGGTGGCTCAATCAAATGCGATTGAAGGTGGGTGAGGCATAATAAATGTTGATATAAGATTAGTTTAAAAAAAAAAAACAATTGGTTTGGCCAAGGGTGAATTAGAGCAATGACTTTAAACCGTTGGAGAGATCTAAGATTATCATTATTGGTCAAAAGAACTGATAGGTGCAAAGAAGTGGAGTGAATAGTTGGGATTGAAACCTAATCATAGTTCGGATTGGGGCTAGTTTTGTAGTTGACTGTCCTACTTGAGTGTCGATCCATTGGACATATTTTATTTATTTAATATTGGTGTCTGTGTCATGTTAAGCCGTTAAAGCAATGGCAGAGTCAGGATTTGAGTTAAGGGAGGGCAAAATTTATATATGATACATGCACTTATACACATTATGTGAATATATAATATTTGAGACCAATTTGAAAAATTAAAAGCTATTCAATTAAATACTAAGTGATATTTAATGTAATTAGACAAAAAAATGATTATTCATAATACTGTATTTATCTTTGGAGATATTTCTCACATGAATGATCTATTTTTAATTTTTTTTTAGAGCTAAAACTCAAGTTATGAATGAAACTATTAGTAGTTAGATAAATACAAAGTGTAATACATGTGAATTTCTATTATTTTGGTTAATGTGGACCCATAAAATGTTCAAATTATAATATGGTAGGGACAAACTAAAAAAATCAGTATAAGACATACTAGTGGAGGACATAAGGTTCCTCAATGGTTCGTTTAGAAACAGAGTGACATTTAATAAACCCAAAAACAAAAAGTAGGTAGAAGTATTTCATAAGTATTAACTATAATAACTAAGGACATATTTTGGGCGGGCTGGGGGGCAACTGCTCCCTCCCCCTCTCGACCCCTCCTGGCTTTGCACCTGAGTTAAAGTAAATAAATATGAAAATTGAGCTTAATGTTAATGGTGCCAATAAAGAGTGACTATATGTCAATATCCTCCGAGTTTATTTTGTTATAGACAGCTTTTTATTTTACGGAATCTATGAGCCTTGTTTTTAGGATATTCATGTAATGTTTACCTTATTTGCACCACAATTCTGGTTTTTGTCAAAAATAAAATGATTTTTGTCAAAATATATCGTACGAAAAATATTATGTGAAATTATTATCATTAGCAAATGGGAGACCAAAAGTTCAGCAAAAAATGAAAAAGAAAAAAAGAGACCGAAAGCTGTACTTTTAAGTTTCAATAAAGAAGTTTAGGAGTGTTAATTCGAGTTAGCGTGTCGGGTTCGTGTCGTGTCGAGGTAGGGGTATTCGACTAAATAGCTCAACCCTAACCCGACCCATTTAATAATCGTGTCATGATCCTTCAACCCTAACCCGACCTGTTAATAAGGTGGGTTGACCTGACCCAACCCATTTGACATGCCTATTAAACGAGTCGTGTTGGGTTGACACGAATGTAACACAACCCATTTCAACCTACATAATATTAAATATAACATCCATATAGAAATAGTTTTTTTTACATCCTAAAAAGCGGTGCATTCACTTCAAGTCTTCAACCCACATTCAAAATAATATAGTTCAACAAAAATATAACATTCATCTAGAAATAAGTTCTTTACACTCCAAAAGAAGTGCAACACTTCAACCCAAATTCAAAATAACATAGTTTGACAAAAATAAAATAACATAGTTCAACAAAAATATAATATCCTTGGAACTTGGCTGAAATTAAAATATATATATACATATATATATATATATATATATATATATATATTTATAAGAAGGTTTAGATGTTTAGGGTTTGTAGGGTTTAGAGATCTAGCGTTTGTAAAGTTTCAATTTCCAATTATATCCCTTGTAAATTTTTGTAATTACTCACTTTTCTTTTTAAATTTAAGATATATGTTTGGATCTCATAAAAAAAAAAAATGTTTGGATATAAGAGGTATTTGACAAATCTAAAATAAAATAAATATTTATTAGTTATACGAGTTAAATGGGTTGTTATATGTAGGTCACTTCGAGTTGACACAAATAAATCGGCGTGTCAAACGTGTCTATTGCGGGTTATGTGGATTGACCCGCTTATGACACATTTCTTATCATGTCATTTTCGGGTTGACTCGTTTATGACCCAAACTCATTAAGGCCCAACCCTAACCCGAAAAAACCCGTGTCGGGTTCGTGTCATGTTCGCGGGTTGGGTCAAATATTGACACCTCTAAAGAAGTTGTAGTTGTTTGACTTTGATCCAGGATTTTATTTTTATTTTTTATTATTTATAAGATAGAAATTTTACTATATTCTAATCAAAGTATATATGTGTGTGAAACTTTTTCCTGAAGACTTGAACTCTGACTTTTGACCTAGGAGATAGAGATAGCAAAATATGAGCATGTAAACAAATATAGAGATGTGTTCTCTGTGTCACGTAACAGAACTACTAGAAATATCTTCTTCTTTTATGACATAGAGATATTAAAAAGGTTTGAGAGTGCAAGATGAAGAGGACAACTATTGATTGTAGAAATTGTTGAATTTCTAAAACTTTTTTTTTATATATTATAAATTTGTTGTTGCTCATATTATGTGATATATACTAGGGTGTAGCTCCATATATATGCACAAGTACAATTAAAACAATCACAATTACATGATTCAAATTATACTTTTTTTTTTTAAGAAAATATTCAAATTATACATGGTATTAGAATACACCTTTTTAAAACCATACATTTATAAAATATGTAATGATTTTTCATATATATATAATTTAGAATAAAATTGGATTTTTAGACTATTCGGTTTTTGCATTCAATAATTTACTTGTCACAAATTAAAAAATTAGATGGACATGTGGCACAAAATTGGACTACTAAATTTTTAGACTCTTCGATTTTGCACTCAATAATTTTTTTGCCACAAAAATTTAAAAATTAGATGGGACACGTGGCATAAAAATAAAACTTTATTTTAAATCTAATTGAACTTTCTTTGAGTTTTAGCTTTTAATATATATATATATATATATATATATATATATATATGTCTATCACTACCTTCACAAGTGAAAGTGTCTCGTCTTTGATATGGAAATTTACTTTTAGTGCCACACACATTTGTACTTTTTTTTGTGTAATTTTCTTTAGGGTTTTACTAACATATATCCTTAGAGCATACATTAGTAAATCATTTTATAGAAAATTTTTTATTATAGAAAAATGAAAAAGTGTCTAGGTTTTTTGAACAATTTTTTGATTTATGATAAAAGTTTCTTAAAGTGGATGGTTAATGTTTGCGCTTAGAGCTTGCATTAACCGGACCCCTTTCTTTTTTATTTGAACCAATGTATTTGCAACTTGTAATTAGCTTGGTTGTTCGGTTGGATTCCGAAAGTTGAGGGAAATTTTTTAAACTAATCTATCATTGACGGTTGAAAAAGTTTCAAATCTTTGTTAACTCATCAAACTATAAAAATGGAGGATCGATTAAAAATTTTTGCAATTTTAACTTAGTAGATTGAGCGGGTTAGATAGTTTAGTTTTAGTCATGTGTTATGTTTATCATAGTTAGTAAAATACGGTATGCGTATATTACAATAAGTATACAGACGTGTATCATTCAACATCTTTCAAGAAAAGTACGTTTTAAAATTTTGGCAAAAAATACAATAATAGAGAAAGATAGGTAAGTGTATATTACGAGTATAGTCTATTTATATTTTAAAAGTTTGGATAAAAAAATGGAAACATTTGTATACTTTTTTTGGAGATAAATATAATAAGGAGGGATGTAAAAATAATAATAGTTCTTCTATGACCATACACTTTGTCATAACTTGATGAGATGTGTGATTGTGATCCGTGAATCATCAATTTCATATAGACCTATAATTTTTTTTTTTTCCCCATCTTTCACTAATCCACATGTTAAAGTTATAACAAAAATTATAGCAAAAAAGTTGTATTCATAGATTATTTTTATTAATATATAGTATTTGTTAACAATAGATAAAAGATATTTAGAAAAAATAATAATAAAAAGAAAAGTAAAAGAGAGGAAAATATATTACATTTTTTTATGAACAGGAAAATATATTCCATTGAGTAGAAGTCAAATAGTTATTATTATTATTATTTTCTAGATTTTACTAACGTGTACCTTTAGAGCATACATTAGTAAATCATTTTACTAAATTTTTTATAGAAAAATAAAAAAGTAATTAATTGTTTTGACAGTTTTTTCAATTCATCGTAAAATTTTTTCCAAAATAAATGATTAATTCATCGTATCATTTATTTATGGGTCATGTTAACGAGTGTTTTTAAGGCGGCTAATTATTGAGTAATTTTTTAGTACTATAAATGCATACTTTCTTCTCTCACCTAACTGTAGGTCTCATTAATTAAATTTATAGTGGAACCCACATGAGGATACGCATTTATGATACTTTCTCCTCTCACATAAGTGTGGGTTCCACTAATTAAATTTATAATAGAACCCACAATTCATGTGAGAGGGGAAATACATATTTATGGTACTTCAAAAATATTCAATAATTTTTCCTTTAGGGAAATAATTAACAATTCATTTTAAGAAAATCTTGACACCACTTTTGTGGGAAATGAAAAAATGTGTCAAAATATTAATTTTTTTTTCTCATAAAAACTTTTTAAAACTGAATTATTAATCATTACTTTAAGGGTATTTATTAGCATTTTTATTTATTTATTTATTTATAAATTCGGGGGAAAGACAAATATTTTGATGTCAGCGAGGCAGTAGGCTTAGGCACGATAAAAATTGACTATAGTAGACTGGAAAAGTAGAACCACTCATAGTGGGAGAGTAGGTAATTTAGGGAAAAATTGTGTAATTTTTTGTCACTAGATCCACTCATAGTGGGATGGTAGGTAACGTTGATGTCGATACACTTTTGTTTTTTAATTTGTCGGCATCACTAGCATATGTGGAATTGGAATGGTCTACTAGATTAGCACAAACAAAAGCCAAAACATAGTGACTGATGAAGGTGCATCTTTTAAAATTTCTTTTTTTTTTTGGGGGGTTAGAATCTTTTAAAATTTCTATATTGACTGCCGATACACTTTTGTTTTTTAATTTGTGGGCATAAGTAGCATGTGGAATTGGAATGGTCTACTAGATTAGCACAAGCAAAAGCCAAAACATAGTGACTGATGAAGGTGCATCTTTTAAAATTTCTATATTTACTGCCGATACACTTTTGTTTTTTAATTTGTGGGCATCACTAGCAAGTGGAATTGGAATGGTCTACTAGATTAGCACAAACAAAAGCCAAAACATAGTGACTGATGAAGGTGCATCTTTTAAAATTTCTATATTGACTGCCGTGTAACCGTGTTTGACCCAAACACAGTTGGATTAGATTTCTAGGATTGAGTTCGGTGCAATACATAGTATTATACCGAATGCAATTATTTTTAATGGTTGAGATTGATAGTTACAAAAAGTAACTTTCAATCTTAACTATTAATTAAAAAAAGTTAATAAATTTTTATGAAAAGTAAAAATAAAAAGTAAAAAAGATTTGTGAGACAAATGAAGTGTATTGCACCCAGGGCAATACCCACCGGATCCTAATCCATATTTCTACAGTGGCTGACGAAGGAATCTCACTTAGCAATTGACAGGCACATATTAAATTAGTACATACTTATTAGATTACTTCATGAGAGAGAAATTATTAAAGGAAAATGCTATGGCCACAACATTTTCACAATATTTTTACAACAAATCCTATGTGGCAAGTTGTTATAGGTTATTAATGGTGGGGTAGAAAAGTAATTTCAGCGATAAGTTCAAATTTAAACCAATAACATCTAACCAACTCTGATTTGTTGTGAAAATATTGTAAAAATGTTGTGGACGTAGCACCTCTCATTATTAAATACTAGTGCTTCAAGATTATTAAATATTATCAACTCGCACGTCTTTTATTGTTGGCTAACATTATTGACAAATATTCCTTTGTCGTCTAGCGTTATTGTCAAATTTTCTGGCCCTTCTTAAAGGGTTTTGTTCTCTAGTTCCAGTGGCAAATATTCATTTATTTGAAAAATATTTAATTAGTACATAACCCATGAGAGAGAAATTATTAAATACTTCACAATTATTAAATATTGCCAACTTACACGTTTTTTGTTTTTGTTGGAAAAAATTGCCAGGGCTTCATTGTCTAGTACTATTGGCAAGTACGTTGCTTGGTGTACTTGGGAGCTTTCTTAAATAATCTATATATATATATATATATATATATATATATAAAAGAGTTAAGACGTAAAATTTAATGTTGTAGTCTTGTTAAGCCACATCATCAACCACATTATACTTTTTTTTTAATTTCCTTTATGATTTTTCTAGTTTATTTTATATAAAATAATTAAATATAGTTAATAGACAAACCTGTTAACGCACTCCATTACTATTCAACATATTACTATTCATTTGCTTTAAATACAAATATTTGATTATTTATCTATCCAAATTGATTTCAACTTTTCATTTTCTTCTTTATAATTTCAAGTAATTGTTAAAATTGAATAATTCATTATCATTTAGTGGATATACGCACATGTTTACTATTCATTATAAATGTTACTATTCATTTGATGCAAATGTTTTACTATATTCATCAATTCAAATTGATTTCAATTTTTCGTTTTCTTCTTTCTAATTTCAAGTAATTGAATATTTAAAATTTTCATAAAAAAAAAAACTCTTCTTCTCTTCCTCCAACCTTTCCACTCTCTCTTTGCCTCTTTATCTCCCTATTACTCTTTACTTTACCGTTAAGCTTTCTTCATCATTTTCTTTTTCTTATATTTTAACTCTTTTTCTTATATTTTAACTCTTCTTCTCTCCATCTTATTTTGTATAAATTTGATATTATTTATTCAATTCAATCCATATTTTTTTTCCATACAAAAACTGTGAGTACTCTCTCTCTCTCTCTGCTTGATTTTTATTCTTTCTTATAACTCTAATTTAGGTTGATGGTCTTTTTATTTGATTTTTCTATGTTGTATTTTTTAAAAAAAAAATTTGTTTTGTATTTTTAAAATTTCCTATCACAAATCACTCTTATAGCTTTGGTTGAATTTTGGTTTGGGCTAATATTTAGTTTTTTTTTTAAATAGAAATTTGAGTTTATAACAAAACAAAATATACATGGCTACGAATTTGAATGTGCCTACCAATGGACTTCCATTGAACAAAGATGTATTCACAATTTTTTTAACTCCATATACTTCTTTGGTAATATGAATTTGAGAAAGAGAAAAGGGTAAGTAAAGGATATATGGTCTTTCATAATCCCCTATGTTTTGAAGAAAGTAGAGGGGCCTATTAGTCTCCCTTCTACTGGAAGTTTGTATAAAAAGCCTTTTGCTATAAGTTCCTTGACTTTTTGTTATTTTATAATCGCTCTATAGTCTATATTTTGACAAAAAAGTGAATAAAGTTTTTTTATTTGAAGAGTATCAAAAAAGTAATATATATATATATATATATATATATATTCAGGATAGTAATTTTGTATTGTTGCATCCCATATGTTTGGTAAAATTTCTTTTAGAAATCTTATATGTTTTTTTCAAATCAATTTGTTATTTTTATTTTGGTCATTTTATTACAAATAATTAGCATCTCCACCATCAAATTTTTAGTTAATCTGAACTTTCTTGGTAAGTTTTTACTTTGCTTAGTTGATCATCTTTACTAAAAATGCCAAAAATAGAATAAGATAAAATATAATTTACTTTATAGCATCATTATGCTATTAATTTTTTTTTTTTTTTTAATGTATAGATACTTGTAGGGATGGAAGGCCCTGGGGCATATATTGGGCCATGGGTTTTGTTCAAGGACGTTCAGCAATCCGAGGATAGTTAGATATTAGCTAAGATATACAAATTAATAGGGTATAATAGAATTTTGGCCATGAAGGTTCACTAAGGTAGTCCGAGGAGAAAAACCTCCTCAGCTACGCAAAGCAGAGATCAAAAGGTTCAATCTGCCATCAAGAGCAACACTCCGGACGATTCTACTGATAAGGATAAATATCAAAAGGGAATAGGACAAGAGAAAGTTAAGAAATATCTAAGAGAAAGATGCTACCACCACATTAAATGCTCTGTATCCAACTCTTTGGCCGCATTAATGTGGAGGTGATACCTAAACAATGCTATACAACCTTACAGTTGCTTCTAAAGACTTCAGAAAGGTGTTGATGGGACAGGGGTCAAACCAAGCAACTTAACCTACACGTGGAGGGTGAAGATGAAGCAAAAGAAAAGAATATAAGGAAGAAAGACACCATTATACAAAGAGCCATAGGAGAATCTAGAGAAAAAAAATACTGTAGTAATAAGAAATTATCATCAAGAGCAGATGTCATGGGTTGGAACTCTCTTGAAAAAAAGGTTTAACTGTCAAAAACTTTTGTCTTCATACTTCTGACAATTTAGTAACATACAACTAATTGGAAGTTACTTTGACTAGTGCTTGGTTCGAGGTTGGTACATCCTACATGCGACAAAATACCAACCAAATAGCTTAAACTTTATTATAAAGAAAAAGAAAACCAGCTTAAACATTTAGACTTGATGTGAAATTGAATGTCTTCACTATTTTATACTAACCAATTGACGTTTGCAATGGTTCTGATTATGTTATAAAATAAATGAATTAATCAAATCATAATGACCATTAAGAAATTATAATAAATCTCTTTTGCTCATATATGTAATCGTCTAATACTTTAATTATAAACTTCTTTTTCAGTGCAATTGTAACTTATCTCGTGGGCAAGGATGGTGAGTCAAGTAGTCAACGGCTCACTGTTTTGCAAAAGATCATCTGCTGTAGGAAAATTATTAGGTACTTAAGGGATATCATAAATGTGTAGTCCCTCCTCTCACATGAATGGTAGGTTCCATCATAAATTTAGTGAGACCCACCATTCATGTGAGAGAAAAGACTACACATTTATGATACTCTAAGAATACACAATAATTTCCCTTACTATTGATATTCAAGTCTAGAAGTATGCTCTTTTTATGCTTGGTTCTATTTATTTAGAGAGGTATTAGCAGTTTAGCATAAAATCTAGCCATCAACAAAAGCTAATTCAATTAACTCATTAATTAACAAATAACTATTGAAAGGCTTAGGCTATTTAGGGTAATTATAGAATTTTGTTAACAGATGCCCTTTAGTCCATTCGTCTATCTAAAGTTGTAATTTACAACTATGTTTTATGTTGACTTTATTCCATGACAAAAAGTGTTGTAATTGCTTTATTTTGTTTCTTGTACTTTGTGAGATTTTATTGTATTGTGTTTAGTATTAAGTTGGTGAAGACTCAAGCTTAATTGAAGATCAGTGCATTTTGCGACTAGCTCGTGAGAAGTTCGTGAGAAGGGTTCCCGCGAAAAGGGCATGTGAGAAGCATATGCTGGAAGTTAAAGAGTCGTGTCAGCTTGGAGGATTTTGCGAGTGTCTCACAAGATACTCACGAAACTCTCTGCCTAGAGGATTTTTAAGGGTGACTTTTTTACCCTTCACCCATACTATATATACCCTCATTATTCACAAAAATATGAGAGGCCATTCAAAGAAAAAAACCCTAGATAAGTTTTCTACAACACACACACTCATCTTTTAGAGAGAGAGCTACCCATCATTGGTGAGAAATCATTGTAGCCTCTTGTCCTTCCCTCTCCCATTGTCATACCTTCAGAAGAGATTTGTACTCAAACACAACCCACACATTTTCAAAGTGTTTGGGAAGCTTTAGGGATTTGCCAAAAAAAGCCAGTGAGGCTTGACGGATGCAATCGGACATATTGTGGGATCCCGAAAGCTAGACAAGACACAGTTTCGAGAAACTTTGTTGGAGTAGAAGCTTGGAGAGCTTAAGTACATTGGGTAGATTAAGCTTAGAGTGTCTCTTGCTATTCATGTATCCCAATTTATTGTCTAGTGGATTGATTTACCGCTTGGAGGGCGGCAAAGAGGTTTTTCGCCGAGTTCTTTGGTTTCCTCTTCGATAACACATTGCCGTGTTATCTTGTGCTTGCATCTCTCTTCCCTTACTCTTGTGCTTTACTTTTATTGTTTGTTGTTCATGTTTATGCACTAGAGTAGTATTGATTGTTTGCGCTTCATTTACTCTTGTTTCCGCACTTAAATAAGTTAGAGTAAAATCAACCGACCGTAATTTATTATTTTAGGGTCTAAACAGCTCTTGTGGTTTAACACAAATCCGAGCTTCTAGTTTAGGAAATACTTTAGAAAAATTTTATGTAAAAGACTAAAAAAAAAAAAACTAATTTTTTTAACAATTTTTTATATTTTCCATAAAAGTGGTATCAAAACTTTCCTAAAATAGTTCATTAAAAAATTCTTTAAGAGCACCCATTAATTGGACAATTATATATATATATATATATATATATATATATTAAGTTTTGAACCGATGGCGTCAAGTTCAAAATAACGGTTCTTTAGTATCAAGCTAAGTTATTGATCCTTTATTCGAGAGTATGAGATTGTACCAATTCAACTAACTAAAATGGTAAACCTCAAGGAATTGGCTAAGTAGTTCATAAAGTCTCATGATATCCATGAGATTAGATTCGAAATTTTTTGCTAGCATCTTGGGGCCACTCTCAAGGATTTCTTCTCGTAATAACCTAGTGTGTATGGGATGAGGGGACTAAATATGTCGAAGTTAATAGTCAAATATTCGAAAATATCTAGATACCCTCATTTGTCACCAAAAAAAAAAAACCTAAAATGGTAGAGCCTATGGTTAATGCAACTTCCTTATTGCATTAATCCCTCTACTTTGCACATGACCAAACATCTGAAATGATTCTTTATCTTATTTTTCTTAATAGGAGCCACACTTATATTTAAACATTTTATTGTTCATTTTGTATATGAGCTTTACCTTATATTTAGACTTATTCGTTTGATCATTCTCATTTTAGCTACACATTTTTTATAAACATGTTGAATTTTAACAACCCAACATTCAGTGCCCTATATCATGACTAGCCTTATATCACTTTTCGACCTCAGCATCCTTAACTATCAAGCTATACAACTCTATTTTATTTCTTCTTTTACAAAACTCACTCCATGTATAATATATTAAACCTACTTAACCTAAAACCTTTGGATAATATTGCTTCCATCCAGATTACAATTTAGCATTGATCCCAACATTTAGTTTCATCAAATTACCAATTAGATAATGTATTCAACTCAACCCTAAAAATCTATAACCGATTTCTAAGCAAAACTTAGAGCCAGGTTATATTTCTAATTAGCAGCTGATATATCTAGATGACCACATTTGCATTCAGCAGAAAAGAATAGAAAAAGAAGACCACATTTGCCAAATTATATACATTAACCTAACATGGTCGGTTGTGATTGCGACTTAGCACTTAAAATAAATGGTTTAAGGGTCAAAAATTTTGTGCTCACACTTCACACAATTTAGTAATTTACAACTAATTGGTGCAGGACTTTGAATTTGACTAGCGGTTGGTTCGAGGTTGTTACATCCTACATACGACAAAAGGTCTTCCTTATTTTATACTAACCAATTGATGTTAGCAATGGTTTGGATTATATTTTAAGGTTGATGATTGTGAATTATCACTTAAAATAAATGGTTTAAAGGTGAAAAACTTTTGTGTTCACACTTAATATAATTTTGTAATTTACAACTGATTGGTGTAGGACTTTGAATTTGACTAGTGATTGGTTTGTGGTTGCTACATATGGCAAAAAGTCTATTCTCTAAAAAATAATTAACCAATCCACCAGCTTGTAGAATTTTGTATGATAAAAATAGACATTTAAGGAATAAACTAAGTCTTTTAAACATGACTAAACTCATGATTAATAAATAATAATTAAAAAAAACCAAAACATTGAGAATTTGGAGAAGAATAAGCATCGAGACTTGATGTTAAATTAAAGGTCTTCACTATTTTATACTAACCAATTGATGTTCGCAATGGCTCGGATTATAATGATTGCGAATTAGCACTTAAAATAAAATGATTTAGGGTAAAAAACTATTGCGTTCACACTTCACACAATTTAGTAGTGGGAGAACAAAGTTTGGCCCAAACCAAACCTGGGCCCAGGACCACCAGCCATAGGTTCGTCCCACAAATGAGAGGCCCGAGTTGAATTACTCAAGTCGTTGTACTCTCTATAGCATCCTAGCAGACCTCCTATATGTCTCTCCCAAGAAAGAAAAGTAGTGCCTTGGGAGAGTCTGTCAACCGAGCATAAGATACAAGGCTAGGTTCAAGTAATGAGAAAATCATGCCAGCGACAAAACAATAGGCCCTACCCCTGACATAAGATTAGACACATTGGAACATTATCCTAAATTCAAGAGGCCACCCAGGAGCACCTTAGCTGTCCGAGACCCTCCTTAAGAAGTCAGATTTTTGCAGAAATCCACATCATAACTACTTGCATCTGCCACCCACTAGGTAAACTTCTCTTAGGACCTCCATTGTGAGCTGTACCCAAAACAGTATGCAAATTAATTAAGGGTCCATACCCAAGGAATGCAAAGTTGTTGTGAACTGCACCGCCACATTAGTAATTTACAACTAATTGGTGTAGGACTTTGAACTTGACAAGTGATTGGTTCGAGGTTGCTACATCCTACATATGACAAAAGAGCAATAAACCAGCTTAAACTTTATTATATATAAAACAGCTTAAACATTGTAACTTGATGTTAAATTAAAGTTCTTCACTATTTTATACTAACTAATTGACGCTTGCAATGGTTCGGATTATGTTTTAAGATTAATGAATCGTAAATCGTAATCAAATCATAATGACCATTAAGAAATTATAATAAATCTCAATTTTGCTCATATACGAAATCGTCTCATACTTTAATTATAAACTTCTTTTTCAGTGCAATTGGAACTCATCTCATGGGCAGGGACGGTGAGTCAAGTAGTCAACGGCTCACTGTTTTGCAAAAGATCATCTGCTATCAATATTCAAGTCTAGAAGTAGGTTTTTTTTATGCTTGGTTCTATTTAATTTAGAGATGCATTAGCAATTTAGCATAAAATGTAGCCATCAACAAAAGCTACTTCAACTAACTCATTAATTAACAAATAACTGTTGAAAGGCTTAGGCTATTTAGGGTAATTATAGGATTTTTCCCATAAAAGTAGTATCAAAATGTTTCTAAAATGGTTCATTAAAAAAATTCCTTAAGAGCACTCATTAACTAGGCAATTATATATATTAAGTTTTAAATCAATGGTTTTAGGTTCATAATAATAGTTATTAAGTATCAAACTAAGTTATTGATCATTTATTCGAGAGTATGAGATTGTACTAATTCAACTAACTAAAACCCTTCTCAAAAAAAGAAAAAAAAAAAAAAACTAACTAAAATGGTAAACTCTTGCTAGATAACTTGGTGTGTGTGGGACGGGGAGACGGTATATGCCTGAAGGAATAGTTAGATACTCGTAAAAATCTGGATACTTTTATTAGTTAAAAAAAAAAAAAACTAAAATGGTAGAACCTACAGTTAGCTGTTAATGCAACTTCTTTGTTGCATCGATCCTTCTACTTAGCACATGACCAAACCATCTGAAATGATTCTTTTATCTCCTTTTTCTTAATAGGAGCCACACTTATATTTAAACATTTTATTGTTCATTTTGTATTTCTTTTTTTTTTTTATAAGTTGTTCATTTTGTATATGATCTTTACTCATATTTCTACTTATTATCATTCTTATTTTAGCTGCACTGCCTACACATTTCATTAACACGTTGATTTTTAACAATTTAACAACCCAACATTCAGTGCCCTATATCAACTAGTCTTATATCAATTTTCGATCTCAGTATCCTTAACTATCAAGTTATACAACTCCATTTAATTTCTTCTTTTCCAAAACTTACTCCATATATAATATATTAAACCTAAAACCTTTGGATAATATAGCTTCCATCCAGATTACAATTTAGCATTGACCCCAACGTTTAGTTTCATCCAATTAAACTATATCATTTGCAAAAGTCAGACACCAAGTATTTTCATCTTGAATCAATAAATTAATCCAGAAATTATTAGTTAGATTTTTTTGGTCATACAAATGACCATGAAAGCAAGTGATGATAAACCAGTTGATAAATTTCCTCACAGAATGTGACAAAAAATAGCATCATTTCAATCGCTACTTGTACCATTAGAAAGAAGGTTATTCTACTAGACTTTCACAACATTTGACAGTGACTGTTAGGGCCCGTTTGGATGGAGGGAAGAAGGAGGAGAGTAGAGTAGAGTTCGCTGAAAGTAAGCTAATTTTAGGCTAAATCTTCTCTACTCTACTCCCCTTCCCTCTCTCTCAATCCAAATAGATCATTAGAGAAACTTGTATCAGAACCTTGTAGTTTGTACACTAAAACACACTAATAAAAATGGGGGATCCTAACAAAGGTTCTGTATTTTGGACAGGGTATTGTTTTCACATCGGAGTTTCTAACAATTGCGGATAGTTGCAAACAATTCCTAGTCGGTATATTATTTTCTCATTAAAGCAGTGCCTCAGAATTTTTGAACACGTCAATATCTGCCTCACTTTTAGATAGCACATTGTTTGTAAAATCAAAACTTTAGAAGAGTCACACTGCAACATCAGCCACCAGGGACTAATGTAATAACTGGTTTGACATATAAATTATACTTAAAAGTGAAAGAGAACATTAACTTCCTCAGAATATTGACAAAAAAACTGCAGAGAAATTTTGATACTAAAAAAGTTAAAAAGAAGCCAGATTGTATTATATACAATACAGCGTTTTATGCCCAAGTATAGTACAATATTCAATGTTCATCTTTCAACTTGTATAACTATAAATGAGGTCCTGGTCAATACTTCCAGATTTGAGGTCACAGACATATATGATCAAGATCCATTTCCTTGACCTGCAGTACAACAGGTATCAGCATAACTGTTATATACAAAGCACTATCGGTCCCATGAATTACTGCTGCAATCAATATGTTTAAAAAAAAACTATTTTTAAGACAAGAAAGAGGATCCAGTTAGAACAATTCCATGAATTATTTAGTAGTTAATAAATCTGACACGTACTTTGGTTAAGTGATATAACTCTTGTTTCTCTCATATGGTTTGGAATATACAACATGTATAATATTGCCTCCGGCAGTAAGAGGATTATGTTTCTATTCAGAACTTATCTGTAAGCAGTAATGCTTATAGAAGAAAATGCACTATTCTAAGCATTTTAACTATTGCTTCAGTAACAAACATTTTACTCTTTTCCTCACTTCACAACAATCAACACCACCACTTCCAATATCACCATTGCAATCAATAACGTGCCTGCACGTAATTAGTTTCTGGTTTTCCTTTCACTTTTCTTTTACTCTAGAAGTACAAGCAAAATGCCCAAACAAATAGTACTTGCATGTCATCAATGGTTAATTCCTTCTCTCTTCTTCTTTATAGCTTCTATGAGTGAGTTCTTAGTTTCCAATGCAATGCACACATTTATCTACTATTTTCCATGTGGGAACAAGTTTTTGTCATGGGCTTTCTGGAAAGGTTTACTACAGTATCAGCATACACATTTCAGAATTCATTATCTATTATATCAAAGGTTGACCATGTTGAACCAGTCAGTCACATGATTATAACTGCCCGTTCAATCTGTTCAGAATGCCTCACAACACCAATCCTTGATCACTCTCTCTCTCTCTCTCTTCCCCCACCCCTCTCCCCCCAATGATGTGCAAGGGGACCACAGATCAGAGAGCATGTTAGAAGGGGGTGCATTTGGTGAATTGATATCCCTTATTGTGAAGTAAATTCTTGGGTCATGGTTGGGTGATTGAAACCCCACAAGAACACACACGCACACACAAAGTTGATTACTTGACATCCCAAGTAAATTTGGCCACTTTCATTCACCACACAGCATATAATCAAATAAAAACAGATTGAGGCTAAATCATACCACAGTATCCTATGTATATCATAAACTACACCCCATTGGTTTCCTGGGATAAATGCCTATTTGAGGTCTCATAAATCTGACAAGTACTTTGGTTCAGTGATATAACACTTGGTTCTCTCATATGGTTTGGAATACATAACATTGCCTACAACAGTGAGAGGATTATGTTTCTATTCAAAACTTATCCATAATCAGTAATGCGTATAGAAGAAAATGCACTATTCTAAGCATTTTAACAATTGCTTCAGGAACAAACATTTTACTTTTCCTTTCACTTTTCTTATACTCAAGAAGTACAAGCAAAATGCCTAAACAAATAGTACCTGCATGTCATCATTGGTTAATTTAATTTCTCTTCTTCTTTGTAGCTTCTATGAGTGAGTTCTTAGTTTCCAATTTATTGCACACATTTATCTACTATTTTCCCTGTGGGAACAAGTTTTTGTCATGGGCTTTCTGTAAAGGTTTACTACGGTATCGGCATACACATTTCAGAATTCATTATCTATTATATCAAATATTGACTATGTTGAACCAGTCAGTCACCAGATTATAGCTGCCCATTCAAACTACTCAGAATACCTCACAACACTGATCCTTGATCACTTTCTGTCTCTCTTCCCCCAATGATGTGCAAGGAGACCACAGATCAGAGAGCATGTTGGAAGGGGGTGCATTAGGTGAATTGATATCCCTTATTGTGAAGTAAATTCTTGGTCATAGTTGGGTGATTGAAAGCCCCAAGAACACACACATGCATTCGCAAAGTTGATTACTTATATCTCAGGTAAATTGGCCTCTTTCATTCAACACACAGCATATATAGTGAAATCTAATAAAATAAAAACAGATTGAGGCCAAATCATACCGCAGTATTCCTATGCATATCATATACTACACCACATTGGTTTCTTGGGATAAATGCATGTTTTTTGAGGTCTCATCCTGAAAGGAAGATGATAGAACATATTTAGACAACCACATTTGCACTTTGAAAAATATTTTGTATTGAAGAAACAAAAATCAAGGATGACACTTACCATTCTAGAGAACTGGTCTCTAATGGAGTACTTGGAAATCAGCATCGTCTCTCGAATATCTTTAGCTGATTTGAACTTCATGTCCAATTAACCTGAATGACACTGCAACATTTTGAAGCTGTAAAAAGAGTAATTACAGTCAATAGGAAGATAATCAAACAGACCATTGAGCATATTTTTTGTCTTACATGTGAGGTGGTGACAAATATTTAGATGCTTACAAGGTCAATGTTTTCAGAAGATTTGAGCCCTCTCAATGAAATTTCCAAGTTAAGAGGTTATTAAGACATTAACCTTAGTATAAAACAAGCTTAACCATTGTTATACATCTTAAAAATCTCCACACAATTGTAAAGATGATACTTTAATATATAACTCATATACTTACAAATCTCCACACGCTTGAGAAAATGCTATTGCAACCCATGCAAAATGAAGTAGCACACATATATTTAGACACACTGAACACCTAAAACTAATTGCGCACTGACTACAGTCCAAAGATTTGAAGAAGGAAAAAAATAAACAAGGTTGCAGACTGCTTATAAGCTTGCCAAAATCTACCCTACACCATTACAACAAATGTCTTGACCTGCTTTGTTGTAACCTTATTAGAAGCTGGGTTTCCATAAATCAAGCAAAAATCATTATAATTTGGTTTCAATTTGGTTCTGTTTGAAATTGTTTCTGGAGATATCAACATAAAGAAACTGTTAGCCACATATAATCGAAACTAACATCTAATACTACAATAAGTTGACAACACTCCTTTGCATAAGCATCCCAATCATTGTAAGCTGAGATCATTTGCCATGTTTCATCCCAATGCAAACCCTCTCTGTTAAAGGAGTTTTCATATCATAGTACTAAACTTCTAGAAACATTCTTGAGAAGTTTTTTGTCATATTGCAATGCAAATCTTTCATTAAACGACATTTTATACCTGCTTGATTTTTGAAACTGTAATCATTCTTCTTCTCCTTTATGCGTTTGCCTAGCATTACATCATTGAGATATTTGTCCATTTAAAGCTAAGGTAGCACTCCATTTTAGATAAGAAAAAGTATTTCAGAGATGATCAATTCGATAAGGCAACTAATACTTTCTTTTACAAAATAAATGCTGAGCTGTGAATCAAAAAACAAATAAACAAATAAATGATGGGGTAGCAATCTTCTTTAACAAGGGTTACATGGATCAACATTATCTACCCTGGTCAATAACAATGTATACTATTTGGATTGATAATTATATGGGTCCTGTTAAATTAGACTATGGATAGAAATGACAGAAAGGAGACTTAATATTGTAGGTTAAGAATAGAAGAAGGAAAAGAAGGAAATATTAGTAGACAATGACATTCTTAAATGATTTGGGAAGATTCACTTTGACATCAAGATCTGCATTGCATGCATTACATACTGAAACACTGTACTTTTGTTAGAAACCTCTGCACCATATATACCGCATAATTTTTGATAGCACAAAAGAGATATATTTCTATATGCCCAAGCATTAGGATGCACCTGTATATTATATGCACAAGCAACATAAAAAATAAAAAAAAAATAAAAATTATTTAAAAGAGGTAAGAATAGGTAACTGGCAACTCACCTTGGTATAAGAATCCTAGACATAACCACAG